>CM040181.1:32059223-33259223 GCA_022606695.1 Vaccinium macrocarpon | reverse complement strand
ATATTCCATTAAAACATTGAGAAATTCTTCCCAATGGGAAAGGAAATAAGTTTTCAGTTCTACATTTTGGTTCCGCCTTTTTCTAAATTGGCATGGCCATCAATCTGTTACAAGAGGGGAGAGGGGCTAACAACTATATGCTTCAGAGGGTGAGACACATCACCGCCCCCGGCATGCTTGACGAACTCAGCCGGAGAGAGGAAGCTGCCATGGCATACACACACTATCCTCACCTGTTCTCCCTTCCGATACCTGTATAGAAAACCTTCTACTCGTTTTCCACTAGGGCCCAACCCTCTCGTCGATACGCAAGGCATATCTACCAACATGTTCCTCATGATTTCTGTTGCTTCAGCATCATTAACTGCTAGTTTCACCGAGGGGCTTTCCATTGCAGCGCCAACAAAATCAGCAGATTTCACAGTTGGCGTCACTTCCTGTTTCTGCTCATTCTGCTTGGGAAGAGAGTGGACGCTGGCAGGGCTTCTAGCTTCAGTGTATCCGTTCATCCCTGCAATTGAGACCCAAAAAAATGACAATATGGTTTAGAAGAATTGGTAATCGTTCAGAATCTCCAGATAGAAAAACAATGTTCATTCCATCAGGCCACCACTTTGACCTGCATTATGAGTTTCAATTTTAGAAATAAATTGTTTTGTCTTCTAGGAACTCAACGGGCGTACTGCACATCTAAAGAAGAAAAAACCTTGGCCTGTTCAATAGTTAACAAGGATGTCCTTGTGACAAAAGATTGTTAATAGTGTAATTTTCTAACAAATTTAATGCTAACCTAAAAGAATACGAGTTATTAAACATTTTTACGGTAATAGTTAAGAACTAAAATGCTATTAGAGAATAAAACGCTATTAGAGAATAAAATGCTATTAGAGGAGGAGCACCCTTACAAAAGAAAAAAAGAGAAGGAAGAAACACCAAAAGTGATTCAATGAGACACGGACAACACATAAACCTCTCAACCTCAGACCCCTCTGGTGAATAATGAGGCCATGTTACAAATGGATGCATCAACTGAATATGCAACAGGCAGATTGCACTGATGCAGTTGCCATTGGCCAGCCAAAACTTAATCTATTGCGCAGTACTACATCTTGTGCCATGGAAGGGGAAAAGACTTCCATCTAGAAAAAGAGAGGTTTTTTCTTCTTCAACAAAGGAAGGTGTTACCAGATGGAACTGGTTGTCTATAGTCGGATGAAACTTCTGAATCTCCCTTCATTTTACTGACTATTTCTTTCGGATCTGTTTCCAGTCAATTTTGATGATATGCAGCTCCAACTCGTCTGAATGCCTTTACCAAAAAAAATAAATAAATAAGTTTTGAATGATTCCAGACGCGGTGCTTTCGGAACATCACGTTAGTAGGCTTTGTGCGCTCAAGTTTCCATTGGAAAGCTAAACGTCCCAGCGAGAAAGTTCTCTCTCCAAAGCCTATAGTTCTCTCTCCAAGCCTATACGCAGGTAAGCATTTTCCTTTCAAGACCTTGTTTATACAGAAGTTCATGTTTCACATACATAGGATGATGTAATATGTGAAACACGTAACCTAGAAATACATATCGGTTATTGTGACATCAGGTTGATGAAAAGTTGTGGCCGGCACAGGAAAAATTATTCAGTGCCCTTAGGTCCCTCCACCATCACACAACCATATGGGTTCCAAGACTAAGAGTGCGAACCCCACACAATTTTGTGGTAGAGGAGAGGCATAGGGAACCAGGCCACCGGATAATCTCTCCCGCCTGAGAATCAATCAACCAACTTCTAGTCAAAACAGCAAAGAAGCTTAAAATAAACCAAAGATGTCAAAATTTTGGGAAGCTGTGGACTTTTGGGTCTGAAAGCATTAGCATGAACACAAGGCTTCAAAAAAGAAATTCTTTGAACCAAGACTTTTGGACACTCAAGTCACTCCTCCTAGTAACCAATGTTCAAGCAATTTAAGAAAAAAGAACCACCAATTACACCTAAAGGATGCCCAGAATACTTCATCAAACTAGAAACAGTTTTCAACCTAGAGCATGATTTCTAGGTGTGTTTGAGAGCCAATTATTTTTGGATTCTATATTCTGGGCTAAATTCTGTATGAGTGTTTGGATGGTAATCTGCAACATAGTGTATAAATTGGTATTGAGTATCCAAACACTCCTCCCGAGGTGATTTTTCGCGAAATGGAAAACCATGGCTCCCAAACACCCCTTAGTCCTTCAAACCATATGAATTATCGAGCTCTATCATTGAGAGAAACATCAAAAAAAAGTAATTGAAGAATCGATAGGAACTATTTTTTTGGAAGTATTTATGCAATTTCACCTATATCACAAAACCAAAAAATTTTACAGCTAAATAAACCAGATCATTGTCGAATTGACCTGCAGAAGTTTATGGAACAGTGAAAAACTAGAAAGCTTAACAAGTAAGGGGGAGATTCCTAAATGATAAAATCTAACAAAATCAACATTTGCAAATCTTCAAAATCAAAGATTTTAGCAAATGACTTCCTTTAAAATCAACCGTTGATTTTAGCAAATGTTTGATTTTATCTGATTTTACTCTAGAAACTAACCCATGACTTAAAAACTGAATTATTGTGCTTTACCAGTGCATGGCATTCCGTACAAAACATTAACTCACAAAAGCCGTTAGTCCAAGAGAACTGTGTTTACTGAATTTCACACGAGACAGGTCATTCTCCCAAATCACAATATATCAATCCAAAAAAGTCAAAAAAAAAAAAAAAGACAGATAGTAAAAAAGACCGAGTTTGTGGAACAAGCTCTAAGTTTCTGAGGCCTTAAACTTACGTTAACCAGTAATGAACTCATAAAGCCTACTCTTAAATTTGCAAAGGCAAAAAAAAGAAAAAAAGAGAAAAAACCGTCTTCCTTTCCTCCACAAAACACATAAATTCAAGATCCAAACACAGCCTTATGACAAAATTACCTTGATTAGGTTGGGACCCAGATTCACAAACCCCAGAAGATCCACTTGACCCAATTGACCCATGAGACGAAGGAATTGGTGGAATGATCCCATCCAATTGACCCAGCGACTTCAAATTCTCACCCTGTGATTTCAAATTCCTCAGCTTTTCCACTCGTTTCCTCTTGGCCTCCATTCTTCTCAGCGACTGAGCCTCCTTCCTCTTCTTCCGCTCCTCTTCTCCCTCAGTCGGAAGCGAACACGTCCTCATCAAACTAGCCTCCACACATGATCCGTTCATATCACTCTGTTTTTCGTTTGCAAAAACGAAATCTGATACAGAAGACGAACGGCTTAGAATCTTTTCTCTTTGTCTGTCCACCCCAAATCGACCGTTCAACGAAAGCCCAAGACTCAGCTCTATTGATTCCTCATCTTCAATTGCTTCCTCGAATTTCGTCGTAAAATTCGAAAAGATGAGTCTTTGGATCAGATCTCTCGGGTTATTGGTCTCTCTTTGCTTTTCAGCTTGACCCATTTGAAAACAAGTAGAAAGGAAGGAGTACCGAGATTGGTTTTCAGTTAGATGTATCAAAATGGTCCAAAATTTTTCTTAAAATGGGAATTTTCCAACAGATTTTCCCGGGAAAATGAGAAGGAAAATCGAAAAAGATTATGGAAATTTGGGTTTCAACTGGGTTATGATAACGTTTCGAGAAGGAGTATATGGATTGGAAACTGTACGTAAAGAGTCGCCGGCGGGATAGAAAGAGACATGACTATAGAGAGAGAGAGAGAGAGAGAGAGAGAGAGGAGTAGGAGGAGGAGAATGATGGAGGAAGAACAGTAGGAAAGGGAAGGAAAGGAAAGGAGAGAATTTTCTTGGAATGGAAAGATTTTTGAATATCAAATGCATACCACGTAGCGGAGCCTACATAATACTCAATTCCTTGGACAAAGAATTGTATTGAACGGGTTAGATCGAAATCATCTCTCTCCTTTTTTTATAATTCGGACCGTCCAAACCGAAAGAAAATGAAAAATGACGGGAATGCCCCGTGAGGCTGAAATGGGAAGGAATGAGAAGGTGACACGAGGGGTAAAAAAGGGCTGACAAAAGAGGCCACGTCTTTAAACAAGAGTCTGTTCTCTTCCGTCCTCCGCGAAAGGTGTCGAATGGGATTGGGGTTTTTGAAAGAACACGTGTTGGTTTTAGGGTCGTGGAGCTGGATTGGCCCGACGCGTGTGTAGGATATCTCGGCCTCGTAATGCCGCGACGTCTCTCTCTCGTCTTTACTTTTTAGCATACTCGAATTTTGTTTTGGTCACCCTTGTTTCTGGTATATTTTCAGTCCCACAATTATTCCCCCGATCCAAAATTTATGTATTTATTTACGTGTATGCGTGTCATTTTTTAATAAAAAAATTTTGCCGTTAGCCTAACGGACTAACAATTAAAATGCTTTCAAACACTTTTATCAATAAGAATTTTGCATTCTCACCAATGAAAGAGTACTTTTATTGACTTCGTATTGGGCTAACAATAGAATAACTATTCTTTAATTGATTATATCTTTCCATTTACAATGTTTTTTACAATAATAAAAACTTTGTTTAATTGAAATCATTGAGAACTATCAAACGAGATCTATAATGAATAAATATAACATTGAATATTTGAAAATATAATTTTTTTGAGGTGTCTTGAATGGTGAAAGTGGACAAGAAATATGAGACGGAGGGAGTAGTATAAAACGAGGATAAAAACATAATTTTAAAATGATTTTTCTATTGTCAGCCCATAAGAACGCATAAAGCTTAAAAAAACACATACACACATCCCCACAAACTTTCACATATTTCAATACAATTTCACACTTATTTCAATACATTTTTTAAACCTCGATGTCAACCCAATGGGCTAACGTTAAAATTTTCCATTTTAAAATGCAAATTTGTAAACAATTTCATTAATGTTGTGTTTGTACTATGGTATTTTAGTAATTATTGGACTAGGTTGTCAAATCAAAAAATCATTCAACTAATTTGACAGCTTGTAGTTCAATAATAACAAAAGATACCAAAAATATCGTAGTGGAAATTCATCCTAAGAACTATGCAAAAATATGAACAGTTTAGACACATATTGATGTTCAACCAAGATAATTTTTTTAATAAAGGTTCTTCTCAATAAGCCCTACGATATTTGTGATTCAGATCAAGGGGACACCGCAAGCACACAATTTTCTAACTTTTCTTTAAGATTCTTTCATATTTTAGGGCCTGAATTTTGAATAAAAAAATTGAACGAATTAAATCAATGACTTATTAAAAACATTGGATTAAGCTGACTTTTTTCAACAACAATTGAAAAATTATTTTAAAATTGTTGAATGGTTTGAATCGTTTGTATGAGACTTCGAAATGGCCTCCACAAAGCAATGTAAAGCCTAATCCTTGACTTGCCCCTAAAACAGCGTCATTTTTGCAGGCTTCATGATTTAGCATGTAAGACTCACTACCGGTTCCCCGCTCCCTCCCCTTTGGAGGGATAGAACGATGGAGTAGTGGAGTACTGTGAAGTAGTTATATGGTTGATTGTGTATTTCTAAGTCCACTGAGATTGCATCTACCGTGCATGGTGTAACGACCCGGATTTTCGTAAATAAAAATTTCATTTAAAAGTTTAATTATTTATTTTTAATTTTCAATTTATTGGAATTTTTCTATTAAAATATTATTTAATTCTTTTAATTCGAATAAATAGAATTCTAGCCATGTATATGCGCGTACGAGACCGAGTAACACATCCATTACACTACCGTAGCACCCGGGGATCGTGTTTAATACCCGAAACCTACCCAACCACCGTCTTTACTCCATCCAACTACATCGGTACGTCATAGGCCTTGTCACCTCCCCACCTTGAAACTTGGTATGTTGACCAAGTTGGAGAGAGAGAGAGAGAGAGAGAGAGTAATTTAGAGAGAGAGAGAGAGCCACGGGAAACAAAGAGAGAGATGCCGAGAGAGAGAGAGAGAGAGATCGGTAGAGAGAGAGAGAGAGAGAGAGTAGAGTGTGTGTGCGCATGTGTACGTTGCACATGCAAGGTTTAAATGCTTATACACTTGAACAAGCAAGTGGAGGGTTAAGGGAAGTTTCCTAAGCTAAGGTTTTGTACCCAAAACTAGTTAGAACAAACCTTGTTATTTTTGGAGTGACCTATACATACCCACACAATACATGCATTTGAGTACAATCTACACAACCTAGACCTATTATGCTTGACCTTTCACTCCAAGTCTCCATGAAACTTGCTTCCATGTTTTGGGGAAGAATATTCCCCTACTTTTTAGCTCACTAAGGCTACCCCTTAGCTATTACATGCTTTCACACGCACATTGTGTGTATTTGGCCCAAAAAACACCCCATAACAAAAGTGACCTTGCAAAAACTTACACAACAAAAGGCATATTTTTCCCCCACCCCATTTCCCACGTTGGATTCCATGTCTTTTCCCAAGATTCTTCCTTAACTTGCAAGCATAAAAGGCTAAAACTTAGTCTAGCCCTAGAGTGGAAGTTTAAACCACTTGTGTACTTTCCATGTTCACATTTAGTGCACCATTTACACTCCCACATGGAGTGAGGTTCGGCCAACATAGGACTCTCATTTTGGCTATAAATAGATCACCCTTTGTTCTTTTAGACCACTTTATGCTTTCCTTATTTGTATGTCTCTATATCCCCAACCAACCAACCAGTTATACCACCTTTTAGCCAACTTATTAGAGTACTAATTTGCTACTTACTAAGTTAATTAGTAAGTGAGCTAGGTAGATTAAGGAGCCTCCACATCAAAGGATAGCTTTTCGGCTTCCGGTTTACACCCGAAAAATAAGGTAGTTTACTAAACTATCCTTCTAATTAGTTATTTCTAGACTCATTAGAATGTTTTAATTAGTTTTCTAAAGTTGATTATGAAGCTTGATTGGGTTAATTTGTGCATGTATTAGACTAATAAGCATGTTACTTAGTGATTATGAAAGAAGATTTCATGTTGAAAAGTGATTAAGAGTTTTAATTTGGTTCTAATTAGAATGATTCTTCATGAAATTAGAAGTTGGTTTTATGAGATTAAAGTGATTAGAAGTGGATTAGAAGAGATTAGAAGACGAGTGCTTCTAAGCAAGGTTCTAATAATATTAGTTGTTATTTTTTGTTGGAAGAACTAGTTAGTATTAATTTATTTGACCATTGGTTGTTGCTTAATTTAATTTTTCATAAATAAGTGGATAACCTTATTTAGTGAAGGGTTGATTCTTACTAGAAAGAAAGAACTATTATTTTATGGTATTTTGTAAGATGGTATGGTGATTTTTGCTAAATAGAAATGAAGAGAGAGTTTTTAATAAATATTTTCTAGAAATTTTTTACTAAATAATTAGTGAGTGTTTTGTGGTTTTTGATAAAAGAAGAGAAATGAATGGAGTTGTTTTAAATTCTCTAAAAAGAGAGTAGATTGTTTTTTTATTTTATTTTTTTAAGAGAAAGAATTTTTTTTTATGAAAGTATGTTTTTAGAGAGATAAAATATAATTTTTCATAACTAGTTGAGTTAATATTTTAGGAAAAAAAAATTGCCAAAAAGGAAATTTTGTGTAAATTATTTTAGAGAGAGAGCATGTTGACTAGTTTATTTCTTTAAAAAGAAATAAAATAGTTTTACAAGAGAAAGGGGAAAAATGAGAATTTTTTATGAGGAATAAAGTCGAGAGAAATTGAGAGGTATTATTTTTTTTGGGAGAGAGTTGGTGCATTAAAGTGCATGATTTTATGTGAAATGACTTTGAGGAAATATTAATTTTATAATTTTATGTGAAAATAAATTATTAATGAGAAAATATCTTTTTTTTTTAGAAAGTTGGAGTATTAAAAGGTTGTTTGCTCGCTTTGAAAAACGTATATTTTTTTAGATTTTAAAAAATGTACTTTTGTATAATATTTTTAAAATTTTTTATACCAAATTAAAGTACTCAATGAGCACTTTAATTTGGTATAAAACAAATTAAAAAATAATATAGAGAAATATATTTTGTAGGGGTTTGAAATTGCATGTATTCCTATTGTGAGCAAACAAATTGGGACGGAGGGAGTATGTTTTTTAAGGAAAGATTATGGAATATTGCATGGGCATGATTTGAGCATGTGACATTGAGCACGTACACTATACGTTACGACATGGGATTTGGTTAATTGAATAACTGTTGATGAGAAATAGAGATGAGAATGAAAATGAGATTTTTGATAAGAGAGATTAAATTTTTGAGGAATAAAAAATGAGATGAAATAAGATGAGATGAGTTGATTTTGTTGCCACCTCAAGTTCGCGGAGAGAACTTGGAGGAACGGTTTTGATACGGTAGTGCAGCGAGAGCGCCACTTCCAGTTCACGGAGAGAACTTGGATGTTTGGGCTAAGCGTGCACAACACACGATGAACAGACCTCATAAACAGACTGGTTAAGTTCAGTGATATGAGACGGTCGGGACTGTGTCGTGTGAGTCGTGGGGTGGAAGGACCCTGCAAACAGGTTATTAAGTTCGGTGATGCACGATACCCGGGGCCTCGAGCGAAAATGTTGGTACCGTCAGTTGAAAGGAGGCGTAAACGAACCAATAACTTTCGAGTGGTGGGAGATATATGAAATTTGAAGAAGAATGCCAAAAGAGGCACTGATTTGAGAAAAGTCGATTTTTGGGAAACTGTTGATAAATGAGTTAAGTTTGAGAAACTGAATGAGAATTGTTTTGAGAAAATGACATGTGGCATAGTTTTGAGATACTGAAATGAGATATTGTTTTCTGCGCATGTTTACTCTGACCCGTATAGACATGCATGGTGCATTGCACGGTTTTACTGCTCATAAGTTACATGTACTGTTTTTTCACTTATTGTTCTAGAATTGCTACTTAGAAGTTTAGCATAGTGAACTACTGGGCTTTGCTCACGGTGTTGTACTTGTGTAACCCTGACATAATACCATGATGTTGCCTGTGTGACTCGGACGTATTATGTCAGATTATTTAGATGGACGGGACCAATACTGTGGAGACCAGTCCTATGGAGCAGGTAGTGCTACCGGAGTGGGGAATGACTCGGCACAGGAATAGACGACGACCTAGAACCACCCCAGTTATTATTTATATAGTGTTTAAGGACATTATTATTTGTATTGAAGTTTAAGGATTAAACTTATTTATGGTTTGTAATAATAATTAACATGCCCAAATTTTGGGGGCGTTACACATGGGGTTGATACTATTTTGAACTTGCTGAGTTGACTGACTTTCATTGGGTTGATTTATGACAGTGATTATAAATTCCATCATTATGTAATCCAGCACCTAATATTTGTGAACCTTTGCCATATTTGGAGGAGTTTTATAGTATGAATCCCAATGAAAATGACTTGTATTTTGACTCTTCTGATGATGATTTCAACCAAGATGCACTCAATTCAAGATTTAGTTCTATGGAAATTTATGATGACGACTCTAGTTTTAAATTGGATCTAGTTAGTCCAGAAGAATTACTTGTCTGGTTACACGGGACTGGTAGCATGAATAGGTCTCAAACTAAGGATAAGGATGGGCCATTTCCATATCGAAGTGGAGTCAAGTAAGAATAAGTCTTTAGTGTAGGATTCCTTTCTTTTATGGGTTCTGTAGTAGGGAGGCTATTCTTAGCGTGGTAGCCAAACTTGCTGATGATATGGTTAAAGGGAACAATAATGATTTTCATGCCTCTCAAACAATCCAACAATGCTCAATGTCTATCGTTGGCAACTCTGACGCTTATGAACCTAGTCCCAGTCATACAACAACTCACGTGGGTCAACATATGCCATCTTAAACAATGTGACGTTGGACGGGTTACAAAAGGGTGTCATATTAGAGATTATGAAGACAAGCAAACATTGACAAGGCATAACTCTGCAAGTGATTGCACCAACAGGGCGGCATGGCAAAAACATCCAAGGTTGGGCTGGTATGGGCCATAAGTAAGGTTATTATTCCTAATGGTCTTTAAGGAGAAAATATCCAGTCATAATGGGAGGTGATTTTCTTCTAATTCATCTAAAATTTCAGTCAACCGTTACAGCTACCAAGAGTTTTCATTTTTTTCCATCAACTTAGTATGTCACCCATCGAGATCTGTGGCAATAGTAAGCCTCATGAGGACCCTATGACTTATGACTCTCAAGCTTTTGTTCTGGGCACTTCCACCATTGATGAGTTAGCAAATGCTTTGGTTGGTGAGCTAGTTCTACTACTAGTTGGATTGCAAACACCACCTCAATCTTCCATTATTCAGAAGCCTCCAATTAGTATAGAAGCTAATCTTGCGCATCAATGTTCAAATGTCACGAACCTCATATCTAGACACATAATAGCTTTTAAAGAGGATGTTTCTGAGGATGTTCTTTTCCAAGATTCTGTGGATTGAGGTCATCATATGAAGCATTCATCCGACCACATGTTGAGATATCCCAGGTTTGTGCGAATCAAGGCATCTAGGGATAGCGGTGACAAGAAGAGAGGGCATCATTTGGCTAGTCTAGACAAATGCAAGGCTTTTTGCCATAAAACAAGGCTAAAAGACCTTAACGATGGTCAAACTGTCAAGGTTTTCCAAAAATTTGCAAGGCATAAGGGCAAACAATCACATACCATTGAGGATAGCTACTTCAATCCTCATGTCTTTCGTGCACTGTAGCTTGGTGCGCTGCACTAGTATACTTTCTCATGTTTTTTGCAAGTGCTAGTTTATTTTTCTTACATAGTTATTATGAGTGTTCGTTCAGTTGCCTTTGCATTTTTATTGGGAATAGCAAGTAGGGGTGTACACGGTCCGGATTGGAGAGAGAGTATTTGAAAAATGGTAAGAGAGAGAGTAAGAGACACTTATTTTGAAACAGAGAGAGTATTTTCTATCCATAGGAGAGAGAGTATTTTCTAGCCATAGGAAAAATCAGTTGGAGAGGATGTTTCAGGTTTTGTTTGATAAAACTGAAAACTGAAAGCTGAAAATTAAGTATTGAAAACTGAATGCTGAATTTTTTAAGCTGAAAAGCTGTTTGATAAAACAAATTAAGCACTATTTTAAAAAAATTGGGTTTTAATTGTCTCTTAATTTTAGTAATGGTTATCATGTATTTTGTGGTAGTGGTGAAGTGGTGATTGGGAGGTGGTGAGGTGGCGGTGATAGTGGTGGAATAGTGGTGAGTTGCAATAGCAGTAGAGTAATAGTAGTGCAATTTTGGTGGTGTAGTGGTGATAGTGTGATGGTTATGGCGTGGTAGTGGTGGTGGTCGGCTGGGTGAAATGCTAGTGGTGGTGGTGGTGAAGTGATGAGGTGGCATGACAATAGTAGTGGTGGTATATGGGTAATGGTGATAGTGGTGGCGGCGGCGGTGTTGCAGTGGTGGTGGTGGTAGTTGTGGTTGTAGCGGCATGGCAGTGGCGGTGGTGTAATGGTGGTGGTAGTGGCATGACGGTGGCGGTAGTGCAATGGTGGTGGTTATAGTGGTGGCGGTAGCGTGGGAATGGTGGTGGTGGTGGTTGTAGAGATTGTGGTAGTGGTGGTGTAATGGTGGTGGTGTTGAGCGGCAGCGGCGGAGGTGTGATGGGTGATTGTAAACGAAAGGAATTAAGGCCACAATAAAGTAGCTCAAAGCTACTTAATTTTTATCAATTTTTTAGTCTATATTTTAAGTGACACTTAATCTGTTAAGTAACATAAAATGTGGTTATCAAACCTGTTTAATAACTTATACTTAGTTTGAAGTGCTGAATTAGTGTTATCAAATAAAGCCTCAGAGTCTATGAATGAAGTGGAAAATCAACATGTCGAAGACATTCTCGCAGTTTTTTTTTTTAACTGCTAAGACATTGTCACTCGCGGCGTGTCATTTACTGCTCTACTCGCCATTAGAGATCGAAACGTCATAGGAATGGCATTGGAGTAATTTTGGCTGGATGCAAATGGTAATTTCCAAACCCTGAATTAACCCTACAAGACCAGCCATTCAGGCATGCACCCCTTTTAAGCCTTAAGGTTCTGTTTGGTGTGAGCTGCAACTTGCATGTTGTCCTTATTCTCTTTCATTTTCTCTCTATTTTCAAAAAGATTTACTCATTCCTTTATTATTTCATTTCTCTCTCTATCTCTCTCTAATCATTATCTCATTATTCTCATTTTCAAAAACCCAACCAAACACTATCTCAAAAATTTCTTTTCAAAACTCATCCAAACACAGGATGTGATACAAATTGGTTTGATGTAGTGCTCTAGGTCTTCTCCACTAAATATTTGTGTACGCTTTTATATAGCTCCAACATAAATGTGTGATAAAAAATACTCGTAATGCGTCACATGCCCGTGCTCCAAGAATACTGATTAATTATTCACTGGTTCGTCAGTTTTGACCAGCACTACGGCGACTGACCAACATGAATAGATGTTGTACAGATCGATTTGTGATCAGGGTTTCACATAAATATTCCAAGCAGTTCATTATTTTTATAGTGATGTTACAAATAGACCTGCAAAAATCAACTTAATCAGATTTTTTTACGTGATTGAGAAGCGGGGATGGTGCAACATATCATAGCCATCTATATTATAATTTAATAGTCCAGATTCGCTGAAGCTTTATTACAAGCTTTATTACCGCTAATAAGGTAATAGCGGTAATAAAACACTTTAACAGATAAAACAACACTTATGAATCCAAACCATTAAAAATACTATTGGATGGCAGGGATGCTACGCTACACGGTGCTCAAGCCTCCAAGTGATCAATTCAATTGGCTAATTTATTATAAAAATTAAAAAAAATTGAATAATTAAAATGGGATCCCAAAGTGGGCTCCACCAATCAATCCACACTATCCTACGTGTTCATTAGTACCCTTAGTAGACTTTTTGTATTCTATTCTCATGCATATATATATATATATATATATATACGGAAAAACTTCTAATCCGGACTCCCGGATTAGAGGTTTTTTGGTGTTTTTTTTGTGTTGTAAATTATTTTTGGAAAATCTGAGCTGTCTAATGTGTTCAGAAGGTGTTTTCAAAGGCCCCCGCGAGAAATCTTCAAAAAAAAATACCGGGAAGGGCTTGATCCAAGCAGTTTTCGCAAAAATTGTATATATATATTTTTTCGCGAAAAACCGCCGGATCTGCCCTTCTCTGTGATTTTTTGAAGATTTTCCGCTGTAACCCCCTGAAAACACCTTTTTGAACACATCGGAGCGTTGGGGCTTCTCGATCGTCGAAAAATTTCGGATCATCAACTGATTCTCATAAACTTAATTATGTTTGTTCTATAAAATTAACTTATGACGTTTTACAAAACAAATCACTCTCTCAGAACATGACAATGTCACTAAAGCCCCAATTCTATTACCTTGTTTCCAATAATAAAACAGTTCGGGGACCACCTTGAATTTGTGAAGGCTAATTTTAAGTGCAATCACAGTCTGCATCCATGTGGTTATGACGTGTTTGCAATAAGAACCGTTAGATTTAAAGATATTGGTTGGCCGAAAATGGCTGTCACACCTCAAGAATTTTATGGTTTCTACCAAATGTGTTTGGCAATAAGATCTACCCAATAAACTTATTTTTTTGGCAATGAGTTATATTTTTATTAAGATTATAGTCCATTCATTCATTTGTCAATCAGGGCTAAAACATAATTAATTATACAAAAAAAAAGAGTCATGATTGAAGCATAATTTTGAGGAAAATACAGCCCTAAAGTACTAGCTCTATTGTTCTTTTATATTTTAAAATTCACTCTCCCCATAATGTAATTAAGTATAATTGATGATACTATATGAGTTGGTGCATTATGTTTACCTCGAGCTAGTTTTATTTTAGAGGATATAAGCACCGATCTAAAAAGAAAGAACTATTGGTGTTGGTTAAAATTTTTACAGGTCAAATTAACTTTCCGTCAAAATTATGTTTTGCAGAAAATTTAGAATACAAAATCGAATTGGTTTTGTATTATTAATCTCATAAAATTGCATACCTCTGTTCTTCATTTGATAAAATCAAAAATTGACTTTATTAAATCTTGATAAAATCGTTTGAAAAACTCGGTCAGTCCCATTAAACAAAAGAACCGTAAAGCTTTTAAAGACTACAATAATAAACTTCTGATTTATATTCTAACAAACCACAGTCAAAACAATTCATCAACTTGCAAAAGGATTGTATTATAGAACTTATGTGGATAAGATATTTTAGATTTCTTTTGACCAAAGAAACTTAGATTAATGGCAAATTGCACATAAAACAACACTTATTTTTTATGACCAAAATTAAATCTAAGGTCAAGTTGGGCGAAAAAAGAATCTCCTAAACAAAAGGCAAATTATTTACTAAATCAAAGAAAGTGAGATCAGAGTGGACCCCAGGTGTATCAAGTTGCACTTTTTTCGTATTGGAACGAATCTTCTGGGTTTTTGCCACGTGTAGGTTTGTCATGGTTTGGTACAGTGTACACACGTGGGTGCAGGTCAACAGCTCAGCATCTGAAGGCGACGTGTTCCGCCATTAATGGAAAGTATATACACTTTTTTTGTTTTCGGTTCATGGGCCTTGACTGTTTGGCCCATGTAGGCCCATTTTGATGACATTGATGAAAAATACTTCTCCTTCTGGTAGAATGGAAGGCCAGTACCCTGTTTAGTATTTCCTTCGTCCCAATTTTATAATTATTCGTTCTATTCTAACCGGATAAAAATATAATTATATCTTTCAATCGGTAATACATTTTATATGTAATATGGATCTTGTTTGATAGATCTTGATTTAATCTAATAAACAAAGTGTTCAAAATTACCTAAAACATTGTACAGATTATAAGATATAATACTTTAAAAAGTGGTACAAACTTCCAAAAGAGACTATAAAATCGGGACGGAGGGAGTAATACCCTATTTGGTAATACCCTATTTAGGGGTAGAGGTTGTTTAGTTCCATATTAGTTGGGAGCTTAAACCTCATGTGGTATATTAACATTCACCTTTGGCTACATGATACCTTCTTAGGTATATTTTTTAAGGCCAAGTGTTTGAGCTGAAAAATGGTCCATGGTTATCCGAGTCGGGTCGTTACAATTGGTATTAGAGCCCTACCTTGGTTTAAGTGGTGGGTAGGATGTGCTCTGCTACCACAAACACCAAGGGAGGTTGCTGAAATTATGCAAAGAGGATGTTGCATTCCAAAGAGGGAAAAATTGTAATACTCCAGGTTTGGAGGTATAGAGTGTTTAGTCCCATATTGCTTGGGAGCTAAAATCTTATGTGATATATCCTTGGGCTACATGGTACCTTATTGGGTATATTTTTTCTGGCCAAATGTTTGGGCTAAAAGAGGGTCCACGGTCAGCCGATTTGGGTCGTTACATGGATCATCAAAGTTAAACATTACATGGATCATCAAAGTTAAACTTTCCAGTCGTTTTGATATGACGGAGAAAGGAAAGTTTCGCATACAAACCGTCCATTCCCTTTGCTCCAATAGCTAAGACTCCGGTTGTTGAAGAAGAGGGGGATCACTTAAAATTACAGGAAAAGACCAATCAGTCTGTAAATTGTAACTGAACCAAATCAAGCTTGAAACTTAAATAAACAAACCAAGCTACTCAAATAATAAGTATATTCTTTAAACTCGTTAAATTTTCAGACCAAACTCAAATTCTTAACGGCTCAATTCATTCAACTCGTTTACCGGCCCAAGTCATTATTGACCCATAATGCAAACTTGGAAATCTGATACATGCAAATCACTGAGAGGGAGAATTCTGGATGACCGATTCACTTGCAATCTCCATGTATAATCTTCAATGGAAAGCAACCACCTTTTATTTAACTACCTAAAAGAAAACATGTATTATGTCTTAACATAAATTTTCCCAATTATAAATTGAAGATCCAAATGTAACATAAAAAAAAGTCACCCTTAACTTTTTACATTCTTTAGTTTTTGTATTTATTCAATTTTTTAGACTTTGTTAGGGCCTATTTGGCCGCTTCTTTATCAATTTTTTGCTTTCTCTTTATCTCATTCGGGGTGTTTGGCCCAACACCCAAAAACTGTTTCTCCCAAACCAATTTTTCCATTTCAGACGTTAGAAGACAAACGAAAAAGAGCCTCACCTCTACTTTTCAATTTCTACCTTTGGCTTCTCATTTATCTCTCCCAAAACTACCCTCAAGTGTACGTTATCTTTTTCTCCCCATTACCACACAACACACATACTAGAGACAAGCCAGTGCTTCGACAACTTCTTCCACCTTTGTTTATTTTTTTTCCAACAACTTCTTCCATTTTGCATAGTACGGGACTAAAAATTATTTTGTCTTTTTTTTAAAGGAAGATGGTTTTTTAAAGGAAGATGGTATCAATTTTGCTTAATATTTCAATTGCATTATTCATTTTGTTTTTTTTTTAAAAAAAATTCTCTCGTCTAATAGTACCAAAAAAAAAAAAAACACTTCTCATTTTCAAGAGGAAAACCACTGTTCATATAGGTATATGCCCGTGTAATACATAACTACGGGAAAAATGTTATATGACATAAAAAAGGGCAAAATGGTAAACATTCAATTCATAACTCATTTTTATTATTTTCTCCCGAACACTACTACTTTTGCAAAATGTATTCTGCACATTTCTCCTAAACACTTCTCCTAGATTCAAAACTCATTTTGACCATAATCTAAAAATCCAAAAAACCAAAAAATAAAAAATAAAAAACTAAAAAGTAGATTCCCAAACATCTTAGTTAGTTTTGTGTCACTTTTTAAGTTCCGTAATTTGTCAAGAAATGAAAAAATAAAAAATAAAAGAATCTCCCAAACGAAAGGCAAATCAGAAATCAAAGAAAGTGAGATCAGCGTGGACCCCAGGTGTATCAAGTTGCACTTTTTTCGTACTGGTACGAGTCTTCTGGTTTTTGCCACGTGTAGGATTGTCGTGGTAGGGTACCCGTGTCCACACGTGGTTGCAGGTCAACAGCTCATCAGAACCAACTTGCTGAAGGCGACGAGTTCCGCCATTAATGGGGAGTTCTCCCTCCGTTTTTATTTGTTTGTCCTCTACGAAAAATTGTGTCACTTTTCAAATATAAAAATAAAGTGTTTTCGTGTATCATTTTTCAAATTTTTTTACACCAAATAAAAATATTCATCGTGTACTTCAATTCGGTGCGAAAACATTTGAAAAACGATATACGGAAGCACTAAAAAAATTTTATTTGAAAAAAAGATAAGAGAGAGAGTTGTGGAATGAACAAATAGGAACAAAGAGAGTATGTAAGTACTCCACTTTATTACTTTTGGTTTTGCTTTCATGGGCTTGATTGGTTAATGCTTTTTTTTGAGCAAGATTGGTTAATGCTCATGTAGGCCATTTTGATGACATTGATGCAAAAAAACTTCTCCTTTTGGTAGAAGGGAAGGCAAGTAGTAGTTTGGTAACAGAAGGTTCATTGGCGGAACAGGGCACCGGTTGTAGTGTGGCATTTGACCTGTCGATCACATAATTAATAGCGCTTAGATTTTATCCTGCCACTTGCATGATCCGAGTCATTTATTACCGAGACGAAATCCGAGCCGTTCATTGTTGAGATCAACAACTTGTATGCCACACTACAAATCAAGCTTGAAAACTTAATTAAATAAACCAAGCTACTCAAGTAATAAGTATATTCTTTAAACTCATTAAATTTTCAAACCAAACTCAAATAATCCACGGCTCAATTCATTTCGCTCGTTTACCGGCCTAGTCATTGACCCATAATGCAATGCACAAGGTCTTAAAAACAAACTTGGAAATCTGATACATGCAAATCACTAAGAGGGAGAATTCTGGATGACCGATCACTAGCAAACTCCATGTATAATTAGAACTTCTTCAATGGAAAGAAACCACTTTTTATTTACCTACCTAAAAGAAAGCATGTCTTACTGAACATAAATTTTCCCAATTATAAATTGAAGATCCAAATGTAACATAAAAAAGTTCTTTTTACATTTTTTAGTTTTTGTATTCAAAATTTTTTTTTTTTGGACTTTTTTTGAGTTTGGTCACTTCTTACGTTCCATAATGAAAAAATATAAAATTATGACCGAAACTTGAATAAATACAAAACCCTAAAATGCAAAAGAGTTCAAAAGTCACAAATTGAAAGCTGCCAACTTAGTTCTGATAAACATACTCACCAGCCATATTACAGGTTTGACTGACAGGCTTCATAATAATGCTGGAAATACAACCATTGAATAATGCTACAAGTACAATTATAAGGCAAGACCCGATTGGATGATTAAAGCTGTTCGATGCATGTTGGTTTACGTACATTGAACGACTCTAAAATTTGTGTCTCGAAGTTGTGTTCTTAGACATTTTGAACGCATTTGCTTGACCCACAAAAACACTTCAGAATGGCAACACTACAAGTGCTAGTTCTCATGAACTTGTGAAGAGGATACAAAAGGATTGGAAGATGATAAGGAAACAAACAAACAAATTTGCAGCTTCCTTGCTTCATTATCTCATGTTCTCATCCACCTCTTTCTTTCCCTCAATAAATCTCTATCATAAACTGATTATCCAAACACAGCCTAAAGTGTCTACTACAGGTGAGAAAAAATTGTAACTAACCGTTTGGGTATGTTCTTTGCGTCAGTGAGACATTGAAAACATAAGAAATCACAATCAAGTGAAAACCAAAACCCCCATTCCTTAAATTTTAATTGGAAACGTACGTCCTTGTGATGAAATGAGGAGAATACAACATATCTTGTTAGAAAATCCACCTACGCAAAATTCCGTATAAGGAATCGCAGAAGCTACATAAAATGCCTCTTTCCTAGGCAACCAAAGCTAAAACTCATAGAAACGTTTTATCGTTTCGATGCACTTGCTACATTCAAATCACTGACATTATAATGCTCATCACTAGCAAAAACTAGAAAAGAAGTTTGTCAAATAGATTCTTGTAAAAAAATCTGTACCCTCATTATCACGCTGAGACAGGATTCCAACTTGATCCACCTCGGCGGCCACCTCTCCCTCTTCCTTGCTGATTGCCTTCTCCACTGCGACCACCTGGACCTCTACCTCGGCCTGGAATATCACCACCTCGGTTCCCAACTTCATTTCTCCCATAGCCCCGACCACCGACAAAGTTTCGGCGGCCCCTAAAGCTGTCGCTTCGGAACCCTCCTCTTCCAGAAGGAAACCTATCTCTTCCACTACCAACTGCAAGAACCAAAAGCAAGCCAAGCTACCATGTTGTGAAACTTGTCAGGAACTATCATATGAGGTTCTTAACTAGAAATCAAGCATCAACAGTGTTTTCCTGTTATGATTTAGTACAAATTAACTACGGCAGTGTTCGATAATGCTGAAAATTGAAAACAAAGTACTGAAGTGGATGATGAATATTTTCAGCTGGAGAAGCAGTTTGACAAGATATAAATAAAAGTTCTGATTTAAAACAAATTGTTAGATTGTGATAGTGACGGTGGAGACATGATGGCGTCATATTGGCAATAATGGTGACTCTGGTCGTTTTGTTTGGGTGGGGTAGAGGTTGGAAAGGAGAAGGTGGGGTAGTAGCGGTTGCAATGGGTGGAGGTGGAGGTGGCGGCAGTGGTCAGGAGTCTTGGTGCTGTTGTGATAGTGATGACAGTGGCGACGACAGTGGGGTTCAACGCAGGGCATCCATCTTGATGCAGATGAATGCTTATTGTAACACTCCATCCCACAACGGAAGTCAGTGATCCTAGGTATACAAGGAAATATGTAACTTGTAAGCTACCTCTAGTAACTTGAGCTTAAGCTAACCTGCGCTTAAAAATTTTGGGCCATGTAGTTAGGCTCCAACAAGTTACTAGGTCAGTGGTCTACATTGGGCATTACACTTCTAAATTCAGTACCAAATTGAACATTCAGCAAACTACAATTTTCTTAACGTTTAGCTTCCTTTTTAAAGGCACTTAAGTTTTTCAAGTGATATCAGTTGGAATTATACTGAAAACCAAATAGGAACAAGAACCAAAAAGATGATAAATTTTTCACTTGCCTCGAGTTGTAGTTCTCTTTATCTCAACAGCAGCTTCCTTGTCCCCGATAGTAATAGGTGAGGCCTGAAAATTCACAAACATTTCCATTATCCTCAAACGAACAATATAGCTGAAAGTTCTCAAGTACAATTCTGACAAGAAATAGTGAACGGTTTGGCAGTTAAACGTGATTGACACAAAGTAAAAAAATTGTTACTATGAGCAGCAGCTTTGGTTAAGAGAAAAAAGATAATTGAGGGAAAGAGAATCCTTTCCACCACTCCCTATTTTATCTCTTCTAAAAGGGAAATTAACTATTTTCCAGGTAACAATGAATTTTCACACACTTCACATCATGGTCCCTAACATCTATCAAATGCAATATCAGCCAGATTAAGGGGACATCAGTCAAGAGTCGAGACTACTAGATAGCTATCGGGGGTTGAGTGTCAACCAGATTAAGGGGACATCAGTCAAGAGTCGAGACTACTAGATAGATATCGGGGGTTGAGTGTCAAATCTAACTGCAAACTTGTCAATGAAACAGTGTATATGTATGCTTCCAACATTTGGAACCCAACTATCCTCCCCCAGTTGCATTTTGGTTTTATTCATGATACATGTAAAAAAAAAATTAAAAAAATCTCCATGCGAACACTAGATATAGAGCTTCGGTTACGTCCTACTTCCTTTTTTGTAATGTTCAGTTACTTATTGCTATTGTGAACCATATTTCGAATCCCAAGTACAAAAAGAAACAAAAGAAATTTAAAGGGGAAAAAGAAAAAGGAAAAGAAAAAAAAAATTGCATCTAGACCAATACCTATGAATTCCTGAAAATCAAGGTGAAGGAAAATATAAGCTTTGAATTTAACAATGTACACTGAGTGCATATCGATTTACTATGGTAAGAATGTTATAAGAGTCATCAGTGCAGCAGCAAAGCACGGTACTAAATTAAGGATGAGGCTAAGAACCAGCATGTTCAGACATTTACACAGATGCTGGATTATCTGATACAACTATTGAGTTCATTTCTCTAAAACATTAAGCTTTTGAGACCATAGGTGAGTTCGAAGGGTATCATTGTCTAACCGCATAAGCTTTTGGAAAGGGTAGTATTTTCTAACACCGCTCAAGCTTTTGGGACAATTGGCGACTTGCCAAAACACTAGCGCGCCCACACGCACGCGCAGAGAGATCAGTATAAAAGTGCTACACTTAAAAACAAACCCCTGCCTCCTTATGAGGATTGCAACTAGCACTAAATATTTAGTGAAACCATGTATCAACGGCGTGCTGCCTTTCTAAAAACAAAGATTACAAGGGCATATAGGATTTCTTATAAAACCTAAACACTCACTTTTTTTTACTGGCAACAAAAAAAGATTATGTTAAGAAAAGTGTTGGAAGGGCCACAAAAGTAAAATCAACCAGGAAAGGATGAAGAAAGAGGCAGAATAAGAAGAAATAAAGGCAAAGCAAAGCTAAGTCAAACCAACACCTATATGCAACCTTGAAACAGCTCGCCCAACCAATACCCATCAACAAAGTTTATCAAGAAAGTGTTGAAGCAACATTTTCCATCAGTCATTGACTTCCATTTCTCGCCTCCTGCCACCCATAGCAGTAGCAGTAGCCAGTTTAATATTATCGTTCTATAGCAATAGCCAGTTCAACTCACTTCTATAATTCTCCAAAAAGAAAATAACAAAAAAAGACTAACAAATTCTTCCCACTTGGCCTTTTGCATCCACTCTTCTTAGTACTGGCATAGTCTATAAAAACTTGAAGATGTTTGATTTCCTTCGCCTTCCTTGAAGATATAAACCCCTCCCTCACTCACTCCATGTCCCTTCTTCCATCACACAAAATCTTGTCATGACTCACGCTTCCACCCTAGTTAGAAATTACTGTGAACGACTCATCATTTCCATTACACACATCAACTTTCGCAATTAATGCTGAGCCACCATTATTCAGATCCAATGAGATAAAATTCAAAACCTATAGATTTCAGTTCATGTTCACAGCCAGGCCCCAAATGGCCAACCACCCTTTCATTTGGCTCCAGCCATGAGGGCTGCTTCAAACACATCAACCATATGAGACTCATTGAACACCCCGGAAGGCCCTAACTGATGTACATCTGAACCACTTCCTTTCCCAGATAGAGAAGAATAAAAAAGGATTGACAAGCCGAACGAGCAACATAACTTCATGATGAAGCCCAGACTTTGTTCCTAACCTTACAAGTGTCATAGGTTGTGGTAGTCTACACAAGTTATAGACAAAGCATTCACGGGATTCTAGACAGGGCCGGCCCTAAGACAAGGCTGAAGAGCCTGGCCTCGGGTCTCGGATTTTGGGGCCGGAAAAGGGGCCCCTGCAATGAGTAGCTATAAATATTAGTTTTTTGTATTATAAATAATGATGCTCTTCTTGGTCCAATGGTAAGCTGAATATAGTCCAACCTTTGTGTCTGAGTTCAAATCTTGTCCCTAACACTTCCCTTTTAATTGTTTTCAGCGTTAATTTGTCAAAAAATAATTCCATTGCAGGAAGTTGGAGCTACCATGTATTGAACTTGTGTAAAAAATAACCCAAAGAGACATCTATGCCACTTGAACCAAAGCATCTTCATTGTTTAATATGGACTAAAATAGCTATATAAACAAATTATTACATTATTCTTGTCTAACTGTAAAATTATACAGTGCCCACTTGACGATAAGGCCTAGGGCCTCCAAATACCTTGGGCTGGTCCTCATTCTAGACAATAATCAAGCCGTTCCAGTTGAGTGACTTTTTGACTTCATATCAACTCGTGTAACCGATACAGATTTTCAAAAAAAATTTCAAAAAACCGATACAGATTGATTCATTACTACTTGGTCATATGACCAATACAAGCAGTTGGAAATTACTTGCACAAGTGGTGCCAAAAACTGTTAGAAGCATAGACATTGGTTGGCACCCAAGTCTCAAGTGCAGAATTGATATGGCTGTTGGTTCTTTCAGTTTGACCAGGTTTGGGTTGCGCTTATTGTGCTACTAGAAAGTAGAAACTATGGCAACACAAAAATGTAAATGAGAACCTAATAGTAACTAGTTATACAGAGTAGCTAAAGGGGAGATCGCATGCAAGGATCATGGTTTACTCAAACACTCGTGACCATGGACCCGACCCATAGAGGTCCTCCGGATTCTCGCGTCCATTGTATGCTTGCATTAGTATAAGGAGATAGCATCACATCTAAATGTCTCAAGCACAAGAGGGACTCATTTGGGTGGAGAATTGCTCAATCGAATCGCGGGTGACAAACTATTTCTCACAAGCGGGAGAGGCAACATGCTCAAGCATAGCTTTGCTTTGACCGAGCCAAAGGATGCCTGCAGGGCGCCAAGCAAAGCGAATTAGTTGGTGCCTCTGCAAGTCCTGAGGTGCCTAGGCCATGGTTATTTAAGTTGGCTTCAGGTGCCATGGCTCAAACCCAGAGGCAAACTTTATGAGAGATGAATATGGATTATTGGTCAATGGGTCGCCTTTAGAGGTTGATACACAAGTGCCAAGTCCGCATAGATAACTAGTGGCAATGACAAAGCAGTAATATTGAGCCCGAGCAACCTATCCACTCCATACTAATTTATTTGAGTTGATACTATAACAACACAACCAATTCTGGGCTTGCATGGCCTGGAGGGAAAGTGGCTTCCAACCATAGTGTTCCAGAATAACAAAGACCAAGGCCTTATTTTAAGAAAAATGCGAAACTCTAGCGTCCTAATCTGAGAACCTCATCCGTGAAAATTGGAAGTTTATAATCTGTAAAACACATACCTGAATTGCATCATTCATGGAGCCCAAACTTTGAAATTCAACAAACCCAAAACAGAAATCCTGTTGGTGGACAGAGGAAAAAAGCAAACTCAATAAATAATCACGTAAGTTAACATGAATCAAATGAAGCACCGAGCACGTGTAATTCATGAAATCACTTGTATGAATTTAACCTTATTACTTCTAACTTGGACACCACCTTGCTTGATTTGTCCAAATTTTGTGAACTCCTCCTCGAGCTGAGCAACCGTCACATTTAGAGGCAGATTTCGGACATAAATGGAGTGGCCCTCAACTGTTTAAAAGTCAAATAGAGTATAAGAACATGCAAGACAATCTGATAAAGCTAGAAATAAGTAACAGCAGAGCTGGCTTCATTATATCACTTTCCAATGACAGCCTTCACAGAACAAATATGATCCATTTTGGCGTAAAAGAATCGACTCATATGGAAGTTTGTCTCAAAGTAAAAGTTTCCCCAACTAAACAAGTTTATTAAAACTACAATAACTAAAACCAGTGTTTAGAAACAGTCACTCCGCATTTAGAAAAGCAAGAACCAAAAAGCATCACTACCTTCCTCCTGAGCATTCCCACTCTCAGGGGCACTGACACTAACAGAAGCACTGGGTGGCGATGCTTCAGTCACTGGACCATGTGCTACTGGAACAAGGGTCTGTTTCTCAGTCTTTGTAGGACCCACTCTTGAAGTATTAGCTTGTGCATAAACTTTTGCGGGCCCTGAACCCGCTTTCTTTGTTTGAGAACTTAGAATTGATGCGTAAGACTTCTTTGGAGCATCTTCTTGGGCAGTACATGAAGCTGATTCAATAACAGCAGGGACATGATTCTCATTTGAAACATGATTCTCATTTGACTGAGTTTCCTGATCCACAATCGCTTCTTCCTCATCGACTAGTTGTGTCTCATTGTCCACCGGATCATAAGGTTTGTCTTCAACATTTTGAACCTCCTCAATGAGAGCAGTAGAATCAACCTCGGGAGGATCATAAACATGAACAGGCTCTGGAAACAAAAATTAAGATAATAATGAAAGCTTTATAGTGATAATCTCATACACCCCCTGTCGGATGCTCTTGGTCCTTTTCTAATTGGGATATCCCTAAAAGTTGTCCATTTTGAAAGTCAGATAAAAGAGTTTCCAAATTTCCAAAGTTACCCATTTTAAATATTAGAAACAAAAATGAATGTGGAAAAAGTGGAGGCAAATTAGGAAATTATGCAATTGAAAAAGGGCCTCGGATACATTAATTGCATTGCCCCTTAAAAAGTTAGAATTTTCACAAAGGACCAAGAATACAGGCAGAGAGTTTAATTGACCACGAAATGACAAACTACACATTACCTGGATCGAGCGCAATGGATGCTAGTGGGGTGTCATGAATTCCATTGACTATGACCTTACTACTTGCCAATGGTTCACTATCTTCCACATACCTAAAAACATCATTCAACACAAAGTACCCTTTGTCTTGTGGAGCAAGGAAAAACGTTTGAGTGAATTTCCTTCTTATGTTGTCCGTTCCAGTTAAACATCCGGTGACTAGAACAATCACCCCCTCTTCATAAGACTCTTGAGCATCTGCAGTTTTTATCTCAGCCTTGAAGTTCTTGTAATCGAAGGAACAAATCTTGTCATTGATCCCCTGCTCCATTGTAAGACAGTAGTAATTCAAGAATTGCTGTATGTCAATCAGTGGGTAAATTCTATTCTATTAGTAACGTGTTCTAGTATAGTAGTACATTTCTGAGGAGGTAACACCTGTTTATGGAAGCAACAATGATAATATCCCTTCTGACTGATCAACCATAAAAGCATGAACAAAATCCAGAAAAGAAACAGATGGTTTACATGAATACGAGCATTTAGAAATACAACAACAATAACATGACCCATTTAGTCCCCAATAATTGGGGGTATGGGCGGGGGATGGATAGGAGACAGACCTAACCTTTGACAATAAATGCACAAAGTGGCTGCTCCCAGAATACCACTGAAACAGATGGATTGGAGACAGACCTAACTTTGGCAATAAATGTACAAAGTGGCTGCTCATAGAATACCACTGAAATAGTGGTCCCCCTATACTATCACGTTTGTTGCGGAATCATACCCTCAAATCAAAGCTAAAAGGCATCAGAGAGGGCAAACCCAAGAATCATTTTGATTTATGTGCACATTATCATGCTTCTTTCATTCAGCATCCAGAACATTGGCGTTGCACAATAATACGAGCATTTAGAAATGCAACTCGGAAAGTAATTGTACTAATTGAATCTAATAATCTCTTTAAATGTTTGATCAGATGAATTGCAAGATAAATGAATTGACGAAAGTTTGTGTCCCTTCTCCAAACAAGAAAAAAGTTCAAAATTAACTCACATGTTCTAAAGTCATTCCACATAATCAAATCTAACAAACATCCTAGGGAAAATAGGCATCTCTCTCATTTCTCAGTGCTGCGTTGAGTGGTAGAAAAAGAAGTGATGAACCTCAGAAAAAGGACAGAAGAAATCTCTAAACTGCTGCTTGTCTACTAATTATTTCATACATTTACCAATAACTTAAATTTTCGGTCTTCTTTATTCACGAACAGTGGCGACTCTAGGATCTTGTGAGACGGTCACTTAAAAACTGAAAGTTGAGATGTAATTTCTTTAAGCTCCAGCAGTTGAGAACATCTCGATATGACAGTTTTTAACTCAATTTCTTGAACAGAACTACTAAAGATGAATCTGAACTAAACCAAAAAAGAACAATACTAAAATAAATCACGAGAGGCTTAAGAGCATCTCCAGACTCCACCCTTTACTCAAGTGATCTGGAACTCTAATTTTTGCTTAAGCTTTAAAAGTTTATTTTCTATCTCAAATTTATAATTGTACTATTAATGAAGTTTTTACTCTAATCTATCTCTACCAAAACCGAAATGGGCCAAAAAATTAACTCAAATGATGCAGAAGTCTAATTTTACTTGAGCTTTGAATATTTTCTCACTCAAGTTTATGATTAAGCGATTAATTAAGGTTTTACTCAAATCTATGTTTACTAAAACTGAGAGAGAGAACACTACAGAAAATTGGTGGGTGAGTTTTCTTAATGGGGTCAGTGCAGTATTTGGATGGATTCATTTTCTACTGACCAAAAACACTGACCGAAAACTTGAAGTATAAGCAGCAATTTTGTTTTCCTCCATGGGGTCAGCCGACCCCACATGATTCAATGTAGTGGCGCGGCCGAAACCATTCAAGAACAAAGCATAATGCTAGATTTTCTATCAGACTATTCATTTGAAAACATCAAAGAAACATACTGCTTTGCTTCTTTATTGCAATTTTATGGGTAAGTTGATTAAACGGAAAGATAATACCAACAACTCAGCCATAACAAAATTTTAAGTCCAAATAAACTTACTTCCGTGGTTGTCACTGATGTCATTACACCGTTTGGCTCTGGGCGGCTTAATACACTGGATTCTTGATAAAATCGGTGAACCAACTCTGGTGAGTGGTGAAGAATATGGTAATACTGCTCAACAAATGCATTCCCGATGACTTGTGCAGGGGGAGGAGGAGGAGGAGGAGTTGTTTGTCTATCCATTTGACTGAAAAACCCAAAATCATGTTTTGCTAGAAATTAGCACCTCTGTCTCGTCATGAAAGAAGAACAAAAATCCTAGATTCACAACCCAAACTAGGTGCGGGGGCCGTAGTTAGATGTACAATCAATGACAAGGAAAAGAAAGATTAACAATGTTGAAGTATAGAATTTTAATCCCAGAGTGTAGGGGAGTAAGAACTTCTATGAACCCATCTGATACCTGTTTTCTGATTGATGAACAGAAAAACAAATGCAAGACTTGAATAGCAGTACAGTTGCAATATATATCACTTAAAGTCCAGACTCGTAATGAATAAATTTTAGTATGAAAACACAACTTGGTAGAAAAGACACCAATAAAATTTTTCTGAAATCTTGAAAACTATATCAGGCTGAAATAGATGCAACTTGAAAAAGATGTGTTTTTTTCATTTTTGAAAAAAGTTCGGAAAATTGTACTGCGAAACGGCATCTTCGAAGTTGAAATGGTAACCAAACGGGGACTTCAACTTTAGTTTCTTTTCATACATTTTTTTCCTTCACTTATCATATATTTTCTCCCTTCACTTATCACTCATCCAAATTCAAGATCCAAATATAGCCCAAGTGTTAATGTCTATGACTTGCTGAGAATATATCCTAGCTAAAGAAACACAAAATCTGTGAATAGGTGCAGCAAATTAACATGCATATCAGCATACACACATATACCGACATCAACTCACGGCATACCGAAAAGTAGGATAGAAAACAAGATTACAGGAAAAGAAAAATGAGCGGAAAATTAGTCAGAAAATGCCTGAAAGCTAACTACCCAAGTTTCAATTTCTCAAGAAAACCCCAAATGGAAAATTTTGTAGTATAAAAAAGGCATCAAATAACAAAAAATATTAAATTACAATAATTTCATGTTCAATTCGTCTAATAGATAACAGAGCAAACCCTTCACAAGTTTTTTCCTTTTCTATTGAACTAAAACCCAGCATTAGATCTCTCACCAAACACTGCACTAACAAAATTAAACCCAAAAAACGGATTGTGGGCAATAATTGTCCGCTGCATTCGTATCAGAAATGAGAAGAATACCCAGGAAAATAAAGACTGATCTGCTGCATTAATCAAGTAGTATCTAAATGTCAGATCGTACGAGAAAAATTTTACGAAATTAAAAACCAGTTAAAAATTAAAGAAAACAGGAATATAAATACGATAACTTGGTACGCAAATGAACTGAGCAAGATCTGAATCATGCGATGATCAATGCTATGAGCCTATGATGAACTTCATAGTTCAAGTTTCTTCATTAAAAATACAGTACCTGTTGGGTTTAATGTTTGGTGGGAAGATAGATGCGTTGGTGACGATGCCGTTGAATGAATGCCGAGGAGAGAGAGAGAGAGAGAGAGAGAGAGAGAGAGAGAGAGAGATTGAAATGGGGAGGATCGGTTGGAAAAAGGGTTGTGGGTGAAAGCAACCTGCGAATTTTTTCTTTCTAGTTGGAGGAAACAAGTGAACTATTTAGCTTAGATTCTCTATCTCTCTCTCGTGCTCAAAGGTTTGACGACCCAATTAATGCCCACTAGAAGCCACTGCTCCAAAATCAAGACCAGACAGGATTACTAGTATTTACTACCACTGGATTTTGCTTTTTATCATAAACATTTCAATTTCATTTATTTTCATCCGACGAGGATGTTTGTATGCTAGTAATATTTGTTAGAGCATCAATATCTGGCTTACCAATTTAACTTTAAAGTTGAAGTAGAGAGCAAATTCTTTTAGAATCTCAAAAATCAACCTCACCAAATGACCTTCCAATTTCAAGATTTCTTAATTTTGCTACAGTAACTTAACAAATTTGGTGACTTCCTGTTCACTCACCAAAAAGAGGAGGACAGAGGGAAGAGTAAAAATTTAAATAGAAAGTCTGATTCTGTAAGTTTTTGATAAAATGACTTGCTAAAATTTGAATAGAGAATTTGATTTTGTAAATTTTTTGAAAAATGATTTGCTTAATTATAAAAGATGTTTTTGAAGTTAAATTTGGTGTTTTTTTGGTGTGTCAGATAAGGATGCCCTTAGATAGTTGATGTTTGTATGCTAATGTTTGTTAGATCACTACAAGGGGTCAACCTCGCGGAAATGGGGGATAGAACTGTCCCTTCGGAGCACGTTTAATAACAGTTATAGGTATGAGGGGATTGGTAGAGAGATATGATTAGGATTGAGATTGGTAATGAGGTGGGATTAGCAATGAACATGTTTGTTTTGCACCAGACTAGAAAATAAGATTGTTATAACATGTTTGTTTTACATAGGATACTAGCATGAAACTCGTGTTATGCATAGGTGATGAAACATTCGTATAATTCATAGACTAAATTGATAGAATAGATAGAATAAAACTACAACAAATTGTGCTAGCTAGAGCTAAATTAATATTTATCTGTACCAAAATTAAAAAGAATTAAAGTGCCTGCCATAATAATTTTACTCAAATCCATGCAATACATGCTACTGAATGTTTAAACTAAAATGTATTTTGCGAAAATATTTATAAAGTAGAGTAGAAAACTCTATACTTAGACATTTTTATGATATCCTAGTGCAATCCATGTACATATGAAATACTTCTTAATTTTTAAATCTTCGAATGTAGTTATTTTGAAGACCACAATAGGCTTGACTTAATTTTGTGGTCCTTTGTCGAGATTGGTCATTGTAGAATGTCTGAATAGTTTGGAATGGGATCAGGTGATGTATGTAAGGATGTCTTTAATATTTAAAAAATGATTATCAGTTTGGGTATGTGTTCTCAATTCACACAAATACACCATGAACATCATTTTATAGCTGCTTATTTATTGTTTTGGGCATGGGTTCTTCACAAAAAAATGAAGAATGAATTAATAAGATTCATAATGTAACAAAAAATGAGGTATGTAAAAAAATGAATTAATTATACAAAAAAAAGAAAGAATTAGAAGTGTGATATTTTAGCATGAATTTGTGCTATGCACAAACGAATCTAAGTAGACACCGTTAAATGTTTAATGTTTGAACATATGATTTGATATCCAAGTCCACGTGGTTAAATTACCAGTATTGTGCACAAAAAGAAAATAATAACTAAAATTGGTGAGCTATGCACATGACAAATTAATCCAAGACAATTTTAATATGGGAGCAACGTCTTGCATTTTAACATGTACTCTTAAGGGTACCATGATCCCCCTTATAGTACAAAATCTACTGTGTACACACATCAGAGTGTTGATCAAATTTTTCTGGTCAAGTTTAGCCTCAACCAACATAATGATTGTCTCGATAGTCTCAGCATTGTCTTCTTGTTGATGTAATTTGAATCTAACCTACAAATAGAATAAATGATGATTGTTTGAAATTTCAAAGTCAAAATAGCAAGATTTAGTGGATAAAATTTATGATTTTTCATTTTTTTTGGTCAGTTACATATTTTTTTCCTTATTGCAGAAATTGAATATATGTATAGATTACACAAACAAAGACTTTTAGTTTGCTAACGCTGAAATATATATTAGTCAAATAAAAATACGAAGTTTCTTTTGTTTATATTTTTTCATACCTGATTTCATTGTTAATATATTTGTTCCATTATATACCTGCACTTTGTATTTGGGAATATATTTCTTTTCGTAGGTTCAATATTATCGCATGGCTTATTTTTCTTTTCAAACACCATTTTTTTCTTTTTATTTTTTATAAAGGGAAAAGGCAAAGCAAATTGATCTTCTCCACACAACTTTGGATTCAAAACAAATTTTGGCACAATGCACAATCGTGACTATATTATATAGGATTTTTTCACAAAATCTACATATTATAGATTGCATGAAGATGGAGAAATTTACCTACACAAAAATATAATCTACAAAGTATTATATTTTGCATGATGAAGAAGAAATTACCTATGGATTTCTCACGCAATATGCGTGGTTGAATACTGCAAGCTTCTTTTTGATAAACTTGTTCATTTCGACCTTGTAAGCCATCGGATACTGCAAAATTGCATGAAAACAAAAAACAAAAAACAAAGAAGAAATGAATATAGTGAAAATCATGAAGATTGCATTCACCTATGTAATTGGTCATTGTTTTGATAGGTCATTTTTTTAGGGAAATTTATTGAAATGGTCCCTCTAGTTTTACTCGAGTCTCGATTTGGTCCCTCTATTTTCAATTTCACTCCATCGAATCCTGGAGTTTCAATTTTGTACTATTTGAGTCCAATTGATAACGGAAGTTAATGAAGTTGACGGAAAATCCCAATTTGGGGCTTTTTTAGGGACAAAATTGACTTTTTGCCCATCCTCTCTCTCACCCTCTCTAACTAACCAAAAAATTCTAGGCTTCGGCATTTTTTTAGTCTTGGCACTCAATCCAGCCGGAGACGTGTACTTTTCTCTTCCCCAAAGAGATCAATTGGCAACCATTACGAACAGAAAAGAACGGCAACCGCCAGTACCTCAGGGATCAACCAAGAATCATGGATTGAATCCGGTAGGGGAGTTGCTTGATTTTTTGTGTAACAGTATGTATTGGTCGTAGGGGCCGATATCTACAACCCGATTAGAAAAGCACGATTCACTCTGTTTCACTCTCTCTAGAAAAAAAAACCTCAAAAAGAATTGCAATGACAATGGCTAATAGTTATAAGGCAATAAGAATTGACCTCATCACGAGGTACAGCTGTGTAAGGGTGTGGCAAAACAACTGAGGGGGTGTTCCAATAAGTAGTTTTTTGGTTTTTTGTGATCTTTAGTTTTAAAAAAAAACTCACTTGTTCCACTAACAAGTTTTTGGGTTTTTTGGTTTTTTTAGTTGTGTTATGAAATTACAAATCTACCCTTCTATCCAAACAACTATTGCTCTTTTTTTTTGAAGGGAGGGCAGATTCGTAATTTTACATGATTAAAGTCCATGTACTTGATTGTGCAATGATTTGATTTTTTTTAAGTTAGTGGAATGAAGTGGTTTTATTGTTGGTTTTTTGTGGGGTTTTGTTTAGTGGAATGAAGTAGTTTTTCATTTAAACTAAAACTAGTTTTTTTTTTATTGGAACACCCCCTGAGTTGAAATCATCCCGAACGACCAACTCAACCGAACCACCCCTTCCTACGTTGCCTTCACTAGCACCGAGCACCTAATCGGCGTTGTCACTGAAAACCAAGTCTCCAAGAACCCACAAAACATCATTTCTGACGTCTAACACCTCATTGGTTGCCGATTCTCTAACCCCTCTGTCCAATCTGACATCAAACTTTGGCCCTTCATATTACCATGGGTCCTTGCAAGAACCCATTATCGTCGTCAATTACAAGTTAGTGAGAAGCAATTCACAGCCCAAAGAGATATCGAGTATGGTGTCATTGAAAATAAAGGAAACAACGGAGAAACTACAAATTGGGATGATCGAAGAGTGAAAGGAAGAGAATTTTCCAGTTAGGTAGAGAGGGTGAGAGAGAGGATGGGCAAAAAGTCACTTTTGTCCCTAAAACAGCCCCAAATTGGGATTTTCCGTCGACTTCATTAACTTCCGTTATCAATTGGACTCAAATCGTACAAATTCGAAACTACAGGATTTGATGGAGTGAAATTGAAAATAGAGGGACCAAATCGAGACTCGAGTGAAACTAGATGGACCATTTCAATAAATTTTCCTTTTTTTTATATCTCTATTCTTTTGCCCTTTTTTGGGTGGTTTTGAATCGATCGATTATCTTCAAGTATTGCTCTTTTCCTACAGGACCAATACACATAAGGATTTTTGTTCTCACGATCCATCTTGTATTTCATAACAAACCACAATCATGAAAAACAGAGAAATGTGGATCAGTGTACATTTTTTGGATTATACTTTTTATCGGCGATCAGTGTAGTTTTTCTATTTTTTAATGGTAACTTCACCTTCAAAATACATATCAATGTGTATATACAGATATACTTGCAACCAACAAACGTGGTGATGGAGCACAATTGTTGATCCGAGACAGAGTGAGTAGAGAAAGAGAGATATGGGAGCACGCAACTACAAATGCTTGGGAGGAATTAAATTGGTAGGATTTTTGGTTTTAAATAAGTAATGTATATTATCACAAAACTCCTACCTAATTAGGGAGAATCATAGCTATCCACTGTGATTCATGAAAGGTGAGGATTTTTGGATAACATGGTGATCATCTTACCTTTCCAATTTGAAAGGATTACTTTCACTTTATTCTCCAATTTTCAAACTCAAATATCCTCCAAAATTTATTAGTCCATGCAGGGAGGGGGGTTGCGCAGCATGCTGTGCACACAAGGTGTAGCTGCGTTGGCCATGTGCTGGCAAATTCACTAGATACCTCTCGTCAAGTACTATAATTGTACCAAAAATCAACTTGATCGGATATCGTTAAGTGCCTAATCGGAACACAAATATATTGAAATGAAATGGAACACAAATGTACAGAAAACACTGGATCCAAATCACTAAACCCATTTTTTTCAAGCTATTTGTGTTCCGATTAGACACTTAATGATATCCGATCAAGTTTATTTTTGGTACACTTATAGTACTCGATGAGTGCTATCTGATGAACGTCTCAGATTGCTGGAAAGTGACCGGCGCGGCCGCGCCCTGCGACTGCACAACACGCTGCGCAGGACCACCTAGCTTCAGTCTACGCATGGGAAAGAAGTGTAAATGTTTGAATAATACCTAATTACCTTTTAGGATAAGCTATAGAATTTGAATCATAATGGAATATAATCCGATGAAGGTTTTTTTTCTTTTAATATTTCCATTTAGGAATTTGGCTGTGTTAACATATATAGGATTTGTTATGGAGTTTCAAAAAGTCAAAATTTGAAATAAAATAAGAGGCAGGAAAAACTACATTTAAGTTTCATACTTTGAAATTCAAAAAAGATTTGTGACGCTTGATCATGATACATTGCTTAGTATATTTTTCATCACAAACTAATAACTTTGTGCTACTTGTCGCAACCGTAGCCCTCCTCGTGAAAACTCATTCTGCAATAATATAATAGATGATTGAATTATAGGTACCAATTTTCATTTTCGCCCTTGTGCAAACTAATATAAAAAAAATGGTATATGACAATAATCCTATTGTTTAAAAAATTCAGTGTCTTGTTTGGCATGGAATTACCATCTTTCTTTCATTTTTTTTTTTAAATTTTGGAAAATGGAAACGAAACAAATATTTACGTGTTTTTCCATTTTCATTACTTTTTTTTTTTTTTTCGCTCAGCGAAGAAAGAGAATATATAGATAGAAAGAGAAATTACAGAGAATCGAAGATCCAAGCTAGGACCACAAAACAAAGGAAGGAAAACAAAGAAAGCATTACATGTCAATCCTTCTTGGAATTTTAAGGGAAATGATAACAGAAAGATTAAGCTTGAAGAATTCCACCGAGAAAGCTTGGAGATCATAATTGGCTTTGATCCAAGATGCAACTCTGGTTTTAATAAGATCAACTGTTTCAGCAATGATCAACGCTTTGTTGTTGAAGATGAGATCATTTCGAGCAAGCCAGATGGACCAAATTGTGGCAAAAAAGCAAGCACTCCATTTTCATTACTTGCATTTTCATTACTTGCATCTTTCTTCTTCTTCTTCTTTTTTTTTTTTTTTAATGTTTTGGACAATGAAAGAAATAAATATTTACTAATGTTAACACTCCCTCCGGCCCAAAATGGTTGTCCGAAAATTCACAAGTCATGGGTCTCAAAAAATCACTATATTTCGTATTTGTAATACTTTTTACGATTTTAAAAATTTTGCTTACTAAAACTAAGCAAGGAGTATTTTCCGAGAGGTGTGAATAGTGATCTTGGACACCTACCTTGGGACGGAAGGAGTATTTACTTGCTTTTCCATTTGCGTTAAACTTTTGTGACTTATTGGTTCTCCTCGAGGAGAGGAATCAGAAAAAAATTTTAAAAAAAATTACGACTTTTATCTAGGAAAAAATTGGGTAAAGACAAATTTTAAAATTGACTTTCAGTGCCGTGACTTATTTTGAAAAACTCATAATTGTTAACAAGGAGAAAAAAAAAATGCACAACTAAAAGTGCAGAACGTACCCGTGGGGTTTTGTAGGATTATCACGAAATATTTTGCAATGGGGCAGTTGCGTAAATAGTTAAAAGAAGGGAGGTCATGCTTGTCATTCCACAATCAAAACCCATGGGATAGGACTAACAGTAACGATTCTGGGGGAGGTGTTGTGCGGTACATGTTGTGCAGCAAAACGATGTAGTTTTGTTCATTTTCTTTGTATACTTCAATAAGCCCTGTTAGGAGAGTTAATTTTGATGTTCAATTTTAGGGTTCAATTTTAGGTGATTTAGGCTTTTTGGGGTATGATATAGTGGTTTTAGGCACTTTGGGTTTAGCCGCTTTGGGTTTAGGGTTTAGACACTTTGAAGTGACTTTTTCCTTCTTCCAAACAAGGTCTGTGGAAGATTCAGATGTGTGTCAAAAACTACTTCGTCTTACCGCACAACACCCACCCCAAATCCTACAGTAACGCACCCCCCTAGGTTGGCTATCCAGTGAAATGGGGGCTTTCATAAGCCGGTCAGACTCCTGTATATCAAAACCAAAACAAACATGGGTCTTGAGGGACCCACATCCTTCATTGTCCTATCCCACCTCTAAACTGTGCTATCAAACACACCCTCGAAGATAACATGGATGCTAGGCCAATCATGGTTGTTCACGGTCGACTATGGACGGCTAAGATCTGTTCAACAACAAACAATTTAGATCTCTATTCAGCTAAGTTCTGTTCGGCCATGGTCGACCAGGGACAGCCTTGATCGACCAACATCCATGTTGTTCCTTCAGGGACAACACTAAATCCCGTGTCTTGACCTCATGTGTATAGACCTTGTTCCAAGAACTTAGTTGGCTTTTTGAGTTGATGTACTGTGAATCTGTGTGAGAATGATCTCTCTCACAAAATGCAATAAGTCAATTTGAGATAAGTTAGTTTCTAGAATAATTGTCGAATCAAATAAGTGCTAAAACCATTGAGTCAAACGCAAGGTACATTTCATTTTAGTCTAGTTCAATTTCTGTTCAACACTGTCGTTTCAAACTAAATTAATTTATCTATACAATTCGTGAAACTAACTTCAATGGTAATATAAATTTTAATTTTTGACGCTATTTAAATTTGTAAATAAACTTTGCACAAATTATTAATCAGCTCTTACAACATGTGGCATAAAGAATTCAAGTTACTCACCTAATAAGTGATAAATCAACCATATTATTGGTACTCGTTAATGTTTTAAATTAGAGTTTTAACAAGTTTGAAGAAATCATTGTTCAACTCATTCAGCACGCTTATCTACTTTTGATTTTCGTTGCATAAGAATTTTTCACAAATCTAGACCACTAGTTATCGAGATGGATTGTTGATAAGGTGCCCATGCTGGAATAGGGTATTTTGTAGCGCACTACAGGGTTATAGTGTTTATCAAAGCCATTAATCGCGCAATCAACAACTCAGATTTTTTTATCCTCTTAAGCATTAAATTTGCATAAGAAATGAGGAGGATTGATGCAGTAGCCATGGAGAAAGAGTATTTTCGGCGTTTTAAGCCTAGGGTGGCAAAATTGTAATTATGCTGCTGTGGAATTTTGTGTTGGGCCCACTTGGGTTGGACCCGAAACGGCCCAACGATCAAGACACATGGCTTGCGGCCATGGCGTATGTCGTTTTCGAGCTTTTGTCGCTGTTTAAGGGTTCCGAATGGCCAAATTTGCAGTTTAAGGAAAGATTTGACTTGCCAATTACTTGGACAAGGAAAATCCGAATTAAGCTGCGTTTTTGGGAAACATTCTAGAATTTTCTCTAGTTTTTTATTTTGCTATTATTTTTTAATTTTTCATTTTTGGTAATTTTTCGTTTTTCTTGATTTGACTTCCTTTTCAGAGCAAATCAATTAGGGTTTCTAGTTCCCTATATAATAAGTTGTAAGCCTTAAGGGCAAAAGGGAGTTTTTTGAGGATTATTGAATGATAAAAGATTCTAGAGAGCGTTTTTTCTAAACTTTCTTGTTTGTGTTTGATTGTTGCACGTCTTTTCTGTAGTTCATAAGGCAGGGCGCATTAGTTGGTATCAGAGCATTGAGTACCAATCCTAACTATGGCTGGAGGACGTGCTAGAGGTCGAGGGGGACAAAGTGATCGTATCGCTAGTTTGAAGGGCATCTATTAAAGAGATGACGTAGTGCATGAGGCGCGAATGGAGGCGCGATTCCAACAACTATCGGTTGCAATAGCTACTTTAACCAACCAAGTTGCTGCCCTAGTTGTTGGGGGGAATCCACCTCGCCATCAACCGTACGATCGGTGGCCTTGAGAGGAGGACGAAAGTACGGATGGTGAAGCGGCTGAAAACCCTTTTGTTACGGGGGTATTCGACGTTGGCAGAGCTGGCAGCGATGGCTTTCATTAACAAAGGGGCAGAGGGCGGGATATCATGGCTGATAATTGTGATTTCCGTCCATGGGAGTCTGGTTTGAGGATCGACCGCGCGAGTTAGGGGGTTTGGCCGCCCGAGGAGTTCCTTGATTGGGTTGCGGCTATGGATGAAGTCTAGGAGTTCAAATAAGTTCCAGAGGATAAACGGGTGTCGCTGGTGGCTACCAGATTCAGGGGTAGAGCCGCGGCATGGTGGCAACAATTGAAGTAGACTCGGTTGCAGTAAGGAAAAGACAAGATTACTTCGTGGGAAAAGTTAAAGAAAAAATGGGGGTGGCTTTTCTTCCCCACAACTACTTGCGTCTGATGTATTAGTGGTTGAAGAATCTTCGTTAGAATTCACGTTCTGTGGATGATTACACCACGGATTTCCATCAATTGGTAGCCTAGAATGATCTTACAGAAACGGAGGAGCAGTTGGTATCAAGGTATGTGGGAGGATTGCGTGAACAGTTCCAGTTTACATTAAATATGTTCGAATTATTCTCTGTCTCTGATGCCTATTAGAAGGCGTTGCAGATAGAAAAACAATCGCATGCCTTCTTCGACCCCGTGGAGTGCTACGGCTCGGCTCGCGGTCAGCAATACTTCCACCAAGCCAATTGCTAGCCTGCCCCCCACTAATCCACCAACAATTAGGGTAGGTGCTAGTTCTGGTTCTGGGTCGAAGTGTTTTAAGTGTGGTGAGCCTGGTCATCGCGCCTTTGAGTGTAGAAAGGGCGAACGACCAGGAAAAGACTTGTTTGTGGGTTCTGATGGGATTGTGAACGAGCAATTCGAGTCATAGGAGCAAGAGGCAGCATATGATGAGGAGGTTGTGGAAGAGGTAGTTGGGGGATAATGGTCCGTTACTGGTTGTTCGGGGACTGTGCTATGCTCCACGTGAGGCAGAGGGCGATTTGTGGCTTTGTGGTAACGTGTTTTAGTCTACTTGTACCATTGGAGGGAAGGTGTGTCGATTTGTGATTGATTCTGGGAGTTGCGAGAACGTGGTGGCAGAAAAGGCAGTCCAAAAACTTGGTCTAAAGATGGAGGCTCATCCCAGTCCTATAAGCTTACATGATTAAAGAAAGGTAATGAAGTGAAAGTTTCCAAAAGATGTTTAGTTGCTTTCTCTATTGGTTTCAAGTATAGGGATAAAATCTGGTGTGATGTTGTGGCCTTGGATGCTTGCCACTTTCTATTGGGGAGACCATGGCAGTATGATCGCAAGGTGGTATATGACGGGGGCGCTAATACATATGCGCTATCATTCAAAGGTGTGAAAATTGTGTTGCTACCTTTCAAGGAGGTTGTATCCAAACCACAAACTAGGGAGGGTACCACCCTTCTGACGAGGGTACAGTTTGAAGAGGAGTTGTCAACAAGCAAGGTGGTTTTTGTGTTGGTGGCGAAAGAGGGATCTAAGGCCTTTGCCTTGGGTGAAGGAGATGTTCCAGCAGTGGTTCAACCCCTTCTGCAGGAATTTCAGGATGTGTTTCCAGCAGACTTACCAGATGGATTGCCCCCTCTGCGGCATATTCAACACCAGATTGATTTGGTGCCCAATTCGAGTTTGCCCAATCGACCTCATTATCGTATGAGTCTGAAGGAGCACGAAGAGCTGCGGAGACAAGTGGTGGAGCTATTGTCTAAGGGCTTTATTCGTGAAAGCCTTAGCCCGTGTGTGCAGTTCCAGCCTTGTTAACTCCAAAAAAGGATGGATCGTGGAGGATGTACATTGACAGCAGGGCCATTAACAAGATCACAGTGAGGTATCGCTTCCCAATTCCAAGGCTGGATGATCTGCTAGACTAGTTGGGTAATGCAAGGGTGTTCTCGAAGCTGGACTTGAAGAGTGGGTACCATCAGCTTCGAATCAGGCCAGGGGATGAGTGGAAAACTGCGTTCAAAATTTGGGAGGGTCTTTATGAGTGGATGGTGATGCTGTTCGGTCTGTCCAATGCGCCTAGCACCATCATGAGGATGATGAACCAGGCCCTTCGCCTTTTTATCGGGAAATTTGTTGTCGTTTATTTTGATGATATTTTAATATATAGTGCCACGCATGATCAACACTTGCAGCACTTAAGGGAAGTTCTTATTGTTTTGCGTGCTAAAAAATTATTTGGGGCAATCAAGAAGTGTGTGTTCTTAATCAATACGGTGCTTTTCCTTGGATATGTTATATCCAAGGATGGAATTTCAATGGATGAATCTAAGGTTGAGGCTATTCATAGCTGGCCACAACCGCGGACTTTATTCGATGTTCATAGTTTCCATGGGCTTGCAGCGTTCTACCGTCGTTTTATTCCTCACTTTAGCACTATCATGGCTCCTATAACAGATTGTATGAAGGGTGGTAGGTTTGCGTGGAATGATGCAGCAACTGATGCATTTCAATTGATCAAGTAGAAGTTAACTTCGGTTCTTGTGTTGATTTTGCTAGACTTTTCACAGCCTTTTGATCTGCATTGCGATGCATCAAAGGTTGGAATTGGGGCTGTCCTTAGCCAAAATCCTAAACTAGTTGCTTATTTTAGTGAGAAACTAAATGGAGCTAAGATGAATTACAATACCTAGATGTGGAATTCTATGCCTTGGTCCAAGCGTTGAAGCACTGATATCACTATCTTATTCACAGTGATTTCGTTCTATATTCTGATCACGAGGCATTGAAGCACCTCAATGCTCAAGATAAGTTGTCCACTCGACATGCTAAATGGGCAGTATATATTTAGCAGTTTTCTTTCTCTATCAGGCACAAGTCTGGTGCTTTGAATCGAGTAGCTGATGCCCTCAGTCGGCGTTCCAATTTTCTTATTTTGATGCGCACTAAGGTAACAAGTTTTGATGCTTTTTGTGAATTATTGGCAACAGATCCATATTTTGATACTATCATTGAGGATATCATAGGGGGAGCCCAATCAGAATTTCACATGCACAATAGGTTCTTATTCAAATGAAATTTGTTGTGTGTTTCAGAGTCCAGCCTGCGGTTGAAAATCATTAGGGAGTTGCATGACGAGGGGCACGTGGGCGGGGATAAGACTTACGCATTAGTGTCTGCTTCCTATTTTTGGCTGACCTTGCGGCGTGAGGTTTATAAGTTCATCGCAGGGTGTAATATATTTGCCAAATTTCCAAGGGTACAACCATTAACGTCGGATTATACATGCCATTGCCAATTCCTTCACAACCATGGGCCGATGTCAGCATGGATTTTGTATTAGGGTTGCCACGTACACAACATGGTCATGATTCTGTCTTCGTGGTGGTTGATCGATTTTCCAAGATGTCACACTTTATCGCTTGCAAGAAAACTACATATGCTGTTAAGGTGGCGCAGTTATATTTTTCGGAGGTTTATCGTTTACATGGCTGCCTATGTCTATCGTTTCTGATCGGGATACTAGATTTTTTAGTCATTTTTGGCATTGTTTGTGGAGGCTGGCCAACATTCAACTGGATTTTAGTACTGCTTATCATCCCCATACCAATGGTCAAACTGAGGTGGTGAATCGTTCTTTGGGCAATTTACTACGCAGTTTGGTGGAGGATCATCTCAAAAGTTGGGATCAAAAGCTGTGTCAAGCAGAGTTTGCTTTCAACCATTCCGTTAATCGGAGCACGGGATTCTCTCATTTTCAGGTTGTCTATGGCTTTAACCCGCGCACAACAGTCAACCTAGCTCCTGTTCTAAGTTTGAAGCATTCTAGTGGCAAGGCTGAAGATTTCATGCAGACTTTACAGCAGGTCCATGCGGAGACTAAGTTGCGTTTGGAGGATAGTACAGCCAAGTACAATGCAGCGGTAGACAAGAAGTGCCGCCTGGTAGAGTTTGAGGTTGGTGATTTCGTTTATGCGGTCCTCACTAAAGACTGTTATACATCTCATGAGTATAACAAATTTGCTGCTCGTAAAATTGGCCCTGTTGAGATTATTGAGAAGATTAATCCGAATGCCTATCGTTTGAAGCTTCCAAGCTATGTTCATACTGCCGATGTGTTTAATGTCAAGCATCTCATTCCATTCTAGGGTGATAGCTCGTCAGATGATAATGCAAATTCGAGGGCGAATTTCTTTTTAGAAGGGGAGGATGATGTAGTAGCCATGGAGGAAGAGTATTTTCGGTGTTTTAAGCCTAGGGTGGCAAAATCATAATTATGCTGTTGTGGAATTTTGCATTGGGCCCACTTGGGTCGGACCCGAAACGGCCCAACGATCAAGACCCATGGCTTGCGGCCATGCCGTATGTCGTTTTTTGGGCTTTTGTTGCTGTTTAGAGCTCTGAATGACCAAATTTGCCGTTTAAGGAAAGACTTGCCAATTACTTGGGCAAGGAAAATTCGAATTAAGCTGCACTTTTGGGAAACATTCTAGAATTTTCTCTAGTTTTTTATTTTGCTATTATTTTCGAATTTTCATTTTTGGTAATTTTTCGTTTTTATTGATTTGGCTTCTTTTTCGGAGCAAATCAATTAGGGTTTCCGGTTTCCTATATAATAAGTTGTAAGCCTTAAGGGCAAGAGAGTTTTTTTTTAGGATTATTGAATGATAAAAGAGTCTAGAGAGCGTTTTCTTTAAACTTTCTTGTTTGTGTTCAATTGTTGCACGTCTCTTCTGTAGTTCATAAGGCGTCATTCATCAAGGATGTTTGGAGATGTTCACCTTTAGCACTGTTCGTGGGTTTGACTTTTTTTAGGGGAGACTTTTTGTGTTTTCTTTCTTCTTCTTTTTTTTTTTCATGAATATGATGGGTTTTATTGTGTTCGTTTTTTAGATATTTGTTTGTTGTGTATCGTTTTAGATTTTATTTCTTTTTTGGATGGGGAAGGATTTGCGATAACTCCAAATTTAATGGGGTTTTATTTGTTTGGTTTTGTGCATAAAGAAGTTAGGGATTGCATACTCTTCTCCTTAGTGTAAATTTTTTTCGAGGTACACCTTGGAACTAATTTGCCTCTTTTCTTTTTGTTTTGGTCAACTAAAAAAGAAGGGCAATTGGTATCCCCGTTGAATCTGTTCCAAGATAATTCAAAGGGATGAACAACTTCTTGGCATGGAGGGAAAAAAAGGACTGTGGATTGTGTTATTATACTCAACTGCACTATGTTCCCCTTTTCCTCCGGTTAATATACTCAACTCTTTATTTTATCTTTAGAAAAATGTTATTTACAGTGGTAAATAGCAAAACATATCTAGGTTACTATGTTTTACTAATTTTTTTTTTTTTATCAAGTTCACGTCAAATGATAAACACAAGACAAAAGGGTGAAAAGCCTGCATTTCTTCTTTTCTTTGCTCCCCGACCCCAACCAAGATTGCAAGAAATCTTCTACTACTTTACTGACTAGGTCCAATTATCCACCGAAGTGGATGAGATAGAGAAGCAGGGGATCACACCCCAGTGTCGGCAGCTTCCTCCCATCCATTTTCTACTCATAGCCTTTAAGGCTGTGGCTTCGTTTCTTTGTATATAGATACTTGTACTAAGTGAGAGGAGAGGTGTGGTGTAGCAATGTGAGTTTAAGAGGGAGGTCTGTGAGGGGGAGCTGTGGTGCTCTCCTCGAGAGGTTTTCATGTTCATATATGAACGGAGTTTTTCCTGAAGATTCTCTGTGTGTGTTGTGTGCGTAGGTGTCCCTTCGGTCCAACATTACTCTTGGTAAAACTTAAGACCTATGTGTAATATTCTAAGTTTCTGAAGTACCAACGAGTCACACTCGACACTTGAGTAAGGCAACCAACTACTAAGTATGTTGAAGGTGTGCCCGCATGCTTAATTGAACACACACTCATCTAGTATGTTCAGGTCGTCGAGTTTGCATATATTTCAGTTGGTCTCAGGGGCGGAGCCAGCCTAGGGCTGGGGTGGGGCCTGGCCCTCCCATAGTTTAAAAAATGCATTGAAAAAAATTAAAATTTAGATATAAATTATTATTATTTTGCTATTTTCAGCGCATGGTTATTCGTTTGAAATTAAAATAAATGTTTCTAACAAAATTTGAACCAAATTGTTATAGCCCTAACAAAACAAAACAAGCATGACCCACTTATGAAAGTGTATATATAATAAACATACAAGGATAATAGTTGTCTGACATTAGGTTTAATGTGGAAACACTAAAAAATTGAAGAGAATTAGACGAGTTCTTTGCATACAGCTTGCATCATAAATACGCTGTGCATTTTTTGTCGGCGCTAGATGAAAATCCTAGAGCTGCCCTTAAACTCGGCCCCCCTTGGATTCTCAATCCTGGCTCTGCCACTGGTTGGTCTAATTTCATCTCAAGAACTTGGGGGCCAGATTTTTTTTTTTCATATTGCACAACATATGATTAAATAATATTTGTAAGGTGACTTTGGGCATTTTATGCAGAATATAGGAGTTTTAGACATAGTTCACGGTCAATTCAAAAAAATTCAAGGAAGTCATCTTGAGGCTTTCAATCGCATCCAAGCATTTGGTATCCGATAATGTACAAAGTATACTTGTTAGGTAAAAAGTCAATTAAACATGTCGTGCCTGGCTGAAATTTATGTTGGAGTGTCGAGGGCTGGGCGTGGATAGTTTGCGCATTTAGAAAAGAGTCCAGGCGATCTTATATACAGGAGTTTCATCTTCTGAGTGGTTTGAGATCCCTTTGTTGCCGTGGTTCTATGGATTACGGGTTGTTCTCTCATTGCTTTTATTGTTGTCAGCGTCTGGGTCACAAAGCTCATTGAACTGCTCTGATACTAATAAGTGGATGATTTTTCAACTTTTTACCGTACCACAATCCAAGGGGAGGCTGTTATGTATGCCTGTGAGGTAGTTTTCTTTCCCCTTTATCAATCCTAGCAATGTTTATCTTCTTTGTGTTGGTCACTTGGTTGTTAGTAAAGATTTTCAGATGCCTAATGCATCTACATGCAACAACTGAGTTTTTGGAAATTACCATATTCGCATTGCTGGATCTTACTTAGTGATAGCTCGTCTTTTAGAAGAAAAAAAAAAAACAAAAAAAGTTGAAGTGTTATCAATGCAGATCAAAGACAGACCATTGAATGAAAGATATGTATGCAGTGTGGCTCCACACCCGAAGGACATGTTTAGTAAACGAAAGCTCAGTTTTCCAACACTGGGATGCACTATGTAGCGTATTACCTCTAATTTTGCATGAGGGTCTCATACAAGATCATATTCTTAGGACTGTCCTCCTCGCCTTCACTCTCTTAAGTCTCAGCTTTCATGGACTTGATGATATTTGAGACCACTAGCAAACATAGAAGCAAATGCTTCAGTTTCATGGTTCTTCAAAGCTACCCCAATCTCAACCCCACCATTGCCATCTTTGGAACTTGAAAGAGACAAAGCTCCAGTTTGTTTTAATGCTACATCCACCTTCTTTGGGCTCCCCCACCCAAAATCAATTTTGTAGACGTCGAACCGAGGTGAAGATGCGATACTGATCAACAATCCACCCTCCTGTATAGAAAGTAGTTTAAGGATCAAGTCTTTTGCCCCTATCAGAATTCCATCATCTAAACCTCGTATAGCTTCACCAATTGCCCTAGCTGCTATGGCAACCCCATCTTCTTCCATCAACTTGTATGTATCGGCATCTATGATACAACTTGTAATGCAGTTCCCGAAATAAGTAGAAGGGATGGGAGGTACCAAGCGGCCCCTACAATCAACATTGATAAAAAGATGAACTTTCTGGGTTGTCAATTTTCGGGTCTTGACTAAGCAAACGCATGTGTAAGCACTTATTATTGCAAACGTTGATGGATGGAAGGATCGTTTCTCTGTATGTTTTTGTTTTTTGCTCGGCGGTTACTCTGTATGTTTCTCTTGCCATTTAGCTTTCACCCACTTCTTGATACTCTCTATGTTTGCTTGTGTCAGTTGGAATGTGCCTAGCATCACATCCGATGGAGACTTTGACTCCCAAATCTTGAGGCTTCTGTTGTTGGGTCCATTGTGTGCCAGCCAGCCGTTTAGGTAAGCTTTTTCGATATCAGATGGGTCATTGACTATGGTCCTGTCAAAGAATAGAGTTAGTTCAGGCATTAGAGTTGAGTCTCTGCCACGCTTGCAAATGGAGCCCCATGAATGCAAAAACATAGTCGAGGATTTCCCGTTGAGTACCGCGTGGTGGGTGACATAACCTGTTATGGATCGACCAAACCAACACCCCACACGCATAAATAAACCGAAACAAAGAACACAAACAATTTAAGTGGTTCCCCAAAATCGGGTACGTCCACGGGAGAGAACACTTTTCACTATGAGCAAGAGATTTACAATGGAGGAGATACACTCTCACACTCAGACAACTCTCTCTTGTTCACACATACAAATTTGTCTCTCCACTCACACACAGTACACTATCTTTTTAACACTACTGTGACTCTCTCTCTCTCTCTCTCTCTCTCTCTCTCTTATTCATGCCCGGCTCACACATTGCACTAGCCTTATATAAACAAAGCATGGAACACTAAAAACACTTGGAATATTCGAGATCATCCTGAGGCAACATCAATTGCTCTTGGGACTCCACAGGATAGTTAGTCGAACCATGGAAAAACAAACCAAAATTGATTAACTCCTGCCAACTCATTATTGCACCACCAAACCATATTTATATCCTCCACCGAGCCACTCAAAAAAAAAAACCTCATGCGAAACTAATGCAATTAAATCTACTCATTTTTCTTTTCCTTTTTCAAAGAGCATTTAACTTGGGAAAATCCCAACAATAACCAATGGAAAATCCTGCATTTGGGAAAAGAGTCAATTGCAACGCCATAACGGGTGCTCTTGTTTCAGACGCCAATAAGGAGGGTACCAAATGTTGGATTTCGGCTTTGCTTGACCGTTTAGGTGACTAATAATTAACTTAGAATTTCGTCCCAAGCGTAGGACTATCGACCGGTGCAGCACAATGAATCCGGAAGTACCGGAGTCGAACCACAGAGACGGTCTACGGTGCTTAACTCAAACAATGTCGGCTCTACGTTTGTAATTGGCTCTCAGGTAGCCACCCCTTGTGTTTGTTTATCGAGAGATTCAGATGCATGGTCCATCTACGTGCAACTGAGTTGTTGGAACTCACTGTCGGATAAGTATTGTGGTTAATAGATATATCGGCCCTGTAATATACCATTTTCGCATCGCTGGATCTTGATTTAGTGATGGCTTGTCTTTTGAAAAAAGTAGACAATGTTTATCAATGAGGATCAGAGACAGACCCGGGGTTCCACCACCCGAAGAACATGTTCAGTAAACCAAAGCTCATTTTCTTAGATGAGATTCCCTTAGTTTGTTACATCTAATTTTGAAGGAGGGTATCATACAAAAACATATTCTTAGACTATCCTTGTGAAACTCTATCGCCCTCACCCACTCAACATTCAAGGACTTGATGATATTTGAGACTGCTAGCAAACATAGAAGCAAATGCTTCAGTTTCATGTTTCTTCAACACTAGCCCAATCTCAACCCCATCATTGCCATCTCTGGAATCTGACAGAGATATAGCTCCTCTGTTCTCTCTCTCTTGATACTATCTCCACCTTCGTTGGTCCCTTCCACCCAAAATCAATTTCGTAGACCTCAAACCGAGGTGAGGATGAGATACTGATCAACAAACCACCCTCTTTCTGTATAGAAAGCAAGTAAGGTATCAACTCTTTCGCCCCTTCTAGAACTCCATCATCCAAACCTGCTATAGCTTCAACTATTGCCCTCGCTGCTAAGGCAAACCCATCATCTTCCATCAACTTGTTTGTATCGGCATCTATGATACAACCTGTAATGCAGTTCCCGAAATAAGTAGGAGGGATGGGAGGTTCCAAGCGGGCCCTACAATCAATGCTTCTGTAAAGATGAACTTTCTCGGTCGTTAAATTCCCGGTTTTAATTAAGCAAACCCATGTGTAGGCACTTACTATTGCAGAAGTTTTTGGATTTTTTATTTTTTAACTTATGCAATGACCACAGTTAGGTTTTTGGATTCGTACGAGTTTTACAATCGAATGAGTATTTAACAACGAATTTTTTTCTAGCAATAAACCTGGGGATAGAGCAAGTGGAGCGATAGCCTAGCGATTGACGCCATGTAATCACATGTATTTGATAGAGGTTCAAACCTCACTAATTACAACTAACAATGCTGACTTTCGCCCGAAAAAAAGAAAAACACCTTTGCGATAGAGAATATTGTTTCAAACTAATCAAGCTCAAATAATTTTTGTGGGAGTCATCTGCGTACGTAATACCGATATTCCTCGGATACTCACAGATTTATTCCAAAAGTATCCACTAAATAAAATCAAAATTTCTTACTTTTAAGGTGTTAGATACTTTAAACTAATATTTATTTGGCTTCTTGTCTATTTATGATTTTCAAAGGCTAATTGACTGGATTCTCGAGCTGCCATCAAAAGATCCAATAGTGTCTCTGTCATTTTAGGCAACTCAACTCATTCAAACTCAAATCTCATCCTACATCACCCTCTGCCAATATAAGATTAACAAGCTGACTTTCAAACTTCATTTTTCTCTGTGTGGTCTTTAAATATACTATTCATTAATAACAAAGAAAAGAAATAGATTTTTGCAATGACCAAATCCAACACCATCTTATCTTACAGTAAAAATAAATTGTCCAACTAAAATATCACTCTCATGATATTATTTACTTTTTGCACAATGCAGCGATTGTTGAGTGGTGCAGATACAACATGAGAAATTAATACAAGCATTACAACTTTGATTGAAATGGAAATACCAGATACATTAAAATGATTTCAAAGAAGCTAAAATGCGATTGGGAATGGTTGCCGCACCTTCCGCATGACAACTGGCATCCCTTACGTCTTTTGTTTAAGCATTACGGGGACAATTCTTTGATTGCGAAATGTAGTTTTCCTATTCTCGTCAAGCCAAACAATGTGATGTAGAAATTATATCCAAATCTATTGTATTAAGAGGATAATCAAAAAGACCATGTCAAAACCCCCGAAAAAGTTAAGCCAAATGGGTGATGATGTTTCAACTCTTCAGTCGTCACCGGTTTCAACCTGTTTGTCGTCACCCATCTGCAATTCAAGGGGAGGCTTTGTGTGTGATTGTGTGGTAGGTTTATTTATTTATTTATAATTATCTTACTTTATCAGTCCTTGCAGTGTTTATTTACTTTGTGTTGCTTGTTTATAAAGATATTCAGATGCATAGGCAAAGTGATGGATGTAGAAATTGTTAACAAGGTGTTCTAGAATTATTTGAACTCTAGTAGCACCATAAATGACTAAAATGTACAAAAACCATCAGATATTAGGGTGAATGGTGCGATCAGAAAATGTAAATGAATTAAAATTCTTCAATTGTTCTCGACGAATTTTTTTTATGTTGAGTCAAGCAATATTAAACTAGCGCATAATTTCATTAATATTCTTTCAGGTGAATTGTGGTAATTGGGTTAGCACTGATCTTTTTGAACATATGCTCTTCTTTTTGTTGAGATATAGTCGATTTTGATTTAGAAAGAAGCGATAGCATGATATCGTCAGGAATAGATCCTCTCTCTCTCTCTCTCTCTCTCTCTCTCTCTCTCTACGTTTTTACCTTTTTAGCATTATGATTGTGTACCTTGTTTTGGGCTTATGTATTAGGTTTGAATAATGAAGTACTAAGTTGTTGGTATTGAGCGTAGGATAAGTTGGGTGGTTAATAAGGATGTTGGCCTCCTACTGTACATATTACTCCATCCGTCCCATTAAGTTGGGGCCTTACGAAACTACGGTGCAACAAAAATTCAAAATCAAAATTCAATGAGATCTATCAAATAAGATCCATATTGGCTAAAAAATTATTTCCCTAAGTACATTATTTTTTAGTTTGACAATTGCACGTAGTTTTGTAAGGTCCTAACTTTATCGGATGGAGGGAGTGCAGTATTTTTTTAGTGATGGTCTGTAAGATAAGTAGACATGTTTATCAACGAAGATCAGAGACGCACCAAATTAAGCACATTTTCAGAAACCAAAGCTCTGCTTTCTTCCATTAGAATGCACTACTTGAGATTCCTTATCGTAATTCAACATTCAACATATGTCTAACGTTGTACAAGGGTCTCATACCTATGTTACGCGGACTCTCGTCGTAATGGTATAAAGTACCCCTGTGAGACATTCGACACTCAATAAGGGTGTGAGATATGTGTTTGATAAGTTTAGTAAGACACTTCCATAGAAAACCTAATTGTAATTTGAGTTTATCATGGAAGTATGCATAAACCTCTCTTATTATCTATGAAATGTGCTATAGAACCTTAAAACACCATTTTATGTAAGAAAATATACAAAAAAAGAAAAGAAACAAATTTGAATATTTTGCCGTGATCCCGTGTCCTTGAAATGAGAAATAGTTGAATCACACCTAGATACATATCCGCACCTAACACCCGTACCCAAGTCCAAGTAGCATAGTCTTGTACAACAACATACTCTGAAACTATCCTCTTGAAACACTATCACCCTCACTCTTTCAACTTTCATGGGCTAATTTTTTTCTTTTTTTTGGTTCTTTGTGATAACAATGTTCATAGACTTGATGATATTTGAGACCATGAGCGAATAAAGAAGCAAATGCTTCAGTTTCATGTTTCTTCAACACTACCCCAATTTCAACCCCACCATTGCCATCTCTGGAATCTGAAAGAGATATAGCTCCACTGTTCTCTCTTGATTATCTCCACCTTCTTTGGTCACTTCCACCCAAAATCAATTTTGTAGACCTCAAACCGAGGTGAGTACGTGATACTGATCAACAAACCACCCCTCTTCTATATAGAGAGTAAGTTAGGTATCAACTCTTTTGCCCCTTTTAGAATTCCATCTTCCAAACCTGCTATAGCTTCAACTATTGCCCTTGTTACTAAGGCAACCCCATCTTCTTCCATCAACTTGTTTGTATCAACATCTATGATACAACCTGTAATGCAGTTCCCAAAATAAGTAGGAGGGATGGGAGGTTCCAAGCGAGCCCTACAATCAACGCTGATGAAAAGATGAACTTTCTCGGTTGTTAATTTTCGGGTTTTAATTAAGCAAACCCTTGTGTAGGCACTTGTTATTGCAAAAGTTGATGGATGAAATGCTGGTTTCTCTTGCCATTTAGCTTTAACCCACTTCCTGATACTCTGTATGTCTGCTCGTGTCAACTGGAATGTGCCTAACATAGCATCCGGTGTGGCTTTCGAGTCCCAAATCTTGAGACTTCTGTTGTTGGGTCCATTGTGTGCCAACCCGCCGTTTATGTAAGCTTTTTCGATATCAGAGGGGTCATTTATGATGGTCCTGTCATAGAACAGAGTTAGTTCAGGCGTTGGACTTGAGTCACTGCTACGCTTGCAAATGGAGGCCCATGAATGCATAAACATGGTTATGGATTTCTTGTCAAACACTGCGTGGTGGGCGGCATAACCAATGGAAAACCCTGCGTCTGGAAAAAGAGTCACTTGCAACGCCATAATTGGTGCTCTTGTTTCAGATGGCAATAAGGAGGGTACCAAATCATGGAATTTTTCGGCTTCACAAAAGCCATTTCCTGAGAGATGGTAGAAGTTGGCTTTAGACTCTCCCACTGTAAATGATAATGCATCACCTTCATTGTATTGGACAATTGGTTTGCCAGAATCCAGTGGCCATGTGAGGTTTCCGGCTAGTGGTAGATAGTGTTGAAGGTTGACAGAAAGGGAATCTTTTAGTTTAGGAAGGATTGTATCTGTGAGTGTTGTTTTCAGAACGGGAAATTCATAGAAGAACAAACGCTGACTTGGACAAAATCTCAACTAGAAAACATCGAAGAAGGTGAGAGGAAGCGATGTTTGGGCCGCTGAGTTGGGGGAGTGAGACATTGGCGCCACCTTGCAAACGTCAAGTACCTTCACCAGATTGGGTTGTTCCATGAGATAGAGGGAGAAGTTGGAGGACGTGGGGGTGGCATATGAAGTTTCAGAATTGGATTGAGTTATGAATAGAGGAAGATTCAAGTGGTTGATGAGTTGAAGTGTTAACCGAAATCAAGTGGTTGGGAACTGTTAGAATATGTTTATGTTAGTTTTGTCCCACATCACCTATCGTAGACTTGTATTGAGATGCACAATAATATAAATAACATTGACTTGTGAGAGGGTTGATTTAATACCCTACACTTTCTCACATCTCTCATAACATGGTATTAGAGCCACCCTTAATCTAAATCCAAACCCTGACTTAACCTTAAACCCTAACCCAAACCCTGACCTAACCTTTTGCTGACGTCATCTCGTCTTCAACCCTAAATCGACAGCCATCCTCAACTTTAACCCTCAAATCGATCTCCTAAAACAACCTTAACCCTTAAATCGACCTCTACAAAACACTTAATCGACACCAGAACATTCAATTGATGTACGAAAACCCTCAATCGACATTAGAAATTCCATCTGTGATTTTCGAAACCCTAAACCGAGGGCTGTAAACCTCAACCAGAGCCTGTTAAACCCTTTTTAAGCACTAACAGATTGTCATAGACCCTAACTAAGACCCAATCGATCACCCTGTGTCTTCCGACCATTGCTAGACCAGACCCAATCAATTTCGAGCCTTACAGGTTGATTTCAGGTTGCATTTTATGTTAGACAGTGTGTATTCTCCAGTGATTTTAGTTTGGATCTAATGTAAGTTGCTATTTCATTGAGATTTGCACTATTTGTTATATCTGGGTGGACTATTTGTTTTTTGGTGGTAGTATATATATTGTTCTTGAAATTGGTGGATCTGATTAAGTCATGGTGTTGGTATTCTTCATTACCATGTCCAAGTCAGTTATGGTTTGTTGGGTACTGGTGTTATTGGTGGAATATTTTACCACTTTCGTTGTTGGATGTTGAAGTTTGTAGTCGGATTAGTCAGTTGATTGGATTGATCAGTTGGCTATCCTTACTTTGTTGGTTGTTATTTATTTGGTAATATGTCTGAAGATAAGTCTGCTTCTATTGTTGCCTCTGGTTCTATCATTATTGGTAGTTCTTCTGGCTCTTCTCGGCGTCGTGAGAAAGATTCCATTACCTCCATTCTTTTGAATGGCAACAATTATGCTATTTGGTATCGTGCTGTCAAAGTTTATTATATGGGTGAGAGAAAATTTCGTTATTTGACAGACAGTCCTCCAAACAAAGATGCTAAGGATTATAGTGACTGGGAAGCTGAGGATTGTCATATTTGAGTTGAGTTGTGGAATAGTATGGAACCTCAGATCAGTGGCCCCCTGTTTTACCTTGATAGTGCCAAGGAAGTGTGGGATCGGGTTGCCAGGATGTATTCAGGGGTTAATAATCTTCGTCGTACATATGATCTACATCATTAGTTCTTTTCTCTGTCATTGGTAACTAGATCGTTGGAGGACTACTATGCTAGATTTCGTAGTATTCGTGTGGAACTCTGGGTTTATGAGCCTATCTTTAGTGATCCTCAGGTTATGGCGTCTTAGCGTGAGCGTTTGGAGGTTGCTCGATTTCTATATGGTTTACCATCATTTCTGATCGTTTTGCTTTAGCTTCAGTGGGTTCCAGTGGTTTTGGGTTGAGTAAGGGCTATGGTCACGGCCGTGATTTTGGGTTTGACAGTCGTGGTCGTGGTTCTGGTAGTCGAAGTTCTGGTGGTTATAACTCAGGTAACAGTTCTAGTGGTCGTGGTGATTCTGGGTTTAATGGTCATGGTGGAAATAGTCGTGGTCGGACGCCAGGGGGAGGTAGTTCTGGTGGCGGTGGTTTTGGTCGTGGCCATGGTATCAGATTCTGTACTCATTGTCGGGGTACAAATCATACGGTGGACTATTGTTATGATCTTCATGGTTTTCCTCAGGCTCATCAGGTTGCTCATTCTGAGGATACCAAGCAGTTTACTCATTCTACTGATAGTAGTGTGACTATCTCAGTAGAGGAGTATCAGTGTCTTATGTCCATTTAGCCTTCTGCTATTGCAGCTTCATTTTTCACCGCTACGTTTGCTCAGACAGGTCCTTCTGTTGCTTGTGTTGCATCATCTTTTTCATCTCTTTGGGTTATCGATTTTGGTGCTACTAATCAAATGACTGGTACTTCTAAATTCTTTTCTACTTGCCATTCCATGAATAAAACCTTTCATGTTACCTTAGCAGATGGTTCCACCACTAAGGTTACTAGTTTGGGATCAGTTTCCGTCTCTCCATCATTTACTTTAAACTCCGCGTTGGATGTTCCTTGTTTACCCTTTAATCTTGTGTCTATTAGTCAACTTACAAAATCCTTAAATTGTTCGATCTCATTTCTTCCTCATGGTTGTGTATTTCAGAATCTCAAGACGGGGAGGAAGATTGGTGCCGGTGTTGAGCGTGGTGGTTTGTATTACCTAACCAGTGGTGTCGTTTAACCAGTTGGTCTTCAATCATCAGAGTCCTTATATCATAACATTGTCGGCTTGGTTATCCATCTCTTCAGAATTTGAAGCGTTTAGTGCCCTCGTGTAGTTCTCTTAAGGAGTTATCTTGTGAAGTCTGTGAGTTTAGTAAATATCATAGAGTGTCATTTCCTAGGGATGAGCGTCGTGTGTCACATCCTTTTCAGTTAGTTCATTCAGATATTTGGGGGCCTATTCATGTGCCCAATGTTTTTGGTTTTCAGTATTATGTTATTTTTGTTGATGATTTCTCTCGTATTACGTATTTTTATCTTATGAAAGAGAGATCTAAGCTAAAGACTATTTTAAAATCATTTTACATGGAAATAAAGACTCAGTTTAATACTTGCATTTGTATGTTTCGGTCTGATAATGCACACAAATTTTTTCGTAGTACTTTATCTCAGTTTTTTGATGATCATGGGATTATTCATCAGTCATCCTGCACTCGAACTCCACAACAAAATGGGGTTGCCGAACGCAAGATTCGACACTTGTCAGAAGTTATGCATGCCATGTTATTTCAAATGAAGGTTCCTAAGTCTTATTGGAGTGACGCAATTTTTACTGCATGCTATTTGATCAATCGTATGCCTTCTACTGTCCTTGGGGGTCAGATACCCCAGGCAGTCCTGTTTCCTGGTCATCATCTCCACTCATTACCCCCTCGGGTTTTTGGGTGTACATGTTATGTTCACGCTCTTGATCCCGACCAGAGTAAATTGGACCCGCGGTCAATTAAGTGCATTTTTCTTGGTTATTCTCGCACTCAGAAAGGATATAAATGTTACTCCCCATCTTTACGTCGTCATTTTGTGTGTGCTGATGTCACATTTATTGAGTCTCTTCCTTTTTATTCGGAGTCTGTCGCCACTAATGATTTGCCTGCATATGAGTCTGTGTCCTCTAGTCGTCCCATCTAGTACCGTTCCTCCACCAAAACCTTTGCAGGTGTATCATCATCGTCGTCCTAAAAATCCACCACTTATATCTCAGCTAGAGCCTCCGTCAGCACCATCTCAGCCGGAACCATCTCAGTTAGCAGCACCACTTTTACCCATCATGTCATCTTCTCCTCCGTTGCGGGATCCAGACAACCTTGATCTTCCTATTGCCCACCGTAAAGGTATTCGGTCCTGCACTCTCCATCCTATTGCTCATTTTGTTTCCTATGATCATTTGTCACCGTCGCTTCAAGCTTTTACTATCTTAGTTTCTTTTGTGTTTGTTCCTAAGTCTGTTCAGGAGGCTTTATCTGTGTCTGAGTGGCGAACAGCTATGGAGGATGAGATGTCTGCTCTTCATCATAATGGTACTTGGGACTTGGTTTCTCTTCCTGCTGATAAGACAACTATTGGCTGTCGTTGGGTATTCACTATCAAGTATTTTCTTGATGGTACTGTTGAGCGCTATAAGGCGCGACTTGTTGCCAAAGGCTACACCCAGACTTATGGTGTTGATTATTCGGAGATGTTCTCTCCTGTTGCTAAACTTGGCTCTGTTCAAGTTCTTATTTCTCTAGCTGCGAATCTTGGTTGGCCATTATTTCAACTGGATGTCAAGAATGCCTTTCTCCATGGGGATCTTCAAGAGGAAGTTTACATGGAGCAACCACCTGGGTTTGTCGCTCAGGGGGAGCATAATCAGGTATGTCAGCTTCGTAAAGCTCTTTATGGCCTCAAGTAGTCTCCTAGGGCCTGGTTTGGCAAGTTTAGTGATGCGGTTTTGAGATTTGGCATGCATCGTAGTCAGACTGACCATTCTGTATTTTCCCTCACATCTGATCGAGGGAAAGTATTGTTGATTGTGTATGTGGATGACATTATCATTACTGGTAATGACCAGCGAGGTATTGATGAGTTAAAAACCTTTTTACATCAGCAATTTCATACTAAGGATTTGGGAAAACTTCGGTGCTTTTTAGGTATTGAAGTGGCCAGGTCCAAAGAAGGTATTAGCTTATCACAGAGAAAGTATTTGCTGGATATTCTTGAGGATACAGGCATGTTGGGGGCTAGACTTGTCGAGACTCCTATGGATCCCAATGTCAAACTGTGTGTGGACCAGGGGGAGTTGCTTCAGAATCCTGATCAGTATCGTCGATTGGTTGGTAAGTTAAATTAGCTCACGATTACACGTTCAGATATCTCATTTGCAGTTAGTTTGGTGAGTCAGTTTATGTTAGCTCCTCATTATCCACATTGGGAGGCTGTCCTTAGAATTGTGAAGTATCTTAAGCTACATCTAGGACAGGATTTGTTGTATCGAGCTAGCGGACACTTACGCGTTGAGGCATTTATTGATTCTGATTGGGTAGGAGGACCGTCTGATAGGAGATCTACTACTGGTTATTGTGTCTTTCTTGGTGGAAATCTTGTTAATTGGAAAAGTAGGAAGCAAACAGTAGTAGCCCGGTCCAGTGCAGAAGCAGAGTATAGAGCAATGGCACACACGACATGTGAGGTTATGTGGCTGCGATCATTTCTTGAAGAGATTGGATTTAGTGTGCAACTGCCCATGCCTCTGTATTGTGATAATCAAGCTGTTATTTACATTGCCTCAAACCCAGTATTTCATGAGAGGACTAAGCATATTGAGTTTGATTGTCATCTAGTACGTGAGAAGCCCCATCTAGTACGTGAGAAGCTAACTGGTGGCCTGATATCTACTCCATATGTATAGGTGCTCAGTTGGCCGACATGTTTACCAAATCATTATTCAAGCCGCAGTTAGAGTTGCTATGTAACAAGCTGGGGCTATTTGATATTTATTCTCTAGCTTGAGGGGGAGTGTTAGAATATGTTTATGTTAGTTTCGTCCCACATCGCCTATCGTAGACTTGTATTGAGATGCACAATAATATAAATAACATTGACTTGTGTGAGGGTTGATTTAACACCCTATACACTTTCTCTCATCTCTGATAACAGGAACTACATTTACAAGATACAGGTGAGATTTTTGAACTTACGCAATGACCACAGTTGGGTTTTTGGATTCGTACGAGTTTTACAATCGAATTAGTTTTTAACAACTTGTTGAATTTTTTTTTCTAGCAATAAACCTGGGCTGTAGTGCTAGTGGAGCGATAGCCAAGTGGCTGGCACTATGCAATCACATGCATTTGACAGAGGTTCAAACCTCACTAATTACAACTAACAATGCTGACTTTCTCCCAAAAAAAAGAACAAAATCTTTGCGATAGAGAATATTGTTTCAAACTAATCAAGCTCAATTAATTTTTGTGGGAGTCATATGTATACATAACACTGATCTTCCTGAGATACTCTCAAATGTATTCCAAAAGTATCCACTAAATAAAATCAAATTTTTCTTACTTTTAAGGGGTTAGATACTTTAAACTAATATTTATTTGTCTTCTTGTCTATTTATGATTTTCAAAGGCTAATTGACTGGATTCTCGACCTGCAATCAAAAGATCCAATAGTGTCTCTGTCATGAATATTGTTTATTTTAGGCAACTCAAATCTCATCCTACATCACCCACTACCAATATAAGATTAACAAGTCAACTTTCAAACTTCATTTTTCTCTGTGTGTGGTATTTAAATATACTATTCATTAATAACAAAGAAAAAATAAAGATTTTGCAATGACCAAATCCGATACCATCTTATCTTCCAATAAAAAGAAATTGTCCACCTAAAATATCACTATCATGATAGTATTAACTTTTTGCACAACATAGCGATAGTTGAGTTGTATATGCATTACAACTTGATTGAAATGGAAATAATAGATACATGAAAATGATTTCAAAGAAGCTAAAATGCGATTGGGAATGGTTGCTGCACCTTCCTTTGGCATGACAACTGGCATCCTATACGTCCTTTGTTTAAGCATTTTGGGGACAGTTTTTTGATTGCTAAATGTAGTTTTCCTATTGGGGATGGGGGTTGGAATGGCCTAGGAGAAGGAATCCTATCTTTCAGGAAATTGTGGAGTCTATCTACTCCTACTGATTTTAAGCCATGTTTGCATAATGAGGATGGTGTAAAATGGAGCTTAACTGGGCATGGTGAATTCTCTTCTAGATCAGCATGGGAAGCAATGACATCTGCTAGACCTAAAGTAAGCTGGCATGAGGTTGTTTGGTTTAAACAATTTGTCCCATGCTATGTTAGGTGGATCCTTTGAAAGGTGTAAAGTACCCGTGTCGGGTACTCGACACTCGGATAAGGGTGTGGGATCCTCGTCCGACATGTTTAGTTGGACATTCACCTAGCAAGAACTTATTGAAATACAAAGTTACTATGAACTATGCACAGAACTCCTATATTATGCATGAATTGGCTAAAGGCAACTTGCAAGCATCACTTATCTCACAAAGTAAAAGAAATATGCTAAAGGAGATGAATATTTTGGCATGTCCCCGTGTCCTAGAGATATAAGTTGGATGAATCCGACACTTGGATATGTACCTTCACCCGTCCCTCTTACCCAAGTCCGTGCAACTTAAGTTTCTGTTGATGGTTTGTCAAAGCAGATATAGTACAAGGGACAGATTGACCAGATGGGGTACAATTACTAACAGTGCTTGAGTGCTTTGTGATGTTGAAGAGGAGAGTCATTCCCATTTGTTTTTGGATTGTCCTTTCTCTAGTTGGGTGTGGCACAGTTTGCTAGTCCGATGTGAGGTGTCTAGATGCCCTAGGGGATTTGATAAGGAGCTTGTTTGGTTTATCCAAAGATGCAAACAAGCAACAATCTCAAATTCAGTTTCAAGCTAATTTTTGCTGATACAATTTATCATCTCTGAGGTGAAAGAAATGGTAGGATTTTTTGAAGGCAAAGAGACGGGATGGGGCAGCGGCGTTGGGAACATTAGAAGGGATATGAGAACTTGCCTAAGTGCCTGGGTAAAAGTCAAGAGCACTGCTGGTTGGCTATGGACCAGGGAGGGTGGAATGTTTTATCCCATTTTCTGCTAGGTTTGGCTGTTAGCTTGCTGTGTAGTTTTTGTTATTTTATTGAATCTATTGATTGAGTTGTGTTTTCATTTTTTGGTTCTTTGGAACAGCTGATGTGGGCTTCAAGGCTACCCCCTTGCCTTCTTTTTTTGGTATCTTCAATGAGAAATTAATTAAAAAAAAATAAAAATAAAATGTATGGATGTATCTACATAGGACATTTGTATTGTTGTGTTCTAACACATAATTATAAGGAACTTTTATCATATAGATGATTTATCTAGGTCGGTCCTTCAAACAAAGATATTAATGTAACTGACCCTAATTTTTTATCATGTATATGGGCAACTTCAACTGGGATAGTTCTTTACCTCCTGAAAAACTATGAGAATGGTTGCGAGTATTACGTTGGATTTTGGAATCATTGGTGTCCGCTAGCTAGAACCTTCACGCAAAGAGGCTAAAATGACTTTAGGATAGTGACTCTACGTCTCACAATCTCCTGGGCCTACTTTTCTTGTTTCCTGTATTTTATGTATTTATATTTTGTTATTTCTACGTTTTTTTAATCTTATTGTTAGAGCTAGCAGATTTATAGCATCTTGTGTTTTAAATTACTTCTTAATCTTACCAGGGTCCATAGGTCACAAAGTGCATCGAGCTGCTACGATCCCCTTTGCCCAACTTTTTTGGGGCTTGTTGGCATGGTCTTTTTGGTTGTTTTTCCTTAATTTTTCTGAAATTCGGAACAAATTTTAATATCATATTCTCTCTCTTGACAAGAGGAATTGGAAAATTATAAAAATATTGACCAAAGTTGGAAAAAAAAATCATATAAGATGGTAGACTTTTTGGGTCTTTTTGTTGTCTTATATGAACTTTTTACTAGTTAGTCTATGTTTTTACACTTTTTGACTTTTCTAGTCGAGCCTGTTGGCTTTATGGGGGCCACCATCCATCTTGTACTTGACTCCCCCTGCTACCGCAAGGCAAGCATACTAGGAGGACTAACTGCCTTCACTTGTCGGTGCTGCATGAGCAGCATTGCGAAGCGCCTCATGTCCACTGCCACTAAGTGCAGGGCTTTGCGTTGCCCTTTTAGATTAAGTTCCACCTTCCTCTAACAACAATTGCTTTTAGATGAGTTGGTTAGCACCTGATCCAATAGACCCGAACGATGTGATGTAAAAGTTATATCCAAATCTATTAAATTAAGAGAAAATAACCAAAAAGATCATGTCAAAAACCCCAAAAAATTTATGCCAAATGGGTAATGATGTTTCAACTCTTAAGTCGTCACGAGTTTCAACTTTGTTAGTCGTCACCCATCTGCAATTTAAGGGGAGGCTTTCTTTGTGATTGTGTGGTAGGTTTTTTTAACTTTCTTTATCAGTCCCTGCAGTGTTTATTTTGTGTTGCTTGTTTATAAAGATATTCAGATGCATAATGCAAAGTGGCTCTAGGAATTGTTAGCAAGGCGTTCAAGAATTATTTGAACTCTAGCAGCACTATAAATGACTAAAATGACTAAACGACTATAAATGACTAAAATGTACAAAAACAATCAGATATTAGTGTGAATGGTGCGATCAGAAAATATAAATGAAGTAAAATTCTACAATTATTCTCGACAAATTTTTTTATTTCGAGTCAAGCAAGATTAGACTAGTGCATAATTTCAATAATATTCTTTAAGGTGAATTGTGGTGATTGGGTTAACACTGATCTTTTTGAACATATGCTCTTCTTTTTGAAGAGATATAGTCGATTTTCATTTAGAGACAAGCGAGAGCATGATATCGTCAGAAATAGATCCTTCTATTCTTTAATTTCTTTTTTCTTCCCTCTCTCTATTAGCATTATGATTGTGTACCTTGTTTTGGGGTAATGTATTAGCTGTGAATAATGAAGTACAGAGTTGTTGGTACTCAGGGTAGGATAAGTTGGAGAGCAATTTTGTTCACCCTCCTTAAAAGAGGGTGAACAAAACTCTCCCTCCTATTGGTTAAAACATGTGGGTCTCATCACAAAGTGATCTCATGCTTATCAAAAAGTGTGTTGCAAAAGTACGCATGACATCACTTCGTAGTGGGATCCACACCAATTCAACTAATAGGAGAGACGGTTTTGTTCTCCCTTTTTTAAGAAGGGTGAACAAAATTGAACTCAATAAGTTGCGTGGTTAGTAAGGATGTTGGCCTCCTGTTGAACATATTACAATATTTGCATTGTTAGACCTTGACTTAGTGATGGCTTGTCTTTAAGAAAAGAAGACATATTTATCAATGAAGATCAGAGACGCACCAAATTAGGATGCACTACTTGATATTAGAATGCACTACTTGAGATTCCTTAGCGCAATTCAACATTCAACATACGTCTAGTTTTGTACAAGGGTCTCATACAACAACATATTCTGAAACTATCCTCCTGAAACACTATCACCCTCACTCTCTCAACTTTCATGGACTAATTTTTTTCTTTTTTTGTTCTTCATAATAACAACTTTCATGGAAACGATGATATTTGAGACCCTGAGCGAATAGAGAAGCAAATTCTTCAGTTTCATGTTTCTCTAGCACTACCCCAATCTCAACCCCTCCATTGCCATCTCTAGAATCTGAAAGAGATAAAGCTCCACTATTCTCTATTACCATCTCCACCTTCTTTGGTCTCCCCCACCCAAAATCAATTTCGTAGACTTTAAATCGAGGCGAAGATGCGATACTGATCAAAAAACCACCCTCCTTCCGTATAGAGAGTAAGTTAGGTATCAACTGTTTTGCCCCTTTCAAAACTCCATCATGGAAACCTCCTATAGCTTCACAAATTGCCAGAGCTGCTATCGCAACGCCATCTTCTTCCATCAACTTGTTTGGATCCTCATCTATGATATAACCTGTTGTACAGTTCCCAAAATAAGTAGAAGGGAGTGGAGGTTCCAAGCGGGCTCGACAATCAACGCTGAAGCAAAGATAAACTTTTCTCAGTCGTTGGTTTCCGGTTTTAACTAAGCAAACCCATGTGTAGGCACTTGTTATGACAAAAGTTGATGGATGAAATGATGGTTTCTCTGTATATTTCTCTTGCCATTTAGCTTTCACCCACTTCTTGATACTCTCTATGCTTGTTTGTGTCAGTTGGAATGTGCCTAACATAGCATCCGGTGGAGATCTCGATTCCCAAATCTCGAGGCTTCTGTTGTTGGGTCCATTGTGTGCCAACCAGTCTTTTAGGTAAGCTTTTTCGATATCAGATGGGTCATTGACTTTGGTCCTGTCATAGAACGGAGTTAGTTCAGGCGACAGAGTTGAGTCTCCGCCTCGAGTGCAAATGGAGGCCCATGAATGCATAAACATGGTTATGGATTTCCCGTCGAATACTGGGTGGTGGGCAGTATGACCAATGGAAAACCCTGCGTTTGGAAAAAGAGTCACTTGCAAGGCCAGAGCTGGTACTCTTGTTTTAGATGCCAATAAGCAGGGTAGATAATGATGGAATTTTTCGGCTTCGCGGAAACCGTTTCCTGACAGATGGTAGAAATCTTCTTCAGACTCTCCCACTATCAGTGAAACTGCATCACCATCATTGTATTGGACAATGGGTTTGTCGGAATCGAGTGGCCACGTGAGATTTCCGGCAAGTGGTAGATACTGTTGCAGGGTGACAGAAAGGGAGAGTTTTAGTTTAGGAAGGATGGTATCTATGAGTTCTGCTTTTGAAACGGGGAATTCATAGAAGAATAACCGTTGACTCGAACGAAGTCTCAACCAGAAAATGTCGAAGAATGTGAGAGGAAGTGATGTTTGGGTGGTTGAGTTTGGGGAGTTAGCCATCGGAGCCACCCTGCAAACTTCTAGTACCTTCACTAGATTGGGTTGTGCCATGAGATAGAGGGAGAAGTTGAAGGATGTGTGGGTGGTGTATGGAGTTTTCAGAATTGAAGTGGTTATGTAGAGAGCAAGGTTTTAAACAATGGTTTTGTGATATGTAAGACTAACGGTTTGAGTGTAACATATGGTTTTGGTAGTATTGCACGTTATGTAACGGAAATTGGGTGTAGCGGTCGTGAATTTTTAAAAATCATTTTTTGATAAAAAAATATTTTTAAATTGCTCAAGTAGCCAGTAACATGGTTGAATATCGGTCGTGATGTCCGTGAATCGGACACTGACCAATACGTAATGGGAACCAGCCGGCCGATACACATGCGATGACCACAGTTATACTTTTTATAAAGTGTTTTTTCAATCAAATGAATATTTTACAACTAGTTGAATTCAATTCTAGCAATAAAGCTCTGTGTAATAGAGAATTATTGTTTTAAACTTGCGAATCTAGATACTTTTGCGGGAGTCATATGCGTACGTAATACATGCTTCTCAGATCCTCACAAATGTATTCCAAATTAAGGTAACATATAGAAAAATAATGTACAAATGATGTGTTCTTACATTTAATTTTAAAAAATTATCCAAACGGTGGAAAATTGAAAACAAATCAAGTGAGCTAACACGATTAATTAGTTTTTAAAACAAATCATAGTTAAAATATGAGGATAAATTTTTATTTTCTTAAAAAAACTATCTTACAATTATGGACCCCCTTCTAATAAGGGACCTTTATTTAACTTTCCATGCGGACCTTGGGGCATTTTCGACTTTCCGGACCAAATTTTGACGATCCGATCCGCTCAATGTTTCTAAAATGTGTTTTCAAGAGCCTATGCGAAGAATCTCCGAAAAAAAAAATACCCGGAAGGGCTTAATCTGAGCAGTTTTCGATAAAAACTATACGTATACAGTTTTTATCGGAAACCACTCGGATCAAGCCCTTCCGAGTATTTTGTTTTCAGAGATTCTTCGCGTAGGCCCTTGAAAACACATTTTAAAAACATTGAACGGATCAGATCGTCAAAATTTGGTCCGAAAAGTTGAAAAAGGACAGGCGCGCATGATATTTTTAAATAAGGGTTCCTTATTGGAAGTTTATTGTGTGTGTGTGTGTGTATATATATACATATTTGCATTTATTTATATAATTGTATCTTTTAGTTTGAAGTTTTGTAATTTTATAAAATTATTAAAAGAACTCCTGACGATGTAGGGGGCACAATATTGAGAGTTTGCTTTGGACCCCTAAAATAAGTTTTGAATTTTTGAAATTTTTTTACTTGTATGTTTTTATAATTTAATATTAAGTGGGCAACCAAACTAGTGGCTGGGCTTGGACACCCCAAACGTTAGGGCCGACCCTGTATATATACTTAATTGGCTAAGTTGGTCGTAGAAACTCTAAATTCTTGTAGACTTATAGTGATGTTGCCACAACCAAAAAATCATTTTTGAATTTCAAATCCAAAAATCTCAATCTTTCCCAATTTAAACACTTCAATTTATTCCCATAATGGAAGTGAAAGTTGTCTAATAAAATTGAAAGTTCAAATTTAAAAATCTATATAAACTATCAATCAGTTGTGATTTGTGGATTAAAAAGAATAAAAATAAAAGGAAAGGTAAGATTTTTCCCTTTGGATACTATTATTTTCTAAAATCGCTACTATTAAGTCTATACAAATACTTGAGTGAAATTGCAAACCAGAAATATTCTTAACTTTTAGTATGATGTTAGTTTTTATCCTTTATAGGTGTGTAGCTCGAGCCTCGAGTACATATTCATTGCTTTTCATATGCGATTAGTTTGTTCTCTTACTTTTTTTTGTGCAAACAACAATGCTTAAATTTTTAGATTTCGAAATGGAAGGCATTGAGAATTTCATAATGACAATTTTAATTGTTGGATTAAGTTTCAAATATATTTGTTTTACTTTTCTTGAGTTTCAGTAGATGTGATGAATGAATTTAAGTTTTGACAATTTACACTAATAAGTCTGAATTTTTGAGATATAATTTTTTTAGCGTTTGTGCACTTGTGTTGTAACATTCAAGACCATGATAATTTTTTTTTTTAGCGTGTGCACTTAAATTTTTTTTTTTTTGGTTTTGACTAATTAACTATCAGTAGTTATGGAAGATGACAGGCTCAGCAAATTGTAAGTCTTCCACGCATTTCTGTTTTCTTAGTTTTTCTCATGGACATATATAGAAACAAAAAATTTCCCCTCCTATTTGCATTCACTATAAAAAAAAATTATAGGTTATGTTTTGGCAAGAGAGATTTTTTTTTTCTTCAATCTACTGCTAATACATTATCTCTTTAATCATTATGTTTAGCACGTGTATTTCACAAGAATAATTTTGCTTAAGACTTCATAATTATGGCTAATGCATTTTCTTTTTAATCATCATGTGCGCATAGCACATTAGCACAACCATTTTGCTATGATAATTTGGCTTAAGAATTGAAAATTATGGCTAAAATGTAGGTATGTGTAATTTTTAGATAGCAATAATTTTCAAGTATCGCTACGGTAGTTCTCTCATGCCATGCATTGCACATGCCATGCATTGCACAGGGTTTCTGCAAACACAGGGCAATTAACTATTCTATGAAAGTTGTTGCATAATTTGCATGCTTAAAGATGTTAATCTAAGTTGACTTTTATACTTATATACTTCTCCAAATTTTTTTCAAGGTGTTTAACCAATTATTTTGTTGAAAAGTCACACATATAGATTATGAATAGGAGAATTAATCACCATGAAAAATTAGAGTCAAGAGGAGCACATAGAAAATAGAATTGTTCTACTCTTTTGATTATCTAAGTAGTCCAATAATTAAATAAACTTTGTACTTGAGAGTACAATTTTTTAGTTAATCAAAAAAGAAAAAACACATCATTTTATTTTGTGTCTCCGTGCATAACACGGGTTCATGCTAGTATATTATAAAAGGAAATACTATAGTAAATCTCCTATTTGGTTGTGCACCATATGCATCCCTAAAATGTTTTACTAGTTTTTAGCATGAAAGTTACAACATGCAGTCACGCACCAATATGTTATGATTTTTAGAAAAAATGTTATGAATTTTATTGTTGAAAGTTACGAGAAGAAAATGTTATGATTCCTATTGAAAATGTTACGAATCATATTGCTTGAAAAGTTACAATTTTTAGTAAATACACCAAAAATGTTATGAATTTCTATGAAGTGGCACAATTTGAACCGCCTATTAAAAGTGCATATGATATACACCTTTAAGAGGGGTATATTGTAAACTTTCCCAAAAAGTGTGAAAATAACCACAAATTGACAAAATATGATTAACAACCTAACTTTCATACTCTGTTTTGGTCATTGTGTGGTGATTAAAAAATACTAATTGTTAAGGGGAAAATAAAGAAAGGAAAATAATTTTTGCGAATAACAAATCCAACACAATCTTATTTGAAATATAAAAATAAAAAAAAATCCAAGTGAAATGTACTCCTGTGCCATTATTATCTTCTTCTTTTTTTGCAACATAGCGATTGTTGAGTGATGCACATACAACAGAAAAAAAGAAAAAGAAATGGATACGGTACAACTTATGAAAATACCAAATACATGAAATGACATATCTTTAGTCCAATGATCAATGATGAAGAGAATCATGAAGCGGTTTTGGACGCCGATTGGTGTCAGTCAATATTCACTAAAATGATAAAATTCATCTAAACTGGCCACTAAAAGTTCAAGCAAATCTCTGAATAAGTCAATGATACAAATGATGTGCCCCGAATATATATATATAATCAAATAGTAACTGACATCTAAATCTTTTGTCTTTAAATAACTGTGCTTCTTGCCGATATGTGTAAATCTTTTAGGGTCATTAAAAGTGAACTTTTAATTGATCATGAATAAGAGTTTGATACAAGCTACAAGCAGACAGAGAGAACTACAACTAATTACTCCCTCATATGGTTGTGTATTCTATTTTGGACTGTCTCTTAGTAAGTGTGGGTTTTAAAAAATTAATAGACAAAAGTTCGTACAATTATTGGTTTGCCCTTTTGAAAAATTGATGGTAAAGAGTAAAGGGGTAAAAGTGGGGGATAATTTTAGAAAATGGTGGTAAAAATTGATGCGAAATGTGTAATATGGAGATCAAAGTTGATGTGAAACGAGGAATGATGATGTAATTCTTTTAATAAATTAGATTTACAAAGCAACATACTTAAAAATAGACGGATGGAGTAATTGATTACAAAGCACATGAAACAAATAAATTGGCCATGCTTGTTAGTTGGATTTTTTTTAAATTTTTTTAGCTTTTGCTATGTCCACATCTTTGGTGTTTATTATGAGTCTGTTCCTTAAACATTTGAACTATGAATGATCTATCAATCAGATATGTGAAATGCTACAATACACACCTTATCGAAATTTTAACAAGAACCAAATGTTATGATTTATAGTGAAAATGTTATGAATTATATTTGTAACGACCCATCCCGGATTAGCGCTTCGGCGAGTCCAAGCCCGACCACCCCGTACAAGATCACGACCGCACCACGAGACTAGTAGTGGACACCGCCTAAAAACAACCTGCAAACTAAAACCCGAAACGGGTTCCTGGAGAGTGTGTGAGACATAGATGTAATTCAAACAAACTATACATTCTATTCCCAAAAGAAAACAAGCATAAATTATACGACACAACCATCTCCAACACACATTCACGACATAGCCTGTCACAACACGCAACCCAACCCGACACACAAGCCATTCCAACACGCAACCCAACTCGACACACAAGCCATTCCAACACGCAGCCAAACACACAGCCCATCCATAACACCCACAACATACATCCCATCTCGGCACACGACCATACCCGTCTCACAACCACGACACACATCCCATTCTAGTACACAACCATTCCTGACACACCATCTCGACATACACTACCCTCGGTACTCCGCCCTCTCCCGACACACAACCACAACCCACAACTGTCTCGGTTCATAGCCACGACACAAAGCCAATCACAACACAAAACCATGACACACAACCTTAATAATAATATATAACAAGATCAGATCGAATGAAAAACATCTATGAAACAAACACGCACAAGAGTATAACTCTAACCATCGACATTATCGGCAATTATGCCATCGGCCCACGGCCACATTATTAGCAAGTATGCCACAATTCAATGTCGGCACATTTGCCCAATCCGGCCCATGGCCCCATTATCGGCACGTATGCAACAATTCAATATCGGCACGTTTGTCCAATCCGGCCCATGGCCCCATTATTGGCACGTATGGCACAATTTAATATCGGCACATTTGCCCAATCCAACCAATGGCCCCATTATCGGCACGTATGCCACAGTTTAATATCGGCATGTTTGCCCAATTCAATATCGCATCTATGAATCAGCACTCACCTCGATCTCCAAAGATAAAGGTACATTCGACTATTGTATTCGGCATCTCGGATGTGCTCGTACATTCCTCTGTACCATTTATCCTCAATTAGTTCAAAACCATTCACAATCAATAATAAAACAATAATTAAGGCCGAAAGTAGCCAAAAGGTTCACGCTCATATGCAAACAAAATGTTTAAACACACTTATGACAACTTGACACCCTTGCGGACCACGAATTTATAGAATTAATCCACCCATCCAAATGTTCCAATATTTTCACCGTAGACCAAGAACCCAAGCATGGACAACATACTAAAAATACAGAATTTTCTGTACCCGATAGCTATTTTTAAACAAACAACAAATGAATCTCAACTCACAGCAAAAACCTGTCAAACAGATTTCCCACCAACTTCAAACCAAAAACTGCTATTTCTGGAAAATAATCAAGATACAAGGCCTATCAATTCCGAAAACCTTACGAGTCTACTTTCTAACACAACAAGCGGATTGAAATTCCAAGCTTCCTAGACCAAGATATAGCCGTTTCCGTAAGACGCGACAGTGCTGTCTGCACCGCGAATTCTACGACAGCAGCTCGGTAAAACGTTTTTTATTTTTTCTATTCTTCATTTAAAATTCTGAAAATTTAACACAGAATTCAAGACATGTATGGGTAGCTACAGAAAAAATTTCAGAAAATTACGAATATGGGAACCACGTCCACAAATTCACTAAAAACCATAGCAGATTCGAGTTCATCCACAACCCAACACTCTTGGCTATCTTGATCACGAATTTCCTGTAAGAGAAACCCCTAAATCTTCCTCCCAACTGTAATATACCAGATTCTACTCCCCAAAAGCTACAAAGGTTATCAAATTAAGATCAAGAATCAAGAATCTTACCTTGAATTAGGTTTTCCCCTAATTTTCCCCCCTTCTTCTTCTTCTTCTTCTTCTTCTTTTCTACGTCTCCCTCTCTTTTTCCACACAGTCTCCCACTATCTCTTTTATTTTGATCAGCCCAATGAGAGAAAAAAAAAAAATTTAATGCCAAATTACATTTCTCCCCTTCAACTTAGGTAGCTATCAGCTTTAAATCCAAAACTCATAATTACTCCGACATGCGAAATTAAAACCCTAACACCGGAACGGGTATTACAATATTGTTGAAAAGTTACAAGACACACCAAATGTTATGAATTTCTATGAGGTGACACAATCAATTATATCAATCTTTTGAAAGAAATGTTCAAGGAACAAAAAGCTCCCTCTCTCGCTATTAGTTGATCCTCAGACCTATCCCCTCATTCCATCAACTAATCTTAGTCTTATTCTTAGATCTTGGTCGCGATACTGAATTTTTATTTTATTTTATAGATTCTTTGAATTTCGATGTATATTAAACGACACAACTACATCAGAATTTGATCTATTAATTCCCTCTCTTTTTTTTTTCTTTTTTTCTTTTTTCATTTTGTATTGGCATGTTCTTTGGTATGGTTCCTTTTTCTTCAGATGAATCTAAAACTCCAAAATGTATCTTTTCACAGGTAAAAGAAGCATATTTTGAATATTTTTCTATTTCTTTTTATTTGTTTGAAAAAGAAAGAATTCTCTAATTTTTTTTATTTATTTATGAATTTGAATACAATATTCAATAAAAAGGGAGACTAGAAATGAAAGTCTCTTTCTCCCATCCACTCTCCGTCCCATGTCAGTCGGAATGTGCCTAACATCACATCTGGAGGAGCTTTCAAGTCCCAAGTCTCGAGCCTTCTGTTGTTGGGTCCATTATGTGCCAATTAGCGGATCAGGTAAGCTTGTTCGATATTAGATGGGTTATTGACTATATCATAGAACGGAGTTAGTTCAGGCGTTAGAGTTGAGTCTCCTTCACGCTTGCAAATGGAGGCCCATGAATGCATAAACATGGCTATGGATTTCCCGTCAAGCACTGCGTGGTGGACGGCATAACCTATGGAAAACCCAGCGTTTGGAAAAAGAGTTAGTTGCAAGGTCGGAATTGATGCTCTTGTTTTAGATGCAGGTGAGTTGGGTAGAAAATGATGGAATTTTTCGGCTTCGCGAAAATTGTTTCCTAAGAGATGGTAGAAATCGGCCTCGGACTCTGCTACTGTAAGTGATACCGTGTCACCTTCACTATATGGAACAATTAGTTTGTCAGAATCTGGCGACCACATGAGATTTCCAGCGAGTGGAAGGTAATGTTGGAGGGTGACAGAAAGGGAGTGTTTCAGTTAAGGAAGGATGGTATCAGTGAGTGTTGTTTGAGGATTGGGGAATTCGTAGAATAAGCACTGATTCGGAAGGAATCTCAACCAGAAAATATCTAAGAATGTGAGAGGGAGCAATGTTTGGGTGACTGAGTTGGGGGTGTGAGGCATTGGAGCCACCGTGGAAACATCAAGTACCTTCACAAGATTGGGTTGTGCCATGGGCTAGCGTACCTGATGTTGATTTATCAATCCTCTTTATTTTTAAAGCATTGGATTATTTAAACTAATATTCTACATTTGTTCAAGTTGTGTTTTTCACGGCTCATTATTTATTGTCTTGAAGTCATCTGTCAAATAAATTCTAGTGGTAAATCTATGCGATTGATTAGTGTAGGGGAGGTCAGCGCAAGACCCCCGTTTACCAAAGTCAACGTTGACTCACCAATAAAATCATGACAAGTGTCACCCAGGTGGCGCGATGTCCGCGTGACACGTGGCACTCTCTACGGAGGGACCTGTGCATGGGGCCACTGATGCAGGCACAAGTCTTCGCAAGAGGGGACCGCTGGTACGGGATCCTCTCGCGCAAGGCGCCTCCACGACGCGCACCCCAAGCCCAATAAGGGCGATGCTTGGACAACCATGGGCCATTCGAATAGGAGAAAAGCCCAAGGCCCAAACAACTAACGCGGCCTAGAACATGAGTGAGAATGCAAGAAGCTAGTCCGATTTAGCCCAGGTAATTATACCTGCTGCGGTCTGAAGGCAGGACCCCGAGGGCCCCCTGAGGCTTGACTGCGGTATAGGTGCGACCGAATAGGTCACGACCTTGCCCTAACGGGAATAAGGGAGATCTAGTGGCTTGGTGGCTACGAACAAGAGGATTGCTGCGCAGGGGAACGACTCGTCACCGCGCAGGTTAGGTGCGCGGTGATTACGTCACCCATATGGTCAGGTTGTACGGAAATGACACATGTTATCATATTATAGGATGACAGCTTGGCACCTCATGATTGGTCCAAGGTGCCTATAAATATGAGACATTCTCTTTCATGCCCAGAGGTTGGTGAAATCTTAGCAGAGGCATATGCCATTCTAGAGAGAGAAAAGAACAATCACTGAGTAAAAGAAGAACATTCTCTCTGGTGAGTCATCGCCCCATCCCTTAGATCACCAAGGATATCACAGATTAGACTGAGAGCAATCCACTGCCTTAATCCTTTCTGTGCACACCTGCTCTGTTCTTCACCCTTCTTCTAGACCGCCTCATTCTCTCCTTCTACTGTATCTTTACTGTTGACGATCCATACCTCTCCAGCTCATCACATTTGACTATAGCAAGAACCATCACTTACAATTAGTGATTTTTTGAACTCCCATCATTAATATGATTTTGGTGAACTATGCGTGGCTGGGGTTTCTTAAGTTAGCATGCAAACTGCTATCTTCGCTGGACGGAAACAACTTCTTGAAGCTATAATAGCTGAATTTTGAATACTTATAGGTGGATATATTATATGTAAAATAAGTTGATTTTTCAGAGTGCATTTAACATACAGCTTCAATACACTAACTTTAGAATGGAAAAGTTGAGTAAATGTCTGAGAAAAAACACAGTGAGTTTGGTGAAAAGAAACTCCTAGATTGATCTTTATTTGTTGGGCCAACTTGCTGAGATAATGGAGAAAGGATGATTATCAGTTAATTTTTTTATTAAGATAAAGTAGTTCTCATTGGATTCCCTTGGGCACTAGCGTGGCTTTTGAATTAATAAGATATCAGACTGAAAAGATTGGGTGGACACAGAGCCTTGTATTCGCACTAAATATGTAATCAGCGTCAGCCATTTGGGTCGTGACAAGTACGGGCCAAAGGCTTTGAACCCACCTGTAGCTGTGTTTCTGGTCTACTGAATAATTTCACTTGGGCATTGGATTGAATGCAATTGCATGCTTACTGCAGTCCAAACCTGATACTAGTCCAATGATGCAATGCCGAGGCCTTAGTCTTCCCATTGCACTTTGCGATTTCTCTCTTTTCTTATTCTCCGGTCCTAACTCTTCCCAGACGATTTTACCTTTGCTAATTCTAGCAAAATTTCCTAGCAAATTTATTATTTTGATCGCTTTCACATGCCAATTGTGCCTTTAATTTGTGTTATGGAATTGGGGATTAATCTTTAACAAGAACTTGACAATGTAGGTTTCTTTTTTTATTACTCCGTATTTTTTTTTTTCGCCCTTAGAGAGGACATAGGCAATGTACCCATTACCTGGAGATTCGAGAAGAAGAAACTTAGCTGAAATGGATTTGGCTATGCACGGGCTGTCGAGCCTCCTAATAGAAGTTAGTGTTGCGTTAGCCATTTGGGCTGGGACAAGTTGGGCAAAGGGTGATAAGCCTGACTCGCGGAATAGTGGGCTTGCAGCCATTGGACCGCATGGTGTTGGAGCAGGTTCATCCTGTGAAGGTCAAGGGTCAAATCTTGTGTATTGAAAAAAATGCCTGTACCCTCTGTTTCCGGAAAGAATCTTTTGTGTAATCCTGGGGCTGAAAATACACGTAAACAACAGAGGTACATAAACTTTCGGAACAAGTGACCTAAGGTTTCAAGATCATAGACGCTCAATCTCCAGCAGATGATAGCAGAGTAGCAGTAATTAGGGCAGTGGGGAGACCAATGCCCCGAAGACGTCGTGCCTCCATAGACGCTCAATCTCCAGCAGGTTGGCACAAGTTTCAGTTAGTGCAGTTATCAGTTAAGTATTCTGAAAGAGTTTTAATTTTATCTTTAAATGCCAGGGGGTCAGCCCAAATTCAGGAGAAAAAATTTAATATAGCCCAAAGGCCCGATCAAAAAATTTAATATACGAAAACAATGTCCGAATTCTTCCACCAATCTTTCACTTTCCTGTACTTCCTCTCAAACTACTATGATTAACAGAAAAAGAAGTTTCTACCAAAACAAACAACCACCACACTCCCACCACCGCCCACCGACCATGGCTCCCTCCGCCTCCAAGTCCTTAATCCAAACCCTTATAAAAGGCTACTTATACAAGCCAAAGTTGAGGACGATGATAATGCCGTTGGTAGAGGGTATACCTGAAATAGTAAGGTTAGTTTCACTTTTCAAAAGAGAGATTATTCCTCTATTTAGGGCGGAGTCCTTTTTTGTTTTATACTTAAAAAAATTAGCTTCGGTTATGTTAAATGTTCTCATGGGTTTTTTGAAAAATTGCAGAACGCAGACTTGATCAAGTATATTGCAGATTTTGCTTCAGTCATCAGAATGGTTTTATTTTGTATGAAGTGTTTTTTTTAGGGAGATCGTACAAAATTTCAGCGTAATTAACTATGCATACTGAGTAGATTCAAACTTCTAAATATTTTGGGTCTTGAACAATTGAGTTGTTGGATCTAAGTGTTGGCCCTCTGTTGTATACTACCATAAACACATTGCTGGATCTTGATTTAACGATGGCTTGTCTTTTTAAAAAGGTAGACATGTTTATAAGTGAAGATGAGAGACAGACTGGTTGGTGCGTTGGGAGTTCGAGCAAATGATAAACGGAGAGATTCACACACAAACACCTCAAACTTTTATTGATTATCAGTTCACACAACAAACACAATCTCACAAACTCAAACCACGGCTCACACCGATAACAAGCTCACTCTCTCACTGTATCTCTCACACACAGCTAAACTTCAACTGACTCAATACATACATACACTTATTTATACATGAATCAAGGCAATACACAACCCCACAAATTTAACACAAATCTGGCAGCTACAACTGCCTATTAACTGCAGTGAAAAACAGGTAAGACTACCGTCCTTCTTCAACTCATTTCATTGGTTTGTCTCTCAACAGACAAACACGCCAAGCCCCACTCAGATGCAAGTTTAAATCACAACACTAGTGAATACTGTGAATATTATGCTGGGTGCTTCCAACATCCAAACCAAAGTTTGACATTACTACATTTCCCTGCACTAGTTGAGATCCCCCATGGATATTACATCTAATTTTGTACGAGGGTCTCATACAAGAACAACTTCATGGAGTGACCTCCTGAAACTCAATCGCCCACACTCTCTGATCAACTCCCATGGACTTGATGATATTCGAGACCACCAGTAAACATTGAAGAAAATGCTTCAGTTTCATGTTTCTTCAACACTACCCCAATCTCAACCCCGCCATTGCCATCTCTTGAATCTGAAAGAGAGAAAGCTCCACTTTTCTCTATTGATACTATCGCCACCTTTTTTGGTCTTCCCCACCCAAAGTCAATGTTGTATGACTCAAACCGAGGTGAGCCTGCAATACTAATCAAACCGTCGTCCTTCTGTATAGTAAATAAGTAAGATATCAACTCTTCTGCCCCTTTTAGAACTCCATCATCCAAACCTCCTATAGCTTCACTAATTGCCCTTGTTGCTATGGAAACCCCATCTTCTTCCATCAACTTGCTTGTATCTGCATATACGATACAACCCGTAACACAATTCCCGAAATAGGTAAAAGGGATGGGAGGTTCCAAGCGGGACCTACAATCAACGCTGACCACAAGCTGGACTTTCTTGGTTGCTAATTTACGAGTTTTAATTAAGCAAACCCATGCGTACGCACTTGTTATTGCAAAATTTGATGGATGAAATGCTTGTTTCTCTTGCCATTTAGCCGTCACCCACTTCTTGATACTCTGTATGTTTGCTTGTGTCAGTTGGAATGTTCCTAACATCACATCCGGTGGAACTTTCACGTCCCAAATCTCGAGGCTTCTGTTGTTGGGTCCATTATGTGCCACCCAACCATTTAGGTAAGCTTGTTCGATATTAGATGGGTCATTAACTATGGTCCTATCATAGAACGGAGTTAGTTCTGGCGTTAGAGTTGAGTCTCCCCCACGGTTGCAAATGGAGGCCCATGAATGCATAAACATGGCTATGGATTTCCCGTCAAGCACTGCGTGGTGGGCGGCATAACCTATGGAAAACCCAGCGTTTGGAAAAAGAGTGAGTTGCAAGGCCATAATTGGTACTCTTGTTTTAGATGCCGGTAAGTTGGGTAGCAAATGATGGAATTTTTCGGCTTCACAAAAATTGTTTCCTGAGAGATGGTAGAAATTGGCCTCAGACTCTGCTATTGTAAGTGAAATTGAGTCACCTTCGCTATATTGAATAATTGGTTTGTCAGAATCTGGTGACCATGTGAGACTTCCAGCGAGCGGAAGGTAATGTTTGAGGGTGACAGAAAGGGAGTGTTTCAGTTTAGGAAGGATGGTATCAGTGAGTGTTGTTTGAGGATTGGAGAATTCGTAGAAGAATAAGCGCTGATTTGGATGGAATCTCAGCCACAAAACATCGAAGAACGTGAGTGGGAGCGATGTTTGGGTGGCTGAGTTGGGGGAGTGAGGCATCGGAGCCACCCTGCAAACATCGAGTACCTTCACAAGATTGGGTTGTGCCATAAGATAGAGGAAGAAGTTGGAGGCGGCGTGGGTGGGGTGTGAAGTTTCAACGCAGGAGTGATTTTATAGAGGAAGAATCAATTTGTTAAAAGAGTTGACAGCGTTTTCTTTGGGCACATGTCCTGCTGTTCTATTCATACTAGCCATATGATTTCATGTTGACAAAGCCACAAAGGTGTGTTTGGCTGTTGATGGCCCCCGGATCCTTTAAACTTATGAAGCTTAGATTTTTTTTTGTGAGACTCGTATGACATGTTGAAAATTTGTGGCATTGGATTCCCGTGGGCCCATGTCCTGCTGTTTCATTCATGGTACATATGATTTCATATTGAAAAATGTGTGGTTGGTTGTTGATCCTGTGGATAACGTTGGCATACATTTAGATAAAGGAAAAGGAAAAGACGAATTGATAGTAAAGGAGAAATTGAGTGGCTCAGAGAGGGAGGAGATGAGGGGCGGAGAAATTGAGTGGCTTAGGGGAGTAACAAAATAGATGTGAATGCCAAAGAAAAGTTCTTCGGACACAAATTTTTTGACATTTTCAGAGCGGATCGATGTCTTTGAGGGGTGTTCCGCTCAGGGTGTTTTTAGAATAAACTAGTTTTTCATAGTTTTTTATGTGATGGATTGTGAGAGAATAACGTGTCTTGATTTTTTGAGAAAACTTTTTTTTTTTTTTGTTAGAGGAACATCTCATGAGTTCTATTTGCATTGTGGTGATTCCATGTGCATGAGACTTCTGGACAATCTGCATCCAGATTTGTATCTTTTCGGCTGTTCATCTGGGTTTGTAGCACTTGTGGTTGCATGGGCAACGCCGCAAGGGTGGAACTCACTTCTTGTTTTCAGATGCCATCTGGATTTTTCTTACAGAAAAATCTCAAAAATTTACAGTAGGTTTACTGTCATGTTGTAAGAATAACTGCACAATGGGATTTTTGGACACGAAATCTCAAAAAAAAATTGCTTATAAATTTTATGTTTTTACAGAAAAAGTGGGGTGTAGGTGTTATACAACTTGTGTTGAAGTATTCATCGAACCCAAGTGGTTTGGGAACAATTTCCACATGGTCTTGCGGCAAAAGCATTTGATACACGGTACACCAAAAATGGATACAAAGGACATGAGCCCCTTGCATATCGTAAGTTAGGGCCAATCTTGAATATTTGGGGGGCCCTACGTGAGTTCATAACATGGGGCCACATATTGGGCTACAGAAGGCCGTACAGTATATGTGCGCCATTCTAGGGGTTGATATTGTTGCCTTCCGAGGCGGGAGTCTCTGTGAAATTTAATTTGCCATTCCAGATTTTACATCTTTCGGGTGGTTTGACATCCCTTTGTTGTTGGCATCTTCTCCTCCCTCTTTGTTTTCTTTAATAGAACATAGCTCTTGTGACGTCTATGGTCTATGGACTATGGATTGATACTTAATTTCGTACGTTGTGTTTGGTTGAGAGTTTTGTGAAGATTTTTTTGAGAAATATTTTTGAAATAGTGTTTGGATGAGTTTTTGAAAAAAAGTAATAATGAGAGAGAGAGAGATAGAGAGAGAGAAATGAGAATAATGATTAGAGTGAGTGGAATGAGTAAAGAGAGAAATGTGATTAATGATTGGAGAGATGAGAGATAGGGAAAGAATCATTTTGGAAATATGACGTGAACAAAGTGTAGTAATCATTCTTACCAGGGTTTTGGGATGCGAAGTAGCGTGCTGCTGCTTTGGCCACCAATAAAATCTAGTCGATGGGTGATGCTTCAACTTGTCACCCAGCTGAAATGCAAGGGGAGGCTTTTGTGTGTGTGTCGTATTTTTCTTCTGTACCAATGCCAACAATGTTTGAATATTTTTAGTACCCAGCGGATGCTTCTTAATGGAACAACTGAAATGCTCAATCAAACTCTTAACGTCATATTAGCATTATGGTTTCATAAGGATGTTGGCCTTAATTTGACTTTAAAAAATACGGCAAATATGACGTTTACCGGCTGTAATGAAAAATGCTGGTAAATGGTGCTATTACTGGCATTAATGAGAAACTTCCGGCAAAAAAACTATTTCCGGCAGTAAATCTAAAAACTCCCCGTAATATAGTAATATATAATATAATATAATAATTTCCAAATAAAAAAAAAATTGGTTGTTGGGTGGTTAAGTGTCGGGTTCCATAAGAAGGGTCACTGGTTCAAATCTCTGGACCAAAAAAATTGTCCCGAAAAAACTTTTACCGGCATTAATAAAACCGCAAGTAATAGTTGCTTTTTATTCCCCACAGTCGCGTAGATAGTGGTCAGCGGTTTTCATGCCTTGTAGAATTAGCGGAAGTCATATCTTTATATGTAATTTTAAAGATTTTGTGGTTATTTATCCACCAGATAATATTTGGTCATGAGATTTTGGGGTGGGAGAAATTATGAGGTGTTTTGGGTCTTTGTTATGATCTGGTGTTAGTTTCAAACTGTTCTGTTGCTACAGAAGGCCGTATTGTATATGTGCGCAATTCTAGGGGTTGATATTGTTGCCTTCCTGAAGCGTGAGTCAGTGTAAAAGTTAATTCTCCATTCCAGATGTTACATCTTTCGAGTGTTTTGACATCCCTTTGTTGTTGGCATCTTCTCTTCTCCCTCTTTATTTTCTTTAATAGAAGAACATAGCTCTTGTGACGTCTACGGACTATGGATTGATATTTATTTCCATAATTATTCTTACCAGTGTTTTGGGCTGCGAAGTAGTGTGCTGCTTTTGCCACCAATAAAATCTAGTCGATCGATGATGCTTCAATAACTTGTCACCCAGCTGAAATGCAAGGGGAGGCTTTTGTGTGTGGTATTTTTCTTATGTACCAATCCCTCTAATGTTTGAATATTTTTAGTACTCATTGTTTATAAAGATGTTCAGCAGATACATCTTAATGCAACAACTGAAATGCTCGATCAAACTCTTAACGTCATATAAGCATTATGGTTTCATAAGGATGTGGGCCACAATTCGGTTGTATATCCGCATGTTCATATTACTGGATCTGGATTTATTGATGGCTCGTCCTTTAGAAATTGGACTGTTTGTCCATGAAGATAGAGAGAAGCCGGTGAATGACATGGACATATTGTATTTGTTGGGATTTTTGCCCATTTGTTATTACTCTTGGAAAAGAAAAAAAAAAAAAAAGAGGAAGAATTTTGAATGGTATTAATCTGCCTTCCAATGAGGATTGTTTTGGTGGTGATAAATGGCAGTAGTTTTGCATGGGAAAAGTGAACGGGTTTGGTGGAAATTGTAATGGCTTTGTGTGGAGCATTTGTGGTGCTGGGCTCTAGAACTATCTTGGCAATTCAAGTGTCCTTTGGGCTCCGCTTATTTGTTGTACAACTGCCTATATATATGTGTTTAGTGGAGAGAAGAAAGTGAGATGAGAGCAAACAGTTTGAGAGCAACGGAGAAGGGCACAAGGGAAGGCAGCCCATGGCGGGTTTGCCGTGTGCTCCGGTTGTGAGTTTGAGAGGAGAAAATGTGAGGAAAAATAGAGTGTGGGGGTGAGTGAAAAACTATGTATAGAGCATTGTGTTAGGAGCTCTTTGGGTAGGTTTTCACGTCACATTGTATCTCTATTTTTCCAAATATAGTGGAACATCTCTCTCTCCCGTGGACGTACCCAATTTGGGGAACCACGTAAAATATTGTGTATTCTTGTGTTGTGCTTAATTGTTCATCATCTTTTTGTTTGCGCTTCCGTTGTGGTGGGATTGGGGTGTTAAATCCCCCAAGAAGTGGTATCAGAGCTTATGGCAGACGATCTTTTTGAGCGGACCAATTTTGATGGGCTTGTGTAGAAGACTCTCGATTGAGCAAAATCCCAAGTGACTCACGGTGGAGCAAGGTCAACGCGGCATGGTGGCGGGCATCAAGGAGGCTCACGTTGGAGTAAGGTGGATGGCTCTCGATTGATGGAGTAAGGTTGATATGCGTGATTTGACGATGGTGTTTGAGTACAAGAGGTGGAGAAGAAAAGAAAAATGTGGTGTCAATAGGCAAGCCGCGGATGGCTATATGTTCACATGAAGAAGGAAAGATGAGGTGGTGAATAGGCAAGCCGCGGATGGCTACACGTTCACCCAAAGGCTCCCGGTGATGGAAATTCTAGCGGATGACGGCATTGATGGCGTGGCTAGTGTCTTTCCACGGTTTTGATTCGTGGCGGCGTAGATGCCGTGGGAGAGTTGTGGATCTTTTGGATGAGTTCGAGGACAAGAGATGAAGTCACGATTGACACCCAATGAGTAGATGCGGTCCACTGGAGAGGGGGTGCGTGGCATGCGAGTATGGTGGTGCAAGTTTACATGTGCAAAAAGGGTGTGATTGTTGGGATTTTTGCCCATTTGTTATTACTCTTGGAAAAGAAAAAAAAAAAAAAGAGGAAATTTTTTGAATGGCATTAATCTGCCTTCCAATGAGGATTGTTTCGGTGGTGATAAATGGCAGTAGTTTTGCATGGGAAAAGTGAATGGGTTTGATGGAAATTGTAATGGCTTTGGGTGGAGCATGATAAGCCCCCAATAGAGTAAATAAAGGGGCTTATCTTTCTCATTTATGTCACACATGCATGCATTTCATAGCTTTAATCATTTGATTTCGCGCGTAGTTGTGTTTTTGATAATTTTAGGTGAAACTTGTAAATAAGGCGTGCTTTGACGCCGTGATTTGACCAAAGGGGTACCCGAGTACCCAAGGCCACGTGGCACTCCGTCACCGAGCCCCAAAAGGCAAGGATGAAGCACAAGACAAAGCTTGGGGAGACCATAAGGCCAGGAAATGAACTAAGGAAGAAAGAAGAAAAAGGCCCAGAGATACTGGTAGCTTGAAAAATGAGATACCGGTATCCCTGAAAAAATTCACATTTGGAAGATAGATACCGGTAGCTTCAAAAATGAGATATGGGTATCTCTGAAGAATTTCACATTTTGAACAGAGATACCGGTAGCTGCAAAAACGAGATACCAGTATCCCTGGAATAGAAGGTCAAGATGAGTGAGATACCGGTATCTTGATTTTCGAGATACCGGTATCCTTGTAAATTTTCTGCACTTTTTGAGCCCGATCTAAAATATCTTGTGGCACTTTTGTAATTATTTGGCACGACTTTTTAGGGCTTTATAAGCCAAAAATTCAGACTTTTTAGGTTAGTTTTTATTTTCCTCTCTCTCTCTCTCTACCTCCCTTAGCTAGTTCTTAGTTTTAGCTCTACCATCTCTCTAGATTTCATGCTTTTCCATTTAGTTTCAAGGTAAATGCTCTTCTTTAATGTTGTAGTACTTGTTGAGACCTTCATATAAATCTAGTTTATTTCCATTTTTATCGGTTAATTTGTTTCCTTGTTTTTCTAGCTAATTCCTTAAAAATCTTTACCTTCCAAGTGTTGTTTGTGATTTTCTTAAGTATTAATGTTGTAGGTAGACTTATAATCTTCCATAAAAATCAGTTTATAAAGTCATATGTCATGTTCCTTATTTTCTTGATAAAATTAGTCATGTTTTACTTAGTAATGATCGAGTAGTCGTTTTAGGCTCAGTCATGGGGTGATTAGCACTCCATGACTTAGGTTCAATTCGTTCATCTCCCCAAATTGCAAACACTTCTTGTTTAATAAAGTCACGGGTTCATCTTTATGTATCAAAATTGAGATTTATTAATCTCTTTGATCACACGTAGCCAAGGGCCTAACCACTTGGCACGTGTGATGCTTAGGGCTATGTCAATCCAAATGTTTGTATAAATGGCACAAGAATCCTACACTTTATCGAACACCATTTCTAGTTCAAAGAGTTAGGATCGATTTTATGTACCAAAGTCTAGGTTTGTTAATCTTTTTCATCTCTCGTAGTTAAAGGTTGATTCTCCTTTTCACGTGCAATGCTTGGAGCAATGTCAACTTAGATGTTTGCTAAATGGTTATAAGAATCCTAATCTCAACAAGAGAGGAACGAATTAGCCTAAGTTATGGTTGTTAAACCTCCTAGACTTAGCCTTGTTTTAATTCCGTCTTTCCAATTCCTTTTCACGTGCAAGAGAATTCCACCAATCAAATCACAAACCAAGTTTGCCGCTTCAAGGCCGAAAACCTACACTTACAAGACAACTCTCACGCCGGGTGCGTTCGGTCCCAGTGGATTCGACCCGGTCTTACCGGTTATTATGCTACCGCCGACCTAGCCCTACGCTTGAGGTGATCATCTACGATACAATTCAAGGTCGCAAGCAGAGCATTTATGGTGCTGGGCTCCAGAACTATCTCAGCAATTCAAGTGTCTTTTGGGCTCCCCTTATTTGTTGTACAACTGCCTATATATGTGTGTTTAGTGGAGAGAAGAAAGTGAGATGAGAGCGAATAGTCACTACAACAAAATCATGCTATGGTGAGGAAAAAAATTCGTCGCTAGAGTATCATTTTTCCTCGCCTAAGGTATTTGTGAGGAAATATTTCCTCGCCTATACTGTGTCGCAAAAGGCTTTTGCGAGGAAAAATCATTTTCCTCACCTATTGTAGGCAATTAGCGACAAATTATTTCCTCGCCTATTGTAGGTAATTAGTGACGAATTATTTGCTCGCCATTTATAGGAATCGGTGAGGATTTATTTCCTCGCCAACTACATTTTAGGCGACGAATATATGAATTTGCGAGGAATTATTTCCTCGCCAATTACATCTTAGGCGATGAATTTTTTTGTCGCTAATTGTAGCATGAAAACAAAAATGTGATGTTCTCTACCTAGCTTTCTTTTTTGGTTGCGCAGGAGTTCGAACTCGCAACCTCCTCTATGGCACGCCCAACACCTATCCACCTCACCAACATTGCAATTTGTTTCATTATTCGACTATTTCATATATATAGTAGTTTTCATATGTTTTTTTTTTGCGTCGTTATATTCTTAATCATTATTAGTGTCCAGGCTTTTGAGATTTTTGGCACTGCAACATGTTTCTCATTTTTTTTTTTTGGGCTAAACATGTTTGATGGCCTATGTGTTTCTAATATTTTGATCTATTTTCATTTGATTATTTGTATTGAAGAGAGAAATTAAAAAAAAATGTATAAATTCTGCATCGAAGTTTAAAAAATTAACGCATTGCATAATTTCTGAAGTTTTTAAAATTAATTAAAAATTCCATATCTAACAAAAAGAAAAAAGAAAAAAAAGAGATAAGAGTGCTGTAAAGAGAAAGAAAGAAATATTCAAGAAGTTGGGCTAAACTAGTACTAGCTTAATCATATTTATACACTATGTGTAATATGTGAAATTATGCGGAAGCGTTTAATTTACTCCTAGAGAGGGGGGGGGGTGAATAGGAGTTTTGATAAAAATTACCAGTTTTTAAGTTGAATAATCGATTAACAATAGTGAATAAATAAACTAGTTAATTAGCTTGATTAATTCAAATTAACTAAACCACAAGTAGTGCAGAGAAAATAAAATGGAGACAAGAAACACACGATTTACGTGGAAAAACTTAGGGTTCTAAATAACCCTAAGCCAAAACCACGGCCTAACATTACTGCTTTATTCTATTAATCAAAAAGAAGTACATATTGCGAAATAGTAAAACCTTACCCCAATCCTTTACCTATTCTCGCCAATCTCCGATGCTCCCAGAGCTTCTTCAAGATTCAATAGATGAACCACCGGCTTCACGCCCGATCTCCGGATTTAATCGGCTCCGAATCAATCTCCAACAGATTCGGCCACAGCAGTATATGGCACCACGAAACATGAACACCAAATGATATGATATGAAGAGTTTATTATTTAAAAAAAAAAAAACTAAAAAGCACAATAAAAAAAATATAGCCTCTCTTCGGTTTTCTTTTTTTTACGTCAAAAATTGTGCATACTTTATCAAGGATGTGCATCACAATTATATAGGCCCAGTAAATGCCGAACCCCAAAAATAATGTCTCGGAGATACTTTCCAAAGAAAGATTTATAATAACCTATTAATGACACCCATATATATGGAAAGTCATACAAGAAAAAAACGTCGGTTGATGAATATATCTATTATATGGAAAACAGAATTTTTGGTGATTTTCAAAAGAAAATCTTCTTCTTCATATTAATATGTTTATGAGTATGGAAAGCGAATTTTCGGTAAGTAAAAAGAAAATTGTTTGATTGATATGGAAAGCGAATTTTTGGAGCATTTTATGGGAAAGGCAAATGTACAGAAATATAATCTTTTTATAAATATATATATATATATATATATATATATATATATATATTCAAGATATGTTGTGCAATGCATTTACCTTTCACACAAATAGATTGATTTCGCAGCGATCAATTTGGCGCAGGTAATGAGAGGAGCATCGAGCGAGCAACTACCCTCTAAAAAATCTACCCATTACAATTCAAATGATGGTTTTGAACAACCCCGGAAAGTGCCAAAAATATCTAACGATATGATAATAGATATATTTGTATACTTTATTTTAAAATAGCCCAATTTAAAAAAATTAAAAATTAATTAATAGTCACAAATTTTGTTGCCAACAAGTACCTTTTGGTGAGGAAATAGGATTTTCCTTGCAAAAAGTTGCTTTTTTGCGACAAATTTTTTTCCCTCGCCAAATCTTACTTTTTGGCGAGGAAATCGGATTTCCTCGCTAAAGGGTACTGATTTGGCAAGGAAACTCAAATTTCCTTGCCAAATCTTACCTTTTGGCGAGGAAATCGGATTTTGCTCGCTAAAGGGGACCGATTTGGCGAGGAAACTCAAATTTCCTCGCTAAATGGTACCTATTTGGCAATGAAATCCGATTTCCTCGCTAAAGGGTACCCATTTGGCTAGGAAATTGAATTTCCTTGCCAAAAACACCCATTTGGTGAGGAATTCAATTTCCTCACCATAAAGACCCATTTAGCGAGGAAATTTGAATTTCCTCGCTAGATTTTGTCACCATAGGTAATTTTTGTTGTAGTGAGTTTGAGAGCAATGGAGAAGGGCACAAGGGAGGGCAGCCCATGGCGGGTTTGCCGTGCGCTCCAGTTTCACGTTACATTGTATCTCCATTTTTCCAAATATAGTGGAACATCTCTCTCTCTCTCCCGTGGATGTACCCAATTTGGGGAACCACGTAAAATATTGTGTATTCTTGTGTTGTACTTAATTGTTCATCATCGTTTTGTTTGCGCTTTTGTTGCGGTGGGATTGGGGTGTTAAATCCCCCAACAGTATTTGCATAACACATGTTTCAGTAAACATGAGTTTAATTTCTCTTGCATTAAGTTACAAGTTACAATGGTTGATGTTGCTTTAGAACATCTGTTGGTTTAACACACCCTTAGCTTATGGAGTTGATGATATTCAAGGACACTATGAAACAAAGAAGCAAAAGCTTCAGTTTCATGTTACTCCAGGACTACCCCAATCTCCATCTCTGGAAGCTGAAAGGTAGAAAGCTCCACTTTTGTCAATTGAAACCATCTCCACCTTACTTGGTCTCCAAAAATCATTCTTGTAGAGCTCAAACATATGTGAGTCTGCGACACTCAACAAACCATTCTCTAGTCTAGAAGGTAAGTTAGGTATAAACTCTTCTGCACCTTTTAGAACTCCATCATCCAAATCTTCTGTGGCTTCACCAATTGCCCTTGATGCTACCATCAGCTCGTTTGTATCCGCATCGACGATACATCTTGCAACACGGTTCCCGAAATAAGTTGAAGGGATGTGAGGTTCCACGCGAGCCCTACAATCAACATTTATCACGAGATGAACTTTCTCTGTCATTAATTTCTGGGTTTTAATAAAGCAAATCCAATGTGTAGGCTGTTGGAGATATGCCTTGAATTCAAGACGGTCGAAGAAAAGTGCAAAATTTGGTGCGAAAAGTCGTTTTCTGGACCTATGGTCCAGACCAAGGAAAGCCCTATCCGGACCAGTGGATTTTGGGACGTTTTTTGGACATTCTGTCTCGGTAGTCCGGACCACCAAAATCCCCGTCCGGACCACTGAATCCCCGTCCGGACCACCGTTACGCGAATTTGTGCAGCTGCGATTTTTAATGAGGGTTTTGACCTAATTTTTTGTACTTTCTTATAAATAGAGGCCTTGAGGGCTATTAGGGTTTGGAATTCTTGAGTGAATCCCTTTGAGGGAACCCCCATGGGTTCCCCGTAGTGTGTTAGGGTTTCTTTGGTTGTTCCATTGGTGTGGTCTTGAGTTGGGATTTGAGATATCTAGGGTTTGTGTGTGTCTTTTTCGTGTGTGTGAGACATTTGATGCTCTATAGGTCGCGCCTCAGAGATTTGTCCCTAGATATTGTGTGAATGCTTCAAGTGAGAGTTACGGGTATAGCCGGCTCTGTGTATTTCTCCCCATTGATAGTGAATCCTCTTGCTCTCTCCCCGTGGACGTACCTCTAGAGCTTCGTGCTTGGGAGAGAACCACGTAAATCCTTGTCATTTGTTTTCTTGTTAGTTTTGTTATATTCTCTACTTCGGGTTTCGGCACAACAAATTGGTATCAGAGCTCCGGGTTCAAACCGAGGCTTGTGTTTTCCGCTGCGTTTGTGTATTTGGGGTCGTTTCCAATGGCGACTCGCTTTGAAGTTGAGAAGTTTGATGGGCAAAACGTTCTTTCAGTTTGTGGCATATCAAGATGAAGGCTTTGTTGGTGTAACAAGGAACAAGCAAGGCTTTGTTGGGGGTGTCGTAGAAACCTGCTGATATGCAGGATAGTGTGTTTGAGGATCTTGATGTGAAGGCACTTAGTTCAATACAATTGTGTCTAGCCGATGATGTGCTTCGCGAGATTGGGGAGGTAGATTCGGCAGCCAGTATTTGGTTGAAGTTGGAGAGCATCTATATGACGAAGTCACTAACCAACCGGTTGTACTTGAAGCACCGCCTTTATACTTTTCGTATGAAGGAAGGTACGCCCATAAAAGACCATTTAGATGAGTTGAACCGAATTATTATGGATTTAAAAAATATTGAGGTTGTGATTGATGATGAAGATCACGCCCTTATTGTGTTATGTTCTTTACCTGCATCATATGAACACTTTGTGACTACTATGTTATATGGGAGGGATACGATTTCCATGGAGGACGTAAAGTCTAGTTTGTATTCTAAAGAATTGAGGAAAAAGGTATTCGATGAGAGTAGTGTTCATGATGACCAAGCTTTGGTGGTGCGGGGAAAGACTGGTGGGAGTGATTCGGGCAGTAGAGGGATTTCTAGCTCTAAAACCACATATATGGATGGAATGCAGTGTTTTTATTGTAACAAATTTGGGCACATGGTGAAAAATTGTCCAAGGGTGAAGGACAAGTTTGTAGAGAAGGGTGTTGCTGGTTGTGTCGAAGATGATCCGGAAGGATTTGAGGCTGCCATTGCTTTGGCAATAAGTAATGTCGATGTCTGTTGTGAAAATATGTGGATTCTTGACTCTGGATGCTCCTACCACATGTGTCCACGTAGGGATTGGTTTAATATATATGAGGTGGTTCCGCGATCTGATTCTTATGGGGAATAACATGCCCTGTAGAATTGTTGGGGTTGGAAGCAGTCAAAGTCGGGGATGCAATGATGGGATTGTGAGGACATTGCTTGGTGTTTGACATGTACCAGATTTGAGAAGGAACCTTGTCTCTTTGGGTGCTCTCGACTCCATGGGTTGGAAGTACACTGCTGAAGGTGGAGTCTTGAGTGTGTCGTTAGGTGCTCGAGTTTCGTGAAGGGTCAGAAATTGGGTAACCTCTATGTACTTGATGGTAGTACGATTGTGGGTGCTCCATCGTTGGGATATTCATCTGTTGAGAAAAATTCAGGTTCAACTATTGGGAGTATGCCTGAGAGCATACAAGACTCTGCGGTAGAGTCTGTTAACTCTGGGTGGAGTTTGAGCACATCTTCTTTGGCGTCAGTAATGGATGCATGTGGTCGACATTTGGTGGAAGATGGTTGCTCGTTGGTGATTAACTCCGTGAGAGGAGTTGTGGTATTAAGCTCAAGGTGGAGCTTGTGGAGGCACGTGTGGCTGGGTTTACTCAGTAGTGGAAACAAGGTCAGAGAGGTTCTTGGCGCCTTTGTTTGTGGGGTGCCATTGATGTGAGCCCTGGTGTGGGGTTGCCCCAGGAGAGGGTTGTGGGAAAAAGCGCAGTGTTGAGAGGATTGCACTATGTTGTTGGCTTAGAAGGGAATTCAAGTCAAGGTGGAGATTGTTGGAGATATGCCTTGAATTCAAGACGGTCGAAGAAAAGTGCAAAATTTGGTGTGAAAAGTCATTTTCTGGACCTATGGTCCGGACCAAGGAAAGCCCCGTCCGGACCAGTGGATTTTGGGATGTTTTTTGGACATTCTGTCTCGGTAGTCCGGACCATCAAAATCCCCGTCCGGACCACCGTTACGCAAATTTGTGCGGCTGCGATTTTTAATGAGGGTTTTAACCTAATTTTTTGTACTTTCTTATAAATAGAGGCCTTGAGGGCTATTAGGGTTTGGACTTCTTGAGTGAATCCCTTTGAGGGAGCCCCCATGGGGTTCCCCGTAGTGTGTTAGGGTTTCTTTGGCTGTTCCATTGGTGTAGTCTTAAGTTGGGATTTGAGATATCTAGGGTTTGTGCGTGTCTCTTTCGTGTGTGAGACATTTGATGCTCTGTAGGTTGCGCCTCAGAGATTTGTCCCTAGATATTGTGTGAATGCTTCAAGTGAGAGTTACGGGTATAGCCGGCTCTGTGTATTTCTCCCCATTGATAGTGAGTCCTCTTGCTCTTTCCCCGTGGACGTACCTCTAGAGCTTCGTGCTTGGGAGAGAACCACGTAAATCCTTGTCTTTTGTTTTCTTGTTGGTTTTGTTATATTCTCTACTTCGGGTTTCGGCACAACATAGGCCCTTGTTATTAGAAAAGTTGATGGAGAAAATGCTGGTTTCTTTGTATGAAATGATAACTCTTTTAGAGCTTATCCCACATTCATTAATATAACCTCCAAAGCAAGTATATGAACCTGGGCCGCCTCTCTGTTGGGTTTATTGGGGATTCTCGGGTGTATGGAAAAAACATTGGAATCTGTACTTATTCTTTTTGACTTTGATTATATCGTGTCTAGATACTCCACTCCATTAATCAAGAATATTTGGCCATGAAAAATTCTTGGATTGTGATCGCAAGAGGTATAAGCATATCATTTGCATTTCATGCGAAAGATTTTCCATGCATCTCATGTTTGCATTTGGGTTCTTGTTTTTTAGTCTTTTAATTTTCTTGATTTTAGTTTCATGCCACATGGCTTAAGAATTGGTCAAGCATAATGCTTTTACAAGAAAAACTATGTTTTTTTTTTTTTTTGTCTATGGCATAGATTTCTAGTAGCTAGCTTTTCTAGTGCCTCCCTTCTTAATCTGTGGAGGAGAAGCGCTTCCTTGGTGTGTCCAAGCGTCTCGAGGCCCTTGCCCATATTTTACGAGTGCCTCCTTAGCTTTTCCAAGTGCCTGGAGGCTCTTATCCAAATTTTAGGAGAGTCTCGTTGGCGTTTCCAAGCTTCTGTTGGCCTTTTGTTCTTTTTGGAGCTGCACCTCTAGATGCGTTATCTTGTCAGCCCTTTTTGCCTACGTGTCGCATTTTCATTGGCTATCTTAAGGGCTATGAAACAGACCCTGTATAAGCATCTTATTCTCTCATTTAGGGTAACAGTTCTGACATCAGCTCACTTTAGAGAGAGAAAACCCTTCCCTCTTATATCCTTGTGTGTTTGATGCATTTTGAATTATCTAAAGCATAAGGTTTAGATCATTTTGATTGTCAATCCAGTACAATCTTTTCATACCCCATGGATTGACTCTAGATTGATATGTTTTTCTAAAAATATTCATAAAAATATATCTTTCATACATCATGCTTTGTTGCCTTCAAATCTACATGGTTGGATGATCTGAAGCCGTCTTTGATACAGAGATCGAGGGGTGTAGGACTTGAGGAGGCTATGGAATCAAGAAGGGGCTTAGGGAGCTAAATCAAGGTGCGGAGTTAGGTGTAGCTTGGGGTAAGTTGGGATTTCGTAATCTTGTATGCACTTGATTTAACCTTTTGATTTATAGCAATTGATAGATTAGGCTGTGGTTTTATGCTTAGGGTGTTAGACCCTAAGTAGTTTCTGTAAGAGCCCATCTTGGACTTTGTCCCACATTGGGGAATTATAGGAATTGCCCATGGTATATAACAAAAGATCTCAGGTTACTGTATAACTTGAGGTTAATTTTTTGAGTCACGTGGTTACAGATGGTATCAGAGCTTGCACCAACCAGAAGTGTGAGGTGGGTCCTGCAAGGAGATGTGCTCGGGTGGGCCCAACAAGGGAGGAGCTTGAAGTGCTTGTCGTGCTTGGGTGGGTCCCATTTGAGGGAGAAGCTTGAGGAGCTTGTCATGCTTAGGCGGGTCTTATCTCACATCGCTTTGTGGGTGGAAGTAATGGACCATGGAGTGCAATGAGGACGTTGCAGCCAAGGTGGGGAGATTGTAATAGCCCATCTGGGGCTTAGTCCCACACCAGGAAATATAGGAATTGCCCATTGTATATAACAAAATGACTCAGGTTACTATATAACTTGAGGTTAACCTTTTGAGCCACGTGGTTAGGCTAAAAGTCAGCTAGGGCGGGTGGCTACAATTTCCATGTATATCCTTGTGCTCGTGTTCTTTCAATTATTGCTATATTTGCTTATATTTTGGTTTTAATTGTTTCACCATGGAAAATTATTATTTGCTTAAAATTTGAATAGCTAATTTTTCATTCGGTCGTCCTGTCACCCCCCTCTAGGACTTGTAGTGTTTTGCATACTTTCAATTGGTTTCAAAGGCCGTGTTTTCTTTGTTGGTCTTACTACTTGAGTTGATCCTGTTGCACTATGGATAAGAGTGTTCATGTGAAGGGTGGGTCGAATGTTTAACCAATACCCTAATTTGATGGTAATGAATATTCAATTTGGAAATCCCAAATGAAAAACCACTTGATTGCCCTAGGTATTAGTGTTTGCAAGTTCGTTCTCTATGGTTACAATTGCCTATGATAGAAGACCTAGTCACTCATGCTGTTAGGACAAAAAGTGAGTCAGAGTGGAGTGCAGAGGATATTGAGTATTATGAGATGAACTCGCATGCTTTAAGTGCCATTTTGAATACTTTGTCTAGATCCGAAGTCAATTGTATCTCTTCTCGTGTTACAGCAAAAGAGGCATGAGAGATCCTTCGTACCTCTCATGAGGGAATTGATACCGTTGTCTAAACTTCAAATGTGTACCACTAAATTTGAAAAACTCAAAATGGAGAAGGAAGAGTTGTTTGATAGTTTCAGGGTCTCTGAAATTGTGAACACTTTTCATAGCTTAGGAGAAGCTCTTTCCAATCTCAAAGTGTGTCGTAAAATACTTAGGTCTCTCCATGCAAGATTTTTGACCAAGGTGAATGCTACTCCCTCTGTCCCAATTTGTTTGCTCATAATGAGAATACATGCAATTTCAAACCCCTATAAAATATATTTCTCTATATTATTTTTTAATTTGTTTTATACCAAATTAAAGTGCTCATTGAGTATTTTAATTTTGGTGTAAAAAAAATTGCCATGTTTGTTAACAAGTATAAACACTGAAGAGCTTGCCATGTTTGTTAACAAGTATAAGTGGCTTGTAACCCTCAAAGTTTGGAGGCGAACTTCCTTCACCTTCTCCACTCCACCATGGGAAATTTGGAGCATCGCCCATGCTTCTCTGGAAGTGGTTGCTTTGGCAATTTTTTTGCGACATCATCATCCAAGCATTGTTGGAGGAGTGAAAGAGCCCTTTGATCTCTTTTCTTCTTTGCCGCCAATATATCTTTTCGGGCTTGAGCCAAAGCAGCCACATCTTGTGGTTCTGTAAAGCTTGTCTCTACAAGCTCCCCCAATTCTTGCATTTCAAGAATCGCCTTCATCTGGGTACACCAATTCTCATAGTTATCTTTGGTGAATCGGGGCATTTGAAATGGAACCATTCCATTATTAGCCATCTCTACCCCTCTTTTTGGCAATGAGAGCCTTGCTCTGATACCACTTTGTTCTAGGCAAGAGCACACACACTAACAATACAAAGAAGACAATATAGGAAAGACTTAGCATTTTATTTCACTCATAAGCAAATTACTAGATTACGTACAAATTTATCTGAATAACAAGATGTAACCTAGTACCTCTAATTGGCAAGCATTATGTTGACATCCCATTTATGCCCCACCGCTCCGGGTAAAGCATGGCGCGGAAAAGAGGATCTTTGGAAGCAAAAATTCATTGTTTGATATCCTCACCATGGTGATGTGGGCGACAACACAAGTGCAACGGCATATTTTGGAGGGCAATTGGATGAAGTTTGTGTTTTCAGCAGTGTAAAAAAAATGTGCACAAAATAAAGCAATTCGAGACCTCGAAAGGGTATTGCAAAATTCGGAAGGACAGCCGTACACTCGAAAGGGTAGCTGTACGTGTCTCGGTGTCCGAGGGGCAGGCGTACGCATCTCAGGGTTTGAAAGGACATCGCGAAAATTACAGGGGTGCTGTTGTGTCGTTGGACCTCGCCTCATGTGTGAACACGGCCTTACCGCTTCACCTTATATAAGAGGCTGCCCGTGCAGCATGGGACTATGGGAGGGAGAGATTTTTACGGAAAAAAACAGAAAGAGGATTCCCACTAGGAATTTTTGGTTTTCCTTCAAACTGTTAGAATAAGAGAGACTGAGTTAGGAGAAGAAAAGTCAGAGTTTCTCTTTGTACCAAGCCAATCCCATATGAAGAGTCTTTCTTTCATTTGGTTATTAATGATACATATCAGTTATCAGAGAGTGCTTCCATGCCAATTCTCATGCGTTTTTTTTTTTCCATCACATACAATAATTTTTCCCAAGAGTCTCATAGCCACTCAAGTCCAAGTCTTAGGAAAGGAATTTTGGGTCAGAAAGATCTCTTTCAAGGAGAAAAACAAAAAGGGACGAAGGTTTAGTTATTTTATTTTTCCTCCTTCTCAGATCGATATCAGTGAGAGCTTGACTACCATCTCATGTGTTGTTCACGGCATTCGTACTGGGAAGTATTTGCGCGCATCAAACTTAAGCATAAATCATAATAGTGATTGAGTTCGCAATTTCGAGTTATGGTTTTGTAAGAGCAAAGCATTATCTTTTTCCTCCGTTTTAATTCAAAATTCAAGGTAATGCAAAGGGTTGTTCTTTTAATTATCGTCTCCGTATTACTCATTTTATTGTTATGTGTATAAATTAATTCTCAAAATATAAATATCCTTCTATTATTATTGAGATAAGGTGATATGGTTACCGGAACTGGCTGATTTTTCAAATTATAATTTATGTTTAAAATATAAATACCCTTTCCATTTTAATTCAAAAAACTGTAGCATGGTTATGTTATCACCCGCCTATTTTTCGAGTCATTATTTATGTCGTGAGACCTAGTCCATTGTCATTGGCAACCAGAGAATGTCACTAAGTGCCAGGAAAATGACGCGCTCTAGATTTTTCGATATAAATTCTTATTTGGAGTTAAATTCATATCTTGGAAACTGATCCAGCATCATTAGCAATCGGAGGATGTCACCAAATGTCAGGAATATGAATCATTCTAGTTTCCCTAATGTGAATTCGACTCACCAGTTAAAAAGGAAAGGATATTTATATTTTATTCATGACACCATACTATCTGAATTAAATTTGTATCTTAGAAACTGATCCAAATCATTGGCAATCAGAGGAACTGAGTCACCAAATGCCAGAATTATGATTTATTCTAGTTTCCATAATACAAATTCGATTCGTGAGTAAGGGAAAAAGGATAAATATGTTTTATATGTTATCGCTGCCATTTTCAATTTGCAAGCAAGGGTAAAAGGATATTTATGCTTTCTTCTTCGTTTGTTACTGTGGCCCTATATGTTTCATTCTCTTGTGCAATTCGAAATGTAAATTATCCCCTGTCCTAGTTCGAATTCTATTTGCATTAAATTGAGGATACTGGCGGCCGGCGAATTCAGTAGTCCTCTGACAGTACCAAAAATGAGATTTGCACGTTCGTGCATTTTTTATTTGCTAAGTCAATGCAAATCGATTTTGATTTCCCTCATCTGAGGTCAATTATTGAATTGAGGATCTCAGGCGCCGTCGAATTCAATAGTCCGCGCTTGGTATAAAAAATGAAATTTGCTATCATAGGCATTTTTTATTAACCAGTTCAATATAAATTGACTTTGGAAGCTTTTTAAAAAAACTTCGGAGTTTAGATGTTACCCTAGTGTTGTTGCGATAAAGTTGCTCGAAATTAGTTTATATTGAATCGACGATCCCTGGCGCCGGCGAATTTAGTAGTCCGTGCTTGGTGTCTAAAATGAAATATGACCTCGTGGTTGGTTTTCATTAACTAGTAAAATATAAATTAGTTTTGAAATGTTCAAAGTTAAAATGCATCGAATTGAGGATCCCAAGTGCCATCGAATTTAGTAGTCCGCGCTTGGTGTCTAAAATGAAATGTTCCCTCGGGGGTATTTTTCATTAACCAGTTCAATGCACGGTGACTTGGAAGTCTTCTAGATTATCTGGGTCTCCATAGGAATGGAGCCAAGGGTGTGAACGGCAAAACCTTATAGTCATGCCATTATGCCGTCCGTGCGTTCGGATATTTGTTCTTGAGGAGACATTCACTATCTTCTATTTTTCCGGCTGGAGATAATTTTGAAAAGGGTTAATTTTGGAAAAGAAGTACCGAAAGGGCAATGTAGAGTGCCTGTAGTGGGCCGAAACCTAGCACCCCAAGCGGGGCTCGGCTTACCGACTCAAGGAAGAAGACAGCAAGGGCCGATCTAGCGTGGATCGTCCGAGACAGACCAGAGTCTCGGCCGACAAGTACGAGTCGGACGAACCGGCCGAGACAGATCATATCCGAGATGGATCAGACGAACAACCCGAGACCGTTGGCGTCCTTCCTTCATGTCGCCACCCGAAGGCACCGTAACAAGCGAAGCCGGCACATGCATGTGAAAGCGATTGTACCTACGCCGGCATGATAGCTTTTCGAAAAGCGGTTACTCCACGTGCTCAATGGTGATTGGAGGACGCGAACATCGCGCATGCATGCGAGTTCAGCTCATGACTTCGGTGACATCATCCGGAGCGATTGAACGATACCCCGCGTGCTGGGCGACCTATAAATACTAAGCAATGAAGCCCTAAATGGCACGCAACACTTTTCTCTCTACACTACCTACCTTTCTATTGGATTTCTTACTTGATCGTCGGAGTGCCTTCCCTCGGTCACACCGGGCGGGTTGGGTGCTAACGGCGGGTGCTTTCGGCAAAGCGAGGGGCTCGCGGCATAATCACCGTCTTCATCCATTCGTCACTCGCTGGTCGCATCACTCAAAAGTGGCTCAACTGGATTTTGAGGACACCACAATTGGCGACTCGGTGGGGACTCAACCCGTGAAACCTCGGTGCTCCTCCCCCAAATCGACCAACTTACCCCCCCCTTCTTCACTTCTCCCCGACGCCAAAATGGGTGGCGAAGTTTCCCCAACCACCAAACCCCAATCGATCCTCTCCACACATCTTTCCTCCGCAGAGCCCGGGAATCCTCACATCTCCGTCTCCATTCCGGCCGGGTCACGCCGGACTCACCCGAGCCCGGACTCACAAAGAACTCACTATCCATCCGGCTCACTCACCATCACCGAATCGGCCGAGACGCACAGAGATGGCAGCAATGAGGGGCCCAACTTGCTAAGCCAGCTTGAGATTCGGTAAAAGAAAAGCGATCAGCATGAAACCCGCGGCGACGTCTCATGAGGTATTTCGGTCAAAGAGTCTCGGCTAAGGATCTATTTCGGTGATCCTAACAATGGGAAGACTCGAAATAACGCTTCGTGCCTACGGCAAGAAGGAATCATTCTAATCGAGCACCTCTCGTTGGTCACCGAAGCGACTCTTCCAACATCGATCCTCGCAAGTCTTCAATCGGCCTGGATCACAGATTACTCCGCGGTTGTCGACCTACGCATCTAAAGCGATTTGTACTATTTTGAAGACAGGAGAGTACAAACGGCTTTATCTCAGAAAGATCCTAAGGAGGCCGCTCTAACCCACCCGCTTTCAAAGCCGACGGCGCCATAAGACTTCCACCACAACGGTAAAATCTACGATCTCCGAGTGGTGGAACACTTGAAGAAGGCTGCTCCTGGGAACAAAATCTATCTATCATCCAAGAGGGTGACACCGAAAGCTGCCACGTAAACCGAACCGGGCGGAAGGCCCATCACAACTATTAATCGGGGAAAAGGAGGGAAATAGAAAACCGAGAACGATCACACAACCGAGACGACAAAGCAACGCGTCGGAATGAGCGTCGCCATGATGAGCACCACCACTCTAACTCCGAGAAACGTCCTTGGACAAATGACGGGTTTACGGTACCACCTCTTCCCCCCTTACCAAGTGTGGACGAGCGATTGAAGCAGTTGGCTAAATCTCCCTTTACAAAAGAGATCTCCTCGGCCATATTGCCCCCCGGATTCGCGCCCCGGTTCAACTGCACAGCGCCCTCACGGACGCGTATCACCACCTTATTTACTACAGACAGATCATCAACCTCTATACCTCGGATCAAGCCATAATGTGCAAGGTGTTCCCGACAAGCCTGGGGACCCTCGGATCCCTATGGTTCAACAAGCTGGAGGAAAGATCCATCGGAAGCTACGAAGCCTTGGAAAGAGCTTTCCTGTCTCGGTTCGTCACAAGCAACATACAGAAGAAAGAGGTGGACTCTCTTCTCGGTTTAAGAAAGTGCCCGGATGAGACATTGCGCCAGTATGCTGCTAGAGACTGGGAAATGTTCCACCAAGTCCAGGGTTGCGACCAAACTCTTGCTGCCACCCACTTCAAGCACGGATTGGAAAGTAAGAACCCTGTCTTTATTGATTTAATGTTGCACCCACCTAGGAACATGGATGACCTGATGGAACGGATAAACAAATATATCGAGCTTGAGGAACTCTTGACCGAGCGAGATGCTCCAACCTCCTCCTCCGTTCCCAGGGTTATCCATGTTTCCGGAAATCAGAAGAAGGCAGTGAACACAATCAAGGCAGGAGCGACGAAAAGGCTACCGAAGGCAAGTGATTTTGTTGCCGAACGTACGGTGTTTACCGAGCCAATCTACATGCTCCTCCGGAAAATTGAAAATGAAGGTTTCTTCCACTGGCCGGACCATAAAATGGGGACCCATGATAAAACAAAGGATCGGAAAGTATACTGCACGTACCACCGAGAGCAGGGCCATTACACCACCTCCTGCAAACCGTTCAAAGCATATCTAGAAACTCTTGTTTCGGCTGGAAACCTGGATTCCTACATTGACCAGGATAAAACTCTCGCTCGGGCACAGGCACAAGGAACGGCTGAAGGAAGGGGCACCCAGGAAGATATGGTGGTGATGCACATGATTCATGGTCCGGTTACTAGGATGCTGGAGGCTCGGGTGTACAAGGAAATCGAGCAAGCTGCCAAAGCACTAGAGATTCTCTCGATCAAGCAGCAACCAAAACGTCCACTCCCAACTAAAGAGTCTCAATGGACAATCACGTTCACCGAAAAAGATCTACAAGGGGTGCAGTTCCCCCACAATGACGCTCTCGTGATTACGCTGAAAGTGGGAAAAGCAAAGGTGGAACGGATCCTGGTTGATCAAGGAAGCGCGGCCGAGGTGATGTACTACTCGCTATTCAAACGATTTGGATTTTCTAGCAAGGACCTTAAACCATCCAAGGTCCCCCTAGTCGGCTTCAGTGGTACACCAGTATATCCCCTCGGCACAATCACTCTTCCGGTTGTCGCTGGTTCGGTTACGCAGCTTGTGGAATTCATTTTTGTTAACTCCCTAAGTCCCTATAACATCATATTGGGGAGAAACTGGTTGCACGCAATGAAGGCCGTGGCATCAACGTACCATTAGGTGCTACGGTTCATCGGAGCAAAGGGGAAACAGGAAGATGTGAGAGGAGATCAAATAGCTGCGAAAAAATGCTATATCTCAACCGTGGGTAGGAAAGAAAAGAAGAAACCGAAGCAGGTGCAGTGGGTGGAGGTGCCCGGGGCACCCGCTTTAGAAGATGTCGGTCGGCCAGCCGAGGCTAAATCAGTAGAGGACCTCGTTACAGTCCCAATCAATGAGGATGGAAGCCGTTTCTTCCTAATCGGCTCCTCCCTAACCGAGGCCGAAAGGAACGAAATGGTGACCTTTCTCAAAGCAAACATCGAGGTGTTTGCTTGGACTCCGTACGAGATGCCAGGGGTTGACCCGAGATTCATCAAGCATCAGCTTAACGTTGACCCTCGAGGCTTCCTGTTATCCAAAACCGGAGAAGATCTTCTTTGCTCATGCCGCAGGTGGAATCGGTTGACAAGCTATTGGAAGCCCAAGCAATCCCAGAGGTCCAAGATCCAACTTGGCCGGGCAAATACGATTGGTAGTCCCAAAGAAGAACGGCAAGTCGGTGGTGCGTGAGACTACACCTAACCTGAATGATGCTCGCCCAAGGATCGCTTTCCAGCCCCTCGGATAGACCAACTCGTGGACGCTACGGCTGGTCACGCTCGGTTGAGCTTCATGGATGCTTACAGGGGCTACCACCAAGTCTTTATGGACACGGAGGATATGGAGAAGACAGCTTTTATCACACCAAGGGGTCTTTATTGCTACCGAGTCATGCCCTTCGGGCTGAAGAACGCCGGGGCTACCTTCCAAAGAATGGTGTCTCGGATGTTCAAAGATCAGCTCGGTGACACGATGGAGGCTTACATAGATGACATGGTGGTAAAAAGCATTCATGAAGAAGACCATATTGCAGACCTCAAGAAGATGTTCACGACACTAAAGCAACATGGCCTTAAACTCAACGCCGAGAAGTGCTCTTTCGGAGTCGGGTCAGGAAAGTTTTTAGGCCACTTGGTGACGAGAAGGGGTATTGAAGCGGATCCGAGCCAGGTTATAGCTATTCAACAACTCGTCTCACCGAGTACGATCAAGGAAGTCCAAAGGCTTACAGGGATGGCAGCTGCTCTCAACCGCTTCATCAGCCGCTCGGCTGACGTTTGCCGTCCCCTCTTTCAATCAATCAAGACAAGTAAGAGGAAATTCCAGTGGACAGAAGAATGCGAGAAGGCTCTGCAGCACCTGAAGACCTATCTTACCAAACCACCATTACTGGAAACACCTCGGGAAAGTGAAGATCTATTCATCTACCTATCCGTCTCTCCACACGCGGTCAGTTCAGTTCTCGTCCGAGCAGAGGGAACCGAGTATCGACCGGTGTACTATGCCAGCAAAACGTTAACTGGAGCCGAGACAAGGTACCTTCCTCTTGAAAAGGTGGCCTTTGCTCTCGTCACTGCATCTCGGAAGCTGCTCCCTTACTTCCAAGCTCACACAATCATAGTTCTAACCGAGTATCCACTGAAAGCACTTTTCCAAAGAGCTGATCTGTCAACACGGGTCTCGAAGTGGTCATGTGAAATGGCCAACTTTGACATCCAATATCGACCAAGAACAGCTATAAAGGCACAAGTGTTGGCTGACTTCATTGCCGAGCTAACACCGGGAGAAGAAAACCAGAAGAAAGGAGAACCCAACCCATCCCTACCCGAGCAATTGACCGAAGACCCTGACGCCCCCGTGGCGATCGAAGATGTAACCAATGCGACCTCGAACGAAGAATCATCCAAAGCAATCAAAAAGCGGTGAGTTGACAACAATGCCTCTCTGGAGGCTTAACCGAAAGCGAGAAGAGCAAGCAACGTTGCCATTCTCTACTTGGCACATGTTCCATGGCAATGCTTGGAAATTACACGTAGACGGAGCTTCCAACCAGCGCGGAGCTGGAGCAGGCGTAGTCTTGATCTCCCCCGAGGGGGTGATACACGAGAATGCTATCTCAATCGAGTTCCCGGCCTCTAACAACGAGGCTGAATACGAAGCTTTAATCGCTGGCCTTCGGTTGGCCAAGGCAATGGAAGTCAAGACTATAATGGTTTACAGCGACTCACAACTCGTTGTAAACCAGTTCAATAGAGACTACGACGCTAAGGATGAACGAATGGCCAAGTATCTGAGCCTTGCCAAGAGCCTAACCGAGACATTCGAAGAAATCGAAGTGCATCAGGTGGGCCGAGAGCACAACGCCCACGCTGACGCACTCGCCGAACTCGCCTCAGCATGCAAAGAATCCGAGCAGAGGTCGGTTTCCTTAGGTACAATCTCTTCTCCGAGCTTCGATCCCCTTCGTACCCAGATGTTGAATATTGAGCTCGGTCCAAGTAGGATGGACGAACTCGTGTTTTATCTCCGAGACGACAAGCTACTGCGAGGTCGGCGAAGCCCACGGATCGGATGTAAAAGGCCGCAAACCACGGCTATCACCCAGCGGGTTCTCTATCTGAGCGTTCTCGAACAGGCCCTTACCTCATGGTGGTACATCAGAATCAAGTCCATTCAATTCTCCACGAGCTTCATGCCGGCAGCGGGGGCTGTCACTCGAGAGGACGTTCTATCGCCCACCGAGCATCACTCAGGGGTATTGGTGGCCAAAGATGAAGGAAGATGCGGAGGAGTTCGTTCGGAAATGCCACAGGTGCCAGTTGTTCAAGCCAATGATTCACCAGCCAGCCGAAGACCTTCAACCGATTACCAGCCCGTGGCCCTTTGCCCAATGGGGCTTGGACATTGTAGGAGAGCTCCCTCTGGCACCCGGTGGCTTTCGTTACCTAATCACAGCCACGGATTATTTTTCAAAGTGGGTGGAAGCCGAACCATTAGTCTTCATAACCGAGGAAAACGTCAAGAGCTTCTTATGGCAGAATATCATCTCTCGATATGGGGTTCCATATGCAATTGTCTCGGATAACGGCAAGCAGTTTACTGGAAAGCAAATGAGAGAGGTATGTGACAAGCTCGGAGTACGCTTTTTCAACTCTACACTTGTCTATCCACAAGGAAACGCGGCCTCAGGCGCCTAATAAGGCGGCCGCGGCGGCATCAAGAGAAGGCTAACCTATGGCGAGGAAATGGGTTGAAGAGCTACCACACGTCCTTTGGGCTTTCAGAACAACCCCGAGGCGTTCTACCGGTCAGACTCCATATTCTCTTGCTTATGGAATAGAGGCCGTAATCCCCATCCAGAAGGAATTCCCTACCATCCGAACCGAGCACTTTGATGAAACAAATAACGACACGGCTCTAAGTAACGATCTGGACTTGGCCGAGGAAAAGCGAGATAAAGCTCGGGTAAAGTTGGCAGCTTATTAGTAGGAGGTAGCTAAGGGATACAACAAAACGGTTCGGCTGAGGACCTTCTGCCCGGACGACCTGGTCCTCAAGAAAGTCACGGATAAGAACAAGAGAAAGAAGCTGATGCCAAATTGGGACGGTCCATACAAAATTGTCAAGAAAGTTGGAAAAGGAGCTTATCAGATTGCAGATATGGATGGGAAGCTCGTAGACAAGCCTTGGAATGCTTACAATTTGAGGAAATACTATGCTTAGGGGTATTGTTCTCAAATGATGACTGTCAAATTCTTAGAAAAAATTGTGAAGGACTTTCGATGTATTACTCCCTCTGGAATTTATCAATGAAAAAGCATTTGATCTACACTGTTGTCCTCTCTAATCGTGTCTCGGTATTCGTACCCAACGGCTTCGGCCACAGGCACAACTTAATATATGGGTTTCAACTCATAAGACTGCTCGGCTTACCCGAGCCAACCTAACGATTGCGTCGATAAAATCACACACCCTCGGAGTGGTACAAACATCAACATCTCGGCCAAAAATCGAGCTCGACGTAAAAACCCTTCCGAAGGGGTATTGACCATAAGAACAGTTTGATTTTACAAGTTAAATAATGATCCACTTATGATTTCTCGAATTATCGCGGATTGTTTTCCCCGAAATCAATTAAACTATCTCGGTATGTTCTCACCAAGCCAACCAATCTTTTGTTATTGGGTATTGTTCAAGTCAATTTCCAAGGTGATTAAACATGACTCGTTTGTCCGAAACATTACTCCAACAATTCTCTCCGTTTGATATAACTTCAATATTTTTAACGAGACGTTTCATATTACTCTCGGACTCTCTAATTGACTCGGCAATATATCCGAGAAGACCTATCAATTGCTTCGGTTACGTCTTATGCCTTAGCAAATTTTTCCAATATTTTTACAAACCTCAATTGTGAACATTCAATTGAGTCGGCAATATTTCCGAGAAGATCTGTCGATTGCTTCGGTTACCATTCATGCCTTAGCAAAATTTTTTACGACATTCATCTCGACTTAGGCCAGGGGTATTTATTTGCCCAAAGCCGAGACGAATGGGGGTATTTTGATATCTCGGAAACAACCAACCAACAAGATACAAACAAGTTGAAAGACAGACAAAACATCCCATTCATTCATCAATAACGACTCAGCATAAAATTCCACCGAGTCAAAACAAGAAATTGTTTGGGGGGAAGAAAGAAGTACAGCAGTAACGACGGTCTGGCATATAATTCCACCAGCCGTGAACAGAACAAAACGAGAATTAGTTCGAGGGGAAGAGAAATTGTTTAAACAAACAGAACGAAAACAACATCAAGCGTTTTCCGCAGCACCTCGATCAACGACCTCGGTCTCATCAGCAGCGGCGTTGTCAACGTTCTCAGGGTCTTCCCCAGCTTCATCCTCTTCTTCCTCTTCAGCCTCCTCCTCCGAGGGGATCTCGATTTCAGGGATCTCGACCTCGGGAAGAGCTCGGAGAGCAGATTCAGCAGGAACGCTGCCAGCTTCCAATCCGAGCTCATAACCCTTGGCCACCCCCTTTACAAAGTAGATCTTGGCACCTCTTCGGAAGCCCATGTTCTTGATCTCGGATACCTGTCCCTGATAATGTTGGACAATCTTTTCTTTTGCCTCCTCAAAGCCGGCCGAGTGGGCAATCCGAACAGCATCCTTCGACCTCTCTCCTTCCTCGGCTAGTTTCTGTTGCAGTTCCTTCACCTGACTTCGGAGAATATCTAGCTCGGACAACTGCTTCTTCGCCTCATCAAGCTCCGCCAGTTGAAGTTTTGCCGCAAACAAGTCGTTCTCGGCATCCCGTTTCTTCGAGACTGCCTCTCTATACTTCAACTTCAAGGAATTGAAAGAAGAGGATAGACTGACCACCTTCTGATGGTACCCGAGAACGGACTGGTTGGCCTGCGAAAACACATCCCAACAGTCATAAAGCGATCCATACAAGAAAAACAAGAAACAAGCTCGGAAAGAGATATTACTCACCAGGGTCAAGTGGTTGAACATGACGACGATGTTCCCCTCCAGATCAGCAGGGACCTACTTCATATCCTCAGGGAGACATACCCCCTGGAGCACCGGCAGACCGAGCCTAGGATTGGCCCCCGATTTGCCTGTCGGCCCGGCATTGTGTTTCCCCTGTTTGATCTGAGGGGCGCAGATGAAGGGGGTCGGAGAGGAGGTCTCAGCAGTTGAATCCTTTGGAGGAGCCTCTTTCTCGGTTGAAGCTTTGTCAACGGTGCTCTTCTCAGCGACGCCTTTCTCCTTGCGCGCGTCCTTCCCCGAACCTGATCCAAGAACGAGCCTTTGTTTCTTAAGTTCGGCCTGGTCAGCCTCGGGGGTGACAGGAGCTCGCTTGGGTTGGCTCGGAGTACTCCTGACGGAAGAAGCGACAGCTTTCTTAGACCTTTTGCCTGGGATGAGGCTCGGGAGATTCCCAAGATCACCGGCCATCTCCTCCTCCTCTCTTTCCTCGAACTCTTCTGCGAGGGGCTCCCTGATTTTCCCAACCAAATCTTGAGCACTCGTCCTGTGAAGGTCAACCTCGGTTTCCGAACTCACTTCAATTGCCTCGACGGATTTGCCTTTGTAAGAGGACCTTTTTCTCTTCTTATTCGGACCAGCACGTTCTGCCGCAAGCTCCTCCTGGGACTTCTTCCTCCGTTTTTGAAGGTACGAGGTGTAGGTGGGCTCATAACCTAGCAAGACGTGCGCGAATCTCTCTTCCTTTGGAACAGCGTAGGCGGTCCGGATGTTGTCGTCGTTCTTTGCCTTAATTAACCGAGCGGAAATTGGAGATGGCTCTGCAAAACAGATTGTGCTCGGTAAATACAGTTAAAAAAAAAAAAAGGGCAAATGCAGGCAACATAAAAATTGAAGTGATCTTAAACCTATCAGTGAATCATGCTGAGGGACGGGGTAGAGGCCATCGTCGTCGAGACCGAACTCAAAATTTCCCCGAACTTCCACAAAATCGTTAGCTCCACGATCGGAATTTGGAAGGTGGTCGATTAGGTAATCACGTGGAGCCTTCGGGCTGTTCGAGGATAAGAAACAAGGCGCCCCGGGACCGTCCGAGACACATTGTATACCCCTATCAGGTCGGGCAGATTGAAGATAAACCCGAATCTCTCCCGAAGCACCTGGACACCGTTGACAATGCGGAAAGCGTTCACGGCGAGGAACTTCGGAGAAAGCTTATACTCGAACAGAAACTGGCGCAAGAGGAGGTTCATAGGGAACCGAACCCCACCTTCGGTAATCGCTATCAAAGGAAGTGTGATGTGGTCCTCCGAGAACGTGATGTCGTCTTGGGAGACCAAGCGAATATCAACATCGCTCGGGATGTTATACTCTTCACAAAAGGCTTCAGGGCTCCCTCCTGCCCTCGCCAAGAAGTGGAGGTATGGATTGGGCTCTTTCTCGGAAGGCTTCACCTTAGGTTGGCGAGCTTCTCGGAAATGGACCCGGAAGCATGAATCCCGATGGAAGCGTTCGCGACCGGAGCAGGAGAAGGGCCCTCGGTCGACGGCTCGTATACTGACCCAGAGTAATCTACCCCTCGCGGAGCAGTCCCTAAAATCTGAATATCGGGGACCTGAGCCAAGGCACCGTTGCCGTCTCTCCCTCCACCGAGATTTTCTGAGTCGGTGTGGTCGCTGCTCAGCTCACCCTGGTTCACTGAACCCTCACTACCGGACCGGGTGACGATGGCGACGTTGATAGGGTTGAGGGGGTTGAACCCTATATCTACCGGACCCATATCGGCAGATGGCATCCCTACGTCAGGCTCAAGGAAGGTTTGTCCGAGGCGATATTTTAAACGGTTGAGGCTCTGTACGGAGGATTCGGAGTCGGTTGATCTGTTGGAACTCCCCGAGGAAAGAATGAAAGGCTCCAGGGTTGAAGAACCTGACAAAAAGTGCACGGGTGAAAAACAGTTAGCCGTATAACTGATGGAGGTAAATCTGGCTCGGATGAGTTCCGAGACAAAAAACTTAACTAACCTAGACATGTCCTATGTGCTTCAGAGAATCTAGGGAAGGGAAGGGCCAACGATGGCTCGGACGTCAAGCTCGGCCAAGGTCCGAGTCTCCTATCTCGGTGGACGAACAGAATTGACCCCCAAACCCTAAGGGTTTGAAGGATCAAAAAGCGACTCGAAAAGACACACGGCGGGATTTCGTGAAGAACACGATGAACAAGTGAACCAACGTGTTCAACTGTTCATCGTGCTTCTAATCGTTTTTTGGCAAAACATGGAGCATTTGATACTAAATGAGGGCTTAATCAGTCAACACACAACAACGAAATGATGATGAAAACTGCAATCAAAAAGGGAGATCAACGAGACCTTTAAGAAAGACGTTTTACCTTAAGGACGCCGGGAAAAATGGCACTGGTGGTGGAGATGAACCGACGCGGCGGTCTTCGTCTGGAGATGGTTGAGGAGAAGATCGATTGTGGCGGAGAACGGCGGAATAAGGCTGAGAAACTTCGATCTCACTGAAGGAAAAGGGATTGCAAGAAAATACGGGCAGAGAGAGAGGGAAGACGAAGTGAAAGTCTCTCTCTCTGCCGGAGGGATGTATTTATAGAAAACGAAAAATGAGTTTAAACCCTGCGCGGGAAACGAGGTGACCTCTGACGGCACCAACAAAAAATTGACATCTGGCGTTGATGGGGCGGCCGAAAGCACACTTTCGGCCGACGTTTTCACGCACTAACATCCTTTTCGCGGTCGCCCATGATCCAAGGCCCCCACCTTTTTCGTCCCGTTAACGACCTCCACGTGGAGTAATCCGAGCCAACCACGGGGTAACCAGGATAGAGGCTCGATTAGAAGAAACACAACGGGGGGAGTTCGGTACTCTCGGACTCGCTTTGCTCACTCCTCGGCTGAATGCGACGGCCCGACTAGGAATGGTCAACTCCTTTCTCGGAACCATATGTCTCGGAAGAAGTTGAGGGGCTATTGTAGTGGGCCGAAACCTAGCACCCCCCCGGGCCTCGGCTTACCGGACTCAGGAAGAAGGCGGCAAGGCCGACGAAGCGCGGATCGTCCGAGACAGTAATTCCCGTAGTCTCTACGAATGAAGGCCTGACGTAACCGCCGAGACAGATCATATCCGAGATGGATCAGACGAACAACCCGAGACTTCGTTGACGTCCTTCATGACGTCACCCGAGGCGGTTAACGCCCGTAACAAACTGAAGCTGGCACATGCATGTGAAACAGCTGTACCTACGTCAGCATGATAGCACTCGAAACGGTTACTCCACGTGCTCAATGGTGATTGAGGATGTGAATACGCGAAGTGCATGCGTGTGCGGCTCATGACGCTTCGGTGACATCATCCGGAAGCAGATTGAGCGATCCGCCCGCATTTGGGCGACCTATAAATACTAAGCAATGAAGCCCTAAACGGGTACGCAACACTTTCTCTCTCTACACTACCTACCTTTCTATTCGGATTTCTTACTTGATCGTCGGAGTGCCTTCCCTGGTCACACTCTGGCCAGGTTGGGTGCTAACGACGGGTGCTCAGTGTGCAGGGGCTCGTGCATAATCACCGTCTTCATCCATTCGTCACTCTCGCGGGTCAGGCATCGCTCAAAGGGCTCAACCGGATTTTGAGGACACCACAGTGCCTAATACCTTCCCTACTCGTAACAGTAAATCCCCGAACCCGTCCTTTGTTTTCGCAGACCAAAATGGCAAAATCGCCGAAATATTTCCTAGGAATATTTTTCTTTTAAAATATCCTTAGGGGGTGACTTAACACACCCGAACTCATTGTTAAGTGGCGACTCTGATTAGGAGACCAAGGATAATCACAATTTCCTGGGACTTGAGTTACACGGCTGGAAAGTTGACAAAAGTGAGAATAGAGTTCATTCTTTGGGAGGAAGGACGGACATCAACAAATGGGAGTAGTGTTTTCCCTTTCGACAGCCAACTAAACCCCTCTTCTAGGGGGAAGATGAAGCCCCAGTTCAAGTAACTCTGTGTATGTATAGGTTTTAGGTTATTATTTCGAATCGATTGATTAACTAGAACTCTTTTTTCATTGTGGTTGAATGAATTATTTTAATGCTTTCATATGTTGAGTATTTGTGTGCTAGTTTGCAAATACCTAGTTAATCAATAGTTATCAATGTTTGTGCTTGGGTGATTGAGATGGGTTATGCTCGTAAGATGAAACGTGCCACTGGATAGCTCGTGAAAGAGACGGATTGTGCCAGCGAGACGGTCTGTACTATGGGATAATCCATGCCTATTGGCAACACAATTATTTTTTAGACGAATATCGATAGGGTTTGCAAGTCCTAGCGGTATTCCTTCATGATTCGAAATATTATTCCAAACCTATACATATCTTAGTCATGTGGTCGGGGTGGATTCGGAACCCTAGATCCTCTCGCCATTAATTTCACCCAATTTCATTATTACTACTCTTTTTACTTTAGTAATTCAAAAAATCAACCAATCAATTGCTTTTTCCGAATTAAAATAGAAATTAATCGAAGTTTAACATAATTTAGCCAAATTGTCTATGCGGATTGACCTCGGACTTGACCACTATTTTTCTGAATAAGGGTTAATTCCTTGCCTTTTTAAATATATTTTTGGTGTGAAACGACAATGAGAGATGGAGAAAAAATCAGTGGAAAAAAAATGCTGGAAAAACCTCCTAGTTAGGAAAAACAGAAAGAAGGTGCTGGAAAAATTGCCCAAGGCGGGTTGAGGGCTGCCCGGGTAGAAAAATTGGGCCAAGAGGGTCACTAGAAAAACCGCCCAGGGCGGGTTGAGGGTCGCCCGAGCGAGTCGGGGTAGAATGGAAAAAAAAAAAAACTAGTTTGTTTAAACCGCTGCACCAATATTCCAGCAATTCTTTTCTCGGACATACCAAAACGACCACCACACCAAAGTCCATGGTTTTTCAAGTTCAATCCTAGATCTCCAGCCACCGGAGCACTTTCAAGCCAAACCACCACTGGATTCTTACTCCTTGGAGCGAGGGCTTTCACCTACCGGTACTAGTTCATCTTCGGCGAAAAATTTTCCGACCGACTTTCCAGCGACCTCCATAAACTCCAGTAACATTTATTTTTGATTTTTTTTTTCTTGTTTTTCTTAGCTTTCTTTGTAGATTTTTTGTAGTTTCTTCGTACTTTGAGTCATTGGGGTTATTTGGCAATGCCTAATTGTCGTATTCGCAGCCGCACCGATCCTACTGAGGCCTCCATCGTCGCGAGGCCATCTAACCCACCACCACAAGACCTTTTAGAACCCGGTTGGGTTAATTGGGGATTCAATGAGATTTATCACTTCCCCATCGACCTGTTTCTCCAAGAACCGTCATTTTTGGCGGGGGTAGAGCAATTGCAGGCCCGCCAACTTGAATATCTCTTGGGCCCTTATCCTCTTGTGTACCCCCCACCTTGCTGCCAATTTTTCCAAAACTTGGAAGAGTGCGATAACTCCGAGGGTTTACCCACTATGGTAGATGCTACAACCATCACTTTCTTTCCCTGTAACGTGGCTTAGGCATTTGAGGTTGCCAATCAAACTAGTGTACCGCCCTTTATCCCGGATATTAAAACTACCTGACCTCACAATTTGGTGGCCCAAATGTTGCCCGAGGATGCTCAAACAGGTGAGGCATACCTCAAACGAGCTGAGCTTCCACCGAAACTTTTGTTGGTGGATTAGGTCTTTAAGAATATCACTTTTGGTCAAAAGGACGAGCGAAGAAAGACCCACTTGCGCCTTCATGCCTCCTTTCACAATGATGCTCACTTTTAGTCAAAAGGACGAGCGAAGAAAGACCCACTTGCGCCTTCATGCCTCCTTTCACAATGATGCTCACTTTTAGTCAAAAGGACGAGCGAAGAAAGACCCACTTGCGCCTTCATGCCTCCTGTCACAATGATGCTCATGTTAATGTTCCCATGGCTATCTTTAATGAGTTTCGTCAGTTTATCACGAATGGTGGCCCAAGGACCAAGATCCCGTTCCCTTACTTGGTCCTCCCTTTGCTAAAATCTAGCCGGGTCGACGAGAATAGCCGCAAGTTTCGCCTCCCACCTGATGAACCCTCCGTTCCGGGCTATGAAGTCTAAACGCTCACCCAATGGCAATCAAGTCTTCGGCCTCTCAATCGGGGAGGAGGTGGGATTGTTGAGCCTTTCGATGATGAGGCACTTAAGCCTCCCCATGTTGAGGCACCTGCGCATGACTTTGTTCCTCCGGTTGCTAATGATGTTCCTCCTCCCCAGGGACAATAGGTTTTTAGGCAAGCCTAGTACGAGTATTTGGTGGCCGGGCTAGCTACTGCTAACCGAGCAGGCGGCGCACTGAGCATGGGGTGGCCAATATGGAGCGCCGCAAAGATTACATCCAAGGGGCGATGCATTATTATGGGGAGATGCAAGCACATGATGTCTATGATTTATGTGCCTTCCTCCACACTATGCACCACGAGCCCCCGCCACCCTACTATCCTCCTTATCCGGGGGATTTACCGGTGGAGAGTGATGATGATTGATTTCATTGCTTTATCTTTATGTACAATGTCCGTAGTGTCGTGTCTTTTATTTCTTTCCTCTCTTTTCTCTTGTTGTGTCTTGCGGGTTAACAAATGTAGGTTTCTTGATTCAAGTTGGGGGGTCTCTTTTCCAACCTACTTTTTTCTTGTGTGTTCACTCATTCAAGGTGATTCTTTCCTCTATCTTTCTTTATGTCCTTATCTTTTAGTGTGTGTGCGTTCAATGAAGACATTGCTTTATTCAAGTTGGGGGGAGGGTTTACTTTGTCACTTGTTTATACTTAGAGTCTTCAAACCCAGAAAAATTAAAAATTTTGAAAAATCCAAAAAACAAGTGGGATCTTTTTGCATGGAATTGATATTTGTGGTACTTGAGTTGAAGTGTGTTGCCTATTGCTTTGCTATACTTCGTGGGCAGTGTTAGTTCCTTTTGCTAGCTTATTGTTCAAAGTAGACCATGACACGTATGCATAACACTATTTCACCGCACCTTTGGGCTTTGATCACTTGTGAAATATTGAGTTGATTGCTTTTGATTGCTAGATTAGTGGAGACTTATGCCCATGTGAGCTTTTGAGCCTTACTTTCCTTGGGGTGGTGTCAAGTAATCTCTCGTTTGTCATGAAAAGAAGAATAAAAGTGTCATTGTTGTGATCTCATTATTTTTGTTGCCAAGTCTCGGAATTGCATGCATATCATATTATCTTCTTGGCTTTGGTTTGAATGGTTGAATCACCCCTTGGAAAGGCTTATAGGCAATTTTTGATACTCTTGAGCCGGTTCGTTTCTTTGAAAAATAATCATCCCTTGTAAACCATTTTGGACCTCATACACTATAGCCTTTTTCTTGTAAAGCTCTACTACTTATATTGTGTCTTGAGAATGGTAAATTTGTGGGAATTGATCCTTGAGAAGAAGGGGGTGAGTTGAAAGAAACAAAGACAAATGTTGATTGGCGGTGTTTCTCCCATTGTTTGAAAAGTAAAAACAAAAAAACAAAAAAGAGTTGAAACTTTAATGTGAAGAGGGGGAACACCAATTTATTTCATTCTGAGAAGAAACGATTGATTTCATTGTGACTTGTGTTGAAAAGGTGGGAAGGAGAGATTTGGTGTATTAAGAAGGAAGAGGGCACAATATTGATAAATATGCCCTATGTGTGAGTTGTTAGGAAGCCATTCTCCGACACTTGAATGTCTTCCCTAACCTTGAAATACTTTCCATTACCTAATGATATAACCGAGAACAAAGTACTATTTGATCCTAGGGGTGATAGGGTATGGTTTGTGGATTGATTAAGCATTCCAGTACTTGGCATTTCTTTCATGAGATCGTGTCCACTTTAAGGAGAAGTTTATAAGAATTCAACTAAGGCCGAGGACAAAAAACTAAAAACCCCAAGGCCATGATTAAATTGTGGCCACAGCTAATAACCAAAAAATACATGACAAACCCAAAAGCCAAAGGTTAAAAACCATAGTTGACAAGTCTGGAATTGAGTGGGCATTGGGCAACAAGAATAAGAGCAACAAAACATAGGAGGCTTTCCCAGAAAGCAAAACCAAGCCAAGACAAAATCCCATAACCCCAATTCTCCTCTACCAATCCAGCAACTTCAATAAGCTTAAATCTCCTCTAGCAACTAGCAACTCCAAGACTGGAATGTTTGAATATTCTTTTTTATACATTGTCTAAGCTGTTCAGATACATCTTAATGCCACAACTGAAATGCTCGATCAAATTAACATCATATTAGCATCATGGATTCACAGTTTCATAAGGATGTTGACCTTAATTTGACTGTAAATTACACTACACGAAAAAATGCCCGTAAAGGGTGCTATTACTGGCATTAATGAGAAATCGCCGACAAAAATACTATTTCCGGCAGTTTTTTACCAGCGGTAATAAAAATACCGATAAAAGTGGCTATTACTAGCGGTTTCAATGATATATAATATAGATATTATTAAAAATGAAAAGTTTTGCTAGTTGGGTGGTTAATTGTCGGGGCTCCATATGAGGGGTCAAAAGTTCGAATTTCCGGACCAAAATTTTTTTCCCTCAAAAACTTTTAGCGGGATTAATAAAACCGACAGTAATAGTATAAAACTTTTACCAGCATTTACAAAATCGCCGGTAATAGTTTATTTTTATTTTTATTCACGACAGTTGTGTAGATAGCGGTCGCAAAGAACGTTGGTAAAAGTATTACCAGCTATTTTCATGCCTTTAACGATGTTTTTTTAACCGCTGGTAATACCCTTTTTAGGCATGGTGAAAACAAGTTCACATTACTGGTTTGGACTTATTGATAGATTGTCCTTAAGAAATTGGTCTGCTTGTTTTGTTGAGCTATGAAACCTGATCGCAGGAGAGAACTCTGCAAAATCTCATCTGGACAGGGCTCAGGGCCTGTCTGGATGGTCTGAGCAGGTTTTGATCAAGATTACGAAGTTATGTATTTTTAGTTTGAGTGGTCAGGTTGATTTAATCTGGATAGTGGTATTTTAATCTGGATGGTTGGGATAGTAAAACGAGGGTTTTCTATACATGTGTTTACTTGGAACTATAAAAAGGCTCAGTGCTGTCTAGACGGTCCACGCAGGTTTTGATCAAGATTCTAAAGTTATGAATTCTAAGATTGGGTGGTGGGGATGTCTTAGTCCGGATGGCTGGAATGGTAAAACGAGCGTTTTCTGTACATGTGGTTCCTTAGAACTATAATAGGGCTTAGGGCCGTATGGACGGCCCAAGAAAGTTTTAATCGAGATTCGGAAGTCATGTGTTCTTAGTCCGAGCGGTGGGGATGTTCTCGCATTTTTACGTTTTTAAGGTTTGCAGTACATGTGTCTCTTTTGTGTATTAAAGGGACACTCTGGCTGCCTGGCAGCCTCCATTGTAATCTTATTCATCTTTTCATCATTGTAAAACCCCCTAACACTCTGTGGAGTATGGTTAAGCAATTTACTTAAGTTGAAACCACGTATATTACATTTCTCGTCTTTCAACTATATGTTTTTTTTTTCTTTTTGGTGTGCGTTTTGTTGCCCTAACATGTTCATCAGTGAAGACAAAGACAAGTTGGTGAATGAAATAGATTTATCATATATGCACACATAACACGTCTCAGTAAAGCTGAGTTCAATTTCTCTTACCTAAAGTTACACTTGATGATATTCCCTTAGAACATCTGGTTAAGCAGGGTCTTATTCGAGATTTCTTAGATGATCCAGCTGAAAGTCGATTGAGAACACACCCTTAGCTTTTCTGGACTTGATGACATTCAAGGCCACCAGCAAACATAGACGTAAATGCTTCGGTTTCATGTTTCTTCAAAACTACCCCAATCTCAACCCCACCATTTCCATCTTTGGGATCTGAAAGGTAGAAAGCTCCACTTTTGATAATTGAAACCATCTCCACCTTACTTGGTTTCCCCCACCCAAAATCCGTTTTGTAGAACTCAAACCGAGGTGAGCCTGCGATACTAAAAAAACCATCCCCTTGTCTAGAAAGGAAGTTAGGCATAAGCTCTTCTGCCCCTTTAAGAACTCCATCATCAAAACCTCGTATAGCTTCACCAATAGCCCTAGCTGCTATGGCCACCCCATCTTCTTCCATCACCTTGTTTGTATCTGCATCTATGAAACGTCCTGTAACGCAGTTCCCGAAATAAGTAGGAGGGATGGGAGGTTCCAAGCGGGCCCTACAATCAACGCTTATCCCGAGATGAACTTTCTCTGTCATTAATTTCCGGGTTTTAACTAAGCAAACCCATGTGTAGGCACTTGTTATTGCAAAAGTCGATGGAGAAAATGCTGCTTTCTTTGTATCTTTCTCTTTCCATTTAGTTTCCACCCACTTTGTGATACTCTCTATGTTTGCTTGTGTCAGATGGAATGTGCCTAACATCACCTCTGCTGGAGCTTTCAAGTCCCAAAACTCGAGGCTTTTTTCATTGGATCCATCATATGCCGACAAGCCGTTTAGATAAGCATTTTCGAGATCAGATGGGTCTTTGACTATGGTCCCGTCATAGGTCGGAGTTAATTCAGGCATTAGAGTTGAGTCTCCACCGCACCTGCAAACGAAGACCCATGAATGCATAAACATGGCTATGGACTTCCCGTCGAACGCTGCGTAGTGGGCGGCATAACCAATGGAAAACCCCGCATTTGGAAAAAGAGTCACTTGCAAGGCCAGAACCGGTGCTCTTGTTTTAGATGCCAACAAGGAAGGTAGAAAATGATGGATTGTTTCGGCTTCGCGGAAACTGTTTCCCGAGAGTTTGGAAAAATTGGCTTCAGACTCTGCTACCGTAAGGGACACTGCATCACCTTCATTGTATTGGACGATTGGTTTGCCGGAATCCAGTGGCCATGTGAGATTTCCGGCAAGTGGTAGATAGTGTTGGAGGGTGACAGAAAGGGAGTGTTTCAGTTTAGGGAGGATGGTATCTGTGAGTGTTTCTTTTGAATAGGGGCATTCGTAAAAGAATAACCGCTGAGTCGGAGGGAATCTCAACCACTAAACATCGAAAAATGTGAGAGGGAGCGATGTTTGGGCAACAGAGTTCGGGGAGTTTGGCATCGGAATTACCCTGCAAATGTCGAATACCTTCACCGGATTATATTGTGCCATGAGATAGAGGGAGAAGTTGGAGGAGGAGCCTCCCTTTGCCGGAGCTCAAACTCTACTACTCTCACACCTCTCTGGTTCTCTCCCTCACTGCCTATCAGCTCGCAAACATAGATTTTTTCACCACACAGCACCCTTGCCACTACATGCATATATAGCCTCTGTTCGTCTGTGATTCCAGCTGCAGCTTCCAGAGGATAAGGGTTTCCCTTATTTTGTGGGCCAACTCTCACAGTTGGCTGTGTTAGGAGATAAGCTGAATTGTTTGTCTGTGCCTCTGTGGGGCTGTATGTGATGTGAAGGTGAGGGAACAATGAGGGAGATAGAGTAAATGAATGGGCATGCCAGAGAGAAATTGAGCTGCCATGATTAAATAGGAGAGTGGAGTTTAACAGGACATGGGCCAATCAAATGGGGAATGGGGGGCTGTTCCATTCGGTGCCGTTGGTTGTGGTTTATTGTTTGGTGGTTCAATATGGTAGATGTAGTAGGTTTCTATATGTGGCTGTGATTTACTTGTTCAAGCTATAAGTATATGTTGTATGTTGAGTAAAAAAGTGTGGGAAAAGAGAAAGAAAAAGAAAACGGAGGTAGCGGAGAGTCACAAGGTTCTAAAACTTGCTAGGCGCTTGCAGGGCGCCCGGACACCTTCTAACTTCCAGGACCGTGTACTCGGCGCCTAGTCGGGCAATTAGACAGATTAACCGGGCTAGTCGGCATGGGACCTTCTATCGCCTAGCCAGCAAATACTTGGTCTTCCAGACCTTCTTTTAGAACCCCGAGGAGAGAGGTAACATAGGAAGCCCATCCAAGCGGTCCCCCGTGTGAAGTTGGCCAGCCATTTTAGATGGCTCACCTCTCGTATGGCATCCGCTTCGAGTAACCGCTCTACTTCTTCAATCACAGCGTCTGCGTTCTGTGGTGCCGACCTTCTTGCCTTTTGCACAACTAGTTTGTGCTAAGGATCCACATGTAAATGGTGGCAGATTACTTTGGGGTCTATCCAAGCATCTCCTGGGGGGTCCATGTGAAAACATCAATATGGTCCTTCAGGAAGGCAAGGCTACCAAATCCCTTTCCTCCTATTCGGCAAGGGTCTCGCCGACTAAAAAATATCTTTCTGCATCGTCTACTTGAACCCTTCCACCATCTTCTTGGTAGGGTCACCTCCAATGTCCTCCAAGGTCGGCTGATCTGGAACTTCAATTGTCTGGACCAGCTCGGCCTTTGGGGACTTCCTCAGCACCATGTTGAAACATTGGTGTGGATGCTCGATTTTTCGCGCAGACGCTATTGTCCACGGAGTTTAGTGAAGTTTGTGAAAATGGGCGATCTGGGAAAAAGGAAAAATTTAGAGTCGCCACCCGGGGTTTAATATCTGGAAAATGTTAGGTACCTAAGAAACCTTTTAGAAAAATAAATGACACTTGTGCCACTGAAAAAAGGGTTTGGGTTCGGGAGCCAGGTTACCCGCGGGGAAGGTTTTGTTAGAAAAATGCACCCCGCGTGCCCGAAATTTTCCGGTCTTTACTAAATAACAAAGGGCAGTTTGAAGCATAAAAAATGTTCCACCTAGTTGCACAATCAAGTCCTATTTTCTAAGTACAAGTCACTTTCATTTGGCGGACTGCTTCTTCAAATTTTCCCTCTCTTTTTAGGTGATGCAGCCAATAAGTCACACTATTTTGGATTTTCTCAATACCCACCTTTATAATATCCAACCCATCTTTCACAATAAGATTAAGAATGTGCGCACAACAACGCATATGCCCATCATAAGTGATGCACTATCAAGTTTTTCTCCCAATTAAAAGTCCAATCATGACATCATTGGTAGTGCAATTATCAACCGTTGTGCAAGAGATCTTCCTATCAAGGTTCCAATCCATCAAACAATCAAACAATTGGTCACATAGAACTTCTTTTGTATGCGGACATGGCACATATGTGAACCTAACATGCAACGTTCATGTTTAATTACAAATGGAAAAATTAAGATTTACATTGAATAAAGGAATAAGGAAATGACAATGCAAGTTAGAAACAACTCAAAATGCAACTTTGCAAAGTCTAAGATTTATCAATAAAGTGTGTCGTGACAGCCATGAAGCCTTTCTTTTAATTACTCAAAGTCCGCATATCCGTTGTGATAGCCAATCTACTTGCATTGCGCACCACCAAACTCATTGTCTTTCCCTTTTCATATTCATAAATCTTAAATACTTCACTCTTTATTGTGTTCCTACACGACATCTTAAACAAAGGTTGAAGTGCAGTTGAATACCTCTTAAAGCCAATGTGGTCCACAATCGAAAGAGGATACTCGTGCATGATGATGGCACTAGCAAGTTCTTTTCGTGCCGTAGCATGATCAAAACTATACATTGTGAGTTGCACAAGACGGTCTCTATTTGTGAAATTGTTTGTTAGAACTTGCTGCCTCATGTTATCCTTCTTTTTTTGTTTTCGATTATAGTGTTGTTGCAAATGAGAAGTACCATTTTCAGTATTTCTAGAAATCTTGGTAGGACAATACTTGTAGCAAGCCTTCCATTCCCCGTTAATTTATACCCTATTACATTGAGCCCAAAAAGGGCTCCTTAATTTGGCTTCGCCCGAATTGGTTTCGGTTACTTGTTCTGAACCAGCAATGTTTACCTTTAGATGGTCATCGATATCGATAGGGGTAGATTGACTGACTGGTTCTGATGGTATAGAATCATCAACTGAAGCACTCGAATAGAAAAGTGAATTAGACATTATGAACCTAAGAAACATGCGAAAACAATAGAAACATATGCCTTTCAAAGGATCAAACATACTGATGTGAGCAATGTAAAAAAATGGGTCTTCAAAACCCTCATCTAACAGACTAAATAGAATATCCACTTATATCAGAAAATAAACATCTCCTTTATAGTAGCCAAAAACAATTGCCATGATAATCTAAGGAGTCATCAGTCAAGGAATCAGTAAGGGCACGACATAAGATGGAGACTACTAAACTTTACAACAACTACATGTTAGCTCTAACAAGTTCTCTCTGTCTCACAACAAGAAAATGTTCCAAAATCAACTTAAACAAGAATTTCTGAGCAAACCCTAGAACATCAGTAAGCAAATCAACAACTTTATGGTATGGAAAGTGATATTATACTTACAAACAATTCTCACAGAGAGAGAGAGAGAGAGATACCGAAGAACCGAGATCGCGACTTTACACAAACATGCTGAGATCTACGAACAACCTTTACACGAACACGATTTACACGAACAAGCTGAGATCGTGACATCGCGTAGAGAGTACTTTAGTGATCAGTACATCATGATTCACACAGTTCACACACAGAGAGAGAAAGAGAGAGAGAGAGAGAGCTGGTCGACAACAACCAGCGGGGAGGAGGCTGCTAGCCGGAGGGGTAATAGAGATGAATGATGATCGCCCTAACCCTAATGTCTGTGGTGGGCGGGGCAAACAAATGAAGTGTTTGGGTTTTTTTGGGTCTAAATTGTATATATATACCCAAGGGCTCATACGCAATTACTATATATTTTAGGGGTAAATATGTAATTACATGTTTCGGTTTGTTTTGGGTCACGGTTCGGTTACGACCTCAAACCAGAACCGAACCATACCCATTCGGTTCGGCCATATCACATACCATACCCATACTCACTGGGAATATTTCGGTTATGGTTAAGGTAAAAATAGCGGTTTCGGTTCGGGTACCCATCGGTTCGGTCAAGATTGCCATCCCTAGTGGGAGGCGTTGTGGGCAAGAGGTACTGAGGTAGGGTAAATGACGAGAATATATATACTATACGTACAAACCCGCTTCGGTTAGGTTCAAACCGGCTTTAAAAATCAATAAATCGGGAACCGAACCGGTTTCAAAAAATTTTGACTCCTAGGAACCGAACTGAACTGAACTTGGAATTCAAAAAAATGGAGAAAAAACAAACCGGTTTTGTCCGGTTCTCCACTTCGGTTTGGTTCTGTGATCTTTTTGTTCACCCCTAATTCCACCTACTCACCTCTCACACAGTATGACCAGTGCCGGTCTGAATATTTGGGTTACTCAAGCCCGACTCCTAAATTGGTTATCCATTAATATTGAGTCGAAAAAAAAAATACAAGTAAAAAAAAGAATTGAGGTTACATTGTCCTTTTATCTTGAATCACATCAAAAATAAAATCACAATTATCATACATATTTTATATGAGAATTCCTTATTAAAACATATTGGTCATGTTCGTTTTCTAGTTTAGTTTTAGTTTTTATAACATCATCATTTTCCTCATTTCTCTCTCTATCTCTCTCCACTTATTACAACTGATGACATCATCAAAACTAAACTAAACTATCTAATCAAACACGGCCATTATAGTCCATCCAATTAATCTCTCTTATTACAAGGTAGTCCAAAGTTTTTAATAATTTCAACTTAGAAAAATCCTCTTTGCCAAAGCCACTGTCATTGGCAGTGCGACTTTAACATTTTAGGGATCCAAAACAAGCTCTCAAATGTTGAGCTCCCTGCCTCTTCACAAGTCCTTTTTAAAAAACTACAAAATTGCCACAATACAAATTAAAAGGATAAAATTATAAAAGATAAGCACAAAAAGATATAATTGTAAGAGTTTTTCTTCAAAGAAATAAGAAAGTATCCTCATATTTCAACTATGATTTGTCTGAACAAATTTATAAATTGTGTTAGCTCAATTGATTTTTTTTTTTTCCTGTTATCCACCATTGGAGTCTATTTTTAACCAAATGTAAGAACATATTACTTGTACATTAATGTGTTTGTTAAATGCGCGCAGTATTTCTAAAAAAGTAATTGAGTAATATGATTTTCGTAATATTGTGAATTGGTAGGGAAAAACATAGGTGGTTGTACGAAACACGGAAACATCAAAAGTTTTCCCATCTTCAGAAAAAAATTTATTCATCCTCACCAAAAGAAGATGAACAAAACAATTACCATGATTGATTGAAATGATATGGAGTTCACAAAATTAATACACTTTTTGGTAAGCTTGACATTACTTTGTGGTGGGATCCATACTATTTTTGATGGACCTCACACCATTGTTTCTTCCTTCTTCTCCTTTCATAATATTTTTGGCTTTACTCCGAATTTTTCTTTCGGAGGCAATCATCTCCGTCATGGCAATGCAATCACTACTCCCTATCCCTTTTTAAGTGTTTAACTTTCTATTTTAGGCCGTCCCTAAATAAGTGTGTGGTTTGAAAAGTTAATGGGTAAAAGTTTGTACAATTATCATTTTGCCCTTTTGAAATGTTAGTGGGCAAGAGTTAATGGGTAAAAGTGGAGAATAATTTTAGAAAGTAGAGGTAAAAGTTGATGTGAAAAATGTAAAGTGGAGAAAAAAGTTGATGTGAAAGGTATAATGATGATGTTTTCTTTAATAAGTCGAATTTACGAAGTAACACATTTGAAAAAGGAAGTAGGGAGTATAATTTTATTTTGAGAAGAAAGGTCGTTTAATCTCCCTCTGTGCCTCCCTACAAAGAACAAACCATAGATCTGAATTGGGGTTCAGGTGTAGGTTGTGTTATTTTGTTTAGTTGTCTTCTTGTCAGCCTTTTAATCATTTGGGTCTCAAGAGGCAATTTGTTGTTTTTCTCTTGTCCTATTTAATATTGGATCTTTGATATTTGCTTAATAAAATCATTTTTGTTGATAAAAAAAAAACCCCATAAATCTGAACCGAAAAAATCCCCAAATTTTGAATCTTTCGGTTGCTAAAATTGGGGTAAATTGAATGCACACCGAAAGTAAACAGTAGATTCATTAACTGATTGGGAAAATGGCTACTAACAAATATCTTGTGAATGCTGTTGGAAGACGGGCCAAGGGATTTCGTCAGTTAAATTATTGGTTAACGGTGGGCTTAATTTGGTGATTGGTTGGTGGCGTTATGCAGGAACGGAGTCAGGATTTTTCGGAAGGGGGTCAGGCTATATATATATTGATGGGGAACATGGTTTATAATTTGATGATATATTTACTTTTTCAATGCAATACTAATATTTTTTTCAAATTATAGAAGGAACGACTCACCTTACTAACCACCCTGGTTCCATCCTTGACTTTAATTCAGAAGGCTACTGACGCCAATTGTGGTCCATGACAATTAAGTAGCCGGCGAAGGCAGTAGAAATAACAGGTGACCAGACGAGAAAAGGAATCTCAATTCAGGATCGTGGCAGCATCAAATTCTATCGGGGCATTATCAGCCACCTTTCAAACATGGTTAAAATGTACTTGAATCCGATAGGAGTGTTCGGGAGAAATGTGTAAACTACATTTTCCAACATATAGCATTTTGTAGACATGTGCAGAAAATATTCACTACAACAAAATTATCCTATCGCGACAATTTAATTTCCTCGCCTATAGTTCTAGCGAGGAAAAATTTCGTCACCCCATTTCCCGTCCTCTTCAATTTCCTACTCACCTCTCTCCCACCTCTCACACAATATGACCAATATTTGGGTTACTCAAGCCCGGCTCCTAAATTGGTTGCCCATTAAGTCACCAAAAAAAAAAAATTACAAGTAAATAAAAGAGAATTGAGGTTACATTGTCTTTTTATCTTGAATCACGTCAAAAAGAAAACCACAATTATCAAACTTATCTTATCCGAGAATTCCTTATTAATTGATATTATAGTCAATCCAATTAATCTCTCTTATTACAAGGTAGTCCAAAGTTTTTAACAATTTTAGCTTAGAAAAATCCTCTTCGCCAAAGCCACTGTCATTGGCGGTTCGACTTTAACATTTTAGGGAGCCAAAACAAGCTCCCAAATGTTGAGCTCCCAGCCTCTTCAAAAGGTCTTTTTAAAAAACTAAAAAATTGCCACAACACAAATTAAAAGGACAAAACTAGAAAAGATAAGCACAAAAAGATATAATTATAAGCGTTTTTCTTCAAAGAAATAAGAAAGTATCCTCATATTTCAACTATGATTTGTCTGAACAAACTTATAAATTGTGTCAGCTCGATCAATTTTTTTTTTTTTCAATTATCCACCATTGGAGTTTTTTTATAAAAACCAAATGTAAGAACATATTACTTGTACAGGTTTGTTAAATGCAGTATTTCTAACAAAGTTAATGTGATTTTCATAATATTGTAAATTGCTAGGGAAAAAACATTGGTGGCTGTACAAAACACGGAAACAGCAATAGGGCTTCTCTTCTTCACCTCCAATAATTTTTTTTGGCTTTACTCCGAATTTCACTTTCAGAGGCAATCACCTCCGAAACCGATTGGTAAAATGACTACTAACAAATACCTTGTAAATGCTGAGGGGCAATGGGATTTCGTCGGTTAAATTATTGGCTAACGGTGGCCTTAATTTGGTGATTGGTTGGTGGCTTTATGATTCGGCAGGCTACTGACGCCGATGGTGGACCATGCCAATTAAGTCGCCGGAGATGGCAGTAGAAATAGCAGGGACCAGACAAGAGAAAGGGAATCTCAATTCAGAATCGTGGCGGCGTCAAATTCTATCGTGGCATTATCAGCCACCTTTTTAATATGATTTTAATGTATTTTGAATCTGATAGGAGTGTTCGGGAGAAATGTGTAGACACGTACCATTTTTCAACATGTAGTGATTTTCTAGACATGTGCAAAATATAATTTGTAGGTCTAATTGTTAATCAAAATAGGAAAAATAGAGAACGAAAAGTCAAAAAGCTTTTCTTAGTCTCCTTTTGGCTTCTCCCCTCCAATGTCAAATTTTGAGAATTAGTTTGGCTTTATATATTTTGTGTTTAGGCACCCAAACATCCAAAACTTAAAATTAAGAAGTAGAAATGTGAAAAGTAGTTGGCCAAACATGAACTAAGGCAAAATTTCTCAAATGATAAAATCTATCTATACTAGGGCTGTCCAGCGGATCGTCCGATCCGCCAATCCGAACCGATCCGAACCATCCGTTGATCCATCCGTGAATGTTCGGTTCGGTTTCCGGATCGAGAATTTTCTATCTAACGGTTTCGGATCCGGATCGGATCGGATCCGCTCGATCCGATCAATCCGCTCAATAATCCTTCTTTAATTTGTCAAATCCGTCGGATCCGACTCGATCCGATCCGATCCGTCAATGTTCGGTTCAGTTCCAGATCTTGAAAACCATAATCCGCTCTGAGCGGATCGGATCGGATCAGTATCCGATCCGTCCAGATCCGATCCGTGGACACCCCTAATCTATACCCACAAAAACAATTTCTGGATTCTTCCACGAATCTTCCACTTTGCCATACTTTCTCTCAAATTACGCACAAGGCTGGCCAAGGCTCTAGGCCCTAGAGGCCTGGGCTAGAGCACTTTAAAAAGGTCAAATTTGGGGGGCACTTCCAATTTTTTTGATATTAGACTTGAGTAGGACTCTTTTTGACCCAATAAAAAATAAAATAAAAGGCTTAATCTTACTTACAAACCGGCTAAACAATTGTAATAACCATTAGTCCTTTAGGCTATATGAATTTGGGTTATAGAACTCCTTTAAAGAAAGACATATACCTGATCTTGGATCAAAACCTGGTCTTAAGTAACCTAAACCAATTCTTAAATTAATTAGGCCTTCTAGCTATCTCAACATTATTTAAGCCATCCCCTGTGCATGTCATTTTAGCAATTTTTTCAACAATAGTTTGGTTCATTAAAAGGTTGGTATAACTAAGAATCCAAATGTTTTGGAAATTTTTTACCGGTTTTCTTCACTTAGTTTCCCCTTCCATTTTTTTTCTTTTGGGACTTTTTGCCGATGTCCAATTTTCTAAGTGTCAACTGGCAACTATCTAATTTCAGAAAGAAAGAAAAAAACATCAATATATATATATATATATAGTAACATAAAGGGAGAAAGATATCAGATCCTTTTAGAAGAACTTTATATTATTTTAGTTTTTTCGTATTGTGATTATTACTGGAAAAATTATTTAAGTGTTAGACACACTCCAAACCCTTGGACGGGTCCTGACTACGTAGAAAAGGAACTTTTTACCAAGCAAACCACCCACCACCGTCCACCGCCATGGCCTCCACTGCCAAATCCTTAATCCAAACCCTAATAAAACGCTACTTGTTGAAAACAAAGTTGTGGAGGATGATAATGCCGTAGGTAGAAGGGTATACCTGAAATAGCAAGGTCAGTTTCGCATTTGAAAAGTGAGATTAGTCCTCTATTTCGGGCGGAATCATTTTTTGTTTCATAGTTTACAAAATTAACATGGGTTTTGTTAAATGTTGGTGTAATTACCGCAAATAATAAAATAAAAGAGGCTGAGGCGCAGGTATCTCGCTCTCTTTAAAGAGATATAGCCTCTGCGGTGGGTAAGTTCCCAATAACCGATGCAACAGACTACTAGCTATTCTCTCCTAGGATACAATAGCCCTACTTGTAGGTTGTGTGGTTCTTACACACTCAGGCACTCTGCATAAGTGTGCGAGTCCAAAGTTCCACCAAATAAACACCTTTCTTTGCCCAAAAAATTGAAGTAGAAAGTAATGTTAGAAGTCAATTGTTTTCTACTTCATTTGATCTGATTATTCCACCAAGCCAGGGGAAAGGCTTTTATATAGGCTTTGTATACTCTTCACATTTAATGCAGCAAAGAACTAAAGAGCATAACGTAATTAATTAAATATCATCTTAAGTTCAGAACTAACCTGATACATTAATCCGTCAAGCAAATCACAAACATTTCATTAACCATTGCGTTATTGATGTTAATCTTACAAAGTTAATTAATATAATTCATTTAATATTCAAATGTAACAACATTAAATATTCACATGGGTTTTTGGAAAAAATTGAGAACGCAGACTCGAGGTATTGTTGAATCGTGGATACTGCACACCATACCTTATCAACATTTAGTCAAGTATATTGCAGTTTTTGCTTCAGTCATCAGAATGGTTTTATTTTGTATGAAGTGTTTTTTCAAAAGGGATTGTGCGAAAAATTCAGCACAATTGAACATGCGTACGGCGTAGATTCAAACTTCTAAATATTGGGTCTTGAACAACTGAGTTGCTAGATCTCAGTTTTGGATAAGTAATTGTGGTTTAAGAAGGTTGTTGGCCTTCTATTGTATACTTCCATAATCACATTGCTGGATCTTAAATTACCCTGCAGTAGTTGAGATTCCCCAAGTGTACTGCGTCTAATTTTGTACGAGGGTCTCATTCAAGAACAACTTCATGGAGTATCCTCCTGAAATTCAATTGACCTCCCTGATCGGATCAATTTTTGTGGACTTGATGATATTCGAGACCACTAAGAAACATAGAAGCAAATGCTTCAGTTTCATGTTTCTTCAACACTTTTTTGGACAGCTGAGATACGCGCTCGGCACCAGATGCACACTACCCTCTTGTCATCCAAGTTTTTATCTTAATAAAGACACTTTTGGCATTATCATTGCACAATCTCTGACTTGTCTATGCAACTCGATTGGTTAGCAGGTCTTGATGAGGTAACTCATGGGCTGGTCACGGCCCATGCTTGATGAGTTAACTGAAGTATGTTTTCCCTCAAGAAAACCACAAAAAAAGAAAGAAAATTGAATTTGGGCTGAACAGGCGGGCTTAACTTCGCAAACCATCTAGTAATTATTGACGCATGAACCAGGGGAAGTAGATCATGGGCTTGAACCATTGTCAAATTTGTCTGAATTCAAAAAAAGACTACTATTTTGTAACATTCTGATCTGCTTTGTAACTAGGGTCGCAAACGAACAGAGAAACTTGCGAGCTAGCAGTGCATGGCTTAGCTTTGTTTAGTAATCAAGTCGAGTTTGAGCTCGATTTTTAAGCTTATTTCGTAAACGAGCGGAACTCAACACTCAAAAACTCAGCTTCTTTAAAGGGCCTTGTTAAGTAAAGAAAAAAAAGTGAGCAAACAAAAGGCGAAAACACAAAGATATACATGGTTCCACAAAGGACGACGCAAAGTGTACTCCACAGGCCGGTGAAGAGAGGAGAAGATTCACTATATATAACTAAAAAGCAAGATTATAACGGAGTCGGCTATATTCGTAAGTCTACAAATTGAAGTACCCTTGAATCCCAAAACAAAGAGATAACAAGAGCAATTGAGTACTCACAACTCACTAGGGACTAAAACCCAACAATCTTTCATAAACTATAGAAAGACTTACCGAGGGAATATGAGAAGGTATCTATAAATAATAAACACAAGCAAATGATTTCCACACCTCCTTTTTATCTTCAAACACTCTCTTTTTGTCTTCATATTTATATATATCATCCAATAATATATGTTTCTGAGAATACATTAGTTGAACTAATCATCGTACAAGGAAGGATACTAGATATTGATAGCTGCATGGATTTCGGTTGTGCTCAGTCAACTAACAACATCAAAATCCACCAACGTTAGAGGCCGTTGGGTTCTTCCTTTTTGGCTTTGCATTCCGTTTTTTTTGGATCAAAATTTTTGCCAAATTCATCCATATATATATGAGTTTTGAAAGATCTCTCTACAACAACATTGTACAATTTTATTTTTTTCACACCAGGCACTGGACTACGGCGATGTGAATTTGTATGTTTCAATTAGAGTGAGACTTGGTAGTTCTGTACAAGTGAGAAGTTTTGATTAGGCTTGCTCCTAATTTTGGTTCAGAAAAGTTGTTATTATCTTCACGTACTGCATGAAATGAATTCAAATGCCATGTCTTTGTCTTCATTTTAGGAACAAAGTTAGAAGTTTCTGTTTCGGAGAAATCTATGGTAAGCCCCTTTCAAGGGGTACCCTATATTTATGACTTGTTACGTATGTTTTTGGTAATTGTTATGAATGATTTCGTTTTATGAGTGTTAAAAAAATATTCACATAACTAGTCACGGTAACCTCCCAAAAAATGCATAACATGTACCTGCATGTAACAAGTACCAAATTCATACATAACAAGATTTTGACGGGGATAGTGAATTTTGAAAACCACAACGGTTCGTAACAAGTAGCAAACCATATGTAACAAATTAGATTAAGGTTTTTAATTATTTACACAACTCAACGTAAATTGTAAACATATATTTTTGGCATAAATTATAAAGATATATATTTTGGTGTAACTTTTTATAAGCTTGGGTATTTTATTTTTTTTTCCTCCGTAGTTTTCAAACTAAAAATACTACTAATTAAGAAGCAAATAATTGAGCTTCAATAATTTTACTTTTTTGGGGGGGTCAAATAAGTTGACTAAACTAAATAAATTATTACGTATAATTATCACCAAAACAATTCATTAACTTTTTTAATCAAAGAAGCTTAAATAGAAAACTTATAAGTATTACTGACAAACAGACATTTAAGGATGATAACTTGGAGTTTTATCTTTTGGGGTTTATTTAGTTGATATATGTGGGGAAAATGACCTGTTTCGTAAAGCGTGAAAAGCCAATAATCCTAGTATTTTTGGATACCAAGAAAATTTTGTTTTAAGAAATGTTTTTGCTAATTTGGTTTATGTTTTGAAGGAGGTTTTTGGGGTAATGTGTGGGGAGAGATAAATAGAGAAACAAAATCAGTGGATTAGGAAGGGTCATTTAAGAAAGAAGATTGAGGAAGCGGGGACCGAGTAGTGAGGCAACTCCCTACTCGGTCCAACTCGGCACCGGCAGCTCGGATTTAAATGAAACTCAAAATGATCTGCATCGTCCATTATTTGAATTAAAATCCGAATATTTATTATCGAGATGGATGACCTGATATGCTCACTATACCCTATCGTAAGCCTCTCATTGGGTGGACCCTGCTCCCAGAAGATTGGTGGGGAGTAGGTGTTTCTGAGAACGAGGACGACAACACATACCAAAAGGACTTGTGTGACAATATGCAGGGACGAAGGGGACCATTTATTAATTTGGCAATTATAATAGAAAAAACTATGTGGTCCACCATTTGATGTACACCCGGTTGTGTGAGACCCATCTTCAGACTCTACAAAAATTATCAGTCTTTTAATATTTTCAAAGCATACATGTAAAAAATTAGCTTAATTATTCGGGTATTAGTAGCGGTTTGATAAATTTTGGTCTCTCGATTCATAGAAACGAAAGTCGAATAAAATGATCATCCCTATACAGATATATCCGAATAAATTAATATTTCACAAGAACCCTAAAATAATATTTTGAACAAATTAAACTACTCGAATCACTGGTGTTTCAAGTGATAACCTCCAAAACGAGTCTCACACAATCTGTTGAACATTTCGTGTACACCAGCCAAGCTTGCTTGCCCCAGCTTCAACTGTGAACTCAGTTGTGCCCCTTGAGATGCCCGCTACAGCTTGTTTGCAGAAAATGACCGATCGGAACTGTGAAGGAGTAATCCTCTTTAAGGGACGGTTAGCTTACAAGGTCCTTTCCTGACTGTTCATCGTTCAAGTTTTAAATCTCATAAAGAACATCAAGTCACGCAAAAAAAATCATGTTCGTCGAATATCGATCAAAGTATTTTCGAAACATATTTATGTTCCAAAAATAGAAAAACTATGATTTGAAACATTGATTCCAAACCCATTTTACACAGAATAGATAATTGTGTTTAAACTTTTTTTTAACGATAGCCCCGTTTACTATTACTTATATGTTAGGTTTTTAGATTATTAGCTTAAAAGAATTAAAATAAGTTGTAGGAGTAAAAATTTTCGTTACAGCTTTTTACAAGTTGTAAAAAAGATTATCATGTTTCCTTGAATAAGCTGTAAAATAGTTTTCGATGAATTCTTAACAATGGACAATGTCATCCCATCCTTCCATTTGTTCGAAAAAGCTCCTCCTCCTCCCGCCGCCCTCCATCAGCCTTTGCCTGCGATCCACCACGCCAATTTTCGACTGATTGGTGCATCTGGGAGTTCCAATCTGCCCTTTTTTTGTATTGCCAATCAGATCGGGATGCATGGCTGGATCATTTGCTCGCTGCTGTTCCCCATTGGTGCATCTGGGGGTTTCAAGCTGCCCCATCATTTATTCCAGTCGGATTGTTGCGCTACCGTCCTTCTCCCCGTCGCCGGGCTGGTCCATTGAGTTGAGTGGATGTGATGAGCCGGCCGGTCTATAGAACTTTCCATGTCGCTTGTCCAAATCCACGCCCGATAAAGCTTGTCCGAAGCCCGTTTCGTATTTGTTGCCACAGGGCCGGTCCATAGAGCTGCGTCGCATGCCGCTTGTCCGAGCCCGTTTGGGCAGGGAGTTTTTGTTTTGTTTAGGGCTTTGTTTGCAGGTTTGCCGGATTCTCGTCGTGATGGTGCTTTGGAGGTGGATTTTAGGATGCATATGTTTGTTTATTTGTGTTATGTTAGTTTCACTATGTTTTGTTGTGTAGGCCAGGTAAAATGGCGTTGCAAGTCTTTTTGTGTTCTGATCAATTGTATTTCTTTCGTTTACTTGTATCTGCGATGCACAGTGATTTAATAAAATTTTCTCTCTATTCTTCTATAAAAAAAAATAAATAAATAGAACCCAAAAATGGCTAAAAAAAAGGAGAATATCTTACTATTTTTATAAAAGTGGTCTTCTTTTCTATAGTATTTTGAAATAATGGACTGATGATAATTATTGTATGTAAGACAGTAAGACACAATAATTCGATGTGCCTTTTGTCGAGTTTTAATAAAATCTGGTTGCAGATAATAAAAAAAAAGACACGATAACTCATTTTTATTGAATGGTGGTATGACTAGCGCTATGGATGAGTGTTGTGTTTCTGACTTTAAATATGAATCAAGTTTTTACTTGTAGTTCTTTGTAAACTCTATAATATCTGCAATTCAGATAATGGGAATACCAAGTACACGGTCTTTTATTTTTTATTTTCTGAACATTCATTTAGTATTCAAGATATTAAATTATGAATGAAAGATTTGAATATTAGATCAATTGCTTACAATAATCTAAATCAAATAATTCTTAACATGACCAGCCAAAAATTTAATTTAAAATTCTTAATCAAGTTGGATTATTTGTGTGAGACCCCAAAGTGATTCCTACACAATCATCTATATACCATACAAAAGAGATCGAAGCAAAAAATACGAACTGAAAAATCAAGGAAAATTGGCAGGGCAAGCATCGGGAGAATTGGACCAAATTGGGGAAGCCACCAGCCCACCAATTTTATCGTTGGGGAGCCAAGTCTCTCCTCGGCGGCAACGAACCCACCGGGATGGATGAAGATTTGCGCACACATACACGGTATTGATGTAGAAAGAAAAAGTTGTCTCACATAACATGTGTTGAATCATCTTCTTTTTTTCTTTATTGAGTGGCATTGCTTTGATGTTATTCTTTTGTTGTAATGCCGCTTTGCTATTATTTTTTTCAATAAATATTTGTATCTTTAAAAGTTGATTAATAAAATCTTTTTCCCGTAGAAAAAAAAAAGGGTTACCACTTACACGTTGGAGAGGCATCAGATTTACAAAAATTAAACACTCCAGACCTTATTCTAGAAAGGGGCTACACGATCAGCTCAGCCTGAGTCAAAACCATCTTTTTATTGATGTTAATATAAACAACGTCAAATACTATTCCGAATAGGTACCTAAAAATTCTCACAATGTAACTATATATCTCCCTTCTGTTTCTTCGATATTTTTGTCCAATCAATGAGTAGGAAAACTCTTATAGGGACTAACACTTGTACCAAAAATTGCACAAACTCTCTCACATAGGATATGTTGGATGATCCACCACTCATTTGTGGGTCTCACATATATTCCATGAGAGAAAGTTGTTGCAATTGTTATTGCAAAATGTTAGTACCTCTATTTTTTCTCTAGGAGTATTGAATAAGCTCTTTTGTTGCCCTTTCTTCAGGAGGGATTTTAGGTTCATTTGTTGAGCCTCGTAATACTCCTTCCGTCCCATTTTGACAGTCCATTTCGATCTTTGATGCAATTTATAAATTATTAATAAACTTGTGGGTTCATTTGTTAATATTTTAAAAAAATTAACACAATAGTAGTAAATTTTTTTTCCCCGTGGGATCGGCTGACTCCACCCTCTATGAGTTGGTGCCGCCTGTTTCGAAAGTCCAATTGTTACATCTGTTTTACGCGTTAGCCGGCTCATTTGTCGGGCAGATAAGGCTCTGGATGCATAAAGAAGAAGGGTGGATAAAAGATGGCTATGTTATATTTCCTCGATCCAAATTTGTTTGTCTCTCATTCTATAGCAAACGGATAAAAAAATTAATGATATCTTTAAATTGACTGGTAAGTAATTATATGTCCAATATAGATCTTGTTTGATAGGTTTCAATTAGTTCTATAAGACAATATTTTTAAAATTATATAAAACATTATAAAATATAAGATATAATCATTTAAAATTTTACACGAACTCTCAAAATGAACTAACAAATTCGGATTGATATAAGGGGTGATTACTTAAAAAAGGGTGATAAGTTAAGAATTGCAGGAGTTTGTTTGGTAGTTGAAATAGATAGATAAAAGTGGAAGGATAAAGAAATAATGTGAGAATTTCTTAATTGTCCCTTAAAGTGAGAGTGGGGTGGTATAAGCTGCGAGCATCTCCAATGGGTTTGTTATTTAATGTATTACTGGTGTGTGCTATCAATTAGCAAATTGATAAGTGTTTTAGAAGCTTCAATGCCTAAGTTATCGTTCTAGAGTACTGTGCTAATTTGGAAGCTAAGCCAATTTTATAACATGGTAATGGGTCCCACTTTTAATATAGTTTATGAGATAATACAAATTTTAGCACGTTATTTTCTTAAAGCCCATTGGAGATAGGGTTGGCCATTTCATCCGCCCCGTCTAAATCCGATCTGATCTCCGATCCGAACGGATCGGCAATATGGAGATCTGTTGGAGATTGGATAGGATATGGAGATTTTTTTTGAAAATGTTTGGAGATTGAATAGGGGGTGGAGATAGACATATCCCTGCCCCGAATCCGCTCCAAATGCGTACCCCGTTCTGTCCCCGATCTATCCCGTCCCCGAATCCCCAAAATATAGGAGTCTATTCATGAATTATGAAACTTTGAGTGATCTGTGACTGTTTTTGTTGATTCAAAGACTACTTGAAGGTGGTCAGTGTTGTTCTTTGAATACTTATCATTTGATGCTATCAATATTCTGTTTCCTAGGCATATCAACAATAAGTTGTAAACTTGTAGTCTCTTTTATTTTGAAATAATTATGTATGTTATTCACTAGACAACCCATGTTGTATTTAATCAATTTTAATTAATGTCATGAATATACATAAGAACTCTTCATAATTTCTACTTTTCTGCACTCTTTATGTTTTTCTACAAACACATGAAGTTTTATATGCTCGGAGGTTGCCCAGTGATTAGATTTTAGGGAAAACGATTTGTAATTGGGTTTTTATAACTATTTACTTGTTACTCTAGGGAAAATGATTGGATCCTCGAAATTCCCGTGAGGATCCCCGTTCCCCATTTGGAGCGGTGATGGAGGATAAAAATAAATCTCCGTTAGAGATTGGATAGGGGATTAATATGAATAAGGGTTTTGGGGATGGGGAATTGGGGGTGGAGATAGTAGTCTCCGGCCCCAATCCGCCCCCATGCCCATCCCTAATTGGAGATGCTCATTGGAGATCCTCAAAGACCCTTATAGCAATCTTGGTGCAAAATAGGACGCAAACACCGAATAAGGCTGGGCCCGCCCACCTTTCCTTATCCCTAACTTATACCGTTGACAAACAGGCCCAAGGCCGGGAGCTACTCTCCCGTCTTCTCTCTGAAGAGTTGTTGGACAGGTGGTCTCACTCTCACAGAAAACTCTTACAGTAAATAGTCTGTTGCATAATTTTTATGGGGGTGGCTACTGCATTATGAGTAGCAAGTTGTCGGACTATTCGAGATAGTTACAAGAGAGAATTTACTTCCTTTATTGATACTGACTGGCCATGGCATTTTGATTTGTGAATTGTCTCAGTTAAATTTTTTTTTTTCCACTTCCAACTCTAGCTCCATGCATATCTCTCTGCTTGAAACTTATGTGGTCCTCCCCCTCTGAGTGTTGTTAAAGAACGTGCATTAATACATTATGTGTGTGGTCCCTCACCAGGATAGGGATTGCTTTTCATTGTCCTTCAAATACCTAAAATACAAAATATATATCAAGTTGTTGATACGCTATATGCAAGTGCAGTGGTAACACAATGATATGCATTGTGTAATCTTATGTATTTGACTGAGATTTAAATCGTCACTCACTACAACTGACAATTCTGACTTTCGCCAAAAAAAAAAAAAAAAAAGGGTTGATAATACTACACTGCAACTTTTCATGAATCTGCATGATGAATGAACATACCAAATTAAATAGGAGAGTATCTTCTTTATTATCTTTGGGATTTTCTTCAATTTGGAAGTGTAAATCTCCCATTGCCACTTTATATGTACCACTAAAAAGAATAACGTAAACGAAATAAATGAATCCATTACTAGCCATGTGGTAATGGAACCAATGTTAATTATTTGATAACTAAACCCCAATGGGTTGGTCAATTTGGCGCATATATAGGCAGTTGTATTTTGTTTTGTGATTTCCTCATTTTTTTGGGTGCTTTGATTATTTTTAATGTTATTTGCTGTGTTCAGGTTGTTTGCATCTTCTTTTTTTTTTTTTTTCAGTTCGCATCTTGTCAACTCTTTGGTATTGATGCTTGCTACAGATCTATAAATTTTTCTTTTACCTTGGCTATATATCTAGGATTTGTTCTTAGTATCTTTTCCAGTAGGATCGAGTGCTCGACTGCTAGCACGTGCACTCTTGGGACCACTAAAAGTTTGCCCGCCTATAGTGGGTCGAAATCTAGCGGTTCAAAGGGGGCCTGGTGGACGAGCCCAGAAGGAGCAAAACCCAAAATGAAGCTCTAAGCACAACTCCAGAATATAGCGGCTGGATGGGCCATCCGAGACGGTCTCATCCGAGAAGACTCAATATCTCGGCTGAATTGGTCCTTTATCCGGACGAGTTATTTGAGACGGATTATATCCGAGATAGTTCAGAAGGAGGTCTGAGATACCGTGACGCCTTATGTGATGTCATTCGAGGCAGTTAATGCAAGCAACAGATTTGGAAAGGTACATGTGTATGCTACACGTCATGGTGACGACAACCGAGCCATTAAGCTACATGTCAAAGCCTAATTCAAGGACGCGTGCATGCAATGATAACAGATCTGGCTCGTGATGCACAGTAACGTCATTCGAGCCAAATTACAATTCTACCCCTGTACTTAGGGGAGCATGTATAAACGAAGAGAAGGAAGCCTACCAAGGTACACAATACTTTCTCTCTCTACATACACACTCTCCTGGTACTTCCTACTCTGATTTTCACTAGACCGTCAGAGTGTCTTCTCTGGCCACATTCCAGCCAGGTTTGACACTAACGCCCAGTGTTACGTGTCCAGGTGTACCAATAGGTTTAGGCTTACTACTCACAAGGGTCAAATAGAGGTCCAGAAGGCCCATCTAGAAACCAGGAGACCACACCGCGTATTGTTAACTTCAGAACTGAGATTAGTTGTGTGTACGGGGAAATAAAGAGAATTATTTAACACATGAAGTGCAATGGATTACGTTTTTAGGGTTCCCTATTTACGTCATATTGTTTGGCATAAAAATCATCGTGTTTGGAACCAAGCATTTTGTTGCCCCATGTGATGGGATCCAATCGGAACCCCTTTTGCAAAGTACGTGCAACTTTTCTAAAGAATTGCAGAATGGTCCCCAAGCCTGAATTCTATCTACTTTTGTTTGCATTTTATAGAGAAATATTATCTCACCAAACGATATGTAGTTTTACCCTAAATCCATACTATACAGTATTGCAGAGAGTTTTATTGTGAGGGGAGGAGTTTCCAAATGATAAAATCAGATAAAATTGATCAACATTGATTTTAGCAAAATGAGGAAAATCAAATATTTTAGCAACCTCATTTTGCTAAAATTAATCAACTGTAATATATATTGATTTTAGAAAAATGAGAAAAATCAAATATTTTAGCAGCCTCATTTTGATTTTTGCAAATGTTGATTTTATCAATTGAGAAACTCTCCCTCTAAGTGTGACAAGAGTGGATAATCATCTCCAAGTCAACTTATCTTTTGTTGCTTGCATTTTATAGAACTATATTACTCCGTATCTCACCAAATTAAATATACTGCTGGGAAGCAAGATCAACACAACTGATTTGTGTTTTTAGAAATTATAAACTTAGATCAATGTGGAACATTTTGTATAAAAATTCATAACATTTATTCAAAAGTTCATAACTTGCATCAAGATAAAAACTTTAAAGATGTTATCAATCCAACATTAATATTATGAGTTTATGAACAAAAGTTATGAATTTTCCGTGTAAATGAACATATAAATGACTGATGTTATGAAACTTTAGGCAAAATGTTAAGAATTTTGAGAGGATTCAAGGGGTGCATGTCGTATACACATTCATGTAGGCATGTGTACTATAGGAGATAAATTTGGGTGCCAGACGGGTATCACGTGGCGGCCCCTATTGCACAGTTCAGTCTTCAAAAAATATATTGGACGGTCCGGATTTTAAATTTCATTCTTTCCTTAAAGATCTTATTTAAAATCTGGACTTTTTTTTCCTTTTTTTTTTGCGGAGATGGACGACAGAGATGAGGCATTGTGAGTACCACGTCACACCCAAAATTTTCTCATATATTTAATGGAGATGTGCCGACCTACGCCACGTGGCTTCATAAGGGCCATTGATTTTTTTGTTGGCTGAAAATGGTAGCTAGGTTGAATTCTGGCATATTCTGTACCCCAATCTGCACAAGTTCCTCATCGAAGTAAATTGCTTTGCGTTGAAATTTATCCCTTTAGACATCCTATAGACAGCCTTTAGTGAGGTGAGAACAAAATCCCCCAGAAGTTGGATTCAAGCCAAGGAGTGGAAATCCACAAACCTCACTGCAAAGAGCACATGTAAGTTTGCCTAATTTTCATATTTTTCCAACATGAGTTTGTTCAAGTTCATATAGACACTAATTTCTTAATCTGGACTACTTCATTCGATTCGCTAAATATGGCAAAATTTGATGTGGGTTTTCATCGAATCGATCTCAGTAAATTATCACCCCTAGCTTTGTTTGTCGATTTTTTTCTTTGAATTTACTTCCCTATTTTTTTTTTCTGGATATATATGAAACTCATAGGTTGTTGAAGGGTTGCTTTTGCCATGGTTATATGTTTTTCCAAACAATTAGGGTTTTGATTCGCAGTTTATTTGTATTTTTAACCTATATATTGATTGGGAAGTAGGAGATGAGAGGCATAAGATGATTTCAAGTAATTCAAGGGAAGAGAATTTTACTTCAAAAGAGGAAAGCAAGACAGTTGGTGGAAAAAAATCCAAGGTTACTGCTGCTGCATCTAGTACTAGTTCAATCACACCATGGTCACGGCTAAAGGATCCAAGGATCGTGCGTGTTTCGCGAGCTTCAGGAGGGAAGGACAGGCACAGCAAAGTATGCACTGTGAAAGGATTGAGAGATAGAAGGGTAAGGCTTTCGGCTCCAACCGCGATTCAATTGTATGATCTTCAAGATAGGCTAGGGCTTAACCAGCCTAGCAAGGTGGTTGATTGGCTGATGAATGCAACGAAGCAAGATATCGATGAACTCCCTCCACTTCAAATTCCACAGGAAAATTTTGGAGAAAATTATGAAAATAGTGTGTCCCGATCTCAGAAAGAACTAGGGTTTCAAAGTAATCATCGCATCGATTGGGATGATTCGTTGGCACTACCTCGGTCAAATTTTTGGAATTCAGATGCTAGTTTGAGGGATAAGGCTAAGGGAATTTCGACAGAAATGGACGAACGGAAAGAAAGTTGGAATCAGACTAGCAATGAGGAAGACAAACAAGGTAATGTTGAAGGACATGGTGTAAATGTGTCTCCTACCAATTTGCTTCGATCCAACCTTTCTTTCATACCGGGCTTGCTAAATAACGTCGAGCCACCACACAATTCTTTGCATCGTTTGGATCCGTCAAATTTTTCTTCGTCCCAAACAGAAGATTTCCATAACTTCAATTTCGTGCCATTGCCATCAACATCGTCGTCTCTTTCATTTGGGTCTCAAGTTCTTGTTTGTCCGACCGGGAGAGCACAAGCCTATTTCCCTCTTTCACACGTTGAGTTAGATCCAAAACAAATCAACCATTTTCAGATGTTGAGCTCAAGTTCACAAAACCCATTGTCAAATTCTCACATCCCACTTTTCTACTCCATAGGTCAATCCACAAGACCCCTCTCCTCTCAAGACAATGTTGGAAGTCAATCAAACACTCATGCAGAATTTCCTCCAAAGTGAGCACAATGTGATATGAGTGTATATAGCAATTTGTGTGCCTTTCAATGTAAGTTTCATATTTTCATCAAGGAAAAATCTACACATGCAACAATTTCTACATCCTTTTACATGACATGGAAATGTAACATTTGCCTCGCTTGCGAGTGAGGTGAGCTGCTATTTTTCAATTGCCGAGGTGAAAGAGTAACATATAGCATGTTGTGTAAAATGTTATACGAATTGTTGTATATACGTGTAGGATTTTCCTATATGATCAATCCAATTCCTTCATTAAAGTGGCCGGGGATCTCAAGTTCACAAGAGACTAAAGCTGAAGTAGCAACTTTTGAAGTAATAGACAAAAAGCGAAGAGATCGGAAAATCTTTTCTGCATGCGAATCGATATGAATTGTTTGAAAATTACTGGTAAGATTAAGCCATTCATATTTTTGTATCAGGTCATATTTGTATTAATGACAGATCTTTATAGCTGTTGTTGTACGTCTTGATTCAAGAAATTATTTACTCGAGGAACAAGAGTGATTTATGTTTGGGGGACAAAACCAGTAGTTTTTCTTTATTCACTGTTTCTACAAATTCATTATGCAAAATAAGGCCACAGTGTATGTCTACTTGTGCTTCCAATCTTTACAGCTAGCTCAGTTTTTTTTTTGCCATAAACGGTAGTATTATTTATGTTACAGGTTGTTAATAGTTACAACGGGCCAGAGTCTAGCACCTCCTTCCATAGTTTTAAATAGCGGTATTGGTGTATTGAGAATTGGCGTATCGAACAATACGTCGCGGGAATTGAGTGTAGCGGTCATGAATTTTTTTTTTAACTTTTTGGGCTTATCGGCTGATACAGTATATTTCGTATCCGTATCAAAGCCTCCAAATCCCGAGACAAACTGGCCGATAATACATATCGACCAATATTTCATGAAGACTTGAACTCAGACCTTTCCCTCAAAAGCAGGGGTGAACCCATGTTGTGGCAAGCGGGGTCAACTGACCCCATTGGATTGAAATTTCTTACTATCGTGTACATATAATTTTGGACATTTTGGTAATTTTGCCTCATATCTTATACATTATTTTCTATTATATTTTGCCCCAAGTAACATGAAATAATTACAACCTTGCCCAAATGAATCTTACGGATCACCTCTAATCTTTTGATTTATATTGAATATACTGTAGAAACATGATCCCCATATAGTAAATTCTGCGTCCGCCCCTACTCAGAAGGGAAAATAGTGAACCACATCATTGTGGTGTTCACTCTTCACAGCTAGCCCAGTTGAATTGGTGCTTTTTGGTTGTAACCTCGTGAGGATCCAGTATGCATTCGATTATTTTTTCACATTGTGAACACTTTTCTTGACATTGGAAACCCTAGAAGGAAACAAGTGGTTAATAGTGAGCAGTGAAGTGTCATTTTCTGTCCAGAACCTTCACTATGGTAAAGAAGGATGTGCAGAAGAAGAAGGGTAAAAAATAGCAGACAAGAAAGGGAAGAAAGAAGAGAGATTTTGCTTTATTCAGAAAGTGCAGTGGATGGATTGCAACAGTGCTGCCAACTTTACACAAGATCCTATACAATGTATTACACTGTAGGCTACAAGTTCTTTTTCTAGAGTGGCATTAATAGGGTCAGATCACCATGCTCTCTAGTCACTCTAGTTACTGGAAGGTCATGTTCATTCCATTGGGTGCTTCTTGGGTTCACTTGCACCTGTAAATGAATTGAGCTATTCGGAGCTTAGTTCGATAAATGCTTGTTTGAATTTAGTTTGTGTAGTAAACGAATCGAACTTAAACCTCAATTTTAAGCTCGTTATACAAACAAGCCAAACATGAGCATTGTTGTATTTGGCTGAGCTAGCTCGCAAACCTAGAGTTAAAATATATAATTAATAATTCTTTTGAGTATATTTTAAAAAAATATGATATATAGTTCAGGGGGATATGTAATAATTTGATCCCCCAAATTATACACGATCAGTTCCTATGAGATCTTCAAATCTTTTCATGCTCTTAGTGTTTCTTCCTTGTTTTGTATTCTCCTAGTTCAAGCCTGTATTCGAGCATAATTTTGAGCCTTAATTTGACCTTAAATTTGGCTTGGTTCGACTCTTTTGAATGTAACAAGCCTTGACAAGTCGAACCCCGGCTTTGAAAATGTTTAACGCGCCAAACTCAAGCTCAATCATCTAAGTCTAAATCGAATCCGAGCCGAACTCAAACCCAATCAATACCATACCAAAGTGATCTCAAACCTAGTAAAGTTCGGCTCGATTCGGCTTTTTACAGCCCTAGGTTCATGCAATGATTAAAATAGTAATATTTGGAACTCCTCAAGAACATTAATCATGTTCATCAGATACAGATTGATGTATATCTTATGAGCACGATTAACAATTTTAACGAGGTGGATCTGGTAAAGGCTTGACAAGTGTCAGGCCATTTCTTTTTGAAGACCGGCCGGAGAGGAATTCCAAAAACTATTGGAGAAGAAGCGCTTTATAAAAACGATCTTAGGGCATCCACAGTCGTGGAGTTAAAAATGTGTTATTATATGACACAAAAGTGTAAAAAGTGAGTCCCATTTTGGTAGTGTTATGATAAAATGTATTGGTAAATTAAGAAGTGTTACAATAGTGTTTTTTTGGGTAAATAGTGTTACAATAGTGTTGTTAAAATAAATATAAAAAAATTACATAAATATACTCCATCCGTTCTAAATTAATAGTCCACTACGAAAAGTCGTGTCATTTTTCAAATAAAAAATGAAGTACTTCCGTGTATCATTTTTCGAATTTTTTCGCACCGCATTAAAGTAACGAGTACTTTAATTCGGTGCGAAAAAATTCGAAAAATAATACATGGATGTACTTCATCTTTTGATTTGAAAAATAGTAAGAAAGAGAAAGAGGGGTTCTTATTTAGGAACGGAGGGAGTAGTATTTATATTGGCTGCTAGTGTTCTAGCGATCTATTCCTCTGCCACGCCTTTTTTCTTCCCTTTTTTTCTCTCTCTCCCCTCCTGTGCCTACCCCACTCCTATTCCTCTGCCATGCTGCCACCTCTCTCTCCCTCTCTCTCTCGCTCTCTCCTCTCTGTGTAAATAACTAGACAACACAGTTAGGCCCTATTTGGATGCCGGATTTGCAAAAGACCTGAATTTGTAATTCCGGGCCCACCTTAGTCCAATGTTTGGGATGCAAAAATGTCTCCCAAATTTGATCGAAAAATTTCACTATAGGGAGTACAAATCCGGGAGCACCCGGACTAGCTAACGATAGTCTCACCCCTATCGTTAGCATATCCAGGGGGATTTGACGATTCTTGGTACCAATTTACCCCTCCAAATCTGATTGATTTTGGGGGGATTTTGTGCATGAGAGAGAGAGAGAGAGAGAGAGAGAAGAAGAAGAAGATGAGCAACCTGGACATCTCGTGGTCAGCGGTCCGATTGGACAATCTCGTGGTCGCCGGAGATGGATTTTGTATAGTTGGATGATGATTTGAGGAGATGGGTTTGTAGAGAGAGGGAGACTAGAGAGCAGACTTTGTTCTCTGTAATGAATTTGGGGAAGATGAGTTTGATGTCATTACAAGGTGTGGAAAAAATAATCAAGTACTTTGGGAAGATGAGTTTCACTATAATTAACGATCTAGATCATTGAGAGCATTTGCCCACGGTCTAGATCATTGGCAGCCTCATGTGAGTGTATTTATTGCCATTTGAGTTCAAATAAAACAATTTAAATAATAATGTGAATGTACTTAAATGTCTTTTGTTAATTTAATTAATTTCCATTTGTTAATAAATTTATTAATTTTAAAACCTGAATTTTTTTCCATTTAATATGGTTTAAATATTTGTTTGTATTTATTATGTATTTTCCGTAATTTTTATGTATTTATTAAGTATTTATTGTAATTATTAAGAAATCAATCTATTTTCTTTATTCAAATAATAAAGTAGGGGCAATTACGTCATTTGACCTCTTATCCTATCAAATCTACCTTCCTAATCCCCCCTCTCAAAATAACATCCAAACACTTTACTAACAAATCTACCCTTCTTATGAGGTGGGGTCACCCTCATTACAAATCCACCCTTATTACAAATCCACCCAAATCGTCTCCGGCATCCAAACGGGGTGTTATCATGTCAGGTAACAATTTCTTCAATTTTGACCCTAAAACTCTGACACTAATTACACCATTGGGACACAAAAAAATGAAAAATGTTTGTCAACTTTACTAATTCTTACACTGTTACCACAACTGCGGATGCCCTTAAAGAAGAGTGTCAGACTGTGAGTACAGCGACAATTATCGAACACAAGAAGATTAAGAAAGACCCACATCCTCAATCTCAGGGCTGGCCCTATCATTTGGGTTACCCGAGCCCAACCACTAGTTTGGTTATCCACTTAATATTAAATTAGTAATAAATTCAAGTAAAAAATTCAAAGTAAATTCCCAATATTGTGCCCCTACATTGTTAGGAGTTCTTTTAATAATTTACAAAATTACAAAACTTTGAACTAAAAGGATACAATTATAAAAGATAAATGCAAAAAACTTCTAATTGTAGGAATTTTTTTGCAGAAAATAGGAAAGTATCATCATATTTTAACTATGATTTGTTTTTAAAAACTAATAAATCGTGCTCTAAATTTGTTTTCAATTTTCCACCATTGGGATAATTTTTTTAAATTAAATATAAGAACATATCATATGTACATTATTTGTTGTGTATTTTAAAAGCTAAGTTTCTAACAATGTAATTGAGTAATGTGATTTCCTAATATTGTGGATTGAGAAGGAAAAACAAAAAGACTAGAACCACACTCAAATGCACCCACATTTACACAGACACATGCATAAATCTATGGGGCTTACATACATTTATAAGAGTGTTTGTATATTTGACTGTATATTTTGAGTGTGATCTAGACTTGTTGGGGAAATAAAAAAGGTACCGAGGAAAACTAAAAGAATGCTAGACTAGGGAGAAACAAAAAGTACCAGAAAAATATAAAATAAAATTAAAAAAAAAAGAGGAAAGAAAGAAGATAGTACTCTGAGAAACAAAAAAAAGAAAGTAAGAAGGGAGGCAAAGGTGCCCAACAAGATTCGAACTCAGCCCCCGGCCAACAAGGAGATTTGGTTACACCCATGACCATCATGCCAAACCAACAGCCTATGTCTTAGTTGGTAGAAAATTTTAGGTGTCGATGGGGTACCACGTGATAATTCTTCAGACAAAGATCCAGATCCCCCAAAAAAACGGCGGATGGATTTAGGATTGAAAGTCTTGGGACAAATTTAAAAAGAAAAGGAAAAATGAGTTTCAACCGAGCCGGCCCATTTCGTTTTGGGCGGCTACCGGATGTTGTCTGAATGCGCGTTATGCACACCTATCATACCTAAAATTTTCTCCTTAGTTGGAAACATAAACATTTGATATTTATATGTAACTCACAATTTTTTTTTGTTTAGTTGCCCTAGCCGGAGTGAGTTGTCCAAGTCTGGAGACTTGCTCAACTTACCCTAGGGCAGACCGTGCTCATTCTATATCAAACTTCTCTAAAGAGAAAAACTCGACTGAAGAGATGCATTGTGATACTTGTTCAATAGTACATACAAGCTAATAAAAGAAGGAATCACAAGCTAATAGTCACGTGTTCTCCTGTAAATATCATGTCCCTCATTCAATTTTTTATGTAATTTTCCAAGTTTTGGATTCGGTTATTCCATAAAATTTTCAATTAGAGTCTTTTTCTACAAGAGAGTACAAAACAAAAGATGAATCATCAAACTTATCGAATGTAGTACTACTTTTGTGCCATTCCGTTCATTGTATCTTTTCAGATAGATACATATATTTATTCCATAAACACCATACCCGAAATGAATTTGTCGTAAGGACATAGTTCTCGCCACTAGCATTTACTTAATTTTATGTGCAATTTCCAAGTTCTACACTTCTATCAATTTTAAATTTATGGTTTGATAATCACAGTGTTAACACAAAAAAAAATATGCACATATATTATTTCTAAGAGTTATTAGTTTCTTTCTATAGGAAAGCCAAATCTAGTCAGGAATTTGACAGTCATTATTTTTTATCTAATTAGCAGAATGTATTGGAGACAAACTGTAATGCCCCCAAGATTTGGGCACATTAAATAGTGTTATTACAACTATCATTAAGATTAATCCTTAAACTTCAATCCAAATTACAACATCCAAAATCATAATATAAATAGTAACCGGGGTGGTCCTAGGGCGACGTCTATCCCTCCGCCGGGTCATTCCCCATGCCGGCAGCATTCCCTGTTCCAAAGGACCGGTCTCCACAATAGTGTCCCTGCCCATCTAGATAGTCTGACGTAATCAAGGTTGTGAATCTCGTACCGTACCGGCCGGTACCGGCCGGTACGTACCGGATTTCTATATAAACGGTAAGGACACCTTATGATACCGTTCCGTGCTCAATTCCGGCCAATACCGGTCGGTTCCGGTCATTCCGGAAGATACCGGGCGGTACCGTGGTACCGGACGTACCGGACGAGAAATTGCAGATGGCAATTTCGTAAATTTTCGAAATTAAGCTCATATAAAACCCGGCAATTTCACAGTTTCCCCTTCTCCTAACCCTACTGCAGCTACAGCAGCAGTACAACTGAAGACACTTCCGTCGACAAATGCCATAACCCAAATCAGTGAGTTCTTTCACCTTTCCCAATTCTCAATTTTGTTTATGGTTTTATTTGTTCGAATGTTTGACATTACTTGTGCTTAGTACTACACCAATGAAAGAGACAAAGATGGAAGAACCTGATCGGTTCCTTCTCTGTAAACAAATAGGGGTTTTGTTGATACTTGGTGTTTCTGTGCTTAACAAATGAGAAAAGGAGAAGAACCAAATCGGTTTCCGGTTTTCCCTTAGTTATGTGAATCTATGGTTGGTTGTGAATCTATTGTTAGCTATCTTTGAAGAGATTGTCGATGAAGTGGGGCCAAAGAACATTGTGCAATTTATCACGGACAATAACGCTACTTACAAAGCGGCGGGAAAGATGTTGCAAGCAACTTACGGATGCTTCTATTGGTCTCCTTGTGCGGCTCATTGCTTGGACTTGATGTTGGATAATTTTGCAAAGCCTAAACACTTTCCGGAGATAGATACTACCATCCAAAAAGCAAAAAAGGTACTTGTGATTTAGATTTAAGAATTTATGAATGTTGCTCAATTAAATTTAGTATGTTTTGACTATGGATCTTAACAATTGTGATTTTTACTTTTGCAGATAACTCGATACATTTATAATCATGCATGGGTTGTGAACTTAATGAGGAAAGATTTCACAAATGGTAGAGACTTGTGTCGTCCCGGTGTGACAAGGTTTGCTACAAACTTTTTAAGTATTCAATGCATCATGAATTTCAAGAAGGAGCTTAGACAAATGTTCACTAGTGACAAATGGCTTGGGTCTCGATATGCTAAAGAAAAGGGAGGGAAAGAAATTGTTAAAATTATATTGGAGGATAGAGAGTTTTGGTCAAAATGTCAACTTGTGGTGAAAGTTAGTGAACCTTTGGTGAGGGTTCTTCGTCTAACGGATGGTGATGAAAAGTCTTGCATGGGGTACTTGTATGAAGCAATGGATAAGGCGAAAGAGGCAATTAAAGTGAGGTTTAATGATAGACTTTCTCAATATACCCCATACACTAGAGTGGTCAATGCTAGATGGGATAAACAGCTTTATAGCCGTCTTCATGCAGCAGGTTGTTTTCTCAATCCTGGGACATATTTTAGGCCCTCTTTCACAAAGAAAATGGAAGTTGTTCGAGGAATGATTCAAGCTCTTACAGTCTTGGTGCCGGATAATCGTACACAAGATTTGATAAGTCTACAAATGGAGGAATACAAGCAGTCAACAGGTGACTTTGGTATGGCCCTCGCTATTCGTCAAAGAGAGAAACTAAATCCAGGTAACCCTATATGTCTTTAAAATCTATGAGATGCCCATTTCAATTTTGTAGTTAATCTTATATCTAGTAAGTTGCTAAATTTTGTTTAGTTAATGAGCAAGTTTTTAATTTTTTTAGTTGCATGGTGGGAGCAATTCGGAAATGATTGTCCCGATCTACAAAAGTTTGCTGTTCGAGAACTTAGTAACTGTTGTAGTGCAACTGGATGTGAGAGAAACTGGAGCACGTTTGAGTTCATCCATTCCAAAAGGCGAAATAGACTAGAGCACAAAAGACTCAATGATTTAGTCTATGTTCGCTATAATTTGAAACTTCGGGAAAGGTATTATTTCAAAAAAAATTGCTAAAGTTATATTTAATGTTTCGAATATGGATCTTATGAATTGTGATAATTACTTTGTAGATTTATAAAACGAAGGAAAGATGCACTTGATCCGATTAGTCTTGAGAACATAGATGTGTTGGATGATTGGGTATATGAAGAACCTAGTCTACTTGATGATGATGGGGATATTGCATGGGAGCTTATTGAGCCACCATCTTTAGAAGGATTGACTTTGGATGATCCACCTGTCTTTGATGATGCTGATGATGATTTCCCACCCGAGAATATGTCCCAATATAATTGGGATCTTGGAGGAGAAAATGATTCTTATGTTTATGTTGAAGAATGACATCCTATGTGTTTTTTTATGTACTTATTAAGTCTCTTTTAGATAACTTTGTGTGTCCTTTTGGAGAACATTGCGTTTGTTTTGCTATTGTGTTATGCACTTGGAACATTTATTTGTTAATTTGAATGCCATTTTATGATATTTGTTGTCTAATTATACTTCATTGGATGATATAATTTACCCCCTAAAAAAGGGTGATACTAGGAAAAATTTATATTTATATATATATATAGTAGTACCGCTAAATCCGAAACGGTACCAGTACCTGTCCGATACCGGTACTGTACCGTACCACTAAGAAAATCGGTACCCTGTCCGGTACGAGATTCAGAACCTTGGACATAATACGTCAGAGTCGCACATGCAACATCATGGTATTATGCCAGGGTCACATGAATGCAACACCGTGAGCGAAACCCAGAAGTTCACTACACTAAACTTCTAAGTAGCAATTCTAGAACAATATGAGTAAAAACAGTACATATAACTTATGAGCGGTAAAACCATGCAATGCCTCATGCATGTCAATGCGGATCAAAGTAAACATGCGTAGAAAACAATATCTCGTCTCAGTATCTCGAAATTTTGCCACATGTCGTTTCTCGCAACAATCTTAATCGTTTTTCTCACTTTAACTCATTTATCAATATTTTCCCAAAAATCCGTTTTTCTCAAATCAATGTCTCTTTCAGCATTCTTCTTCAAATTTCATATTTCTCACACTATTCGAAAGTTATTAGTCCATTTACGCCTCCTTTCACTTGACGGTACCAACCTTTCCACTCGAGGTCCCGGCTGTCGTGCATCACCAATCTTAATAGCTTGTTTGCACGGTCCGTCCACCCCACGACTCACACGACATAATCTCAGCCGTCTCATATCACTGAACTTAACCAGTCTGTTTATGAGGTCCATTCACCGTGTGTTGTGCACACTTAGCCCAAACATCCTAGTTCTCTCCGCGAACTGGAAGTGGCGCTCTCGCTGCACTACCGCATCATGACCATTCCTGCAAGTCCTCTCTGCGAACCTGAGGTGGTAACCATTCATCTCATCACGTTTCATTTTCAAATTTCATTTCATTTCATTTCCCGAAAATCTTATTTCTCGTTTCAAAATCTATTTTCATTATCATCTCTATTTTCTAGTCAAACGCGATTCAAAATTTTAAGTCTGATGTCATAATCGTATTGCGTGCGTGCTCAACGCCACATGCTCAAATCATGCCCGTGCAATATTTCGTAATTTCTTCTAAAATTCATATCTTTCCAAATAGACATTTTCCCACAAAATCATACAATTAATTTCACTCATTCTCTAAAATATAATATTTCCTCACATAAAATCACACATTTATTTCACCAACTTTCTTCAAAATAATATTTCTAAATCTCTCAATCACTTTTCACATCAACCTCATTTTCTATATTTTCTTTTTATACTTTCCAAGGGAATAAAACTAGTCAATTTGCTTTCTCTAAAATCATTTAAACATATACTTCTTTTCTAGAAATTCCTTATCAAAATTTTAGCTCCACTAGTTATGAGTTTTCAAAATATTCCATTTCTTCCATAAATGTACTCGTTAATTTCTTGGAAACTTTTCTTCCAATAATCTCATTTAAATCATCTCTTTCTTTAGTTAGTAAATCATAATTTTCTTTCTAGCAAATCTCATCAACTCTCTTTATTCATTTCTTTGCTTTTTCTCAAGACCATAAATCATGCTCACAATAATTTAGCAAAAACATCTCTAGGAAACTTTTGTAAAACTTTCTCTTATCGAGAAATATCCTACTTTCTTTCAAAAGTCCCCATAATGTATTTATTCCTTCCTTCTAGTAAGTAACAATTTTGTCATATTTATTTTAGGAAAATCATATTAAACAATAACCATTTATTGGATCAACAATGAATAACTAATTCTTTCATGATATAACACTAGAACTTTGTCTAGAAAAATACATATCTTCTAATCAACTTCTAATTACTTCTAATAAACTTCGATTCACTTTAATCTTATTAATCTCACTTCTAATTTCATGAAGAACCACTCTAATTAGAACCTTATTAGCATTCTTGTTAATCTTTCAATCATAAAATCCTCTTTCTTAACACTAGGTAACATGTTACTAATTTAATGCATGCAGAAAATTAACTCAATCAAACTTTAAAATCATGCTTAGAAAATTTATTAGAACATCATAATAAATCTAGAAATAGCTAATTAGAAGGTTAGTATAGTAGACTACCTTAATTTCTGGGTGTAAACCGGAAGCCGAAAAGCTATCCTTAGATGGAGAGACTCCTAGCTTGTTCACTAATTAGCTTAGCAAGTAGCAAATTAGAACTAAAATAGGTGGGTTAAAAAGTGGTAGAAGTGGTTGGTTTGTTGGAAAATAGAGAGACAATAAGTATAGTAGGTGCAAAGGTGCTTCAAAAGAACACAAAAGGTGGCTATATATAGCAAGTGAGTGCCCTCTCTCTCCCCTCTAAAATTTTGGCACACACACACACATGGCCGAAAATTTTGGTGTGGGGGAGAAGAAATGGAGCTTGTCATGCACATGGCAAATACCCTAGTAAATTCTCTAGTTTCAAGGCTAGTTTTAGGTGGTTTCTTGCAAGCAAAGGGGAATCTTGGGTGAGAGTACATTGATGTAAGGGTGGAAAATAGTAGTGGGGGAATATATGCTCTTAGTTGTGTAGATTTTGCATGGTTACCTTAGTTATAGGATGTTTGTAGGGTTAGATATACACAAAATGCATGTATGGTGTGGGTATGTATAGGTTACTACCAAAATAACAAGGCTTATTCTAACTAGTTGGGCACAAAATGTAGGCTAGGTGGGAATCCCTCAAAATCCTTAACTTGCTTGTGTAAGTGACCAACCAAAGATTCTTTGCATGTGAAGTGTACTTATGCACACACTCACACTCTATTGGAAAAAATTACAGAGGCAATCGTAATTCCGAAAAAACAATTACTTCTCATATATATATATATATATATATATATATATATATATATATATATATATATACATGAACAGATTACAATAAAATAAACACGAAATTTACAGAAACTGGAAATACATAAACGGTAAAACAGAAATACAAACAGTCGATTGAATGCCGAGTCGTGTGTAACCACACTCTCCTTAACAAAGATTCGCCGCCTACTGTGGGTGTTGTAGAATGAATCGGCGTCTTCGTCCCAGGATACAACGGCTAAACCTCAACCACCGGAACACCACCGCTGGAATCCTTGGCGAACTATAACTCTCGTGTGCCTCTCTCTCACAAGAACGATTTCTATACTGAAAATGTGTTGCTCGAATTTTTGGTGACAAAACCAATACGGCGCTGCCCTTTTTATAGCTGGAAAAGGGAGCTGAAGACATGAATTCGGGATTAATGGGGGAGCCTCCCCATTCAATAACGAATTGAATTTTTGCCAATGAATTTCTGATCTTGTAACCGCAGCCATCAATCCGAATTTGAATTGAAATTCAATTCTGCCATTATCTCCATAATCATGAGGGAGTTACCCAGCGTGTTGAATCCTTGGGGTGGTCTCGGTTGCCCAGGGAGACCCTCCGAGTGCCCCGGTTTCATTCACAAAATTCTTTAACACACTCTACCTCACTCTCTTCTACCAAGCGCTCTCTCTCTCTCTCTCTCTCTCTCTCTCTCTTGGTTAGCACCAAGTTCCTAGGGTTGAGAGGTAATGGAACTAGGTGGTACCAATGCGGTTGGTTAGGGTAGAAACGGCAGTTGGATAGGTTTCAGGTATTAAACTTAGTCCCCGGGCGTGGCGGTAGTGTAACGGATGTGTTACTCAGTCTCACACGCGCATATACATGGCTAGGTTTATATTTATTTGAATCAAAAAAATTAAATAATATTTAAATAGAAAAATATTCCAATAAACCGAAATTTAATTTAATTAATTAAATTTTTAAACAAAATTTTTATTTACGAAAATTCGGGTCATTACACAAACTAATAGGTGGATTATTGGCCAATAATCCACCTATTTTGGCTTTATTAAAAAAAATTGAGTTTTGATCATAAATTTATATTTGTTAGATTCGTCTCGTCAAGAGGAATCCAGAAACCACAAAATCTTCAAAAAAAACTAACGAATGAAAAAAAAATTGAATCAGAACAAATGAAAAAATCAAAAAACCAAAAACTGGTTTTTTAATCCAAATTTCTCTTAAGTTGGTTTGGAGAAGTTATAGAAAGAATGGAATAAAGGCAAGTCTATATTAGAATTGAATCACTTACTATTATTCTTAAGGGTGTTTGAAAGTCTCATTTCAGCTTTTCATTTTCGACTTGGGCTAATGGCCTGGACACCCCCTGTAAGTATACGTTTTCCTCCAAACACCCGTTGTGAGAAAAAAATCTACGACGACACCCCCTCTAAGTAGTAAAATTCTTCCATCCCTACCTTCTATTAGGCCTTGACCCCCCTACCATTATATTTTGGCTAAAAATATTACATGATCTACCAAATATGCCCCCACCCTCTCTCTCTCTCTCTCTCTCTCTCTCTCTCTCTCTCCCCGTCCCTACCAAATATGACCTAGCCCAGTCCAAACTGTTCAAAATCTTCTCCGGCGATGGAGTCCCGATCTCTGGCAGATGGAGACAGGTGCATCGAGAAAGGAGAAAGAGATTTTAGTGCGAGAAATTAGAATGGGGACAGGTGCATCGAGGAACCCGGACAGTAGCTCGCATGGCAGCGAGGAGAGAGAAGAAAACCTAGACCAAGTATGTGGTGGAAAGCTGTACGTCTCTCTCAAAATGGTGAATTACAAGCTCAAAGCCGACTTCATCCCCCATGTCTATGGCTCTGCTCCTCTCGTTGGTTCGTGGGACTCTTCCAAAACTATACAATTACAAACAAACTCAACTCTTTTTTCTTCGTTCTTTTCAATTGAACGCAAGTCGGCCGCAATGTGGGAATTGAGCTTCGTTGTACCCCCTAATCACGGTAATTGAATACAGCTTTCCCTCCTCTGTGTCTAGGGTTTATGATTAAGTCTAAGAACTCCACTTTAAGAAACACAACTTAAAACGCAACTGTGTCCAGTGGATATCTCGTCGACATTGCCTCTTCCTCTTCAGATATTTGAATACAAGGAGAGGAGTAATAAGTCTTTGCAGTTCGATCGAATGCCTTTCTTGCCGTGGACTCATCGACGGCATGTTCTCGCTGGAATTCACTGGATCTAATCCTCTTCCGTTCAATGTTTCAGAAACCCTCATTTTCTGCGAATCGATTTATTGATAGTTAATTTTTTTGGTAAAGGTGAATTTGCTCATACATGTTTAGAGATTACAGTATTTTGGAAAACCAAATTATTAGTTTTGTCTCTAATTCTTGATTTTTCTTATACCATGGTGGTGGTGGTCATGGGGAAAAGAAGAAATCCAATGGGTTTGTTGGGGAGGAGAGTGGTGGTTGGTTTTGTTGGATTGGGGAGGATACCAAGGGGGATTTGGTGTGGCAAGGCCGTTGGTTTTTTGGTGTGAAGGACAAGTGCCAATAGGGGATCTCAAGTTGAGAAGAAGAGCTTCAAGCATTGAGCAATAAAGGAGAGGAGGGTAAAATGGTCCTTTAACTCTTTCCGTTAATAGAGTTAGAGGTCCAAAAGTTTAGTTACTTAGAAGGGGTATCGTCGTAGATTTTTTTTTCGCAGAGGGTGTTTAGGGGAAAACGTATACGTATAGGGGGTGTCCAGGTCATTAACCCTTTCAACTTTTTGGCTTTTTGACTTTTTGAATTATGGTCAGAATGTATTTTGAATTTTTTAAAAGTGTTTGGGAGAAATGTGTTGAATGCATTCTATAACAAGAGTAGTGTTTGGGAGCTATGTGCAGAGTGTATTTTGTAGGTCTTTTTTAAGTTAGAATGAGAAAAATAAAAAATGAGAAGTCAAAAAACTTCTCTCAACCTACTTTTGACTTCTGCTTCTGAAACCTACAATTTGAAAATTCATTTCCATAGAACATGTTTTATACATAGGCTGCCAAACAACCAAAACCTGAAAATGGAAAAATGAGAACCCAATAAAGAGGCTCCCAAACAGCCTCTTAGTTTGTAGATTTATTTCCAGAAAACTCATTAAAAAATGTCAAATAATGTAGAGGACAAAGCATTAATTTCTAAATATATGACTTCATCTTTAATTCTTTTATTAACACTTATGTGTATAATACTATACAACATCGAACAACTCTACTCCAAAATTTAAATTTTGACTCTCACTGATTACAACTGCTTTTTTGGTCCTGTCTAATAATTTAAATATGAAGGTGCCTACCTACTAGCCCAGTTGTTCCGGACATAATCGACATTTCATTTCTTGTGGGTTCAAAACCCCACTTCTCTCAAGATGGTAGACGTTAGGATTTTCTTGGATAAAAATTTCCTAGGAAATTCTAATCTATCTTACCTAGCTAACAGTCAGCTTCACCACATAAAAAAGGGTATACTTCCTCTGTCCCATTTTAAATGTTTCCTATGTAAAGTTGTGTGCTTTTGACTTTAAAATAAAACTTATTTTTAGATATTTTTTACACCATTCAAAAGTATTCGTTGAGATCTTTTGAACGGTACAAGAAAATTTTAAAAAGTAATTCGGAAAGTATTTTATTTTTTAAGGTTAAACTTGTACGGTCTCCCGTATGGAACATCTAAATTCGGATGGAGTGAGTATAATAGAAGGGGCATTATTATATGAGGAGTCATTAGTTATATATGGTTTGTTTTGATAAAGGGTATATGGATGAATAATGACATTTTCTTAAATAATAACAACATTTCTGTAATTAATAAACACAATTTCATAATTTGAATACGGATATAAAGGGTCCAAATATTTGGATAAGTGTTGGGTTGTAAGAATTATATATCTCCTCCAAATTTGTTTAAAAAATTAAATACCGAATTCTCTCACCCTTCCTATATTCGGGGAGGGAGAGGAGGAAAGAGGCGAGGACATTGGAAAGGGGAAATGGGCTCTTTTTAGATTGGGTAACAAACTCGATGNAAGGCTGGACCGCGACTATGTGGGCAGCTACTGATATATAATTTTAAGGGGTAAAATATATGCTGAAACCGAAGTAATTTATTCATTGAGTTCTCGTACATAAATAGAGGAGTACAAGATGGTCATAGCACTAAAGTAGGAACAAACTAACAGCTAGCTGAAATTAAGGAACTGACTCAACAACTACTTAGATGCTACTATAAACTAGGTAAAGGAAAACAGTCTCCTAAAGACTAGGACAATCAACAAACAAACTTATTCAGCAAAGACTAAGTCAAATTAAACTCTTAACACCCTCCCTTAACCTGAAAGTTATGGAACTTTCAGATTAGAAAGAGTACTGTACTGGCCCATCCCCTCTAGCAACTTGTCCCTCTCAGCTTGTGTTGCTAAGTAACCGAGCAGCACCCTTCCTCAAACTGGATTCTGCATGGAACAAACACCAAGTAGCCTTTGTAGCTTCGCAAACACATCCAATTTGAGAGGCTTTGTAAGAATATCCGCAACTTGATCCTCACTTCTGCAGTAGAACAGATTGATAGTGCCATCATTTGCAAGGTCACGCAAAAAATGGTATCGCACATCAATGTGTTTACTTCTCCCATGCAATACTAGATTTTTTGAAAGCCTAATTGCTGAAGTGCTATTGCAATAGACCGGTGTGGGGCTGTCTTGATGAAAGCCCAACTTATCAAGAAGTCTCCTCAACCAAATTGCTTGAGATGCACACGCCGCAGCAGCGACAAATTCAGCTTCAATGGTTGACAAAGTTACAATTTGTTGCTTCTTTGATGACCACGATACAACCCCTGATCCCATTTGAAAGACATAGCCGGAAGTGCTTCTTCTATCATCTGGATCACTTGCATAATCACTATCGGTGAAGCCAAATAAACCACAGTTTTCACCCTTCTTGTAAAGTATGCCGAAATCAACCGTCCCTTTAAAGTAATGAAGAATTCTTTTGGCAGCAAGGAGATGCAACTCGGTAGGAGTTTCCATGTATCTACTGATGAGATTGATTGTGTGCATAATATCCGGTCTACTTCCAGTCAAGTACATAAGGCTCCCAAGAATTTGCTTGTAGAGAGTTGAGTCGACCTTCTTTCCTTCATGATCTTTGGTAAGCTTCAATCCAAGCTCAAATGGAGTACCAACTGAATTGCAATTCGCCATTTGAAACCTTTCCAAAATCTCTCGAAGATACTTCTTTTATGAGATAAAGATCCCAGCAGAATTTTGTGCTACTTCATAGCCAAGGAAGTAATGCATCAATCCAAGATCAGTCATATCGAATTCAATCATCATTGACTGCTTGAAATTATGAATCATAGCACTACTATTTCCAGTAAAAATCAAATCATCGACATATAAGCATACAATTAATAACTCGCCAGCAGCTCCCGATTTAACAAATAAAGTATGCTCATATGGACATTGTTGAAAACTTGACCTGGAAAAATATGTTGCTATGCGGCTGTACCAAGCTCAAGGAGCTTGTTTCAGCCCATAAAGAGCCTTCCTTAGCTTGTACACCTTGTTCACCTTCTCCTTTTGCACATACCCCGGAGCTTGATCAACATACACGGATTCTTGCAACTCACCTTGTAAGAATGCAGATTTGACATCCATTTGGAAGATGGGCCATGAATTCTGTGTAGCTAGTGCAAGCACTAACCGAATGGTGTCATGCCTTGCGACTGGAGCAAAAACCTCTTTGTAGTTAATGCCATACTCCTGCTTGTAACCTTTTGCAACTAGGCGAGCTTTGTGCTTCTCAACATTTCCCTCCGTATTCAACTTGGTCTTGAAAACCCACTTGACACCAATCAATTTTTGCCCTTTGGGAAGATCTGTCAATTCCCAAGTATTGTTTTTCTCAATGGCTGCGATTTCGTCATCCATCGCTTTCTGCCATTTCGAGTATTGGACAGCATCTTGAAAAGTAATAGGATCACAATCGGCAAATAGAGCAAAATGAGTAAGTGGATCATCATCTAATTGATTAATTCCGCTAACCACATAGTCTCGCATCCAAGCTGGTTTGCTTCGGCTACGTTTAGGTCGGGAAATGGTTGAAGAGTCTGAGTTCTCTTCTTCGGGAATGGCTGCTGGTTGACTTGAAGAGCTTGGATCAAATGGTTGCTGCAAGCCAATCCTTTGATTGCTAAGTATTTGTTGGGGAAGGCTGTCTTCTTCGTGATCAACTAAACTCAATGGAATATTTTAACTAGACTTGCTGGCAATTTCTGTCCATATTTTCTCCTCATCAAATACAACATCCCGACTAATGATAATCTTTCAAGTGATTGTATTGAACAATTTATACGCCTTTGACTGTTCACTAACCCCAAAAAGATGCATTTTTCTACTTTATCATCGAGCTTCTTCCGCTTCTCGTTGGGAACATGGGCATATACAATACACCCAAAAATACGCAAGTGCTCAACGCTTGGTCGTCTACTACTCCATGCTTCTTCAGGCATTCTATTGCGGACAACAATAGTAGGACTTCTGTTTAGGAGATGAATACTCCACAAGATTGCCTCGGGCCAGAATCTCTTAGGAAGATTCAATCTATTCAGCATACTCCGCACCATATGTAAGATTGTACGGTTCTTTCTCTTCGCAACACCATTTTGTTGTGGCGAGTAGGACGTTGTAAGCTGCCTTTTGATTCCATGCATCTCACAAAAATTTTTGAATTCACGTGAGTTGTATTCTCCACCACGATCTGTTCATAAAGTTTTGATTGGCTCCCCAACTTCCTTCTCAATAAGAGCCTTATAATTTTTGAATGCCAAGAAAGCTTCAGATTTTTCCTGCAGCAAATAGACCCATGTTTTGCGACTAAAGTCATCAGTAAAGGTAATAAAGTACATCTTATTACCGTTTGATGAAGGATTAATGGGAGCACAAATGTTAGAATGCACTAGCTCCAACACTTTCTTTGCTTTCCATGCATCTCCTTTTGGGAAAGGCTCCCGATATTGTTTCCCAATTACACATTCTTCACAAAACTCGTGAAGGATGCACAATTTCTGGAAGACCAGTCACCATATTCTTTTGTTGAAGCAATTTTAAACTCGAGAAGTTCAAATGACCGTAGTGAAAGTGCCAGAGCCAAGCTGAATCTTTCACCATAGCAGCAAAACAAGGAAGTATATCACTTTGAATAGATAAAGGAAACATTCAATTTGCTGTCATACGAACCTGAGTGATCAGTCCCTTCCTTGGATCTTGAATACGACACACTCCATCCTTAATGATGATCTCGTATCCCTTTTCTTGAAGTTGACCCACGCTCAATAGATTGCTTTTCAAACCCAGCACATAAAACACATTTGAAATTGCCTGATGTGTTTTTTAAGATGTTTGGATTTGAATGTTGCCCTTCCCCATTACAGAGATAGTTGAACCATCTCCGAATTTGACAGACGAACGATAGGACTCGTCTAATTCAGAGAAAATAGACTTGTTCCCACACATATGATTGTTGGATCCAGTATCTAAGTACCAGATGCTTTGGCCAGTCTCCTCAGATACATTGCAAGCCATTAGAAGAGAAATTTCCTCTTCCTTCTTCGCGGAATTTTATTTTGCTCCCTTTCCTTTGTACATCTTCGTTCGACATTCAGAACGGTAGTGGCCAAACCGATGACATTTGTAGCATTTGACTTTGGATTTGTCAAATGTTTTTGATTCCTGGTCACCGCCATGGTGATTATCCCATCCTTTGCCTCTGCCTTTGGTGTCGAGAGCTCAATTGTCATGTCTACAGTGATCATTGTTGTTGTTGCTACTTCCTCTTCCACGCCCGAAACCCTTTTGAGCGTCGCTTGATGATTGTTGTAGCTGCAATGCTTGCTCCACTACTTCATGTTGATTGATCTGTTGCTCATGGACAATCAACGAACTCATCAATTCTTCAATCGAAAGAACATCAAGATCCTTCGATTCCTCAATCGAACAGACCTGATCGAACTTTCTGCTCATTGATCAAAGAATCTTCTCAATGATAGTAATATCTTCCATCTTTTCTCCACTCAATCTCATCTTGTTCACAATAGACATGGTTCTGGAGAGATATTCCTCCATAGACTCCGTCGGCTGCATGCGAAGAGTCTCAAATTGCACACGAAGTGTTTGAAGTTGCGCCCGTTTCACCTTTGTGTTGCCTCGGTACTTTAACTTCATTGCATCCCAGATTTGTTTCGAAGTATCTTTGGTGAGAATGGTCTCCAGGATTGTGCGATCAATGGCTTGGAATAGTTAGTTCTTTGCCTTCAAGTCCTTCAATTTGAGTTCCTCCGCTTCCACTTTCTGAGCATCCGTCAAAGTGTTGGACTCCGTTGGTTCTGTATATCCAACTTCAATGAGATGCCAATACTCTTTGGACCTCAAGAAGTTTTCCATCAGCATGCTCCAATAATCATAATGACCATCAAATCTAGGTATGGCAGGTTGCACAAAATTCTCTGTCACCATTGAAAAAGAACTGCTGCTATTGCCCAGAAAGACAAGAAGGAGTAGATAAAAGTTTCAACTCTTCAACAATTTCTACTTCTCCTGTTGTGAAGCAGGCTCTGATACCACTGATATATAATTTTAAGGAGTAAAATATATGCTGAAATTGAAGTGATTTATTCATTGAGTTCTCGTACATAAATAGAGGAGTACAAGATGGTCATAGCACTAAAGTAGGAACAAACTAATAGCTAGCTGAAATTAAGGAACTGACTCAACAACTACTTAGATGCTGCTATAAACTAGGTAAAGGAAAACAGTCTCCTAAAGACTAGGACAATCAACAAACAAACTTATTCAGCAAAGACTAAGTCAAATTAAACTCTTAACACTCTATACAAGTCTTTGAAAGAGGCCGACCCAGCCCCACGCCAGTCATTGGGGTATGGTCCATGAGTTGTAACAGTATGCTAGAGTCCAAGCCAATGTTTGATTTCACCAAAAAAACAAAAAACAAAAACTTGCTTTTTCCTACGAATGAATTTCCTTTTTTGCCTATTAAAAAAATTCATTTTTGTACTTCTTATTATTAATTGCTCAATTATTATTATTTTTTTGGTTTTGTCGATTGTCTCAACGTAAGAACAAGAAAATGAAACAAATAGATGGGAAATTGCTAAAAATAGTCAACTTGGCCGTCATTATTTATTACGGTTTAAAAAGTGTTTTGAACTACGTGAAACGTGTATGAAATTGCACTGAAACACATAAAAAGTGGATTGGACTAAGAGTATGTTTTGAGAAAAACTTATTTACGGAGGTTCTATAAACACCTATTTTATTAGTATTATACTCCTTCATTTCCTATTTTTTTCAATTTTCTTATTAAGGGTAAGTTTCACTATTGGATAGACACTTGGTTTATCAGTTTGTTACTTGTTTTATCACTTGTATCAGTTTGTTACTTGTTTATTGTTTATCTCTAGGATAACTTTCAATAACTATTTCATACTTATCTAGTATCATGTAAATGTTGTTCACATAGTTACTCTATAAATATACAGCACCTCCCACATTTAGATGTGTGAGAACATATTCTTAATCAAGTCAAGTTTTCTATCTTAAGTTGGTATCAGAGCACCATGACTTCCTATTCCAATATCTCCTCCATCTCTTCGGCCCTTACCTCCACCAATACCACCCTAATTTCTTCTCCTACTTCTTCCCTCAGTAATGCTCACCATTTTATCTCCATTAAACTCAACAACAACTACCTCTATTGATGGTTCTCATCCATGTCCTCCCCCTACCATAAACCAAAATGAAGCCGAAGTTCCCAACCCCAAGTTTGAATCGTCTCCCAAGATCAACTCCTAATGAGTTTTCTAATTGCCTCCTTGTCTGAGGAAATCCTTCCGCTTGTTGTCAGCCTCACAATGTCTCACGGCGTTTGGTAGACTCTTGAAAGTGCTTTGGCATCTGCTTGCCACACTAGAATTCTGCAGCTCCACATGCAACTTCAAAGTATCAAACAAGGGAATCTTACAGCTACTCAATTCCTATACAAAGCCAAAGCTCTCTCTGATGAATTTTCAGCCGCCGGTCGCCCTCTCTCCTTGCAAGACTTTAATCTTTATGTCTTCAAAGGTCTCAATTCTAATTTTCGTGACCTGGTGACAACTCTTTCGACTAGGCCGTCACCGATTACATATCCCGAGTTACATAGCATGGTTCTCAGTCATGAGTTCATGACCCTGGACTCCTTTACTTCCATTTCTACAGTGGATAGCGTTGCACCCTCACCTCAAGCTAATGTTGCTCAACGCAACTCCTCCTCTTATGGACGTGATCAGGATCGCAATGGTCGTGGCTGGGGTCGAGGCTGCAACAACCGTGGCAATGGAGGCTGTAACAATAACGGCCCTCGTCACGTGGATTCTCGCAACGGCCCTCAATCTCGCTCACACTCCTTTGCTGGTGGAGACTTTCGTTATTCCTCCCAGGGGTTCCACAACTACCAATTTGTTGATCCACGACCGCGTTGTCAAATTTGTGATGAGGCCAATCATACTGCTATCTCATGTCGTCAATGCTACAACCAAGTTACTGCACCCTCGGCGAACTTTGCATCATAAAATTCTGCTTTTGTCCCTCATGCGGATTGGTTCCCTGACACTGGTGCCACCCATTATGATGACTACCATGGCCCTGATCAGCTTCATGTCGGTAATGGTAAGGGGTTTCCCATAACCAAAATTGGTTCTAGTACTATTCACACACCCTCTTCCTCTTTTCAATTATTCAATATTCTTCATGTTCCCTCTCTCACTAAATCTCTACTTTCGGTTTCTCAGTTTACCAAAGATAATGGTGTGTTCTTTGGATTCCATCCCTCACATTTTCTTGTCAAAGATCAGGTCACCAAGAAAACACTATTTCGCAGGGAGACTGAATCTGGCCTCTACAAGCTTTCCAACTCCACTCCGCTCATTCCATCCGCTCACCTCTCTGAAAAAGTTGATCCAGTCTGCTGGCATCGTCGCCTCGGTCATCCACATCATCGTGTTTTTCGTCAAGTTCTTGTCCAAAATAAATTGCCCTGTTCGTTAAATAAACGACTGCCTATTTGTCATGTCTGTCAGTTAGGGAAGTCGTGTCGTTTATCCTTACCTGTAACGAAGTCTATTAGTAAAGCTCCACTAGATCTTATTTTTAGTGATGTTTGGGGGCCTGCTCCCGTTTGCTCTACTGATGGGCATCGTTACTTTGTTCTATTTCTTGATGTTTATTCCAAGTATTTATGGTATGTTCCAATTGCACAAAAATTTGATGTGTTCCAAGTGTTTCTTCACTTTCAAGCCATGGTTGAATGCCAATTTTCAACCACTATTAAACAAGTCCAAACCGATTGGGGTGGGGAATATCGTACTCTTCCAAAAAATTTCCAGAAATGTGGTATTGTTCATCGCCTCCCATGTCCTCACACTCATGAACAAAATGGAAAAATTGAACGCCGTAATTGTCATGTTGTAGAAACTGGGTTGGCTTTACTTGCCCATGCTTCTATGCCTCAAAAATTATGGCATTTTGCATTTGAGACAGCGGTATTTCTCATTAATCGACTTCCATCATCCGTCTCCAAAGGCATCTCCCCTTATGAACTTCTCTTTCACAACAAACCAGATTATCTTTTTTTAAAGGTGTTTGGGTGTTTATGTTATCCATTTTTAAGACCACATAATCGTCATAAAAATGTCTTTTCAGTCTGCGCCTTGCATTTTTTTGGGTTATAGTCCCACTCATCATGGGTATCGTTGCTTTGATTGACACACTAGTTGCATATATATCGCTTGTCATGTTCGGTTTGATGAGCACACCTTCCCATTCATAGGCAGCTCTCTCCTTGGGTCCCCCTCGACAGTTCATCCTACACAATCTCCCTGGGCTATTGTCCCACACACCTTCCCTTCTTCAACCTTTCTAACCTCCACTCCAACTCCTCCACATAACTCCGTCCGGTCTTCATTTGATGCAAATCTATCCATATCTTCTACTCCCACACAAAGTCTATCAGCCTCTCCAATTTCAAATACTCATTCCAATTCCCATGCAGGAGCATCTCGCCCACTATCCCACTCTCCCCAGGGAATTAACCTTGTTATTGACCTTAACCAATCACATGCCCACCCTCCATCAAATCCTACCCCAACTAAACCCTCTACTCATACACATCCCATGATCCTTCGGTCACAGCCCACCAAACACCCACAGGCACTCTCCCACAGTACTCAAGCCCCATCTGCTCCATCCACTGATTCCGAACCCATGTCCTATACCATAGCTGCAAAATCTCATGAATGGCGTCGTACAATGAGCAATGAAATTTCAGCTCTTCTTCACAATGGGACATGGACTTTAGTCCCTCCTTCTGATGCTCATAATATTGTTGGATGTAAGTGGGTTTATCGTATCGAAAGGAAACCTGATGGTACGATTGAGCGCTACAAAGCCCGTCTCGTTGCTAAAGGGTTTCATCAACAACCGGGTATTGACTACTTCGAAACCTTTAGTCCTGTTGTTCAACCTACAACAATTCGCACCGTCCTATCTATTGCAACCTCCCATGGTTGGCCTATCCATTAGTTGGACGTCAACAACGCATTTCTCAATGGTTTTCTTAATGAACCCAAATACATGTCCCAACCTCCGGGTTTTATTGATCCCACAAGGCCTAATTTTGTATGCAAGTTGCATCGCTCACTTTACGGCCTCAAACAAGCTCCTCATGCATGGTTCACCCGCCTTTCCACATTTCTCTTATCTCAAGGGTTTTTGGCTGCCAAATCTGATGCATCTCTTTTTGTTTACTGTCACTCCACTCTTCGGATATATATTTTGATATATGTCGATGATATCTTGATCACCAGTAATCATCCCCCATCCATTTCTCGTCTCATTGATACTCTCAATTCTGAATTTGCCCTCAAGGATCTCAGCTCCCTCCATTATTTTTTGGGCATCGAGGCTCATTCAACGTCTACTGGGTTACATTTATCTCAATGTCGCTATGTTGCTGATCTTCTGTCCAAAATCGGCATGCAAAATTCCAAGCCTGTGCTCACTCCTTTTTCCCCAACTATCAAACTTTCAAAACATGGTGGGAAACCCCTTACCGACCCTTCTCAGTATTGCTAGGTTGTGGGAGCCCTTCAGTACCTAACACTCACACGCCCAGACATTGCTTTTGCTGTCAATAAAGCCTGTCAATTCTTGCATTTCCCAACAAAGGAGCATTGGAGTGCTGTCAAACGCATTCTTAGGTATCTAAAAAATACAAATAATCATGGCTTGTTTATCCCCAAACAAAAATCTCAGCTGTGTTTGGAAGCCTTTTCTGACGCCGATTGGGTGGGCTGTGTTGATGATCGGCATTCTACTGGTGGTTATGTCATTTTTTTGGGCACAAATCTTGTTTCTTGGTGTTCCCGCAAACAGCGTACTGTTGCCTGATCATCTACTGAATTAGAATACAAAGCTTTAGCTGACACCGTTGCTGAGTTATCCTGGCTTCAGTCTTTATTGTTTGAGCTTCGTATATCGTTGCCTACTGCTCCTATTCTTTGGTGGGATAATATTGGTGCTACGTATCTTACCGCCAATCCAGTAATGCATGCTCACACAAAACATGTCGAAATTGATTTTCATTTCATCTATGAAAAGGTTGCCCGCGAGGATCTCCAAGTGTGGTTTATTTCCACCAAAGATCAACTTGCTGATTTGATGACCAAAGGCTTGTCTTCTCCTCAATTTATTTTCCTCCACGACAAACTGACGCTCACTCGCCGTACACCATCAGTTTGAAGGGGCGTATTGGATAAACACTTGGTTTATCAGTTTGTTACTTGTTTTATCACTTGTATCATTTTGTTACTTGTTTATTGTTTATCTCTAGGATAGCTTTCAATAACCTTTTCATACTTATCTTGTATCATGTAAATGTTGTTCACGTAGTTACTCTATAAATATACAGCACCTCCCACATTTAGATGTGTGAAAACATATTCTTAATCAAGTCAAGTTTTCTATCTTTCAAAAAAAAAAAAAAAACTCCTTCAGTCCTTTTTAAGTGATCCACTTGAAAAACGTGTATTTTTGCGGACTTTTAAAAATATACTTTTGTATATCATTTTTAATGTTTTTTGCACCAAATTATAGTACTCAATGAGCACTTTAATTTGGTATAAAACAAATTAAAAAGTTATATAGAGAAACACGTTTTTTAAGAGTTTGGAATTGCATGTATTCCCAAATGGATCACTTAAAAAATAACGGAGGGAATACTATTTTTCATTGTAATTAAAAGTGGGTTTGGTTTGTTTTGAATGGTATTTTTATGATATGGTGCCTGTGATTCCGTAAAAAATAATTTGACATCAGACAAAAATACCAAAAATACGGCTTAAAACGAGTGTTGCTAGCGGGTGTACCATTGCACCCAATATAAAGGTACAAAAAGGTATACTTGTTGGGTCTTACTTGTATTTAAAGTATACATGTTTGTTAAAAGTACACTTAAAATAGAAGTGAGAGCCACAATTATATTTTTTTGTATTGATAATAAATGTAACATTGCACCCGTTTGCATATCCCATTTAAAATTTAGACAAGGGTGGAAAGACGCCTATCACTATCAGCCCTAGGTTTTCTTGAAATTTCTAATTTGACTCTCAACAGTCCTCGTTTTACCTCACCTCGCCGCCTATAAATACCAAAGTATCTCTCGCTCGCGCTCGCTAGCTCGGGTTTCAAACACTTCAAAACTACAAGCAGAAACCCAGCAAATCAAATCGAGTCCAAACAATTGGCTCAATTTCTGTTCAACTGAGCTCGAGAATCTGTGGCAGTAAAACCCTAGAAAGTAACTGGTAAGTTATTGTATCTGATTTAGCTCTTACTTCGTTCAATTCGCATGATTCGCAATCGAAAAATGCGCCAGTCTAGGGTTCATAAACGCTCTGTTCTTAATTTTTCTTGAAAGCACTCGAAGTGATGTTAAAAAATGCAGCAGTCTAGGGTTTCGTTGGAGCTTTGCTGCATGTGAAGTGAGATGAAGTGTTGAATTGTTGCGTTTGAATTTGGCTTCATTTGAAGTGATAAATACCTAGGGTTTCAGTGGAATTTCTCTTCTTGTGAAGTGAGATGAAGTGTCGAATATCTAGGGTTTCGTTGGAATGTCGCTTCATTTTAAAGTGATATGAAGTGGCGAATATCTAGTGTTTTGGTTGGAATATAGCTTCACGTGAATTGTTATGAAGTGTTGAATATCTGGGGTTACGTTGGGATTTCTCTTCTTGTGAAGTGTTGAACATCTAGGGTTTCGTTAGAATTTCGCTTCAGGTGAAGTGATATGAAGTGTTGAATATGAGCGATGGAGGTGGGAAGAGTGTAAGAGACAATTATGAGCGTAGCAAAACGAAGAATCGAAACGAAGATTTTGCCCAAGCTATTGCCAAGATTGCCGTAGCTCAAGTGTGCGAAAGTGTAGGTTTCCAGAGCTTTCAGCAGTCGGCACTTAACACACTGTCTGATGTGGTGGTTAGGTACATTCGTGAAATAGGAAAGGCGGCGAATAACTACTCGAATTTGGCCGGTAGAACGGAGAGTAATGTGTTTGATATAATTCAGGGGTTGGAAGATTTGGGATCGTTGCAGGGGTTTTCAGGTGCTTCAGATATTAATCGGTGTTTAGCTGGATCGGGTGTAGTTCAGGAAATCACTCAGTACGTGGGTGAATCAGAGGAAATTCCTTTTGCGTATTCCATTCCTGAGTTCCCTGTTATTAAGGACCAAAACCCGAACCCTAGTTTTGGACAAGTCGGAGAAACATTTCCGAATGACCACATACCCCCTTGGTTGCCTGCATTTCCAGATCCGCAGACTTATTTGAACTCACCACCACGAAACGACAGAGAACTTGATACTCTGATGGTTGAAATTAAGCATGGTAAGGAGCAGAGAAAGGAGGAAAGGACCTTGTTGAATTTGCAGCACCGGTTAGCTTGTAATGGGTCTGATGTACCGACTGCGTTTGAGACTGTTGATGCTGCAAAGGCTAAACAAGCAGCTGAAAGCAACCAGTTTCTTGTGGCCCCTCTAGGATTTGGAGAGAAGGAAGTGTCTTCAATGGTGCTTCCGCCTAAGGTCTTGGATGGAGTTGCAGCAAGAAGTAATGAGCTTGTGCAAAATCATGTTTCTGTGTTTGCGACATTTACTCCGCCTATTGAAGCAATGCTGGAGGCCCCCATTGGCGAAGAACTTCTGGGGGTACCTTCTCTGGCACCACAATTGGCAGATATGGAAGTAGATTCAGATGACGTCAGGGAAAATGTTCCTTTGAATGCAAGGTCTACCATACAGTTTAAGATTGGGATTGGCAAGAAGTCCTTGGGTCCATCAACTAGCCTCTGGAATGGTGATATTGAGAAAGTGAACTCCTGGTTTGGTAGCGATAATGAGAAGACCAACAAGAAAAGGAGGGCCGAGCAAATTATGAAAGAACCTACAGAAGACATGCAATAATTGGCTCAGGTGTAAATTAGGTGGGTCTTATTAGACTTTGTATACTTGTTTGTTTAGGAAACTGGTAGCAGATACTGGTTCCAGGGTAGTCAGAGTCAAGAGGCATAGAGTTGTCTGTATCTGTATATTACAGACTGCTAGAATTTAAGGAGTTCAGAGGTATGTCTTTTATGATTGAACCTTGCCATTGATAATTCTTTCTAATTGAAATTCTTGTTATTACTTTACAGCCTGTTACTGGATAGTTTGTTATTGTATTGTATTTTTAGGCGACAATTTCTTACTTGCATTGTCCATGGTCATAATGTGCTGCACTTAACTTGTTTTTGCTTTAAAGATACTCAAGCAATAACTCTTGGAAGTTGTCTTGCAAATTATTAGACTACTGCAGAGAATAGGGGAGCCGGAGTTATGTTGTCATTTCATTGTTCAAACAAGAGAAATTTGAAAAATATGCAATACAGCAAGAAAATAAGTGGCTCAGGAGGGCTGTTGCGGTTCAGTAGTTTGATTTGTTTAACTGCGGGATGTTTCTGGTGACTTACTTTTTCTACCTTGTTGGATTCATTTCAGCCATTTTATTAATATCAAATTCTTATGGGGCAAATGGTTTGAATCCCTTTCGCTTAGTTCTGCATTTTTTTTTTATCCAATTTACTTTTTATTTATTAACGATAATAATATGTGCATTCTGAATTGAGTGTTACAGAAGTTGAGAGTGGGAGTTCCTGTGAGGCAAAAGTTCCAAAAATCGTATGAGTTTTTTAATGCCATTCATGCTTGGTTTTAAGTTGCAAGGATAGAAGGGCAAATTTTGGTATATTTGTAGTTGTAGTTTGAGAATGGCCATCTGTGCATGGTTCATTCTGGTACTCACATAGGTATATCTCAGTAGTATAAGACAATTTTTAATGTTTTTTTGCAAAACTGGCATAGTTTGACCCAACTTTACTTCTATTCTTGGAATTACTGGAAAATACTGGAACATTGGAAACAATTTCCACGTGTAGGAGTTTGCAAGACAGAGCAGTGAGAAAAATGTATGATTGACTGGAAGTCTATGGGAGGACTTGTAGCACTCTCTGTCTTTAGCAGTGGGAAATTTAGCTTGCTGTTATAGAAGAAATGTTCTGGTATAATCTTATGCATATTTCTTTTCTTCTTCTTTTTTTTTTTCCTAGTAGGAATGATCTAGTCATCTAGCGATTCTAGCCGACTCATATGTAGATTTGCATTTTGATTGGTTTCCTATTTTTTTGTTATTAAAGAATTTCAAACATTTTTGTAAGGAAAAGGTTGGGATGCTTTTATTTGTACAACTAAAATCCTAACAAGAAAGAAATAGAATCCTAGTAAAACTAGAAAACATACAAACAACAAAATATATCAGATCATGATATTATCTTAGCATAACTAAATACTTATCTTGATCTTATCCTACCAAATAAAAATAACCATAGTAACTATAAAGTTAATGATAGATAATGACAATTATCGTAACAAAGAAATAATTCTTCAACCAAAATTTTCCTCTGACAACTGAGACCTAAGAAGATGAACACGTCTACAGGCCTCACGTATCTATGTCTGACACGTGTCGGTGACGGATACGATACGATACTCTCCGGACACGTGTAGGACATGCTTAAATACTTCTCTAATTTTTTGATTGTATTTCTTTTATTCAAACACATTGTAGATACTCTAGGATATGATAGCAGAACTCTTAAAACATGCGAAGGACACATAAAAGGTTAAAATCTAATTTTTAAAACTCTGTCGTGAGTGAAAATTTTCACCCGTGTATAGTTCACGTATGCTTTTGCGAGGACTGCTAATTTATCTTGATTGTATTGTTCTTAAATTTGATAGAAATAAAGACTTTTTCATTTATATGAATTCATCACATACCTCTATAACAAAGAAATTTTGTACTCAACGTGTCGTTGTCATGTCCATGTCCTAATTTTTAAAGAAATAACGTGTCCCCGTGTCCGTATCGTATCGTGTTGTGTCCGTATCCCGTATTCGTGTCCGTGCTTCTTAGACTGAGACATTAACATTCCACATCACTGTTGGAGCGTGTTTATGATGTTTCAGTTTTTTATTTTCATTGCTAATAGGGCTATTTATTGGAGGCTCAGGTCCTCTTTTCATGATACACCCCAATTTTCATCTTCTTTACAAAACTTTGAAACCCTGGGCTTTGTTAGTTTGGCTTCTTCAGCTGGTTTTTGAAATTATTTTTTGAATTAGTTGTTCGGTTCAGTTTTGCAGAGAGAGAGAGAGAGAGAGAGAGAGAGAGAGAGAGAGAGAGAGAGAGAGAGCAATGCATTTGGTTTTCAAGTGGGGCCAGTTTTGCGCAGAGGGAGAGAGATGCATTTTGGGTTTTCGCATGAGTGGGCCCAGTTTTGCACAGAGAGAGAGGAGCAATGCATTTTGTGTTTTTCAAGTGCGGGACCCACTGGTCAAAAGCATAGGTATGGAGAGAGGAAGGACTGGCGTGGGGCCAGGAGAATATCAAGAGGAAAAGTCTACTTTTTAAGTGTTTCTAAGGCCTCAATTTTGAAAAGGCTTTTAAGAGCCTCTCCGAACATAGCCCTGGTCTTCACAGTATTTTAACTTGATTTCATCTGCACATTATATCAAAGGTGTTGGTAGTTGGTTAAAGAAGCTGAGTGGAGATTTAGCTAACACATTCAGGTGTTGGTAATTGGTTAAAGAAGCTGACTGGAGATTGAGGTGAGAAGTTTCGTCATATGCTATTGAATCAGGATTTTTTGACTGAATCAAAGTCACATTCAGTGGAGAGCAACCAATGAGCTTTTGGGGAAATTAATTGAACTGGATTACGTGGTTTTGGATTGTGAGTCATCGCGTCTCGAGTCTTGCTAATTTTTAGGAAACATGCTTGCATTTTCGCTAGTTGTTTCTGGTTTGGGCCTTGAGGCAGTTGTTGTGATCTCCACAATTGTTGTGTGGTTGCTGTTGATTACAATGTTTCTAGCTAAATTGGCATAAGCACTGGAAGTTGAATTAAATTGGCCATAAAAAGATCCTCAGGACAACCCTCTTCTATCATGTTATATAATATTGAGGTTAGGGTGGCTATATGTTTCAACAACCTCGAATAATGGCAGATAGGGAAATCATGAAAATGTCAACCACATTATTGAGTCAATAGTTGAAGCTGTATTCTAATGAGTTCTGAACATCAATTTCATGTTACATTCATTGTCCACCAATCTTTCTTGGTTTACACTGTGTTGCTGCTATCAGAGGAGGTTGTACCTAAGCCTGTTTTGGAAAAGTCTAGTAGAAGACGGTTGGTTATAGTCAGGGAATCGTTCCTCTTTTGTTCTTGCAGGGAACTCATTCTACATGGAACCCTTGCAGATCCGTGTAGGGTATATGATCACATGCCATCATGTCAAATCATGACCTCAGTCACATAATGTGCTCGCCTGAGTGGGAGCATGATCACGAATGTGAAAGCGTCTCTTATAAACATCCCAAGCTACTAAAATTTGTGAGAGCGAGGATTGAGAGCTGGAGTGCAGTACCCTACTGGAGGATTATGTGACTAAGGTCATGGCATCTATGTAATACCACCCCTCTGGTTTAGTGCAATTATGGTGGAGGAGTAAAATTGGGAATCTGCCTTATATAAAGTGAGCTACCCCATGCTGCAAAGAAGTTTATGACAGTTTCCATTGCTAGGATTTCAACTCAGTAATTAATCAAGCTCATTAAATCTGAATTTTTGTTTGAACTGGCAGTGGTTGAACTAATTCAGAAATTTTGTTTGAGTTGTGTTTGCGATGTGTTTTTTCCATTTGTTGTTTCCCCTTTTCCCTTCTTGGTATAGATCAACCTTGTTATAAGGTTTTATAGAGATGATCATGCTAGTGATGAAGGTTGTATGCTATGTTGCACGGGCTTAGGTGCGAGTATTGGGTGCGGGTCGGACTTTCCTAAACTTAAATCGTAGGATACTGGGATATATACCCTCTAATTGGGTGTGGGTACAGGGACACATCTTGAACACTTGGTTGTAGTATATATTGCATAAATTTTTAGATTATGTATCGTTAATGTATTTAAACAAGGGGTTAAGAAAAATATGTTTTTGCAATTTTTTCCCATGTGAAAGACTAGAAATATTGCTTTTCTAGCTATTTTGATTTTCTTTTTCTGTAAATATTATAACAACTAGAGTATCCAAGTGTCCAAAACAGGTACACGTGTTGGACACATCAACCCGTGTCGGACAAGGGTACTTAGCTAAAATGAAGGATCCATATAACATAGGTTGTATGTGCAAGCTTGCAGAGGAAGAATGACTTCAAATGACAAGAGTGTGTTTTTGTTTTGAGAAGAGTAGAAGTGGTTCTTTTCTTTGAATCTTTTTTTTGTTGTTGTTTACTTTCAACCTTTGGAGGAAATTCCAAATCTTCAACAAATATTGTGGTTTTGTGCTTCAATTGCTTTTAAGTTATTTCATATCCTATTTTGGCTATTTGTTTTTGAGTTTCTGGCATTATGCACCGTTTTCCTTGTGAACCATGTACTGAAAAGGGGTATAAAATAATCCGCCTTGGGAGGCATCCTCCTTGGAAGTAGGTTAGATGCCCTCTTTCTAAGAGAGACTATTTGGGGATCTTCTTTGTATAGTTCTGAATCTTCTGATTCAGGAAATGATTTACATGAACTATGGTGAGAAGTTGTAATGAAATACAGTTAAACTTAAAGAAACAGGACATGCCATTTGTATCAAACAGCTCCACTATTCTTGTGAGAATAGCATAGTTACATGAAGCGGGAGTGGGGCCGGGGGCACATTGAGGTGTCTTAACGTTGGTAGCGCATACTGAAGAGTTTACATATGATGACATACACGCCAAAAATATATGCCGTCAGAAATTCCTTTTCGTCCCCACCTTTTGGCTCTCTGCTATATGTTGTGTTTCTGCTATCTATTGGAGGTCCATGTCTGCAAATGATTTCTTTTTTCTATTACAACTATTTCTCCTCGTCAGAAAGGGGATGAGTTGTAGCGATTTAATGAATGGAGTAAGTTTCACAAGGGAAGAGTACTTGTGTGCCAATACAGTGCCATGCTGAGTTCGTGAGTTAAGAGGTATATAGTACTATTATTCTGTACTAATGGACGTGCCGTGTAAAATTTGTTTTACATATTGTTTCTTGCTTCATAGCTTTTGTTTTGTGACTCAAATCTGGGGATTCTGCCCCTATGGAACAAGGATTTTTTGTAACTGTTAAATTGATTCTTGAATCAACTCTCTAATGAAGCTTATTCTCTGAATGACTTTTAGATTGAACATTTTTAATCGAAGAGGAGTTCATTGCAGTGAATATTAGATGAGTTGAATAAGGGGAACTATTTGAGTCATGGGCTCCGCAATTCCCTTTGTCTTCAGACTCCAATGATCTTCATGTAGTAGATGAAAGATTGGGGTTTACCTAATTATCAATTGAGAATTTTGGCCAAGTAATGAAAGACAAGGGTACGATATGCTTTTACAAGACTTTTACTTCGTCTTCACACTCCGATGATCTTCTTACATTCTTAAATTACTCATGACCTGGAAATATCTTGCTTGACTGTATTTGAAGTCGCTCGAAGTATTTTATACATAATCCTTAATGGACCACCTTGCTTTGCCTAGGAATTTGGTGACTGGGCTCCTATGCTAAAGCTAGTGGTTGTGAAGAATGATAATGACTGGTTCAAAAATCTTTTTTGGTACCTTTCTTTTTTCTCATGCTTTAGGTTATTTTGAAGATGTGGAAGAAATTTTCTTCCCCTTGTCTTGAACTTAGGCCTTGTGCATTGGGAGAATGTGTTGTTGCGCTTTGGAAAATTGGATTCGTGAAGATTACGCATGTAACATCGAAGTAAATTACCTTGTGAAATAAGTGACTTGCTAACTTGTGAAGCCAAGTCAGGAGTGGATTATTCACAATGCTACTGCAAGTGTGCGACCTTTCATGACTGCATTTCGGCAAATATAATCTGTCTGTAGCTTCAGGACTTCAGGAATACAATTATTTTCCCATTTTCAGCAAAAAAAAAAATGTTATTTTTATGACATTCCAGGTTTTATTTATGAGATTGTATAACTTGATTGTTAAGAATGGAGAACAGAAAAGCTAAACAATTCTTATATTTATAATCACTGTACTAAAAAACGTTCTGCTATAAACCCTTTAGTAAGAGATTTTCTTTACAGGATAATAGGACATGCAGTTTCATCACCTAATTACTGTTCTTATACTCCAATTAGAGAAAAGGGGGATGAAACAGAAGACCAAATACTAGTAAGGAAAAAGTCGGTTGCAATGCATGGCTGGCCTTCCTGGGTGACTAGCCCCCCCGCCACTCACCACCTCGCTAATCAGGTCTTTGAAAATCATGCGCTCAATGTCCAATACCATGCCCGGCATTTCAGAATAGCTGTCTTCCCAATTTGGTGTTTGAAACATCATATCCCCACTTAAGACGCTAATCAAACCATCATCTATGTCATATATGCTGCAGTTCGGCTTTGCTAGAAGTTGATCCACCTCTGAACACACTTCTTTCAGAAGCTTCTGTCCTGTAAGACTTTTCACACCCAAGTTGCTTGGACATATCCACGGATCAGAATAACCTGCTGAAGACAATTTGCGGAAGAGGATTTCGTTAACTGTATCAAAAATGAGTTTTCTGTTGATTTTCTCACTGACTTTTGATTGGTCAATCTTTTCATTGGTGCATTCACCATCCGAGAATTCGTCACTTAACTTGGTTTGTTCCAGGACAAAGAACAACTTGGGGTTGATCAAATGGCAGGATGGGTGGGGCTGAATGAATGTCAAGCTAGAGACTAGATCTGTGAAGAGCAGCCTTGATGCTAACAGTATCTCTGTAATGTATTTGTGTACTGGATTTGTGTTCCTGCAGAGAGAACTGACGTATTCTGTGGCAGGTACATCTTGTATGGAGTTCACTTGTCCAAGCTTATGAACCAAGTGTTTGATATTTTCTGATTGTTCTTGACCAAAATCAATGCCTGGTTTGCTCCCTGTGCCATTCAGCAAGTCTTGTAGATCCTCTGGATTCCATTCGGTGTCATCAAAATCTTGGGACTCATCTGTATTATGGGGAAAAAAGATCAGGGACGAGGAAATACAGAGTGTTTCATTAGCTAAAGGTTCCATCGTGTCACATTTTCTCTCTCGTTATACATTTCCCTTCTGTGTGTTTTCTGCATTTCCTGTACTATATAAGCATATTAATGCCTTAGTTTACTATTCTTTCATGTGATATAATAATTGTGTAAAACACCAGCAGGCCATTTGATTGATTTGTAAAGTACTAAACCAAACCAAAACCAAACCAAGCCTTATGTCCCAATCAATTGGGGTCGGCTACATGAATCCTTTTTCTCCATTGAGCTCTGTCAAATGCTACTTCATCGCTTAAACCTAGTATACTTAGATCTTTACGTACTACCGCATCCAAAGTCAATTTGGGTCTTCCCCTCCCTTGTGCGTTTCTACCCAAAGCTATCATATCCACTCTCTTAACTACTGCATCCGCTGGCCTACGATAGACATGCCCAAACCACCTTAACCTATTTTCCCTTAACTTCTCCTCTATAGGTGCTACACCCACCATCTCGCGAATTGTTTCATTTCTAATCCTATCACGTCTAGTCTTACCACACATCCACCTCAACATTCTCATTTCCGCTACACTTATCTTATTCACTTGTTGCTTCTTAATAGGCCAACATTCTGTCCCGTAAAGCATCACGGGGTCTTATGGCGATTCTATAAAATTTTCCTTTCAATTTTGTTGGTACCCTCTTGTCACACAAGATTACACCAAATGGCGCTTCTCCACTTAAGCCACCCCACTTGGATCCTATGCGTCACATCATCTTCAATCTCTCCATCTTGGCTAATAATAGAGCCTAAATACCTAAAATGGTCCCTCTTTGGTATCTCCTGATCTTGGATCAGCACTCTTTCCTCATACTCACTTCTTGTATCACTAAACTTGCAGACCATATACTCAGTTTTACTCCTACTTATCCGAAAGCCCTTAGACTCTAATGCTTCCCGCCAAATTTCTAATTTAGTCTTAACACCACCAGCCGTTTCATCTACAAGGACAATATCATCTACGCAAAACAACATACACCATGGGATATCCTCCACGAATATGCCTAGTCAATTCATCCATAACTAACGCGAAAAGATGCGGGCTCAAAGGTGACCCTTGGTGCAATCCTATTGTGATGGGAAATTCACTTTCGTTTCTCTATTTGGTGATCTAATGGCAGTGACTGCACCTTCATACATGTCTCTGACCACGTCAATATAGCCTCTGGTCACTCCCTTCTTCTCCAGAACCCACCATATAATGTCTCTAGGCACCCTATCATAAGCCTTTTCCAAGTCTATAAAAATCATATGGAGATCCTTCCTCGTTGATCTGTGTCTTTCTACCAATCTCCTTAGTAGGTAAATAGCTTCCATAGTTGATCTCCCAGGCATGAACCCAAACTGTTTCTCCGACACCGTAGTCACCATCCTCAATCGATGCTCGATAACTCTTTCCCACAACTTCATCGTATGACTCATCAACTTAATACCTCTATAGTTGTTGCAACTTTGGATATCTCCTTTATTCTTGTAGATAGGTACTAAGGTGCTCCTCCTCCATTCGTCAGGCATCCTCCTAGATAAAATAATCTTGTTGAACAATTTTGTCAACCAAGTCACCCCCAAGTCACCTAGGCTTCTCCATACTTCAATGGGGATACCATCAGGTCCTAAGGCCTTACCCGGTTTCATCCTCTTCAAAGCCTTGGCCACTTCGAACTTTTGTATCCTCCGATAGAACTCGTATTCTATTTTCTCGCTAGGGACAACAACTTCCTCCTCACCAAAGGTTCCTTTATGTTTCTCATTTAACAACTTCTCAAAATACATCTTTCATCTATCCTTGATCTCCTCATCTTTCACCAACACCTCCGAATCACTACCTTTTATACACTTAACTTGAGAGAAGTCTCTAGCTTTCCTTTCCCTTAGTTTGGCGAGTTTATATATATTCTTTTCTCCATCCTTACTATCAAGTCTAGCATAAAAATCATCTTAAGCTCTCAACTTAGCCTCACTAACGGCCTTCTTAGCTTCCCTGTTAGCCTGCTTGTACCTTTGGAAATTGTCCACATTCCGGTCCTTTTGCCACTTTTTAAAGTAATCCTTCTTGGCTTTTACCATGGTTTGAACCTCGTCATTCCACCACCATGTCTCTTTAGAGCTTGGACCTTTCCCGCCGACTCCCCAAGAAGTTCTTTTGATATTCTTCTAATCCCGTCAGCCATTGTATTCCACATACTATCACTATCACCTTCTCTTCCCCACTCCATCTCTTGGCCCATACGCTCCTTGAACACCTCTAGTTTCTCTCCTTTTAAGAACCACCATCTAGTCCGTGGGCTTCTAGTTTCTTTTCTCGGCCTACGATTCCCTTTGAGACCAATATCTAACACCAAAAGTCTATGTTGTGCCACTAGGCACTCTCCGGGAATGACCTTACAATCCTTACATAACAAGCGATCTGCGCCTCTAACAAGGAAGTAGTCGATCTGGCTTCTATTGGCTCCGCTCTTAAAGGTAATTAAATGTTCCTCACGCTTCTTATAGAGAGTATTCCCAACTACAAGGTCACCAGCTACCGCAAAATCCAAAATCCTCCTACCACCTTCATTTAGGTCACCAAATCCAAATCCACCATGTACCTTCTCATACCCTTGCCTCTACACTCCCACATGACCATTGAAATCTCCTCCTATAAAAAGTTTCTCTCCACAAGGTATCTCTTGAACCACATCATCCATCTGTTCCCAAAATTGCTCTTTAGTGAGGTCATCCAAGCCTACTTGGGGCGCATAAGCACTAATAATATTCACTATGCTCTCTCCAATCACAAGCTTAACTAAAATAATCCTATCTCCTTTCCTCGTGACTGTGACTACTGAGTCCTTAAGGTGCTTATCTACTATGATGCCTACCCCATTTCTATGCCTATCCTTACCCGTATAATAAAGCTTATACCCTGTGTCTTCTATCTCTCTAGCCTTCTCCCCTACCCACTTAGTCTCCTGAAGGCAAGCTATACTAATTCTCCTCCTAATCATGGTATCAACTAGCTCCCTAGTCTTACCCGTTAAAGTCCCTATATTCCAAGTTGCTAAGCGGATCCTATAGTCCTGGGCTAGCTTCTTTACCCGTGCTCGTCCAGGCACGCGCGGGAACCCTTGCTCACTTATCACCACACCCGGGCGCCGATGTGGCGCCCCTTGCCCATTTTATGTTGTAAAGTACTCCTTCAATTAAATTTATGTTGTATAGCAAGAGAGAAAAAAAAACACTTGCAAATTAGCTACACCTAGTGTCAAAAGATATGTTCTGTCCACGGATGAAGCATTTATCTGATACAGTAGACACAATCACACTTGTTTCACCTATTTTGCTCCTCTTTCTTTTATCATCTAATCTGTTTCGGGTGCAGCATAATCAAATCTATCAGTGCATATAGGGTCTGGCCATTAATCCTCAACTGTTAGAAATATGGATCATTGAAACAAAAAGGTCTCAAATAACAAGAACCTCACCTTTAAAAGCATTTGATGTCTTTTTGACTGGAGAAGGTGATCCTTCTCTGTAGAATGTAGTATCAAGAACAGAGACAGGGCTTGGCTGTTCCAAGGTTGCTGTTGTAGTTGTAGTTTCAGCTTTAGATCTGTCTTCACTCAACCTTGCTTCTATCTGAGTCAAAAAAGAAGGAATCTGTTAATCTCTTCTTAAGAATGATAATACATAAAGCTGAACACACTACAGAAGAATGCTTACGTAATTTCTCTGGCCTTGATGGGGGTATGCACCATAAATCTCATTTGATCTATCAATACTTGAGACTTCTATGTCTGTCAGTGAGGCCGATCTTATATTACTTTCTGATTGTACAGATATCGCATCGCAATGGTGAATCAATTGTCTTGTTTCACTACTGAGCTCAATCAAAGATGTTTGTTTGGATTTTGTACTTGGGGAGCCTGATTCCATCTGCTGCTTACTCAAATGCCTTCTGAACCTGCTTGAATCAGATATCTTGTTGGTTGGAGAAGATTGCTTCTCTATCCCATGCTTCCTCTGTTGCAATCTTGGGCTCACTGTTGTTGAGCTTCTCCCAGAGCTTGTGGGGTCATCTCTGCTCTTGTTTTGAGGCGACTTTGAAGTTTGGATTGGTTTACATATTTTGGCATTGCTACTCTTTTCCATGAAACAAAGAGGCTGGCAATAAGGTTCCCTGAAATGTCTACTATGCGGAGTCAGATTGTTGGGGGATGGCTTTTCAACCAAATTCCTTTCATTTTTTGCATTTACTCTTGTTCGAAGTTTGTCGAGGCTTGACATACCCTCAATTGGGATGACACAGGAACGTGAATTTCTTGTTTTCTGGATGACTTTGGCTTGTTTTGTGAAAGCGCCAGAGGATTCGTAGTTCTTTAGATGACCAATCCCTGTAACAGTAGGATTAGTCAGAAGGATGCTTTGCTGGCTTCCGGCCAACCTTGACATGGAGTTCTGGTCAAGTTTGTGGTAATCTGTGCCGTCATTCCTTGTGTGAGGCTCCAAATCAGAGGCCTCCTTTAAACTCTCCCTTGTTTTTTGCATTGCATCAAGTATCTGTTTAAGAGCTCTGAGATCCTTGCCGGATCTTTTGAACTCAATTTCCGTCGACCTTTTCTCAATTTGTCCATAGACAGAAGGGTACGAATTTTGCACCTTTTTCTGGACTTGAGCTTCGCGAAACATGGAAGCAGGTTTCCCAGAGCCTCCATTCCCATTTGTCTTCCTCCATGGAGCCGGTTCTAGTGGAAACGCTGAGTTTGGTTTCACGATGGAATTTATACTTCTTATCTGAGGTGGTGGGGAAGGTTTCCTCTGAGTTCTGGGAGACATGGAAACTTGATTATGGTTGCTTTCATCAGCTTTTCGTGATGTGGTCGACATTGCATCAGGATCCTCATCTGGGCAGCATTCAGTCATCCATATCTGATTGTTGTTGGCAGCCATGGAATCTGGAAAAGCTTCTAAGCCCATCAACTTTGCCACAACACCAGATGTCCGCCTATTATTACTTCCTGGCTCTTGCTGTGCGTCCAGGGTTTGGATGGACTTCACATTTCTCCTCGCTCGATCGTCTAAAAGATAGTTTGATCTAGATTCAGAGGCAGATCTGCTGATGGAACTTTGTCTGCTGTCCAAGGATAGTCTAGGAATCTCTTTGAGCTTTATCGCGGTTTTCCACGTATCACGGGATTCCCTTCCATCATAAGAGAACCGAGGAGTATCCTTAGGTGGGAATGGTCTGTCAAGACCAAAAACTTTTGGCTTCTCTGATTTAGGCGGCTGAAGTGGCCTTGGCGAATCTATGTGCTTCAGAACACGGTTTGTTCTTTCTGCTTTAGATATGGTCTTGATTGATAACCCACATGCTTCTCTGTTGAGTGAGTCCTTGACAACATCTCGGAGATCAAGGGACTGCTGGCTTAGGTGCAAAGAAGAAATTGGCTGTTTCTTGGGTAAAATCTGAGATTGGGTTTCAAGGAAATTGATCTGGCCCAAAGAAGACGGTTCTGGTTTAGCTGTTCTATTGCAATCAACTGATGAGAAGGTGGAGGAGCAGGAGGATGAAAAAGAGGTCCTGGATGATTCAACGGAGACTCTTCGCTTCTCTTTCACAACATCGTCCAGATTTGTTTCCTGAAATATAAGTGCATATAATTTGAGTACATATATTGGAGGCCACATCTGGTAAGCAATTTAAGTTTTTTTTGGAACAGTAAGCAATTTAAGTTTTTAATCTCTTACTGTTGTTTTCTGCATTTTGCTGTCGAGTTCCATTCCATGGTTGCCACTTTGACCTGCAGAAATTCTTGAGGTGTTAGACATGGAAGTGATTGACACTTGACAGTAAGAGTTTCACATATTGTGAATTTGTATAGGAAATAGAAATATTCGTACAAACTTTCCAGCAGAAGTGATATGAAGAATATTAGGAAACATCATTTCACATCAAGAGGATGATAAAGCATCGGAAAAGGCCTCAATTTCGTTTTGGCATTTTGTATTGTGCATATTGCACTGAAGAGGCACATTTAAGATTCAAGTTTATGCTGTCGCTTCAGCTACATTCAATAAATTTGAAGAACCATGAGGATCCTAGTTTTTGAAGTATCCAGAATCTCTTTAGTCTTTGAGCCCTTAACATGGATAAAATGCATCTCTTTCGTTGCGTTTGCAGATATGGGTATGTTTTAGAAGATTTTAACTTCATGCTCTGTTTATTTTGTGGGAACTGTTATCTCCAAAAGTAATTGTGAAAAATGAGAGGATTATGGCTGAAAATGTCTTACTAACATAGGGAGTCAGACTAGCGTCTCTTGAAACATCATTATCTCTAAGTTGAATTGGCCACCACCACCATCATATCCACCACCACCATTAACCCCAACCACCATTGGTGCCGTTGACATCCTATCTGACCACCATACGACCCAGCTGCACCACCACCACCATCACGGCACATGTACAAGTAGTTCCTAGGTTGCTACTACTACCCACCAGGCATCATCAATATTTTAGTCTCTGTAGTGAGGTTAATGCTGCGAATGGAATGTGTTCCTGCTGCGTCTGGCAGAAGACCTTCATGATTGGCCCGAGAAGGAAGTTCGATCTCCCCCTAATTTTCGTACTTATATTGGGAATTACACAAGCTAATGATTTTATATACGAGACACCCAACAGACAATCTTCCGTCTTACTTTTAAGCAGAGCCAAACACGGGAAACTGAATCATCTTTCTGCAAACTGCTTCCACCCAAAAACAAAAACTCGCCCAGGACTACCTGTTAAATTATTATCTCAATCCTCCTTGTTTTTTGTATCCCACTCAACTCTCTTCACATTCTAAACTTACTATCAACAAAGTTAGACTACCACTGATGGCCCAGATATAAAAGCCAATACAGGTCAAAGTTGGGTAATAGACTAAGACATGACGAGAAGTTTACTATTGAAATGTTAAGCAATTGAACGTCTGCATGATCATTGAATCTCGATAATCATGAACAGCCATTTTCTTAGACCTTACGTAGAATCCAATGTTTTAAACAACAAAGGTAGCTTTAATTGAGCACTGCATAGGATAAAATAGAAATACCTGGAGGCAGTCTCTTGTGGTTGTGGCTGCTGATTCGCCGGCTGGTGATGGAATGGTTGCGGTTGAAGAGCTGCAACATAACATTCATGCACCCAACCTGCTTATTCAGATCTGGGTTTTCATCCGTCAAAGAATGTAGTACCCTTGCAGACATCTCCTCCTCTCTCCTTGAATTCCTGAAGCTGAAAAACTTATGCACTCTGAGCTTCCATTTCTTTCTTTTTACTCTCTTTCTCAATAAATTTCAGACTCCATCTCCAAAACAGTACTGGGAAAAGAATAGATTCTGGACAACCCAAAAGAATAGTTGGCTCTCAGTGTACAGAAGATGTATCAATATATGTAATGACAGAATTGGCACTAACTATGACACTTTTCCAACTCCCATAATCACACTACTGTCTTCTCAGCATGTTTCATGTAAAAAGCAATGCCTTTAGTGTTCTTCAGAAAAACTCTCCTGTCCTTAACCGAAATAAGAGTTATTCTTCGTTTGTGATTTTGGGCCTTTGGAAAGAACCATGAGATAGGAAAAGGTATGAGCTAATAGACAATAGAAAGTGGAAAATGTTGTGTTTCACAGTTCAAGGTAGACAATATCTGCTGTGAAACGAAAACCTACAAGAAAAAAGTAGGGGGAAGGAACTTAGACCTATCCCCACCTTCTGCGCTTTGAATATCAATGCAAAACTGCAGGGAAGATATGCAGACTCAAGAGGAGAGATGTTTTGAGGGGCTTTTTGCCCAAAAGAACAAAAGAAACAAGTTTGTGCTTTTTCTCTCAAGAAACGGAAGCCATAGAGGCTAGTTTATTGGAAGGTGGTGTACTGTCTGCCCTATATGAAGGCATTGTGTAATCAAGCTGGGAAGAGAGAGGGGTGGCATTTATTGTGAAATTGAGAGGGAGAGCCCCAGGGGTATCTGGTTGGTAGGTGGTTTACTCCTCACATAATTGACCAAGCTCGATTCGTCGGGTCCGGTTGTGAGAGAGTAATTTCTTGTGAATGTCCTATTCCCAGTGTGGATGGCCCGTATTTAGTTGAGGAGCATGTAAGCTGATCTGGACACTCTGACCGTCGACCAGAAAAAAAGGGGGGAGAGGTGAACTATGTGGGTCAGATCTGTGGTTAATTACGTGGGGTTACGTTAGTTAATTTCTTCTGCTTTTCAAGTGGACAAAATAATGTGGGTGGGTCTGGGGTCTGGACCTCCCTACATGGTCATGTGGAGTCTGTCAGATGGTGGAAGAAATAGGAATGTGATTTATGCACTGGCAAGCCTGAGAGTCTAAAGCCCTTCTCAGCCATTCCCAAGTTCAGTTTACCGAATTACCCTCGAGTAGATTGTCATGTTGACCCACCTGATCAAAAGGGTGAAGAGCCTGAAGACCCTACATTATGCACCCCATTTATGCTGGATATTAGTAGTAGATTTATGTTACCATTTTCACTTAAGCATTTTGGTCTAATGTAATCACGCACTACATTCTTGAAGTGAATCCCTGCACTACAGATCCCCTGTTCCTAATTTTGGTAGAGTTCGATACAAAAGCTACCTCCTACAAATCCCATTTTGGGTTAAAAGTTAAATGGTGATTTGATGTTTAACCTCCTAGTGGATTACTGGATGGTAATATATGGCCCTTAGTCATAAAACATGTTGATCTTGTTATCTACTTCTTATCTAGCATAGTTGTAAGCATGCCTATTTCCGGATTTAGATCCAAAATTCAGTGAATGCTATTTCCTTTTCTTGTATATTATTCCTCTTGGCTCTTTGTATCCTTCTTTGAATGCAGTGTATTTGGTATTCTTGGTGGGTGAATTAAATTGCTAATAACTACATAAAACCATTATTGAGGTTTTAAATGCATGCTATTATTGAAGATGCAGACGTGTTAATTTTAACTTCATGGGCAGAGCTGCTGCTACTGAAGGGATCCCCAATTCCTCTCTTGAAGAGCTCAGAACTTCAGTTACTGGGAGATTTTTATTGCAGACACAATATATTTTGTGTGTATCTTGAACTTGTGTAAATCTTTGGTACTCATTCATTAGAAGAAAGATAGGTAGATAAGGCAGTTAAATAAGGTAGCGGCTCCTCTCCAGTTTGGGTTTTTGTGCTTGCATCCAATGCCCACAATAATGATTGGAACCGTTCACATTTTAGATCTCGTCTAAAACTTCAACCACACCAAAAATCAATGTTGATCAGATACCGATCAATACTTGATTGGCACACATTTATATTTAAAAAAAATATGAATGTGTTGTTTTTCCACACTGGATTTGGAGCCATTTGTGTGTGTTTTTTCACTATAAATGCGTGCTGATCAAGTATTGATCGGTATTCGACCAACCTGATTTTTAATGTGATTCCGATTATTTTTGTGGACCCAATTTGGGTCCACAAAATCCCAAACTGGAGAGGCTGGAGAACCCCCAAACTGGAGCGGATCTAGTTCCGTTGAATAAAACCGAACCAAGGTACCCGAGCTCCACTTTTCAAAAGCTAGTTTAAGGACTTGGAATAATAAAAATCCAAGTTCGAACACCATTTGAAACCCAAACTACTGGGGCTTCGGATTCCTGAGCAACTCAATTAAAGTTCATCTTAGACCGGAACGAATGATATACATACCAAGCCTGAGAAAAGTACTACTTGGCTCGGCTATTTATAAATATACAGAGAACGGGGTAGAGTTTTTTTTTTTTTTTTTTTTTGAGCTTCTACGCGTAGAAGTTTGTAATGCACTTGGTGAATGCTATTTCCTTTTCATGTGTATTTTTTTTATCTTGATATCCTTTCAAATTTACTAATGTTTTTTTTTTTTTTTTTTTTCTTGTGCATTATAGGTAGCTGACTGGAGTTGTTGATATCTATATTCCTGCCATCATTAGGTTTTCCAAATGCTTGGTTTTAAATAGATGCTAATCTGCTATTCCTATAACTGAAGGTGCAGAAGTCATAAATTTTTACTTCCTGAGCTACTGTTGAAGAAACTGATGGTGGTGAAGAGATCAGAACAGCCTTTACTGAGAGTTTTGTTACTGCTAAGAAGAGTTGCTTTCTGTATCTTCATCTGTATATCTTTATGATACTCCCCCCATGAGAGAGACAATTAGGAGAGAGACAGTTACTGAGTCATTTTTCGGATTTCATTAATACAAGTTTGTGTGGAATCCGTCATCAAGTGTGTGGAAGAGAAGGCCGTTAGAGCACTAGTGTAAGCATTTCAGGGAGCTTTGAATAATCATTTCTATGTACAAGTCTCTGCAAAAACACTATTTAGAATTATCTTTATGAAATTGCTTTTAAAACACTAAATGCTTCCATTGAAAAGTCTGCAAAACCAAAAAAAATTTATAATAGGAAAGTGCACCCAAAAACTTAAATCGCAGGTCTTGGCTTTGAAAGTCTTTTAAATTCTAAAAAAAATAAATCGATGGACCTTAGACCTTGTAAAACTTTAACATGAAATGGCACAATAAGTCTACACTTCTGGACCCTAGAACAATTACCCCAAAAATCAAAGCCATTTGAAGGAACCCTGGCAAAATTCTTCTTCTTCTAATTCTCTTTATTCTTTAATATAATGTTCTTTAAGCACTGTCCTTGCTCAGCTGAGAGGGATTTCAAAATAGGTAATGACTAGAAGGTAGCAATAAAAAATGTCAATACCCAATGCTGCGACACATGCTCGAATCACCCGTAACTTTTTTTTTTTTTTTATTTTATCAAATCTATGGGATGGAAATTTTGTGCACTCCTTGACAAGATGAATATGGTCACTACTCACTACCCACATGACTTGTTTGGGGTTACAATCTTTTATTTTTGTGGGGTGGCACATATGCAATTGATTTACAGTTCATAGACTAGTGCACAAAGACGCCAATGCTCTGGATGTTGAATGAAAGAAACATGGTAATGTGCACATAAATCAAAATGATTCTTGGGTATGTCCTCTCTGATGCCTTTTGGCTTTGATTTGAGGGCATGATTCCGCAGCAAACGCGACGGTTTAGGGGGACCACTGTTTCAGTGGTATTCTGTGAGCAACCACTTTGTACATTTATTGTCAAAGGTTAGGTCTGTCTTCAATCCATTTGTTTCAGTGGTATTCTGGGAGCAGCCACTTTGTGCATTTATTGCCAAAGGTTAGGTCTGTCTTCTATCCACCCCCCACCCATACCCCTAATTATTGGAGACTAAATGTGTTATGTTATTGTTGTTGTTGTTGTTGTTGTTGTAGACTAGTGCACAAAGCTACAAAGTGGCTTAATTGTGAAGAAAATGATATGACAGAGAAAATGGGTGTGGAAATTCCAGCTTGCATTCCAACATGTCAACAGCACATAATTGCACATTTATCCTTCACCCTACCTATTTGTAGATCAATCACCACTTTTGGCTTGTAGTTTCGTCACAATAGCTTGCAGGGGACAACAATATGTCTAGTTTGGGGTGAGTGTTTGTATTTATTGTTACGATAAACACTTGAAACTTGAGGACGTTCATCCGATCGTTAATTTCATGGCTCTAAGATTAACCGGATCCGGGTGTAAAAGTACAATATGTACGTAAAAATGTCGCAGTAGTGAAACAGCTGTAATGCCGTGACGTGTACTTACTGTTTTTCAAACATATGGCTTCCCACCTCACTATAGCTTGTTCCACAAATTGCTTGCATCTCAATGGTCAACAGTTGATTAATAACGGTTGGAATCTTCCGTCTCAATATCTCGTGTATGATATTAGGAAATGGTAATTTGATTTAAAACCATGATCACTTCCTTTATGAACATGATTAGTTGGAAGATTGAATACTATTGTTAATATTCAACTCTATGTGAGAGAGAGAGAAGAGAGATTATAACAAGGGTTCTGATCTTCTCCGCTCCTAGTTTTATGACCATGATTAGTTGGAAGATTGAATACTATTGTTAATATCCAACTCTATGTTAGAGAGAGAGAAGAGAGAGATTATAATAAGGGTTTTGATCTTCTCCGGTCCTAGTTTTATGACCATGATTAGTTGGAAAACTGAATACTATTGCTAATATCCAACCCTATGTGGTGAGAGAGAGAGAGAAGAGAGAGATTATAATAAGGGTTCTGATCTTCTCCAGTCCTAGTTTTGGACTGGACGGGACGAGACGGGATAGTTCATATTTGAACTATACATTGCTAAAATTAGTGGGATCTGATTCACTCAGAAACTCTTATCGGTGAGCGTTTTTGAACAAACTGAACCATTAATTGTAGCAAATGGACGGTTCAGATTTAGACTGTCCCGTTCATTCCAAATTAGTGACTAGAGATGATCCATTCCATTACGAGTATAATGAAGTTTTTCACATTCCTTACGGGTAATCAATTCAATTAGCATGAGAGTGATGTAAGTCATAGGCATTGTATAAATGCTTAGCTTTTGGGCACTGGTGATGCGAGTGTATTGAGACTGGGGTCAGCCAACCCTACGGGAAAAAAATATACTATTATTATCTTAATTTTAAAAAGAAATTATAAATGAACTTCTTAAATTTGGTGGTGACACCACTGGACAACTCTTAAAAATTCATAAAAGTTGGTTTGTTGTGTGACTTGTTCAAATCATTGTCACTCTTTTTGTTTTGTTTTTATAACGAGAGGTTAATCTATCTTTTTATATGCCTTGATAAGGACAGGTTGAACCTACACCAAAAAAAAAAGAAGAAAAAAAACTAATAATCAATTGTCGTCTTGGATACATTTGGATGCCTAACCTAAAAGAAGGTACAAAGCCAATATAGCTAGTATAGTTGGTTTGATGAGTACTACTCCCTCCGTCCCAATTTTATAGTCCCAATTGACACTTTTTGTTGTCCCAAAAAAATTGTCCCACTTCAAAACTAAATGAGTAATTATTAAGAAATTTCCTCTTATACCCTTGTATTTTGAAATTAAAAATAATAAAAAAGTAAGAAAGTGTAATGATTGAAGGGTAAAATAGGAAAAACATGTTTTCAAAAGTGCAATGATTATGTCCCTTTATTAAGTTGGAATCCCCAAAAGGGACCATAAAATTGGGACGGAGGGAGTATATTGGAATCTGGTCTTTGGCGTCTATCCCTTCTTTTTTTTTAAAACCCATGAGTTTTCTCGCTTTGTTTTAATTAGATGATTAGTTTGGCTGGCTTTGTCCAAGATTTTTGTAATGAATTGATAACATATAACTGTTGCTGGACTTATATGAATATAATCTCATTTTTGAAAAAATAAAAAAATAAAAAATTTGACACTTATCCATAATTTATCTCATATCCTTTGCTAATTACAAGTAATTATTCATTACAGTGTCGAACATAGTCACTTGGTGCTCTGGATCACTCCAGCACCACACATATATGTTGGATACATAAACTTTAGTCGTTGACCCTACAAAAATGAGTGGTGTTGCATTATTCTGGAGCACCACGGGATCATGCTCCGAGAGTATTGAATAATCACATGCTAATTGCTAATTCTTCTTTGCTAAAGCAACTTCCTGCTAAACTACCAACTTCAATGACTATACATACATGTTTTGAGCAGACTAGAATAGCCTCCAAAAAGCAAATCTCCACTGCTACATACTCCCTCCGTCCCCGTATTTTGTTGGTCTTTTTTGAAAATTTGTGCTACTTTATTTATTATATCTTTTTGCACGGATCTAAAAAAATATGCAATATATATGTATCTTGTTTGACAAATCTTAATTAGTTCTATTATTCAAAGTTTTCAAATTCATGGAAAACATTGTAAATTGGAAGATAATATGAAAACAAATGTAAGATATGAAACAAATAAACATTTGAAAAATGGCACAAACTCTAAAAAAAGACCGACAAATACAGACAGAGGGAATATATAATATTGTTTCGTATTTTCTTAGAAAGCATCTTGGTAGAAATAGATTAAACCAAAATAAAAATATCTGGAATGTTAATTCTAGCTATCATTAATTGAATTCTGTTTATATACCAGGAATCACACTTTGAATGTCAGACGCCTGAAAGAACGTCAACAATAAAATTTAGAAAAAGAATGGTAAAGTTACACGACAATTAAGCCTTACATCCACCAGTGACTATCTTATTTTACTTAACACGCTTTTTTTTTTTATAATATTATTAAGATATAAAAGCGGTCAGTTGCGTAAAGTTGTTAGACTTTAAGACGAGATCCGGGGGCATGTTCATATCGTACTAATGTTATGTATTTTTTGGCTTTATGTTAAGCAAGTTTTGGTGTAGTAACGCATGAGCGTGTACGTAGAATAGTAAAATTATGTAACAATTCTGTAATACAAAACTCAGCCTTCAAAAACCGAAAGGAATCACTGCATTTTAAAATGCAATTGGTCCTGTTTATCATAGAATGGGTTTACAAATGTTTACGAAATTTTGAAGATTTAGGAGATAGAGCACGATTTAGAATTTTATGATTCGAAAGAGAGTTACTAAATATATATATTTTTTTGCCACACAAAATGTAAGTGCTGGTATAGTACGATGTCATCTCCACCAGGGTGTATTGTTCTGTCACACCACACCACACCACTATTTGTGGAAGAACCCGCCACACCTATGTCGTGACCGAAGCTAAGATCTCACCATACGCGGGTAGTGTTAAGAGTATGTTTAGCCCCAATGAGGGATTGTGAGAATTTGAATCCGAACCTTGTCCAACTAAATTCAAGTTTCCGACGACTAAACCAACCTAAACATAAGATATGATTATATATAGAAACTGACTAATTGTTTATGAATAACACCTAGGTTTATGAGTAATTGTTCCATAGTTTGGGAGAACAATCACATGCTGCTTCCTTTCTATTAATCTAACATGTATGGTGTAAGAGTGTCTTGGAGCACTACATGACCATAAAGCACTGAGTAATTAGACTACGTTTAAATTTATATCCTCTTATTTTGTACTCCTTCCGTCTAGATTTGTTTGTCTCTCGTTCTATTCCATTTTGATAAAAAAAAAAAACGCTAGTGATATCTTTAAATTGGTAATAAGTTTTATATCCAATGTAGATCTTGTTCAATAGATCTCAATTAGTTTTAGTTTTATAACACAATATTTTTAAAATTACATAAAACGTTATAAATTACAAGATATTATCATTTGAAGAGTGACACAAACTCCCAAAACGGACTAATAAATTCAAACGGAGGGACTATTTTTTTTTTTTTTAAATGGATGGTGATAGTTGAGATAGGGCTGCAGATTTTTTCTTTATTTATTTATTTTTTGAAAGGCGGAAAATTTAGATAGGGGTGCCGATTGAGAGCACAGACCATGTGGATAAAAGGAAGAAAGTTCATGAGGGATGCCAAAGTTTCATTAGGGCAAGGTCCAGCTAAGCTCTATCTCTATCACCAATCATAAAAACTACTAACCCATCAAACCTCCATTATTGACACATGATGTTCCCTCCACATATCCCCCATACCAAAATCACCATGTGCTTTTGTCAGATTAGTTAGTGATTGGTGGGGTTTTCATGTACTAACAATTCTACAAGTCCTCAATCACTTGTACTATTTGAAAAGTTATTCAGTATTCGTGGAGCACTGTCGCGTGGTGTCTTACCACCCCCTCTCCGCCCCATATTCAATACTGTTTAAATATTATATATAATATTTTTCATGATTTCGAAAATATTGTACAATAGAACTCATTGAGAACTAGTAATATCAATAGTACATATTTTGGAATATCCATATTGAAAGGTATAAGTAATTAAAAATTGGCACGAATATTGAAAATGGACAAATAATTTGGGATGGACAGAGTAGAAGCAACCATTATAAGGCTCCATTCCCCAAAGTTTCTAAATTGACTTAAATGACTAAAGCTTGTGTTTTGACAGATTTCAAAGCAAGTAATTTTTGGATGAAGAGATAGAAATTGCAATAAATCAACAAATACATCAACCTAAAAAGGAAAAAAAAAAGGAAAAAAATATAGAAAAGGAAAACAAAAAGTAAACAAGAAAAATAGTAAGAAAACAAAAAACACAGAGAAGAAAAAACCACCGAAGCCGCTGGAGAAGGTGTCATGCCGTCACCTAAAAATCTTGATTCTGGCCACCCATAGTAATTGAGAATATAAAAAGTATACCTAAGTAATTTGTCTCGGAAACAAATTAAACGGCACTTATGGCATTAAATTTGGAGTACAATAATATTAATATCCATGTCCCAAACAAAGGAGAGACCCAAAGTTAGCAACTCATCAATTCAAGGGTGACTATTCACAAGCATGCTCTAAATTTGGATACTGGCCTCCCATAATAAGCACTGTTGAGAATATAAATTGTATACCTAAGTAATTTGTCAATTAAACGGCACATATGACATTAAATTTGGAGTACAATAATATTAATATCCATGTCCCAAACAAAGGAGAGACCCAATGATAGCAACTTATCGATTTGAGGGTGACTATTCACAAGCATGCTCTATGGGTTAGGGGGAAAAAAAAAGAAAGAAGAGGAGGACCCCAATATTGTTTGTCCCTTAAATAGGGGGTGTTCCATGTTAGAGGTGTGTTGAATGTGGGGTAAGCCAAGATTCCATCTTTTCCCGGCCCCTTGATCACATGAGAGGAGGGGAGATAGCTTTGAAATCTCAGATCTAGGAATGCACAGCAAGAAAAACTGGATTTGAAGGGCAAAAAAATTAAATTGCATACATATAAGTCAGTAATGGAACTACAATACATGGCTTTTCTAGTTTCATGAATAATAAGACCTCGTATCAAAGAAAAAAATCCAGTGAGTTGACAATAAGACAACAAGAAGACAAAAAAATAAAACACACACACACACACACTTTAATGTACTTTTTAATTTTTCTATAAATTTTTACTCATTCTTATATATTTTTCACACATTTCGATATATTTTTCAAATCTTAACAATAGTCCAATAGGCGATTTTAGAATTTTCTGAGAAAATAAATAGCCTCTAACAAAACAACAATAAAGTACATGTATTCCATTCCACTATTAATTACTACTTAGATTTTCAACACAAAATCAATTAATTTTTTTGAAAAAATATGTACTCAATAGGGGCTTGTTTGGTTCGCCTTGTTTGATTAGTTTGAATAGTAAAAATAAGCTTGCATGTTTGACTCATACTGATATGCTTATTTGCTTATTTTGCATAATAATCGACCAAAATACCACGAAAAACAAAATAAGCAAATAGTGAACTAAAAACATTTGTTATTTCGACAATCAATTATTTATTTTTAAAGTAAGCCGATGAACCAAATTAAATACCTTGCTCCATAAGATTCAGATTAAATCACACACAATCAAGTTGCCAGATCATTGGAATCAAGAGTCATCCCTTCTGCACATGCCAAGTTGATTCTATACGTATAATATAATCCACCACGAGTCATTAATTAAATGGTTCTTAAATTTAAAAAACAATAGCCAAAAAACAACTCAAACCCTGATCTTGAATCTCTACATAATGACCACATGCACAAATCTGATTTTGATGGGTTATTATCCAATGGGCTGTTAATTCTCATGTATGTAGGGTCCCCCTCCAATGGGTTCACTAAGATCTTGATACGGTGTATCTTCCAAATTAAAAAAGAAAGAAAAATTAAGAAACTAATAATTAAGATCATTAGTATCTTACTAGACCTTTTTGAAGTAGTTAGGTCACATATAAACATTAGGGGTAAAATTGGTTCGGTTTCGGTCGGTTTGGGGGGTATGTAAGACCGAAACCGATTGGTTCGGCGTGAAAAATTCATATACCGATTCCGACCGAACTCATCAGGGAACCGATATCGGTTTGGTCTGGATTTTCGGCCCAACCTGAAATTATTACTTCAGGAGAGTAAATGCAATGAAAAATTCAAAATATCGCACATGCAGCATTTCCAAGCAGCAAAACGGAAAAAAAAAAGAAAAAGAAAAAGAAAAATGGACCATCAAGAATGTAAAGATAATAAACAAAATAAAGAAAATTGTGTGTTACTAAAATAGTCTATTGGACCATCAAGAATGTAAAGAAAATAAAGAAAATTGTAAAAACGTTTCCGAAGCACATTTTGGAATAATTTTTACGGAGTATTTAGTTTTATCAAAGGTATTTCCAGTACGTTGATAGTCTTTTGCCAGGGGAGTCGATCGAGCAAAAAAGATGAACAAAAACTCCGTTTGTATTAATCAATCAAATAGGAGTACAAATTTGAGAAAAATCCTCATTCACACTCCGATTCTCTCCGTGTTAATCGGAACCAGGGATGCTACGGAGCCGCGTGTTGTGTGGGTGTCGGTGTCGGTTTGACGATCAGAGACGTTCGTTGCGTAGAGTTCGTCGAATACCACCAGTGTACCTAAAATCATCTCGATCCCAGTGTACCTAAAATCAGCTCGATTGAATATCATTAAGTGTTCCGATGAGACACTTATTGATATTTGATCAAGTTGATTTTTAGAATACATGTAAACTTGACGAGTTCTATGCAATGAACGTGTCTAATCACCATACATGCATAGCACGCTTCGCAGTATAGACGTACAATCAGAGGGAAACATAAAAACGCGCGTCCCTTCAAACTTCAAAGTTCAAGGCACAACGTGTATGGCGGGCACGGTGGTGGTTGGCAGAGACTCACTTGGGAGGACCAAATGGGTGGACAAAATCAACAAATACGTGTTACAAGTGCAACCATTGAATACATCGTGTTCGTAGAGAGTGAAACCCATTACCTCGAGAATTTTGTGTGCCGGCCGGGTATCACCATGTTTACCCATCGGTGGATCGGACTGTCCAAACATGTTTTAGATGGCTGAGATTTACTGGAGTAAACTTATACCTACAATTTACAAAAATACAACCCTTCAATCTAGGTAATCCAAAATATATTTAGACGGCTCGGATGTGCCGACAAATACCACGTGTCATTACCCGTTTCCCGTTTGGCACGCAAGTTTTTCTCCATTACTTGCCCCCTAGAAAAGTGCAACACGGGTAAATGGGATATGGGGTTGCTGCTATGTAGCCTATGGCGCCTGCATCTTTTCGACAAATTGAAAACGTTCATTCCATAGAGCACGTCGATTACTACAAATTTATTAAAAATCAACTCAATCGGATATGGTTAAGTGTCTCATCAGAACACAAATACCTTGAAAAAAATGGAACACAAATGAATACAAACATTGGATCAAGACCACTGAACCAATACTTTTTCAAGTTATCTGTGTTACAACGAGGCAGTTAACGATATCCGATCGAGTTGATTTTTGATATACTTATAGTACTCAACAAGCTCTACGGATTAAACGTCTCTAATCGTCAAAAAAATGCCGGCGCGACTGCGCCATAGGCTGCATAGCACGCTTTTGTGCATGGGGCTACACAGTAGCAATCCCAAGTCCTGGTAAATGGGTCAAGCCAACGGCTCTCATCCTTTCACTTTTATTGAAAACGCTACGTAGTTTATCCGTCATTGATCAGTCAATTGTTGATCGTTTTTCATACTTCTTGTTTTAAAAAAATATCGTTTTTCACAAGTTAATAGATAAAAGTTGGCGATATTGATATCTCCATTCTCTCCATTCTTTTTATCGAGAGTAGGAAAGGATAGTAAAAAAATTATATTTGTACATGTATGTATATATATTGTGATGATAAAATTGTCTTAATAAGTTAATAAGTTGAAATCTTAAAAAAAAAAAAAAAAAAGAGTTACTACAATATTAGAGGGGGAGGGAGTTCAGACCTTGTTCTCCAATGGATTTTATCAAAATTTGAAAAAAATCAACCCCTTGATTTTATCTATTCAGGAAGAAATTTAAAAAATTTGTAGATTTTTGCATTAAAAAATTAAAAAAATCTATTGATTTTATCAAATATCTTCACGAATGGATAAAATTAAAAATTTAATTTTATCAAATTTTTAATAAAATTTATTAGAGAACAAGGACTTAATGGGAACATTTTTTTTTTTTAATATCTTCCTTCCATGTTATAAGGCACGTAGATAGCGTATGATATGCATACTGAAAATTTAGGTCATTCCATAAGTGGTGATAGTCAACAGACTCAACACCTACTCCCATGTGATCTGTAGAGTACAGAGAAGAAAAAATGATGAATCCACTGGCACAATGATGGCTAGCTAGTACATCAAAGTCATGTGTGATCTCCCCTTGAACAAAATATAAATAAAAATCATGGGGATTAGTAAAAAAAAAATAAAAATCATTCGGTGTGGATTCTGAAGATGCTGTGGATCACTGATTTTGTAGCTAAATTGGACAAATCTCAGAGACTCTTTTTTTCATCTCTTTCTGGAGACCTTATTTCACCTTTTATGTATTTTGTTTTGGTTGGTACCTTGCCAATCTTTTTCCTTCTTTGTTAGTCTTCCTTTTGGACCCTATTTGGCATATGATTGCCGGTTTGCGGATGCTTGTTCTCCGTTGTTATGCCATTTTTACGTTTCAGTTAATCTTTGTAATCCGTTTGTATATATCAATAAAGATTCTTTTTGCCGATAAAAATAAAATAAAGATCATGGATGATCCTGAGAATCATATCATGTATAATACGGAGTATCAAATGAAGTCATCAGTAGATTTTTTTTTATTTTATTTTAATCCTCATCAGTAGGTCACTGCAGGTAAGGAAAAAACAAGTTTGCAATGATTTACATGGGTGCGTATGCATGAGATTTTGTTCCATTATTTTTTGTCTTTTTTTCTCCATAATAGAAGAGGGTAGTTTTTCTTTTTCTTTTTCTTTTTCTGTTTTAGTATTATCATATGATTACTGTGCTTGGGACCTTGAGTCTTAATTTTATCCGTCTTTTTGCTGCACTCGCTGGCTATTTGAAGACCCCATACACGGAAGGCGATCTACTAAGGACTCCTTCAAACATAAATTTCGTGCAGACTTCACCATTTTTCGACTTTCCGGATCAAATTTTGACGATCCGAATGGCTCAATGTTTTTAAAATGCATTTCCCAAGGTCCATAGCGTTTTTAACAAAAAATGATTTGATCAAGCCCTTCCAGGTATTTTTTTTTGAAGATTTTCCGCGTGGACCCTTAAAAATGCATTTTAAAAACATTGAACAGTTCCGAACGTCAAAATTTGATCCGGAATGGTGAGGTCCGCACAGAATTATCCTAAGGGAGTCCTTAGTAGATCATTATCCCCCCATACACTATCTTTAAATTGGTTTTGAGCAACCAATCATAGACGGAGTCAGAAATCTCACTACACAAAGGCAAATATGTATTGGAGACAATGACAAACCTATATAATTTATAGAAAATTTTTATTTTATTTTATATATAATACTGGACACTTATTTTTTCCCGCAAAAGGGTGACCACCCCTACTGGCCCTCCTAGCTCTATCACTGCAACCAATGTATTCTATTTGTATGGGTAATTGTCAGATGTAAGCCTTGAGGATATAGATAAATCAAAGGAAATACACAAAATAAATTGTACCGGCCTAGATTCCAGTAAAAGCCCGGTAATCGGTATAGGTTGGTATGCTCGGTATCAACAGGTACAAAGCCGGTACATGTACCGTTTTATTGCTGGTGCAGTACATACCGCGCAGTGGCTGGTTCGTTACAAGATTGACAACACTGGTGAGAGTGAAAAACGAACTATTCGTCCACTCCATATAAGACTCGAACGTGAGATCTCTTCAAGAGAAGTTCCAAATTCTAGCCTCGAAGTATAGTTTTTATGGGGTTTGGTAAGAGAAAACTAAGGGTATAGACCAAAGTGTACAGATTTTCATACAAAAATGTGAGTTTTGAATCACACCCGATTGGAAAGAAATGTCTGAGTTTTAAATCAATCACTTATGCACGTTGGATTGAGTTAATTTCTCTTGAGGGCCCCTTGGCGTTGGGAAGCCCCAAATGGGTCTCTGAACAAGATATGTAGAAAATATGTACCTAAATTTTTTGTACCCCTAGCATTGCTCGTTTGGTAAGTAGTTCTATCTTTGTGAAAAAAATCTAGGATTGTACAAGAACCACACTCTATGTACGTCTCTCAGTGTAATAATCCACGATAAAGTTCAAATCGACCCTCTAATCATTGATACATGATTTTATCACTTGAATGCAAAGTTTGAATGGTCTATATTCTCTTCATCGATGATTTGTTACTTTTTCAAATTTAGTTAGTTGCTTAACTCTCCAAATACTTTCGGGTTAGCAAATTGTTGAGGCCACTGGAGGTTATGCTCAACCATTACCGGACATCATGTTATCAAAAAATGAAAAAAAAAAAAAGAAAAAGACTTTCCAAGTACTTTTGTAGCCTAACTAATACTACTACTCACTTTTGCCAGTGAGAGAGAGAGACCACCCTACAATTACTTGGGCTTAAACACAATAGATGCAGCTCTACATCCGGGCTTTCAACGCATAAGATAATGATCCAACCTATCCTGAACTTCCGATCACCAAGGTCCATTCAGTCCTGGGCTGAATGCTCGAATGAAGCCCAAATCTGATCTATTTTGAGATTTTGTGGTTTTCTCCCCTATTTAAAGCCCTCTTTCCTTTTAGATTGACCTCGGGCTTCACCAATTTTTTATTTATTTATTTTTTTTGTAAGAAAATTTTATTGAAACAAACCTTAAACAGGAGCTAAGGCCATTCCTCTGAAAAAAAAAAAAAAACTAAACAAGGACCTACACATAAGTCATAACACACCTGAACCAGCACTGATCCAGACTACATACACAGAAACAGAAACCTCATGGCACTACAAAAACTCTCATGTATCTGCCATTTCCTACACCAAAGCTTATTAACATCAGATTTCTTTACATTCCTCCATGAGCTAACATAGGATCGAATATCAGTAGAAACTCTACCAATAACACGCTGCTCATCATTATGATTTCGTCTCAAAATTCTAGAGTTCCTTTCACCCCATAGATGATAAAGAACAGCAGCAAAAACCAACTTAGGAACCAGGTGATTCAAGCTACTACCAAGTTTGTGAATGGTAAACCACTCCAACTCAAGGGAATTCTGCACTCAAATAACAGATGGCTATTGTCTGATAAGCACAGCACGTACTCCTCAATGGTAACAACCCCCCAACTGTGAAGTCTATCTTCACCGAGTATTACTTCTTCGTAGCAAGTTTATACGTTCCAGTGTCTCCACAACTTGTTCCATTGATGGCCTTCTTTTGGGGTCATATCCGAGGCATTGTCGGGCAAGATGAGCTAAACGCCATGCAGCTTTTGGAGGATATTCCCCTTCCAACCCAGAATCCATTACAGCCGCTAACTTTCTTCTATCAACTAAATAGGGCTTGACCCAGTCTACCAGATTACGTTGCCAATGCAGATGCTTTGTATCACGTGCACATAAACCCGTAAGCATCTCAAGCAATACAACACCAAAACTATACACGTCGCTCTTCACATTCAAATGACCTGTTGAACGAGCATAATGTTAATATGGTAACACCAGTTCGGTGGGCTTAGTTCAAGTCATTTTGAAGCGCAGAATATATGACCGATTTTGTTAACTTTCCTAAAGCTTGATTCTTAGCCTGAAGCCTGGAAAGGTTCAGGGATTACCTGTGGCTATATATTCCGGGGCAACATAGGGTTCATAGCATAACCATGTTGGCAAATACTCGTAGGGGTAGAAACTTTCTGGGGAGTGAAACAATGCATACCGGAAGTCTGAGATCTTGGAATTGAACGACTGCCAAATTGAATTACATATGTCAGACTAAGGCCTAAATTATCATCCGTTTCCTTCCTAAAACCATCTCATACACAGAAAGCATTTTGTTACAAGTTCACTGGCTTTCTCATAACCACAATGCAGCCAGAAAACCATATTCCAAGCAAGATGGGAGTGGAGAGATATAAATGACTGAATGAATTCAATTTTAATCTATACAGATGACAGAAACTAAGGGTTTCGTGACTGAAAATGAAGGAGTTAATGGCTGTTTGGTGGCAGCTCCTATGTTGTGAACATCGATTTTGGAACAGTAGACATGCTGATTTGATGCAGAAAATAAAAAAAAGAAATAAAGTCTAGGAAGCACTCCTAGAAGCTACACATCACACCTAAGGCTAGAGTTTCATTGCAAAATTCACAGAAAAACTTGAAAGCTTAGTAAATTTATCGGAGTATTCAACTCTACTTATTCAGAAGTATTAACTAGTTTTCTACAGAGAGGAGGATGATTTTGTTGATTTGGAGGAAGTGAGTCTGTTTCTTTGGAGTTTTAAGTTCACGTTCTCCTCATTTTTCGCTTGTTTTGGGGTTTGTCCGTGGTCCAGATAGGTTGCTGCAGGTTTTTGTTTTTGTTGTAGTGGTGTGGGTTTTGTTGGTTGGGTTTCAAGGATTGCTAGGTTTTTTGGGTTTTGTGGTTGGGTTTCAAGGATTGCTAGGTGTTTTGGTTTTGTGGTTGGGTTTATCTGGTTTTTGTTCCTTTGGGTGGCAACTAGCCTGCCTTATTTTTTGGGGTCAAGTGTGGCGTATGCCGGTGTGCCCTTGTCCTTTTAATCTTTGCATCCTTTATAAAGATTATAAAATTTCTTTTGCCAAGCAAAAAAAGAAAAGAAAAAGAGAGACTACAGACTTAGAAAAAGAAAAAACCCAAGACTAGGACTTCAAAACAAGAAGCTAGTAAAACTGAATTCTTTAGACTTCTGATCCCTAACTGACACCATATGAGACAATACAGATAAAAACCAAATACATAATTTGACCTGCAAGATAACCTGTGGGCGACTCCTGCTCCTGATGTCAAGCAAAGACAGATAGTAAATACAATGTCCTTGACTCGAAACAGTGTTGAAACTGGTCAGTAACATCCTGACCCTATATCATAGATAAATAAGACACTAATACAATAATCACTAAGCATGCTTCCATTACATCCCATCTACGACAATCACAATGCATGCTTCCTTTACTTCCCATCTTGAAACCAGTGAAAATTTCATTATGTCGCCGCTTATTTAAAATCTACTTTTTCTCGAGCTTCTTATAGATTGCATCATCCTTGTCATGGTACCCAGATCTAATTAACTGGTTGCAGGAAACTTACCCCATCAAGCAATATATTTGATGCACTGAATTCTCTGCAAATTACTGGTCTTTTTAATGAGTGCAGAAATGCCAGGCCTCGAGCTGCTCCTATTAGTATCCTAAGCCGAATATCCCATGGCAGTGGTTGGACAGCAGAGCCCCCTATATAAAACCAAACCACAATGAATTTTGTCAATTTCTAGAAGACATCAGTGTGTATTGATGCTTGCGCATCTTGTAGTAATTATAACATAAATTACTTCTATTCACTCTTACGTCCAAAAAGGTGGTTCTCCAAGCTGCCTTTTGGCATGAATTCAAAGACAAGGAGTAGTTCATCATCATCCCATGAGTATCCTAGTAGCTTAACAAGGTTAGAATGAGAAAGCCCTCCCAAGAAACCAACCTCAGACTGCAAGAATGCAAATATCAAACAAACTAATAAGCCCAGTTCAAAAAAAAAAAAAAAAAAACTTAATAAGCAAACAGCATTAAAAAGAACATAAGTTGGTGAAATAACTCTTAACCACAAGAACAAGATAGAAACAGATTACTACCAAGGTTTTGCAGATACTGCCCGAAAGCAAAATACAATATCAATTTCTCAGAAGAACTGAAATATTGGAAAATAAAAGGTTGAAGTGTCTAGCTGTCCCAAATACGAGTGAGGAACATAGTAATATAGAAATTTTATAAGCATCATAAAACATAAAACTGTTGCATGTTTATTAATGCAAAAGTAAAATTTACAAGATACAAATTGCACTAATATCCTTCAAGACTTTGACTTGTTTCCAGATGCCACTAAACAACTAATTACATCAGTAAAACCATAACAGAACCAGGCAACCTGAAAAACATATCATACAACTCTCAACAAATGCACTACCATAAACTTGATTTTAGTGGCAATCTTTTCTTCTCATTTTCAGTAGTTTCTCCAAATCTAAACAAAGCAAGGATTTGGGAAACCTTTCTCTTTCATAAGAGTAAAATTTACAAGATAAAAAATTGCACTAATATCCTTTGAAACTTTGACTTGTTTCCCGATGCCACTAAACAACTAATTACATCAGTGACCAAAGCAGAACCAGGCAACCTGAAAAACATATCATACAACTCTCAACAGCTGAACTAAACATAACTTGATTTCAGCAGTAATCTTTTCTTCGCCTCTTTTTCGTTATTTTTTCCAAATGCAAACTAAGCAAGATTTGGGAAAACCTTTGTCGTAGCAATTTGAAATCAAAAGTAGCAGATGATGTCTGATGCTGTATGAGAAAGTCAATTGCAACTAGCTCATTACTTTTAATTGATGCTAAATCCAAACAAGCACTTCTCCTTGTCAATTAGAAATCTTAAAACCCGGTAACATTCCGTTATTGCACCATCTAGAAATTCCTTACTATTGTCTTCTTGTACATGGAGAGCAAAAAAAAGGAATATTAAAGGTATAAGACGTTGCAAGGATATTCTTAGGAAGAGATAAACTATTAAGTAAGAAACTAAGAAAGTAACAAGATAAAGATTGAGCACCTCAATAATTTCAGCAATGGATGTCTAAAGGTATAACACCATGTTTTTTTTTCTTTTTTTTGTTTTCTGCAATAACAACAAAAATTACTCATCCATATTCCATTAACATTTGTAAGATACCCAGACTTCTAAACAAAAAACTATCTGCCTGCCTCCACCCCCAAAAAACCTAAACCTCCATAAAATGAAGTACTACTACAGAATATTCAGGCATAAAAGAGAATGAAATCATATGCTTAGATAAGTTCAATGCACAACGTGATTGAGTTTAAACTATAAAGCACTACTCCAATAAGTAATAGAAAAAAATAGAAAGGATGGCAAAGCCTTCCATAAATAATTCACCAACAAATTGTGTTAGTCGTTACCCGCCAATATCGAAATCTGTCATCCATCTGATAGTCCAACTTCTTGACCGCAACAACAAATCTGCTACCATTGTTCAATGTCACCTTTTCATCAAGCCTACCCCTGTAGACTTGCCCAAAACGCCCTTTTCCCAATAATGCATCACAGCTGAAGTTTCTGGTAGCATTCTGCAATTCTGAGAAACTGTATATCCTTAAATTTGGGATGGGTAAGATCTGACCATCCGGACATGCCATATTGGTGTCACTCAGTGCAGAGAACTGCCTGTTCCTAGAGATCTTGCTTTCATCTGAAGGATTAGTGTTTGTTGTCAGATATATGCCTACTTTCATATGCAATTTAAGAAAAATACAATTATGTAAGTGAAAATAGGGAGGGAAATTCGGTGCAAGTTATACAAAATATGGATGAGAAAATCACCTCGGCTGATCAACGCATTTATGGCTTTAGCTCAAATATCAACGTCAGGTATTCCCATTGACCAGATATCAATACTTCTAGATAAAAATGAAATGCCCCTTTGAAACAAATTTTTCTTTGACCTTTTCCGGTATTGGGTATTCTCCTTAAACTGCACTGGAGGGGATGGGGAGGCAACGGTACCTCGTGGAAGAACATCATTTCGGTGTGTGTTCTTATCAACATTGACATCGTCCTCTTGAGGAACAACATCGACGTCATTTTGTTGTGTGTTCTTATCAACATTGCCATCCTCCTCTTGTCGAAGAACATCATTTTGTTGTGTGTTCTTATCAACATTGACATCCTCCTGTTGTGGAAGAATGTCATTTTGTTGTCCGTTCTTATCAACATTGACATTCTCCTCTTCTTCCCCATCCTCTATGCAAGCATTTATGGGTTGCTTCTGTGAAGCCAACATGCACTCGAGGCTTGCCACCACTTCAGTTATTATCGGTTGTCCACTTGGATGCTTGTGTAAGCATTTATTAGCAACTTCTGTGAATGCCTTCAAACACTCTTGAGAGATTTGGTCCCTCAAATTGGGGTCAATAAGTTGATCAAGTTTTTCCTCTTGCATGCAGTGTTGAGCCCACAAAGCTAGACTGCGTTGCTCCTCCTCCAGCCTTATATCCACTGCTGGCCTTCCACAAAGCACTTCCAACAACACAACACCAAATGCATACACATCTGATTTCTCAGTTAGTCTATAGGTTAAGAAATATTCTGGATCCAAGTAACCAAATGTGCCTTTAACATCAGTGCTAACATAAGTGTGAGAATGGCTTGTGGTGCCACTTTGCACAACCCAAAATCTGAAATCTTAGCTTCCCAATCCTTGTCAAGAAGGATATTTGAGGTCTTCACATCGCGGTGAATGATACAGCGCTGAGTACCTGTATGGAGGTAATCCAGTCCACGAGCAGCACCAATGCAAATTCTCATCCTTTGCTCCCAGGACAGACGATAAATAATGCCACTATCTAAAGTATAAAGCTTATAAAGATGATCAGCAAGTGTACCATGCTCCATGTACTTGTAAACAAGGATCATCTCCTGGCGTTCATCACAATAGCCCATAAGACTCACAAGATGAGGATGCCGAAGGTTGGACAACATCTCAATCTCTGTCCAAAACTCATTTGCCCCTTGTCTAGATTTTGAATTCAATCTCTTTATGGCAACAGCAGTGGTTCCATCATTAATAAGTGTTTTGTAGACATACCCAAATCCACCACTTCCAATCACTAATTCATCATCAAAGTTGTTAGTCGCCAAAAGAACCTGAGAAAGTGAGAAGCGACGACACAATCCTGCAGATGGTGATAATGAGATGTTCTTTTCACCAATTTTTTCACCCAAAACACGTAATTGGTAAACAACAATATTCAAAGTGGTTAGTAAAGTTACTATGACTGCTGCAATGGCATTTCCACTAGAAGCAAACGCAAACTTTCGTTGGCTGTTGTTGTTAGACGTTGAAGTGCGTCCTTGTGGCACTGGATTCACCCCAGCAAGATTTTTGTCAGGGTTACTTAACTTGAATACCTCCAATCCGTTTAGAATTGCATCCGTGGTTCTGGCACGATCATGGTTATGACTATAGTGAGCGCATAACGTTATGAGCATATCATGTTTTCCCTCCATTCTATCTCCTTCCATCATTATCACATAGTCTGTGTACACTGCAACACCACTTCCACCACTCCATTTCATAATTTCAGCTTTAGCCTCAACCATGTGTTCATTAACAAAGATACTAAACTCCATTTGGCCACTCTCTCTGATCTCGTAGTCAAACTCACAAAAATGTAATCTGAGCAAGTACCTGAATCCCAAATCAACAGGAACTTTCCATGTAAAATTCAAGCTGTCGTTCGCTTGCTTAACCTGAACCAATGATCGGGACATTTGGTAAACTATTGGAGGTGCAATATATGACGGTATGCTTGTGTATTTGACTTGAAGGGTCGAAGTAACTGGCTGGAAACCTGAATTTTCCAACAAAGAATTTGAGTCCTGAGACCAATGACGAAACATACCCGTATCTTCAATGGATGAAATGGAGGTTCCACCAACATTTAGCCGTTGTACCATCTCAAGTGCAATGCTTTTACCAATTGGGAATCGAAAATTCTCACCAACAGCATAGGCACCTGCATCACCCTCTCGTGTATGATAAAGACCAGCTGGCATTAAGATGATTTCAATCCCATTGACAAAAGCATATGACTCATCAGAAGAACCACCTAATGAGGGAGAGAACGTCATGATTAGCAGCTGATTTTCTTTCAAGTTCACACAATACTCTTTAACAAGAGATTTCAAGCCTAAATCATCAGCAGTGAGGGAAGCACTAAAGTTGCTAAGAAGGGTGTATGGACCAGCTTTTACAGTTAAAAAGGCCTTAGACCGTTTGAAACCACCCCAGTATGAAGCTGGATAGAAATGAAGGCGGATGAACTTTGAGCCAGGGGTGACTCGAAATGTATATGTGAATGGCCAATGGGAGAGCCGGGCCGTCGTGTATGGGACATTATCAGGGGAATGAGGTTGGTTAGTGGCTTTTGAGCTAAACAGTTTTCCATTGTTACTATGTAATAAAGGGGAGTAATTTGAACCAATGTCTCCGGTCCATCGCCGACCATCTACTGCAGTAGAGTTGCCGGAGGAGCCGCAGTTAATGACAATGTTGTCAAGTGGGTTATAAATAACAGGTGAGTTGGTTGTGGCAACCGAGAAAAGAATTGGATTGAGCAACAAGTAGAGAAGGATGGCAATAGAGTGGAAATTGAAATGCATTTTTCTTTTTCTTTTTTTTGTGGGCTGCTTAGTGGAGCTAACGAGAGATTTTCGAAATGATCAAAGTGATGAGGAATAAACCATGATTGCATATGAAAATGAAGTCCCCAAATTTCAGGGGTGGACAAAGTACTTGGACATGGTCCAGTCAACCGAAAGACACTGAACAAACAGTTCTGGTGAAGATATTTCGTGGTACATGATTAGAACATTGAATGATTTGATCAAATTGAGGAAGAGACCATGATTGCTTTTGAAAATGAAACCGGAAATTTCAGTGGTGGACAAAGACTTGGACTTGGTTACCTCAACCCAAAGAAACTGACAAGTGTTCTGTTGAAGATTTTTCGCATTTTTTCGTGGTGTATGATTTCAACCTAAATGGACAAGACTGGACGTGTATATTTACCATTCAACTTCTTGATACAGAAACTAAGAAAGAACAACATTCAATTTTTTTTTTTTTTTTTTTGATAAGTAAGAACAACAGTCAATTTGTCTTGGATTGTTTATTAGGTTGCAAAGAGCGTGGATTTAAATTTGAAGAAATTGACAAGTAGCATGTTTAATCCTTGGATAGATTCGCATTGATATGATAACAAAAAGTAAGGGCTCATGAATGACAATGCAGGAATCTAGGGCTGCTTTCGATACTTTTGACATAGAATTGCAGGTATTCTGAGTTGTAGAAATGTGAAAAAATCAAATTTACCTGTTGGTTCCATTGAAAATTTGAGAAATTGTCACCTCCCATCTTTTTCATCTCTACCATCTTGATCTAGCTCACAGCATTCCCCCTCGTCCTCCTGATTACTTCGGTGATCCCAACTGATTTCTTCGGTGCTTACTACGCTCCCACTGATTTCTTGATCTAGCTCACAGCATCCACCCTAGTCCTGCTTAAAACTGGGTTTCTCCTGATCCGTCACGTTACTTGGGTGTGCATTGATATGCGGTGTACTCATGTCATTTCATTGTTGTGGGACAAGGGGTACGGATTGGTATGGCCACGTGGTATTTGATTACGCAATCAAAACTATTTTGAATGGCTCAGGGTGTGTTTGGAACTCAAGGAAAGTGAGAGAAAAGAAAGAAAAAATGAAAATTTTCCTTTCATCTTGTTTAGTTTGGAGGGAAAAAAGAGAGAGAATAAAAAAATATTAGTATTGTGAATAATGAAATTTTCCTTCCACTTTTCTCTCATTTTCCTCCCATTTTATTTTCTTTCACTTTCTCTTCCATTTCCCATGTTCATGTGCTTGGAAGAAAAATAGAGAGTAGTAGAAGTATTCAATGTTGAGACTCCAACAATATGACAAACTTGAAGATTGCATGAACAAATTTGTATTAAACCAACTCAAGAGTGAATTTGGTGATAAGTTGCAACATGCAAGATGAATCTATGACAAAGTGAGTTTGTGACACATCATAGGAAATTAAGATCATCATCCAAGTATTCAAAAATTCTCATGTACCAATAGACTGTCAAGCACTCTCCCCCTCATGAAGTCAATGAAGTCAAACTAGACACTCATTGATACAAATTTTGTGCCACAAAAAATAAACAACTCCACTTCAACTGAATATTTAATATTTGATAGAATTTCATAGTTGTGTTTTTGCTTTTACCCCATTTTTGTTTGATGCGAATATTGGGAGTAAGAGTACCTTATACCAAATGCCCGGTTACTAAGCGAATGGTCCAATCATGAATGCTTTGACAAAGTCTATCCATCTTTCGACGCGAACACTCAGAGGGAGAGTACCTCACCCAGATTGCTTGGTTATTCAATGAACGCCCAGATAAGCACAAATAGATACTCTTTTCTTTTTCTTTTTCTTTTTCTTTTTCTTTTTCAACTATACTTCTTTTTCTTTTTTCTTTTTTTTTTCAGCTGCACTTAATGAACCATTGTATCCAAAAGCAATGATGCCAAAAAAATGGTCAATCGCTGAGAGAAAGGACAAGACATACCCAGGTGCATGAGAATCCACTTTCTTCTAAGTAATATCTCTAACCTTGATGTGCTGAGTTGGTGATCACAGAGACATAAGGCATGCTACAACAAACCTCCTAATGCATCTCCTAAGTGGAGTTAACAAAATCTGTGCATGCATTCCCAAAGATGTGCATATGACTAAGTCTCATAGCTGACACCATAAGCCTCAAGAGCATGCCCATTTATTTTATTTTTTTTGAATTTCAACATATTTGAATGTTTTTGTATTTTTTCAATCATATACTAAAACCAATTTTTTTTAAAAAAAATTAAATAAATAATGATAGACTAAAGAAAAAATATAAATATGTCAACCAAGTGTGGAGGCAAAAAAATAACAACAAATAAAACTAAATATAAGCCATAGTTCTAGGTACAAGATAATGAGAAACCCAATCTAGACTATGAACTAGAGACCTAGCCTCAAAAGGCAAGGTCAACTCCTCTAGATGATCCAATGTCATCGAGAGGTTTTGTAAATAAACTCACTTGAGGTCTCAAGTCTGACTTCCTCACCCAAACAAGTCTAGTCTTGACCTTCTCAATTTTTTCAACATTCTTTCCCAAATGGTTAGGGTTCACATTCATATTATTTTCAAAAGGAGTCACTAAAAAATCCTAGATCCCCTAGGTTTAATAATTTGCTAGTTTTTTTTTTATCTCAATAAAAAAAACATCAATCAATTATGAATCAATCACAAATAAAAAACAATTAAACGATGAACACAAGATATATGTGAAAAACCCCGAATAGGGTAAAAATCACGGGAGGAAATCAAAACGCTAAAAATAACATTGTGCAGTTACAAATGACCTTAATAAACAATCGTGAATCATCACCGACTGACTAAAGGACGATTGCTGAATCCTTGTTCACTGCACCATGTGTTTGATTGTTGCACGCCTTGAACCTCAAGTCCTCCAAACAATCCCAGAAATCCACTGAAAGCGCGACTCAACAACTTGAATCAAACATTGAACAATAGTTCTTGGAGTAGTTGATTGCGTGGCTCAGAAGTTCATAATGTGAGAGGTACTCCAAGACTCAAACAAATGAAAATCAAATTCTTCGTTCCTTATGAAAAAATAAGGCTGCCGAAGTGCATATTACCCATGACCAAACCACAGCCCTCGTCCAACCCTCTTTGATGCATGATCAACTTTTCTAACGATGACTACTCCTTTTTATAAATGATTGCCAAGAATCTTACCTTGTTGAGGAGAATTTACTTCTTGAAATAAATATTCTTCCAATTTGATTAGGACCCAAACTTTCCAATTTGCCCATACCGTGCAAATCCTTCCAAATATACCGAGCACTTTGATGCCGTGCATTTTGATGGCCTACACACTCACGGACCCTCGTTACAAGACACATTGATTTCCTTCCACTTCCTAAACAGACATTCTAAAAATAAAAGAAAAAATAAATTACAACTCAATAATAGGGATACATCCAACTATGTGTTTTGTCGTGGAATTGCCAACAAAGAGAGACCGCGGGCTATGGACCTTACAATCTCCCCATTTGCCACTTCCATGACAAAACACACTACACAAAGAAAATCTATCCCCTAACAGATTGTGACCACATCCTATAAAGCTGCAAAACAAAATACTAAAAAGGCCGAGTTTGTTATAAGCAAATTACTTCCCCTTTTTGTCAGGGAAGGACAAAGGTATAAGAGCAAAAAGGTGAACGAAGCTATATCGCCCATGAGCAAGAGTTTAGCAGGAGATATGAAACGAAGGGAGTTAAGAATAAGCAATATATACAATAGTTAGCAATAGTAAACATGCAAAGCCGGTACCTAAAACCATAGAATGTAAACCACAATTACGCATTGAGAGACAACTACTACCATAAAAGAAAACAACTAGGATGCTGGAATGCCAATAACCATAAATCAAGAATAATTTAAGGAGATAACCAATAATCCAAGACAAAAACTTCAATAAAGCCGAAAACTAGGTAACTACAGCTATATGAAAGTACCCAAAAAGAACATCCAACCAAACCAAGAAAATCCCCAGATCAACAACCAATTGTGAATTGGATTTGTTTTGTATAGAAAAAAATATACAAGAGAGATCACAAGCAATTGGGAAAGAAAAAGAAGATACTTCAAATAAAAGACAAAACAAGGAACACATGCCTTGTACCTGTTTGATTGTTTCCTAGAGAAAGAAAACTGAACAAGGAAATACATGGACGAAATCCATTGAAACGAAGAAGGCACTAAACACTTTCCTTTGTGATCCACTTGTGTCCCTTCTTTCTTTCTTTTTTGCTTTTTTTTTTGTTAAAAGTAACTCTAGTAACAGAAGAATAAGCAAATTGAAGGAAAGAAAAACAGGTTAAATGTCCAATTGAATGCTCAAGCAATTACCAAGTACTTTGAGGGGAAAAAATAGTGACAGTGGACTTGCCCAATAACATGTTCAAGCAACTACTGAAAACAGTTAACCAACTTGCTGAAAAATTATAAATTCTATAAAATATGGTCTGACAAAACCTCAAAACAAAAAAAAATGAACAAAAGTTTGCAACATGGCATCAAACCCACTGAGGTACAAGTTTTTGGTTATAAGTAGCAAAACATCATTAACATGTGTGGGCAAATCAAATAAGACCAATCGAGGATATATTGAAGAGGTAAATGCACCATAACATATGAAACTTGTGACAACTGTGAGTGTGTGAAACACATCATAGAAAATTAAGATCACCATTCAAGCATCGGAAAAATTCTCATGTACTATTGGACTGTCATACACTCTCCCCTCAAGAAGTCAAACCAAGCACTCATCGATACAAATTTTTGTGCCGCCGAAAAATATATAAATCCCCTCAACTTAATATTTAATATTTGATAGAATTTTATAGTTGTGCTTTTTATTTTACCCCATTTTTGTTTGACGCGAACATTGGGAGTAAGAGTACCTCATACCCAATGACCGGTTACTAAGCGAATGGTTCAATCATGAATGCTTTCGCAAAGTCTATCCATCTTTTGAAGCGAACACTCAGAGGGAGAGTACCTCACCCCAATTGCCCAGTTACTTAATGAATGCCCAGATAAGCACAAATAGATATATTTTCTTTTTCAACTATACTCCTTTTTTTTCAATTGAACTTAATGAACCATTGTATCCACAAAAAAAATGATGACAAAAAAATGGTCAATCACCGAGAGAAAGGACAAGACATACCCAAGTGCATGAGAATCAAACTTGCCTCGTTAAATAATGTCTCGAACTCTAACGTGTAGAGGTGGTAGTCACAAAAACTTGTGTGATATATTTAACTCCCAAATACATCACAAGAAAGAACCAAACAGTTAGGATTCTCATACTGTCATACACTATCAAGACATTAAGATGCTCAAATTGTTGGAAAAATTACAGCGGCAATCGTGATTCCGGTAAAAACAATTACTTCTCATATATACATATACATGAACAGATTACAAAATGAACACGAAAAATTTACAGAAACCGGAAAAAAAATACAAAAACTGTAAAACAGAGATACAAACTGTCGAACGAATGCCGAGTCGTGTGTAATCACACTCTCCTTAACAAAGATTCACCGCCTACCGTGGGTGTTGTAGACTGAATCGGCGTCTTCGTCCCAGGATACAACGGCTAAACCACAACCACCGGAACACCACCGCTGGAAGCCTTGGCCAACTGTAACTCTTGTCTGCCTCTCTCTCACAAGAACGATTTTTCCTCGAATTTCTGGTGCAGAAAACCAAAGCCAAAGCTGCCTTTTTATAGCTGATGAAGAACCTCAAGCCATGAATACAAAATTGAATACGCCATTCAATTGAGGAATTGAATCAAAATAAATCAGAACAATGAATTGCTGTAACTCCTGATATGAATTGTATCATAAACCTCAATTCATGAGGGGCAATAACCATACGAAACTGCTGAATATCAAATCCGGAGTAGACCGTTTGGTTGCCTCGTCAGACCCTCCGAAACATCCCGGTTTCATTCATCCGAATTTCGTGAAAATTCCAACACAAATCTCATAGCATCAGACTCAAACCTCAATGCATCATCCACAGTGCAGGAAAAATAATATTTTTGGAGGATTTTAAAAAAATTGAATATTTTTAATAAGAACTTATAAAATCAATAACAATAAAGAAATAAACATAGTGTTCCAAACTATAGAAAATATAAATGACTAAACACATAGAACTAGGACCAAGATAAGCAATTGTGATCAACCTAGACTATGGAACCAAGATCAAGCTTCAAAAAACAAGGTCAACTCCTTTGGATGATCCAATGTCATCTAGAGGGTTCATAGAAATATTCACTTGAGGTCTCAAGTCTGACCTCTTCACCCAAATAGCTCTGGTTTTAATGGGGACTACTTTATTCTGATTGTTAGGCATAGGTTTATGTGTAATATCCCTGAATGTCATAGTCCTAACATTAACATAATTAGTATAATTGGCATGAGATTTTTTAATGTTGTCATGTTTTATACCTCTATTAAAACGTTCAATTTTATTATGACTAACAAAACTATGAGTCGTAGAGGGATATCCATGCAATTGGAAGCAATTTGGTCTAATGTCTCCTTCAACATTACAGTAATGACATGTAGGAATAAACTTGGCATTATCATTCGAATAGGATACATATATGTTTGAAGTACGTGATGCATGCAATTTCCTACATTGAGGTTTGATGTGGTCCTTAACACCACAATGATGACCAGTAGGCACAAACTTAGAAAAATTTACCTCATTGCGCTTGGTGGTGGTATTTTCAACTGTTACACTCTGTGTCTTTACCTTCATAGGCTTTGTGTGAGCATGTTCGACACTGTTCTCTTTGATGGGCGACCTGACTTTGTTAGCCACAGGAGTAGTGGGTGCACTGCTATTAGGCTTGACAAATATCATTTTTCCTCCTACTTTTGACTTTGAAGATCCGTTTATTAAGTCCACCTCCATTTGATTACACCTTTTGAGATGACAAAACTTCATTTAAAGCTTGTGAACATGCATTCAATTTCTTAAAAGTGGCATTGGCCTTGTCAAGTTCAACTTGCAATTTTGCTACTCTCAATTCAAGAAGCTTGTTAGTCTCAAAAATATTATGCATGTCATTTTCTAGATTTATATTTTTTCGTTTAAGCAAATCAAGTTCATAAAAAGCATCATTATTGTCTTTCTCACAATCAATAAGCTTGATTGTCAAATCTGCAAAATTCTTTCCATCTCTGACACTGGTGTTTTTTTATTAGTCTCATTAAAGCTATGCAAATTACTTTTAAGAATGGTATGATCGTGTTTAAGCGCATCAATTTCACGCAAGGCTTCAATTTCCTTTTTCTCACGCTCCTTTAACTTGGTGGCTAATCCTACACTAGGTTTTGTATTGAAAGAACGTTTAAAGGTTTTTGCAAACAAAGTCATAGCTTCCACATCATATTTATCCTCATTGTCTGAAATATCACTTATATTCTCATAGTTATGTTTAGCACTATTTGCACCAGGAAACATAGATGTAGCACATGCAACATATTTAGACTTATCAAAAGTTGGAGGTTTAATAACAAAATTGCTTTCTTTTAGTGAATCCATACTAGCAAATAAAAAAATAAGGATCTGCTCGTGAAAAAAAAAATCACAAAATAAATATGAGTGACCCACTCCAATACCAATTGAAAAATCCTAGATCCCCTAGGTTTAATAATTTGCTAGTTTTTTTATCTCAATAAAAAAAACATCAATCAATTATGAACCAATCACAAACAAAAAGCAATTAAATGAGAGGTACTCCAAGACTCAAACAAATGAAAATCAAATTCTTCGTTCCTTATGGAAAAATAAGGCTGCCGAAGCGCATATTACCCATGACCAAACCACAACCCTTGTCCAACTCTCTTTGATGCGTGATCAACTATTCTAACGATGACTTCTCCTTTTTATAAATCATTGTCAAGAATCTTACCTTGTTGAGGGGAATTTACTTCTTGAAATAAATATTCTTCCAATTTGATTAGGACCCAAACTTTCCAATTTGCCCATACTGTGCAAATCCTTCCAAATATACCAAGCACTTTGATGCCATGCATTTTGATGGACTACACACTCATGGACCCTCGTTACAAGACACGTTGATTTCCTTCCACTTCCTAAACAGACGTTCTAAAAATAAAAGAAAAAATAAATTACAACTCGATAATAAGGATACATACAACTATGTGTTTTGTCGTGGAATTGCCAACGAAGAGAGACTGCGGGCTATGGACCTTACGGTCACCTTATGTCTAGGTTTTTGAATTCTACCAAGATAATTAGTAGCATGGTAATATTGTGAGGGATCATTGGGGTATCCATAAAGCTAAAAACAATTAGGTCTTACGTGACCCTTCACACCACGAAAATGACAAGCAGGAACAAAGTTGGCATAATTATGACAATGCACCAAGTGTGTGCGTGTGAAATATTTGGCATATGTAACTTCCCACGATCGATGAGGTTTAGCGTGACCCTTGACTTGGCAATAGTGGCATGTGAGAAAAAATTCAACGGTATTAGCTTTTTTAATATGAAGAGACTTTTTAACAAGATTTATACTAGCAACTAAGTATCAGATTCACCTCTTTAGATTTCACCTCATCCATTTTACCTCCGAGTTGATTCGATGATAAAGCTTCATGAAATCCAAGACGTGACTAGTCACTTGTTGACCTTCGAACATTCAGAATGTTGTCTAACTTCTTAGAACCTGCATTTAAACACTCAAAAATTTCATTAGCATTGGCCAGTTCAACTTGCAAAGCGTTAATTTTATTTACCATCACCGTATTCGAATTAGACACAACTTTGTTCATCTCTCGAAGAATCCCAATATCCTCTCGAAGTAGATCTCTCTTTCATCTGTAACAATGTTTCGAGACCCTTGCAATTCTTCTACCTGTTTTCTCACTGTTTCTAAATCCAGGTTAGACTTTTTATACTTTTCTACTAGCTTGAGATTAGTCTCCACAATTTTCACACTTTCACTGTACAACAGGTCATACTTTTCCCTTGACTCATGTATATTATCATCCTCATCTGTTTCCCCATCTTCATTGTCATCTGAGGACTCATGATCACTTGAATGTGATTGCAAGGATGCTCCAAAAGTTATGAAATTTAAAATATTTTCTTCCTTTTCCTCGGACTTTTGAAAATCATAATCATAATAGGTCATTTTTGCTTTAAATTTTTTCTTTCTATTGACACACTCATGCTCTAAATGACCATGTCCTTAACATTCATAGCATTTAGGTTCTAGTGGTATCCCTTTTTCTTCATTTTTTCCTTTTCCGAAGGAGGAATAACTTCTTCCTTTCTTGTTGGATTTTTTAAAATTGGAATCAATTTTAGTCCTTTTTGTTTTGAAGTTCTCACTATCTAATTTCGGAGTATGATTTGAAGAATAGTTCATATTAGTATTAATGTTCATCTTAAACGTCAGGATCCACTAAAAAAAAAACTTTCTTAATTAAAGAGCAACTCGCTTTGATACCAAATGAAAAATCCTTTTTTTTTTTTTTTCATGCTATGAAATACTCCATAAGAAAACTAAAAGGAATTGAAAAATAATAAAAGATGAACGCAACGATATATGTGGAAAACCCCTTAAAAAGGGTAAAAACGACCGGTGGAAATCAATCCACTAAATGTAAACATTGTGCAGTTACAAAACGATCTCAATTAAACACAATCGTGAAACCTCACCGATTGACCAAAGATCTTGTTGCCGAATCCACGTACACCGCATCAAGTAGTTGATTGCCGAATGCCTCGAATCCTCAAGTCCTCCGAGATACTTTTGGAATCCACCGGAAAATGATCCAATTTGTTGAATCAAGAGATAGACAAACTTCTTGGAGTTAATAAAAAAGCTTGGTGCTCATATTGACCATGTGTACTCCAAGACTCAAACTTAAAAACTCAGCCGTGTATAATGATCTCAATATCTTTTGCCAAGTCATCCCAAAGCTGCCAAAAGATGATGCATATATATCTATTAATCAAAGCTTTGACCAACGTCTAAACTTTCCAATCCAAGAGCAACTCTTTTACTATCTTTTCCAATGTTTATTGCCACAAATCCATCCTTATTGAGAAGCATGGCTCGGTTTGTAATGATAGAATATAAAATCTTTCCTTCTTGCAATAGCTTTCCCCAATTTGATTTGGCTACATATCAATCTTGTGCAAATCATTCCATAAAACTCTACCTAAGGATCTTCACCTATCGATTACAAAACATATGATTTCCTCCACTTCCTAAACAGACACTCTAAAAATAGAAGAAAAATAAATTACAACTCAATAATTAGAGATACAATAAAATGTGTCTTGTCATGGAATTTGCCAATAAATATAGACCTTACAGATAGATAATTAGATATAGTGTATTAGTTTATTGCCATTTTATGTTATTTTGCTGTTGGATAATGTAAGGGGCTTTGAACTCATGGTGTATTAGTTTGTTGGCTATTATGCATATTTGGTTGTTGATTATTTTGTTGTTGGATATTTAGTGTCTTTAACTCTATTGAAAATGTTGGGCTGCTAGAAAAACTGAAGCGCATTGGTAACTAATGGTTTTGGTTTAAATAAATTGAAAAGCACTGGTTTTGGTTACGGTTTCAGTTTTACCAATAACCGAATTGAACCGTTGCCATCCCTAGAGATGCCCATACCCAAACTGAGGTTTTTACTCAAACTTTGACTCAAATTCTGTGAAAACAAAGGTTAGGATTAGAGATGCTCTAAGCTAATTCTAACATTCCTATCTCTCTTTCCAAAAACTATACGAACTTTTCCTCTTTTTTTTTTGTCGAAATTCTATTTGCATTCCACCTTTTGCTTCATATAGGGGTGTAAACGAGCTGAGTTGAGCTAAACTTTGTAATGTTCGAGCTCGGTTCGATTTCTAATTGAGCTCGAGCTCAAAATAATTTACTTAACGAGCCTCCTTAAACAAGCCGATCCAAACTTTATTGAGCTTTTTACCAAACTGTGGACGGCCCACCACCGGAAATGGTTCGTGTTTGTGTTTGAAAAGATTGTGATTGTTAGAGTCGCCACCCGGATTTGAGGTCCGAACCCGAGAAACCGATAAGAATATGACTCATTTGCCCATTTGAAAAAGATTTCACTGATCATGGTGGAACCAAATATTTCTCGGATTCGGGGGTTTGGTTACAAGAGGGGAAGGGTTTTACGGCCTCCCTCTCGCCCGGTCAGTGAACCGGTCTCTACTCAACATTTCGTGGGATTTTGGAAATATTTGAAATTTGACTTAATCACGAAAATGGGGTATCGGGGATAGGAATCACGTAGATATCAAAAGAATACAAAAATGCGAACTTATCGTGAATGCTTGTGCTTGATGATTTATATGAAAAAGATGATAACAATAAAGAAAAATTACAACAAATATCTACAGAAACTAACCACAACAGAAACTATACAACAACTCTAGAAATCATGAACATGAGACTTAATCTGACTTACAATCTGGATTCCAGAAAGGGGATTGAGCGCTCAAAGATGATGGCTTGAGCGCTCAAACCTTCCAAACCAGTTTGAGCGCTCAAAGCTCATGGATTGAGCGCTCAAACCAGTTCCTGACTCTGGTGAATTCAAGCCTCTACATCATCTCTTTGCTCCTTCTTTGCAAGATCAATTACTCATAAACCCTTTTAATGAAGAAATAGACTAAAATATGAAGTTTTGATCTTCCAAAGAATGATACAAGAAGAAGAATCATCATGATTTCACAAAAGAAAACACTTGAAAAGAGTGTATGAGAGAGAGATTCAGATCATAGGCGCAAATATAACAACACACACACACACACACCATAAATTGGCTAAATCATGAACCATCATTGAAACGTCCAGTAATCAGCAACCTGTCCAAGAATAGATTGAGCGCTCAAAGATAAGACCTTGAGCGCTCAATCCATAGCATAGCTTTCTGATTTTTGACTTAAAAACTAATTTTGGGTGATTCTCAAGACCATAAATACACAGATAAGAGATATTTTAAGTTGAACAGTCACTGATTTACTCTTTAGTATGAGATTTGCGAAGATTTTTATGCTTGAATCATCATAAAATAGCTAACTTATACTCATGCATGTGATTTTGAGGTAAAGATAAGCTGTTTTGAGAATTACATGAGCATAGTTAACTATTAAATGATGATCAAAGTCACAGAGAAAGCTCAAAACTCAGCAAAACAGAAACTGCTCAGAACTGGGCTTGAGCACTCAAGGCGCTCAACCCCTGTTGAAACTGTAGATTTTGGAAGTGGTTTTAAGCAGCTTTTAGACCTTTGTGAGTTCAATGTAAGTATGAAAAACTTGTTTGAACTCACTGGTCACCCTCAGAAGGATCAAAACAGTGAATTTGTCACATGTTTAACTACCTTTTGAACTTGATTGAAGGCTTGAACTTGATTGTGGTTTTGGGGATGGACGATTATAGGTGTTTTGCTTAGTATTCTGGATGGGTGGTACAATGAGAGAGTTTGATTGATGATCAAAGACCAAATTTGAGGTTGAAGAGTGGTTTTTGCAAGTGGTTTGGATGAAGAGTGAATGATTTTGTAGAGAGAGAGTGTGGTGAACGATTGTTGGATGAATAGTGAGCTGGAGTGTGTAAATTGGTAACCCCAAAACCAGGGGGTGGTGAGTAGTTTATATAGAGTGAGTGGGAGGGAAGATAGGGGAGAGAGGTAGTGGGTTAGTATTTTAGGAGTAGTTTTAGGTGTAGTTTAGGACAATGTAGACTGTATTATACACGTACAAGACGTATACAATCGGTTAGACGCTCCACTCTGCATGAAATCTAATGATGAGATACTCTGGAGATTCCTGACTGGAATCAAAATTGAGCGCTCAAGGTGGTCTGGGGAAGTTGAGCGCTTAAGGCTCTTGATGGCAGATTGATAGTTTGGCTTGGTTCAACAATGCTTGGGTTGGTTTGGGTTATGTTTGGTTAATTTTGATCAAGTTCTAGCCATTTTCACAAGTTTCGGGTAGTCATGATTGGTCCATTCTCATCACCGGGAATACTCGAGCATATCCCGAATTTCAAAATCGGGTGTCTACACAAACGAGTCTAAAAGTCGACCTCGAACTTGGCTCAATTATTAAACGAGCTGTCTGAGCTGAGCCACGCGACAACCCAACGACTATATACAGCCAATGATTACATGGCAAATTCATTTATATTTTCTAAATACTGTTGTGCCCAAACGTGCACCTCTCACACAGAAACAATAAAATCAAGAAAAAAACACGACACACAATATACGTGGTTTGGCCAAATCCGACCTACATCCACGGAGGGGGGGTTTCACTATATTCGGAGGAAATTCATGATCTTGTGTTACACACTCACACTCTCATCTCACAATAATGAAACCTCACAAATTCTCTCGTGTATCTCTCTTTCCGAGAGAGACACAACCGGCTCCCCTCTCACACTCTCTGCCTCACTCTCTTCATTGTGCTACCACCACCTATTACAAAAGGCATCACAGAGTATTTATAGAGTTACACAGACTAAACCCTAAAACCTCCCATCTGGGCCTAAGCCCAATTAGCCCAAACGGGGTGGAATCCCAACAAATACAACCCAACAATAATCACAAAAATAATCACAAAAGTTCCGCTATATCATTACTCCCTTTTATTCCCGAAGCCTTCTGAAATTTCCTCCCTCTTTCCCTTTCACTTTTCTCTAACCCTCCCCTCCCTCCAATATTAACCACCACCACCACCAACTCTCCCAAAAAACACCACCACTAGCACCGGCGATCAACATAACCACACCACCTGCGAAAACACTCCAAGTGACAATCTTCCCCATATGAATTGTCTGAACTCTATTACTAAAAAAGGATAGCAAAATCCATCAAACTGTAACCGTCTTCTGATGCTTTCCAGCTTATTCCTGTTATTTTTGGTCTCCATGAGGAAGACCACCCCAAGGCGTTGGGCTGTAACGAGCCCTTGTAGAACCTGGAAAGTCAGAGCTCGCCCCAACCCCTGAACATTCCAGGAGAGAACTAACATCGATATTGTGGCTGTTGAGGGACAGCCACCATAACCCCTCCATCGCAAGGCGATAGAGAAACATCACCATCAAAGGTACTTTGGACTTGGCTAATCTGTGCGTCGGTATATCCATACTGGCATCCATGGATATCTTGAGAAAGAGCCAAAGGGGCTTCAATCAACCCTTCTTCATCAAATTAGGTCAGAGCTTTCAAAGACTCTTTGGTATGCTGCAGGGATCTAGCCTTGAGACCTTTATTCCTCCCAAGCCTTCCACGCCCAACAGTAGATTAGGGCTTAGGATTGGGTTGAAGAACCACAAGAGCAGACCTCACCTGTTGACGAAGAGCTTTCTGTAGCTTGGCACATTTCTCTGCTTCTAACGTTAAATCATCAGTAGCTTTCCTCCTTAGGGACAAATCATCAAAAACATGGGCCAAAAAATAATGTCCATGTAATCATTTTGGTTTGTTGACCTTGGGCTAGAGTTTGGGCTAATTTCCTCAGCATGAATACTTGGGCCACTGAAAATAGAAGAAATAGGCCTGGACATTACCAAGTCCCCTTTTGGGCTCTCTGGTTGTTCTGTCACAAAATATGAAGGTCCCGTGGATTGGGCTTCCAATGTTTTGGTTTGGTCTTGAGCAGAAAGTCCATTAGGCCCAATAGAGCCCGTAAAGATAGGTGTGATAGGTGGCTCTGTACGAAATCACCTTCTTCCGTCGCTTCCTCTGAGACTAGTTCAATAGGTGTTGCAAGGATTTTTGGCTGATATATACCAAATTTTCAAGGGCATAACAAACAAACGTGTTCCCGAGTACGAGGACAACCATGAACTTCTCCAACGACCGTTTTATTTCGTTTACTATGCACTTGTGTTACATGTAATCAGCCTTATCAGTAGTTCTTATTAATACTTTGTATAAAGAAGTTTTTTTCCCTTTTTTTGTACTCCACTTAATCCGGATTTTAATATATATATATATATATATATATATATATATATATATATATATAGTGTAACTTATATATTAAAAAAATTAATTAGTATAACTTAATCATTTATTAGTATAGGTAAAATTAGTGGAGTTCCCCGTATGATAAAATAAAAAAATTGGTAAAATCAATAAACATATTGATTTTACCGGCTCAATTTAGTATGTTTTAGTGGTTGATATAATTTTTCAATTTTTTATTCAAATTCTAGGAATTTGATTTCTGACCGAAAACTTTAAATCTTGAACTGAAAATAACTTCACATGTTCTTCAAGTACTTAATAACGATCAGCTGGACAAGAGAACTCTCTCCTCGTTCTAACTTTCTTCCAAATGGAAAGTTAGGATAAAATGAATAAAAAAAATAATAACTAAATATTTTAATTTTAGATATAACTAATAAAAGGAATTATTTATTGAAAAATATAATTAATTTAATTAGTATTGTTTTTATGTAATTATTTTATCATAAAATCTAATATGACTGTACAAGAGCAAATAAGTCATTTATTTGGGGGTGCTAGAGATCGGCTTCTAGAAATTATCCTAAGAATAATTCGAAATGGCGTCGTTTTATTATTATGCCGGGGAAACGATAGCACAATGCCGCATGTCCAAAATGCGGCATTAACACAATGCCGCATGTTGGACGTGCGACATTTGCTTAGGTGGACGACCACGCCACGTCGGATAGGGGGCTCGCGTGCCACGTAGAATGCCGCATGTTGGACATACGGCATGACATATTTTTAAAATAGTTTGAAAAAAGGTATATTTTGATGAATTGTTTGGAAATTTGGTATATATCGGCAAAAAACCCGGTGTTGCGATGTTTTGAGAAACCAAAGAAATAGATTAGCTAGAAACAGTGGTGACAAAAGAAAGGGGGAAAAGTTACGGAGAGAAATAGGAAGGAAACAAAGAGGGAAGCTAGGAAATCAAGCAGTGGCAAGATGATAGATGAAAGAAGGAAAAGAAATGGAAAGATGGAAGGCTGTGAGATGGTAGATGGAGGAGAAGGAAGGAAAAATAGGGCTAAACCCTAAGCAAAACCCAGGAAAAGGGAGAAAACTCACTAAGAGAGAGAAACTCCAACTTTTTTCATGCAGCAATAACATTGACTGATAGTTTTTTGGACATATTCTCTTCTTTTTGAAGATGTCAATTGTTCTTCATAATTAATGAAACTAGAGCATGATAACAATACCAATAGATCGTTTATTTATTTTGTTTTTATTTATTTTTATTCTTATCATTAGGAATATATGTACCATTTATTGGGTGTTCAATTATGAATTCCCTGATTTATTGGGTGTTCAAACTGTAGGGCTAAGAGTTCAAATATAGCTCAAAAATTTGCACTCTCTCCGTTTCCTTTTATGTATGTTGTTTTGTAAATTCAACTTATTAAATAAAATCATCATTAATCTGTTCACAACAATTTTTACACCTTTCACATTAATTTTTACCACCACTTTACAAAATTATCCTCTCCTTTTATCTATTAACCCTTTAGACCATCTCCACCCTCTACCAAGATTTTTACCCCAATTTGACTAAAATTTTGAGTAAAAACTTGATTTGGTATATGGAGCACTCTAATGGACAAAAGCAAATCCAAGTATAAATTTGAGTAAGTCTCATTAACGACATTGTTGTAAATTAGAGTGGGAGAAATGACCTTCAAAATTTGATGCTGAGTTTGGATCTCACCAAATTTGGTGAAGAAGTGGAGTAGGGTTTTCGGTTATTTTTACTCAAATTCGAATTTTTATATAGGATTTAGGTAAGGAGTGGAGATGCTCTTACCCATGCATTAACTTTTTAAAAACACAAAACAATAATTGTACAAACTTTGACTCGTTAACTTTTCAAAACATACCCATATTAAGGAACAGCCGAAAATGAAAACTTAACAATCAAAAAGCGACGGGGGAGTATTAATGAAGTTCCAAAAAAAAAAAAAAATTGCCATGTGTTCACTTGACCACTCCACCAAAAGCTCTGACCTACCTAAAATCATGATGTAATATCATCAGCAATATTCTCAAATTAAGATGCGTCTTTGTTTTCATTTTGTATTTTTTACAATTGTGTAAAGATAGGTATCACAGACTCACACGTTAACAAAGTTCAAGTACAATTAAAAATAGTCATTCTTGTTGGGGATCCGTTTTTTTTTTTTTTTTTGGGTACACGTTTTATGCATATAATGTATTATATGAGTACATATTGTACTCATGTATCTATTAATTAACAATATATGAGCAAATCATGAAATTAAAAGTCTAATTCATATTGGTGTAATATGAAATGTGATGATGCAGCATTTATACATATTGTATTCCTTCAATGTACGATATCTATAATCATATGTAGTATATGATATTGCACATAGTAACTAAATAATCATCTTGTTTTCGGACATCACATAAGTCTTCATCCCGGTCAATTTGAACGGCTATGTTTTCATCATTTTTCTCTTGTGATATACCCTATCTACCCTTATTTAATATATTATGTAGTTGCCTAGTTAATTGGGACTCTATAAAATCACTCCAGATCGTCCCTCTCTTTATAACCACTACAATTCTGAAAACTCCATACCCCACCCACACATCCTCCTAGTTCTCTCTCTATCTCATGGAACAACCCAATCTTGTGAAGGTACTCAATGTTTGCAGGGTGGCTCCGATGCCTCACTCCCCCAACTCAGCCGCCCAAACATCGCTCCCTCTCACATTCTTCGATGTTTTCTGGTTGAGATTCCCTCCGATTCTGCGCTTATTCTTCTACGAATTCCCCAATCCGAAAACAACACTTGTTGATACCATCCTTCCTAAATTGAAACACTCCCTTTCTGTCACTCTCCAACATTACCTTCCGCTTGCTGGAAATCTCATGTGGTTGCCAGATTCTGACAAACCAATTATTCAATATAGTGAAGGTGACGCGGTTTCACTTACAGTAGCAGAGTCCGAGGCCAATTTCTACCATCTCTCAGGAAACAATTTTCGTGAAGCCGAAAAATTCCATCCTTTCCTACCCAACTTACCGGCATCTAAAACAATAGTACCAATTCTGGCCTTGCAACTAACTCATTTTCCAAATGCCGGGTTTTCCATAGGTTATGCCGCCAACCACGTAATGCTTGACGGGAAATCCATAGCCATGTTCATGCATTCATGGGCCTCCATTTGCAAGCGTGGAGGAGACTCAACTCTAAAACCAGAACTATCTCCGTTCTATGATAGGACCATAGTCAATGACCCATCTAATATCGAACAAGCTTACCTACAGGGTCGATTGGCACATAATGGACCCAACAACAGAAGCCTCGAGATTTTGGAGTTGAAAGCTCCACCGGATGTGATGTTAGGCACATTCCAACTGACACAAGCAAATATAGCGAGTATCAAGAAGTGGGTGGAAGATAAATGGCAAGAGAAGCATACAGAGAAACCAGCATCTCGTCCATCAACTTTTACAATAGCAAGTGCCTACTCATGGGTTTGCTTAGTCAAAACCCGAGAATTAGCAACCGAGAAAGTTCATCTTCTGATCAACGTTGATTGCAGGGCCCGCTTGGAACCTCCCATCCCTTCTACTTATTTTGGGAATTGCGTTACGTGTTGTATCATATGTGCAGATACAAGCAAGTTGAAGGAAGAAGATGGGGTTGCCGTAGCAGCAAGGGCAATAGGTGAAGCTATAGGATGTTTGGATGATGGGGTTCTAAAAGGGGCAGAAGAGTTGATATCTAACATACGCTCTATATATAATGAGGGGGTATTGTTCAGTATCGCAGGCTCACCGCGGTTTGAGTTATACAATACTGATTTTGGGTGGGGGAGACCAAAAAAGGTGGAGATGGTTTCCATAGAGAAAACTGGAGCTTTCTCTCTATCAGATTCAAGAGATGGCAAAGGTGGGATTGAGATTGGGATAGTGTTGAAGAAGCATGAAACTAAAGCATTTGCCTCTATGTTTGCTAGTGGTCTCGAATATCATCAAGTCAACGAGAGTTCATCAAAGAGTTAGGGCGATTGAGTTTCAGGAGGATACACCTTGAAGTCGTTCTTGCATGAGACCCTTCTACAAAATTAGAAGTAATGACTAGGGGAAAAAATAATAAACTTGGTTTTATTTGGGAGTTTTTTTTCTTTTTGAGAAATTATGGAGTTATGTTATTTCATATTTGTTAGTGGGAGTTTAATGGAGTAATGAAATACGGAGTTCCTTTGTAGACATTACCAAATCCACCACATCCAATGACCAGTTCATCATCAAAGTTGTTGGTCATTGAGAGGATCTCACTAAGTGAGAAGAGACGACATAACCCTTCACGAGGTAACGGGGAGGTAATCTTTCTGCCAATTTTCTCACCCGACACATAATTTGTGAACTCTAATATTCAGAACTGTGAGTAAAATTTAAAAACAGTCGCAATTGCATTTCCACAGGAAGCATACACAAACTTTCGCATGAACTTTTGGCCAGGGGTGACTCTAAATGTACCTGGGACTGGACTGTTATGGATTATCGCGAACACCTGTTCAATCTTACAATGCCCCTACGGATCTTGGGAACAATGAATTACAGAAAAGACAAGCAAATAAGTGCGTAATGAAAACTAGAAAGAAAAGCGAGACACAAGATATACGTGGAAAACCTCAACGTGAGGAAAAATCACGGGAGCCACATCAGTCAACTATGAAATCGAATCAAAGAGTACAAGTCTTCTCACAATCTCTCTGATATTGGTTTTCTCTTGCCTCTCACAAATTTTCACGCTCTGAAAATTTGATACACTGCACACAAAACTCACGCAGCCAGATAAAATCCTAAAAGAAGCATTATAAGGCTCTCGGTAGTGCTACATGGAAACACATGTATCGCTACAAGACACTCTGTCCAAAAGATAGGCTATGGGTAGCGCTACACCAAATTCATGGTAGCGCTACCGAACCCTCTAGATGCATTCTGGCTACTGCTGAAGGTTGTCTGCACCCCAACATAGACCAGGGGAAAGTTGTGGCTTGGTGGCTTTTGGGCAAATTAATTTTCCATTGCAACCTGTTTTTTTTGAACCGATATGTCTGGTCCATCGCTTGGCATCTAATCCAGTTGATTTGTCGGAGGAGCAACAGTTGACCGCAATGTCCTCAAGTGGTTGATAATTAAAGAACAGGTGAGTTTCTGCTTGCAACCCCCATGATGCGAGGTTCAGGGCAAATATTCATTTCTGCTGTTTCAGAATTCATTAGCTGCAGTGCAGCTCAAAGGTCTCATCTTGATCGTATAATCTGGCATCCCTTTATTGTTTTAAACTCAAGAAATTCGGAATGCATATTATACAGTTCTGAGTCTACGTTCTCTCTGTGAGACAGGCAGGCAATAGTTCAGTTTGCCAAGGCGATCTTTGGTGGTGTTCTGCTGATTGTTGTCTAACAATTAATAATTATCCTGGGAGATAAATGGTCACGGTGCTACCTACAACACCTTAGTAGGTGGCAAATCTATTTTCAAGCAAATTGCACTCTGGATTATGTCGGTTATATTTTTCCCAACAATATGCTGGGGCATAAATCTTGATATATCTAAAATCGTCTGACGCACGTGAAACCTACACTCATCAAGCGGTTTGGAACACGTGATTTTCCGTAGAAACGGTGTCCAAATCCTTTCTAAAATTAAATTAAACAAACAAGAGCTAACTTTGCTGCCGTCTGAACCCATCCTAATATTGTGTTGTAGCTTAAAAACTAATATCATCTTTTACTTTTGTTAACCCCTATATTTGGAACTTTAAGAAAAGTGTTCAAAAAGAAAAAAGAAAAAAAAGCAAAAAAATAGAAAAGAAAAAGAAAACAAATGGGGAAAAATAGAAAAAAACAAATGGGAGGAATATTTTGCTATTTAGTATACTAGAATTTACTATCTTCCCTATATCTCTCCCAACCAAACAATGGAAGTGAATTTTTTTCATGACCCAAAATCCACCATAGAAGTTGCGACCGGCCATGTTGGTTTTAATCTGTCGAAGACCTTCTAAATAACTAACTTATGGATCTCCATCATCATCCACATTTCAAACTACTTGAAGCATTAGATAGTTAACATAATCTCAGAGCTTCTAAGTGACCATGAACTTAGGATTGTCTAGATAGCACAAGCGAGCATTGTGGACTCGATGGCTAAACATGTTATTTCCTAAAAACATGAAAAATTATTTCATAAGTGAAAACTTGTATGAGAAACGTATACCAAGGTTACAAGTTTGACCGTGGAAGTATACAAGTCTAAAGAGATTTATGACTTGCCCAAAATTGAGGAGATAAAATCAACATTGCAAATCGATATTTTGTATGCAATTAGTGCAAGAAGTAGGACTCATTTTCCCATGTTCATTTCACATGCCCATCTAAAATATTACCATTTGACGGTTTCTTTTGTTGCAATGTTGGTTTTGGGGAGAGACCCCAATTACATAGTGGTATGATATCAACAACCATTTAGTGCAAGGCTGAACCTCCAACCTTATATCCTCCAGTCACTAATCCATTTAATGACCCCTAGCGCTTGGGACATTGTCCGAAGGAATCATATCATCACAAACATGTATTAAGAAACAAGAATCTCACATTTTCAAAATACTAAACCATGGTCCATTTCCAAATATCAACATAACATCCGTACAAAACCATTTTTAAAACTAGCATTTTCATATGAACTCATGTGGAAAACACATATTCCAGTATTTTCAAGCAAAAACATTTAATTCAAAGCACGTTAATGCAAGTAACCAATGTATCCGTAACTCACCTAATAGAACTGCCTAATTCATCACATTTGGGAGCTACTTCATTGATCAGTACATATTCGGTTGTTGCTGTGCCTAATTCATCACAAATGTTTTCAATGATTCGGATGACAACAAATTATTCATGCGAATAGTTCTTCTATTTTGTTTGAAATTTAGGTCGTCTATCCAAGTAACAGACGGTCTGGATCACACACAGTATCTTTTGTGCACAGATTGCGTAGCAACAAGCCCGTCGGGTATAGGTTCATGTTAGATTCTACCTAGAAATTAAATAACGCCGCTAGGGGTACCCCATATATGCACCGAAAATGCACACCCCGCCTCCAGGGACCCACTTTTGGGTCTCACATGAGTGATCCGAACCGTTCATTGTTCTTAAAACGTTTTTCCGAGAGGGCCCACCAAAAATCATCTCAATCGGACGGTTAGAGGTGCTTGAACCAAAGTCTCTTTGTTTTGGTGCAAAAGTTTTTCTTTTAAAGCGGCCGGAGGCTTTGGTCAAAGCTTTGCTGTCGATTAACTGATTTTTAGGCCCGGGAAAAATGTTTTAAAAACAATGAATGTGATTCAGTTATCATTAAATCCCTTGAAAATGGGATAAGGCGGATTCGGTACAAATACATGGGGTACCCCAGGTTTTTCGGAAATTAAAATATCGGCTCGCCAAGCAAGAGGACGCTAGACCCGCATGAGATGCCGGTAGCTAGCTACAAATTACAGTAAATTTATAAATTAAGCAGCGAATGACAATCTGTCACTTACTTCCAAAGTCAACGAATTGTTAATTCAGAAAGTATCACAATATTTAAAGTAATTACCTCTTGGCATCTCCCATCCACCCTCCCTATCTCCAAATATCATACTAAAATATTGACTCGCCAAACAAGACGGCGCTAGACCCGCATGAGGTCCTGGTAGCTGGCTAGAAAATGGACAAAGTGAATGACCAATCTGTCACTTGGTTCCAAAGTCAACGAATTGTTATTCAAGAGAATTTCGCACTATTTAAATTAATTATCAGAAGGTATCTCCTACCCGGAAAGGGGGGCCTCTGGTGACCAAGTCAAGTCACCACAGGCTGTGTGGTGGTGCCGAACGGCATAGTTTTGGTACCAAAACTAAGCCTTTGCAAAATGTAAGTTGTGTTTGGATGAATTTTGAAAAGAATTTTTTGAGAAGAATTTTTAAGATAGTGTTTGGTTGAGTTTTTAAAAATGATAATAATGAGATAATGATTAGAGAGAGATAGAGAGAAAAATAAAATAATGAGGTAATAAGTAGAGAGAGATTTTTTTTGAAAAGAAGAAATCTTTTTTAAATTTTTTTTTGAAAATGGGAATAAAATAAAAGAGAACAAGGCCGTAATTTTGTGGGGCCCACTTTTGGGTCTCACACAAGTGATCCGAACCATTAAATAATTTTTATGGTGATTTCGGAGAAAATCAGGCCCATTGGATATTTTTACGTTACTCATCTATTCTTTGATTTTCAATTAGAATTTATGACCCCGTCAGTTCTTTCGAACTTTCAGGAAAAGTTATAAAATTGTGGGCTCGGAAAATCATTAATCTAAATTGTAAGAGTTGTAGGGCTCATTGAGAAGAGCATCGACTAAAAAAATTATCTTGTTCGAATATTGATAGGTGTCAAAATACTAAAAATATGTGTTTTTTTATACCTATCGATGTTCGAACAAGATAATTTTTTTACTAGATACTCTTCTCAATGAGCCCTACGACACTTATTGTTCAGATCAATGATTTTCCAAGCCCACAGTTTTGTAACTTTTTCTAAAGGTTATTTCAAACTGGTAGAGTCTTGAATTCTGAATGAAAATAAAAAAAAAATAGATGAGTAATGTAAAAATATCCAATGGGCCTGATTTTCTCCGAAATCACCATAATAATTATTTTAAAATTATTTAACAGTTCGAATCATTTATACAGGACCCAAAAGTGGACCCCACAAAATTACATTTTGCAAAGGCTTAGTTTTGGTACCAAAACTGTGCCGTTTGATACCACTACAAATATTGGCTCGCCGCACAAGACTGCGCTAGACCCGCATGGGACACTGGTAGGTAGCTAGAAAAAGGACAAATTAATCCAGTGAATGGCCATCTGTCAATTTTCTCCAAAATCAACAAATTTTTACTTCTTTCGTTCCTAAATTGGTTCATTTCGAAAAGACATGTAATTTTTTGATAAAAAACTTCTAAGGATGATATTTTGAACTTTATTGATATTTTGAAATTTATTGACACATGTTTACATATAAAATTAACAAATTCAATAATTAATTGACACATCATCAAGAATGTCAAACATTCGCAAATATGTATCAATGAAGATACACTGGATTAATGAAATAAAGATAGATTAATACGATGACATATTAGTATTCATATTTGAAAAGCCGTTATTGACAATTACAAGTCCAACTGATATAATAAATTGACTTCGAAGCCTTGATTTCAACTGCTAAATGCATGAACTCCACATGTAAATGTATGAAACAAGGTAGTTGACAGTTAAGACACATGAAGTACATCATGCAAGCCAGTAATTTCCTTAACGTGTAATCATTTGAGCAACCATGCAGATTTAAATTAAAACTTCTCCAGAAAGTTTAGAGGAATTCAAATTTAAACGTGACAAGGGGAAAAACCTGTCATTCGAAGCGTATAGATGGGGTTTGAAGCAAGTCAAGTTCAAGTTCTTTGAGCAGGTTCAAGTCACAAGTTATTCCTATAAATAGAAGAAATTGAAGAAAGAAAAGGCCCCAAATAAATCTTCAACAAACAGCAATCAAACACATGATGCTTGGTTTGTTCATTAGCAAAGTAGAATTAGGATTTCGACTCAGTTCGAAGTAGATTTTAGTTGTTCTTGCAACAATCAATTGTTCGAAGTTTTTGTTACGTTATATTTGGAGTTGAATGCAATTTCGAAGTAAGTTTACCTTTGATTTATTAATCGAAGTATCTTGTTTCTTTGTTGTTCTTTGATTTCCTAAGTATATTGGTTTGTATTTCTTCACTTTGAAGGAAAAATCATTTTAATTGAGGTAATTGAACCAATAAAAACACAATCGCCGATTAAATTTGATTTTCCAAAGTTGATATGATGGAAAAGATTTAAAACTCTCTCTGACACGCTCATACACAATTATTTTTCATTGCAAAGAAGTAAAAGAACCAAACAACACCGCATTAAAGAGCTCAATTAGTTCTTTAATATTTGAAAAATTATGCTAAAATGTAGTGGAGCATTATTTAGGAAAAGAGGGAGTATACAAGAATTTCACATATTTAGATTAATTACCTCAGGGCATCTATAGTACTACCCACTCTCCACATCTCCAAACTTTCCTCAATTGTTCCATTTTGGAGGAAAAAATCAACTCTAACTCGTACTCTAAGAGGTGATTTGACATCAATTCCTCCATTTTGGAGAAAATAGTTCTCAATCTATCCTCCATTTTAGATGAATTGTACTTTCATCTTCCATATATTTGGAGGAGGAAAAAAAATTCCCCCATATTTGAAGGAATGGAGACCAAAATGCAAGCTATTTGGAAAAATGAAAATATTGCAATGCTTCTTGGCTTCCAAGGGAAGGTTTAGGGTTCAAATCGATAAAAAGAACCTTTACACCAATTTAAACATTACAAACTGTCTAGTTACAAAATCAGTCATTGTTGCTATGCAGTCTCCGGTTGTCTTTTATGAAGAAGCCGGGTACATGATAACCTACTAAATCACTATCTAACTTCTAATGCATAGGATATGGCAAAAAAAAAAAAAGAAGCTTGTAAATGTCAGCCAACCACAGCCTTAAATCCAATTTGTGATTGAAATTTCTAGTTTCTTATGCTTCCGAAAACATTCAGATCACCCTTTGTTTGACCAAATTATATTGTCTGGATTCTCCTTTCTATCAAATTAGGCCAAGCAACGTTATTAACACTCTAAGGCCTTGTTTGATTCGGGAATTAAAAGACTGGGATTGGATAACATGCATTTAATTCCACACAATCCCGTTTTTGGTTCCTGAAAAGCACTTGGGATTACTAATACCGGGACTCATTTAGTCCCTATACGTGAGGTACTAATTTATCCCATGGGGGGGGTGGGATTGTTTTGTCCAGGATAAAACACACGGAAGGGGAAGTCCATTAAATTGAAAAATGCCACTTAGCCCTCATCATCTTCTTCTCTTCTGTCACGCCTCTCTCTCTCTCTCTCTCTCTCTCTCTCTCCCCACTAGAGCTCCTCTGAGATCAAACCAATTAATTCGTTGTTACCCAGAAGACTCGAAGCATCACTAGAGACGATGGAGAATCACTGGGTCTACTCATTGCTATGAGATCGATTTACTTAGAGAATCACTGAGTTTTAACCATAAATTGGGTTTTGTTGCAAATCGAACCCCGTACATTCTAAAATTTTGTTGCTTTCAGAGGATAGTTTTCTAGAGCATATGTATCTATCTATATGTATATGTATCCATATATCTATATGTTGCTCTGAGATCGATTTACTTGGATAATTTTGTTGCTCCGAGATCGATTTTCTAGAGCATATACTTTCAGAGGATACCTTCTGATATAGGTGGTTGCCCCTCTCTATACGTATATGTATCTATCTATGTGTGTGTGTGTATCTAGCTTTTGCTGGAACAGCAACCACAAGTTTATGGTCATGAATGGTTAGGTTTAATTGTGATTGAGAGAGAATTCTAAAATTAATCCCGAAATTTAGTTTAGGGAACCAAACATGGAATTGACCGAAACACGGGATATCCTGATGTTAATCTTGCACGAATCAAACAAAAAGATTGAGTGAGATTCAGTATTAAATTAGTCCCAGGACAAATAATCCCGGACTATTAATCTCAGGACTAACAACCCCACCTATTTTAGTCCGCGAGTGTTTTAAACCAATGGTAAGCGAAGTACAATAAAAAGTAAGAGGATCAACAGAAAAGCACCACAATGATGCGGAAAGGTTGGCACCCAACCGATTGAGGATCATATGCCACTCTCCAGTTGAAACAAATATCTCTAGCAAATCAAATTAACAAGATTCTCTTATAGAAGTAATTAGTTTAGAGAAGATGAAAAGAATAGCACGGTAATACTATGTCGGTTAATATCTTCTCAGAATGCATTTATCTTTACAAAAGTTAGTTTGATTGTCTTATTCAATGTGAAAATGTAGCCGAACTCATATTCATAGACGCATGAGCATTGGCATAATTTTTGACGTGATTGATGTTCTGGGCGAATTTTACAAAATAATCCGCAATGAGTACTGATCATTGAAATGAATCAATAGTACCGAGTACTAATCAAATAATTGAACCAACACAGACCCAAAAAGGCCCGGCTGCACGGTGCACAGAAGCCATCTCCTTCTTGTTTTCCTAGAAATTAACCAGAAGACCACGCTTGTAAAATCTGCCTTTAAAATTTACGTGGGTTCAAGTTAGTAGACAGCTTTTGCATACCCAACTATGAGCCTCTCAGTTCACTATTCAGTCCCATTCTACATCCGGTACTGAGCCCCAAAACTTGTTAAAAATGAGGAACTCAAAATTTTTACTAGTATTCAACTAGGTTAAATTCTAAATTTATGCATCATTCGCAAAACTCTGAAACAACTTATCTCTGATACTTGTAATAAAGAAATGAAGCTCTTCTAAGCTGTAAAATTTGCAAAACAAACCTGTTGGTTCAATTGTAGGTTTGACGAATAGTCTCCATACGCATTATTACGGTTAGAGGATCATCTCTCTTCTCCAAGCACCTGTCGCTGTGCTCTAAGGCCACCATTAGTCCATCAAAAAAACCTGAACCCATGCTCGAAATCCAGGTTCTCTCTCCACCTCTATCTTCATCGCTTCCAGTGGCGGTCTGATTCCATGAAATTACAACAATATATACCTGTGCATGTGTTTGTACCATAAATTTTAAAATTGAACACGTGGCGAATAGATGGACTGGGGTTTATTCTTTAAATTTCATATTTAATTTAGTGGCCGAATTATCCATGATTTAGGAGATAAGTTTGTTACCTAAATTATAGGAAAGGGGATTTATTCTAAAAAGATAAAAGCCGAAATTAACATGTGCAAATTATGTTGAGAACATGGGTAGTTATTTTTGGCTGAATGAGGGACACATGTCACTTTGTCATGCACTTTCAAGAAGACGTCGTAGTGGATGCAAGACGTGGGCATAATGGCTTAGTTTCATGGGCGGTTACGTTAGGAAGTTGCATTTGGACCCAAAGACTATAAATGAAGACCTTCGTGCAACATTGTGGAGGTCCTAGCACCAACAAAGCTCACCGCAACAAGTAATTGTAGTTAATCTCCTAACTCTCAGTTAGTCGATCAATCTCTTCCTCTTCTGTCTATGTCTATCTTCTACCTCTATCCCTTTTCTTCTTCTCCTTCTTTCCCTTTCTTTACTATGTAGATCTTAGTTTTCTTCAATTGTGGAAGTCCTTGTTCAAGGCCCACGAACCATTGTAACTTTAGTTTCACATTTGCTTGAAAGAAGTTAGTAGTTTTAGGCACTTTTCCTTATTTTCTTGAAGATTCATATCTTCAGGCACGCTCTCGCATCTTGTACACCACTAGGTGTTGGCCATCTCTGTTTCTCTTGTCCTTGGAGGAATTGGTGGCAACATCATGTAAGACAGTGTTTATGTGTTTGGAAATATTCATCTCTTCCCTTGGCAATTTGATTCCATGAAATTATAGCAATATATAACTATGCATGTAGGGCAGACAGTGTGTGTGTGTTTCCAAAAGGGTTGATTTTGTGGAGAACTTCAAAAACAAATTCAGACTTCCAACAAATCAAAATCAGAAGCCCAAAATGGTGGAGCCGCACAAAACCAGATATATAATATTTTAATCGCCTACAACAGGATTTGAGGATTGTGTCTGAGTCATAATGCTCGTGATCACCAATAAGGCATTGGTCCATGCATAAACTTTTGTTTTTTTGTTTTTAAGAACAAGGATGTCAGGTTTAGCACATTTTATAGCATTTCAAACCAAGGTAATGTAGAAAATTCAATCTCATTCCAACTAGAAAACATGAAGTTCATGGCAATGTTTTGCAACAATAATCACAGCTTCTAGCAGCATATGAAATAAGCGAGGTTATTCTTCCAGGGGATTCAATATATAACCTTCAAAAAAAATTCATCAGCATTCTACATTCTGTGCAACCACATTACAACGTTTAAGAAACACCCCTATTTTCTGGTTTCCATTCAAACAAGAAATAGAAATGTGATAATGTGTAACCATGTGCAAGGCAATACCGGCATTCTTCTGCAGACTCGTGAAAAAAGCCACTTTAACCAGGGATGTGACATTGAAAACTTGAGATAAAAGCCCCTTTAACCAGCTGGTAAGCACACGGCCCCTTGCTACTAGGCAGGTGCACCGCCATGTGATATTGAGAAAATAATTTTCTCAAGACAAAGAATGCAGAGCGCTTCTTTTTCTCTTGAGATTTCAAAGGAAATTTACAATGGAACACTTACCCTCCTCACACTGAGTTAATCGAATTGATCCTCATCACTTACCTAACACGGGGTTGAAGTCGCTTCATCGTAGGCCTTCTCAAAGGAAATTCCAATGCGCACACGACTGCCAAATGCAAAATCTCTACCAAATCATTGGGCGGACCCGCATCCCACAAACCAGTAGTGAAGAATTCCTTGGCGCGTCCCTCCCGCAACAGCATGCATGCCCATGAAACAATATTAAACCAGTTCCCAAAAGTAGAAAATGATGGATCAAGGGCTTTCTTGTCTGAAATCAACTCAAGTAGAACGATGCCATAACTATAAACATCTGCCTTCTCAGAATCATGACAAGTCATTGCGTATTCCAGAGCAATATACCCCAACGTTCCAACCACTTCTGTAGTGGCATGCATTTGAGATGGATCAAGAGCCTAGCCAATCCAAAACCAGATAAATAGGCGTTGTAGTAATTGTCCAGTAAGATATTACTAGGTTTGACATCACGATGGAGGACGCGTGGCATGCACTGGTCATGGAGGTAAGCTAGGGCCTGTGCTATGTCCAAAGCGATTTTGTGAAGTCCCCTCCAATCCACAGCCCTTGTGGACCTTTCTTGAATGAACTTTTCCAAATTGCCACCAGGCAAATAGTTGTATATCAAAAACATCTCTGTTTCACTCGTGTGATAACCAATTAGTGTTACAATATTCGGATGGCGAACCCTCCCTAGGGTTTTGATTTCTGCACAGAACTGTTGAACCCCTTCAATTGTCTAGTCAAAATTTATTTTATCACCACCAAAACTCCCAGAGATATCTCAGCCTTGTAGGTTGCCCAAAACCCTTCATTCCAATGCAGTTGCTCGTGTTAAAACTCCCAGTGGCCCGCATAACATCCTTAAAGGTTAAGGGAACTCCGATATCAGTAAAGATGGTAACTTCTTTCCTACTAGACTCACTGATTCTGGTTTCACTCAATGACCGTATATCCTGACCTCTAGCTAAAAATGCCATACCCCTTTGAAGCAAATTTTTCTTTGACCTCTTCTGGGGTTGGGTATTCTCATTATACTTCACCGAAGTGGATAGGTAATCAGCAGCAGTAGTACTTTGTTGAAGAATGTCAGCTAACATGCACACGACACTTGCCACCACATCAGTCATCGTAGGCCGTCCATTTGGATGACTATGCAAGCATTTACTAGCAACTTCGGCAAACACTTGCAGACACTGCAAAGTGATTTGGGCCCTCAAACATTGATCAAGGAGTTGATCGATTTTTTCCTCTTTGATACATTGTTGAGCCCATCGTGCTAGACTTTGTTGCTCCTCCTCTAGCCGCATATCCACTGCTGGCCTCCCACAAAGCACTTCTAACAACACGACACCAAAGGAATAGACGTCTGATTTCTTGGTTAGTCTATGGGTAAAGAAATACTCTGGATCCAAATAACTAAATGTGCCTTTAACATTAGTGCTAACATGAGTGTGGGAACGGCTAGTGGCGCCCACTTTGCATAATCCAAAATCTGAAATCTTAGCTACCCAATCCTTGTCCAAAAGAATATTCATTGTCTTCACATCGCGGTGTATGATACCGCGTCGAGTACCTGTATGGAGGTAATCCAATCCACGAGCAGCACCAATGCAAATTTTCATCCTTTGATCCCAAGACAGACGACATAAAGTGCCATTACCTAAAGTATGTTTCTTATAAAGATGATCTGCCAGCGTACCATGCTCCATGTACTCGTAAACAAGGATCATCTCTTAGCGTTCATCACAATAGCCTATAAGACTCACAAGATGTGTATGCCGAAGGTTAGAAAGCATCTTAATCTCTATCCAAAACTCAACTGCCCCTTGCTTGGACTTTGAATTCAACCTCTTTATGGCAACGGTAGTTGTTCCATCGACAATGAGACCCTTGTAGACATTACCAAATCCACCACTTCCAATAACCAAATGAACATCGAAGTTGTTGGTCATCGAGAGGACTTCAGAAAGTGAGAAGCTTCGACACAACCCTTCAGGAGGTAATGGTGAGACATTCTTTTTGCCAACTTTTTTTTGAACGGCAAAAAAGATTATATTCATCTTTGAAAATGGATTACAAGGATTAAAGGGAACCGAGGAAACGGCGTCACAACGCAAAGAGGCATCCCAACAAGGTTGGCACCCCTCCAAGCGACAATCATATGCCACCACGGACCTAACAGGAGATATCAAGGTTAACCAGAGGTCAACTCGAGAACTGGAACAAGCCAAACGCTAATCAGCTACTACAAATTCTAAGCCCACTAATTAACATCAAAAGATACAACCTGAAAGTTCTTCACATGCCTCCAGCAATCCTCCAAATGATATCCTCCTCAGAGCATTAGAATCTCCAAAAGTAGCACTAATGTGATCAATAATATATTGGCATCTCAATGTCAACGTAGCTGCAAAATGACAGTGACAAACTTCAGCCAAATCATCCTCCAGAACTCGGCCACAAGACATACCCAGCCTTTCCAATAACCGATAAGGACCAACATCAAATCTAAGCATTCACGCTAAACAAGCACTGGCTCAAAATGATAACAAAAAGAGACCAGATTGCTCACCCCAAACACGTAATTTGTAAAAAATAATATTCAGAACAGTGAGTACAATTACTAAAACTGTTGCAATGGCATTTCCAATTGACGCATGCACAAAATTTCGGGGAGCTGCATTACTAGATGTTGAAGCACGTGCCAGCAGCACTGGGTTCACTCCAGCAAGATTTTTGTCGGGGTTGCTCAGCTTGAATACCTCCAACCCCCTTAGGATTGAACCAATGAGTTCAATCAATTCATGGTTTAGAGGGAAGTATGTTATGAGAAGATTTTGTTTTCCTTCCATCCTATCTCCTTCCACCATCACCACGTAATCCCTATATACCGCAATCCTGTTTCCACTAGTCCATTGGATAAGGTCAGTTTTAGCCTCAGCCACATGTTCATTGACAAAGATACTGAATTTTGTGCGGTCACTCTCTTCTATCTCGTATTCAAAGTCATAGAAATGTAACCTGAGCAGGTACCTAAATCCCAAATCGATAGGAACCTTCCATGTAAAATTAAAGGTGTCGTTCCCTTGCCAGTCTGTAACCATTAACCATGATGTTTGGTAAACTTTCTGAGGAGCAGTGTATGATGGTATAGTTGTGTATTTGATGGGAATGGTGGTAGTAACTGGCTGGACATTTGATTTTTCCATCAAATAGCTTGAGTCGTCAAACCAATCATGAAACATACCCGTATCTTCAATGGATGAAATGGAGGTTCCACCAACATTTAACCACTGCACCATCTCAAGTGCAATACTTTTACCAATTGGGAATCAAAAGCCAACAACAGGTGCACCTGCATCACCCTCTTGTGTATGATAAAGTCCATTCGGCACCGAGACGATTTCGATCCCATTGACAAAAGCATACGCCTCATCAGAAGAACAACCATATCAGGGAGAGAACGTTATGACTAGTGGCTGATTTTCTTCCACATTCACCCAATACTGTTTAACAAGAGAGTCCAAGCAAACAGCATCAGCCGTAAGGGAAGCACTAAAGTTGCTAAGAAGTGTATATGAACTAGCTTTTACTGTAAAAAAAAGGCCTTAGACCGTTTAAAACCACCCAGGTATGAAGATGGATAAAAAGAATTTGATTGAGGCACAAGTAGAGAGGGATGGTGATCGAGAGAAGACTGGAGTACATGTACATATTTTTGGGTGTTGAGATGGAGCTCTCGAGTGATTTTGGAAATGATCAAAGTGAGGAAGGGACCTTGACTGCTTATGAGAATGAGTCTTTAATTGTTTAGTTAACAGAGAATTTTCTTGGTATATGATTTAAAAATTCTGGACAAGACTGAACGTGTATATTTTACCTAGAAATTGACTTGGTCATAATAGTGGTTGATAAACTTGATATATATTACTTCAGTTACTCATTAAAAAATAGAGAGAAACAAAACAACACGCAAAAATAAGGTTTTAATAGTCTCATCTCCAAACCAAAAAAACCCACTTCTTTATCTATTTAATGTCATTACGATAACTCAACAAATGTGTTGAATCAATATTCGCCGGACAATCAAACTAAATTATTTTATTTTATTTTTTGTCCATAGAACTACTTGATTAAAACATCATGAAAATATAAGGAGTCAGAGCTTGAATAAAAAAAATAACTAGTCAATAAAGAAAATGGTACAATTTTAAAGAGTTGTGCTTGTAGTCTTTTACATGTTCTTATTTGGAGATGGCTGCATCTTGCAGTTGACCTTTGTGAGCCTATATCGGGTATATTTTGATGATAAGAATCGTTCATTTTGTGCAATTCCATTTGGTAGAGCATGTTGAGAAGACCAATCATGCCAAAAATCAAACAAACCTGATACTGATTAATACCTAATCAGCTCAAAGACTAGACTCCATAGTGTTCCATACCAATTGAACCTTTCCTAGCTATAACATGAGCAACTGTGTTATTAATCGATTGCCTAATAAGAGAGAACTTGGTTAATTTTTGTTTGTAATGGGGTTTTGGGAGGTAAAGTGCTTAGGGCTTGAGTCTAGATGCTCCATTCGAGAGATTATAAGCTTCATGATCAAGCCAATGCCTTGTCAAGTGATTCAAAGCTTAATCCGGGAAGGTATACTCATGCATGTCATATTTGCATTAGTTTTGATCATCATGTTTTATGCCACATGAGTTTTAATTAGTCAATTGCATTGATACACTTCCTAAATCATGATTTTGACAAAGGCATTTGAATTCTAATCTTTTGAATCCTTCATTGCGTTTGAAAAGCATTTGCACGCGTCTACTAGCTCGTGTCCCTTTAGTGACTGATGAGCTCACAATGCGTTTACACGCGTCTGGTAACCCATTTTAATGACGTGTCATGTTTTGAGAGGCTGAGGGCTGCGAACTTTTGTACTATATAAGCTCTTTTTCTCTCATTTTAGGGCAAGCACTTCATTGAAAAATCAGCCCCCTTTTAGAGAGAGAAAGTCTCATCTCTTTTCTCTTTGTGGAACTTGATGTTCTTGATGATTTGAGCAAGCTCATCTCATCTTTCTTCAATCTAGGGTCTTTCTTTCCATGGATCCACTCTAGGTTGATTTTTTTTTTTTTCAAAGATCTTCATAAAAATCATATATTTATTACATCATGTTGTATTGCCTACTTATCTACGTGGCCGGATGATCTGAAGCCGCCTTTGATACGGAGATCGAGGGGTGTTTGACTCGTGGAGGCTATGGAATCAAGAAGGGGCTCGGGGAGCTAAATCAAGGATTGGAGTTAGGTGTAGATTGGGGCAAGTTGGTAATTCCTAATCTTGTTACTTTTGATTTAACCTATTGATTTATAACAATTAGTAGATTAGGCCGTGCTTTTATGCTTAAGGTATTTAGACTCTAAGTAGTTTCCACGTATATCCTCGTATTTTGTGCCTTTGTTTTATTTACTTTGCATTGGAATTGTCAGTTTGATTAAATAGCCATGGAATTGGAGTGAATGTGAATCACTTGGTAACATTAAATTTTTAAATTGATAGTCCTATTCACCCCCTGGGACTTGTTTCACCTTTGCCATAATATCAAACTTTACACCGGAAAATCCTGCGCAATTTAGTCTTGGGTCTAACATAGTAAAGTATCAGAGCAGCCCTAAAACTAAAACTCATCTTTGATACTTGTAATAAAGAAATGAAGCTCTTCTGAGTTTTAAAATTTGGAAAACAAACCTGTTGGTTGGAATGTAGGTTTGACAAATTGAGTCCATTTGCATAATTACAGTCTTGGGATCATCTCTCTCCTTCAATCGCATGTCTCGTGCTTTAAGGCTGCCATTTGTCCACAAAACCTGAATCCTTGTTCGAAATCCATTTCTCTCTCTTAGCTCTATCTTCAGCTCTTCCTTTTGGCTGGCTGATTCACGGGATTATATGTATGAGAGTGTGTTTGGACACGGAGGGATTTTGCGGAGAACTTAAAAGCAATTTCAGACTTCCAACAAACCACAACCCAATTAGTATTACGTTTCCATCGCCTACTACAGGATCAGAGGATCTTGGGCCTGAGTGCAAACGAACCGAGCTGTTCGCGAGGAGCTCGTGGCTTGGCTCAATTCGATAAGTAAATGAGCCGAGCTTAACCTCGATTTTCAGGCTCATTTAGTTAATGAGCTTGCTAAAGTTCGGCTCTGCTCGCAAAAACTCAGCTCGATTACATAGACTTGGCTCGTTTAAGGAGGCTCGTTAAGTAAATTATCCTAATTCGGCTTGATAAAGGCTCGGCTCGTTTATGACTGAGCCGATAAACGAGCTGAGCTTGAGCTCAATTTTTCGGCTCATTTGCTTAATGAGCCAAGCTCGAGCACCACAAAGCTCGGCTCGGCTCGGCTCGTTTGCACCCACCTGACTGCCATACTGCGCTTGATTGAGCCAACAAAAGCAAGAGCGCGAATTTATTAAGGCTTTCCAGAAACATTGGAATGATAACTCAATTTGCGAGTGAAGGTTGAATATGAATCGATGGTATATTTTGGACTCAGGGTTGCCGGGCTGACTTCGGAAAATGCTGCTCATGAGACTTTGACTCTTTGAGCATACCCTGCCGAAAATGCTGCTTCTTAAATTTGAGATTGAGATTGTTGGCTACAAAGACCCATATAGTCATCGTAATTTATTACTCGGTGGTCATTGAAGTCGATGTACAGTACTTTCAACCAGGGATCAGGGATCTACTATTTTCAAGGGTGTTTCGGGCGCTTACTTTTTAATTTTTAATATTTTGACTTTTTGAATTATGATTAAAATGAGTTTTGAATTTGGGATGAGTGTTTGAGAGAATAATGATAAAAATGAGTTATGTATTGATATTTTACCATGTTGCCTCTAGTTATTTATAATCATGTGCATCGTGTATGAATAATGTTTGAATCAATTTTTTATGTATTGGAACAAGAAGAAATATATTGGGCCCAGCAAAGACTAAATTTTTAGCTTTGGGTGACAAGAACACCTCTTTTTTCCATCAAACCTCAAAATGAGAAGACAAGGGACTTGTATCAAGGGTATTTTCAATACTCAGGGGACATGGGTTGACGAAGAGGAGGATATTCACCGAGTTTTCACTAATCATTTCTCCTCAGCCTATAATGAGCCAAATCCCTTTGTCAATATGGAAGATTAGGATGGTTGGGAGACCTTTGATAAGCACGTAACTAGCTCTCATCGGCCTAGTTTGGCTAAATTTGGTTTTTTGGTTTATTGGATTATTTGGTTTTATCCTTATTCAATTTTTTTTTGCATTTGTTAGTTTGGTTTATTTTTGTCTTTATTCACAAAACTTTAAGTTTGGCTAATAATTTTATACTTTTTAGATTCCTCTCGTCGAGACAAGCCAAGAAACCTCAAAAAATCCTCTGAAAACTAACAAATGCAAAAAAAAAAAAAAAAACCAATTTGGTTTATTTTTGTCTTTATTCACAAAACTTTAAGTTTAGCTAATAATTTTATACTTTTTAGATTCCTCTCGTCAAGACAAACCAAGAAACCTCAAAAAATCCTCCGAAAACTAACAAATACAAAAAAAAAATTGAATAAGGACAAAACCAAATAATCCAATAAACCAAAAAACCAAATTTAGCCAAAGTCTACCCTAGACTGGTTGAATAGACCATTCAAAGCGCATGAAGTGCAGAAAGTTGCTTTTCAAATTGCTGATTCTAAAGTTCCAAGGCCAGATGGATTTTCAGAATGTTTCTTTCAGGAGTATTGGGATATGTGGGACCCTCCATCACCTCTGTTGTCCTTTCTTTCTTGACCTCTGGTCACTTACTAAAGCAGATTAATCACACCCACATTGCCCTTATTCTGAAAATACCTCTCCCACAACCCTGGTTGATTTCAGACATATCAGTCTATGCAGTGTCCTCTATAAAATTATCTCCAAGACTTTGGCAAATTGTATCAAGTTTATCCTTCCATCCTACATCTCACAGCCACATAATGCTTTTGTCCCAGGCAGACTAATTACTGATAGCTCTCTTTTGGCGTGTGAGTTTTCTAACTTGATTGCTCATTCTAAATCGGGTAACAAATTCAAAGTAGCTCTCAAATTAGATATGAGCAAGGCTTTTGATAAAGTTAATTGGAACATTTTGGTTTGCAACCTAAGGAAAATGGGCTTTCCAGAAAGATGGATTAACTTACTTCATCAGTGTTTTTCCACAGTCTCCTTCTCTCTTCTCATCAATGGGATACCAACTAAGAAGTTCCATCCACAAAAAGGCTTACATCAAGGAGACCCGTTATCTCCTTATTTTTTATCATTTATATGGGGACCCTCTCTTGTGACCTTAATCGTTTGGATGCCTCTGGTCAATGCAAAGGGCTTAATTTATCAAGAAGTGGCACCTCCCTCTCGCACTTATTCTTTGCTAATGATTGTCTCATCTTATCCGAACCAACTTTGGATAGTTGTGGGAACCTTAAAAGAGCCCTGGAAAACTTTAGGTACTTATCTGGTCAATGCATCAACCGGTAGAAATTGCATCTCACTCTCAATTCGAATACTCCTTCAACCTTTTCCAGAAGGTTCAGAGATTTCTTGCATGTTCCTATTAGTAATGATCTGGTCCCTTATTTAGGACTTCCATTAGAGATCATTGTGAATAAGTGAGAATGTTTCAGATTCATCATTAACCGCGCCGAGAGAGCACTTGCTGGTTATAAAGATGAAATTTCTCAAGCTGGAAAACCTTCTTTAATAAAATATGTTCTGGCAGGGGAACCACTGTGTCTCTATTCGTCCTATAAATTTCCAATGTCCATTTGCAATAAGCTCAATAGGATAGCTGCGAATTATTGGTGGAAAACCAAGGACATGAAACCTATCCATTGGCTAGCCTGGAAGAAAATTGATGCCTACAAATGTGAGGGTGGCTTAGGGATCCGAGATGTTAATCTTTATAATCAAACTTTACTAGCCAAACAAAGCTGGCGTCTCTTTACCAATCCTGATCTGCTTATTTCCTGTATCCTTCTTCCAAAATATTGCTTTAAGGATAGCTTGATTAACGTCAAAGCTCACTCCAAAATGGTTATGATGTCTCGTCGTCGCACTCTGGGTAATGGAAATACATGGTTTCCGAATTTTTTTGGTAGTGGGATGAGGGGAATGGGATGATTTGGGTTACGGGAAGATATGGTTTCCAGAAATTTCTCGGCGAGATTTCAGGGATTTTTTGATAGAGGAGGAGATCATGATGTTTTTGGGACGATTAAGTTTCCATAACCGTCCAGGGGAAAGAGTAAAGCAAATTGGTTGTGTAACTGACTGGAAAATGTGGGATGGCCAAAAGATTTAAATTTCGACAGTTTATTAGGATGATTTCGGGACTACCAATTTTCACAAATAAATCTAATAACAACTATTAAATTAAAACAAGTAACACCAAAATGCAAGGGCTTTTTGGGTATTATAAATAAGTCAGGATGATATCATAACAATTCAAAATCACTAGGATGGAATCATAACTATTTTAGTAGTTTAAGATGGCTAATTAACTGTCCCTTATTAAAAATGTAATATTACATACGAATGAAAATAAAAATAAAATAGACAACTTAAACATTACAGAAATTAAATACGCAACTTTAAATAACTAAAACAAAATACAGATTTTTACCACTAAGTATAGAAAATTAGTCCTTAATTTCCCAAAAAAAAAAGAAAATGCCAACGGGTGTAACATTGCACCTATTAAAGGTACAAAAAATACAATTGTGGATCCCACTTATATTTTAAAGTATACTTGTGTACTTTAAAGTACAAACGTGACCCAACAAGTGTTTTTTTAGTGTACCTCCCAAGTCATTGATTGAAGAAGAATATCGAATTCGAATTTGTGAAAATTTCTCCCACATATCCTTGGAATGAATTCCATCAATGGTCGATGTAATCTACAAAACTTTAAACCAAATAATATCAAATTCGAATTTGTGAAAATTTCTCCCACATATCCTTGGAATGAATTCCATCAATGGTCGATGTAATCTACAAAACTTTAAACCAAATAACATCAAATTCGAATTTGTGAAAATTTCTCCCACATATCCTTGGAATGAATTCCATCAATGGTCGATGTAATCTACAAAACTTTACACCAAATAAGGTCTTCCATTACGAACTCACCAACCCATCGTCTTTACTTCACTCAAATCCGCCCCTTTCCAGTCTCTCCCATCCATCGATCAAACACCATATCAACACTCATTCAAAGTTAATTACCTCATAAACTCGTGGGTTTCCTCGAGAAAAGTCTAAAACAATGTTAAAGACCATCAATTGTGAAACCCCAGAATCTATTTTGTTGATTTTTTTTTGTAACAAGATAATGAATTTTGAAACCTGCCGTTGAATAGCTCAAGCGCTTCACTAAAGCTTCCATCGCGGCGGTCGTATCCTCTTCTTATGGAGAGAATCATTAAACGAGGGAGGGACGAAATTAGAGTCAGTGGCCATAATGGGTGATAAAGAATAAGAGGGGGAGGAGGAAGAGAGAAGGGAGTCTGAGCTGAGAGAAGGAGATGGAACCCGCTATTGACATGCCTTTGATTTTCTAGTTTTACCAAAAAAAAAAAATGGGGCTATATATTCATAAAAATTAGGGAACAGAAGGAGAGGCAGGGAGGGTAGAGGGATGATAAGAAAATGGAGGAATTAAGGCTATGTTCGGAACAGGAGAAAGGAAAGGAGAAGAGAAGGAAAATAAAATGAGAGGAAAGTAAGAGGAAAGTAGGAGAAAAATTTTACTATTCACTAAACTTTTTTATTTTTATTTTTTCTCGTCTTTCTCTTCAAACCAAACAAGAAGAGGAAAAATTTTCCATTTTCCTTTCTTTCCTCATGTTCCAAACAGAGCTTAGGGTTTGGGTTTGAGAGATGGACGAGTTTAGTCCGCCTGTGTCAGCCAAAAAGGGGATAAAAGAGTTCCTTACCAGTGAAAAAAGAAAAGAAAGGGAAGGGTTTTCTCACCTCTCATCCAAATAATCCTGTGAAATTACTTTCACCCTCCCATTCTGGTGACCTTTCCAATCTTCGGTGACCTCAAAATTAAATTTTGATCATAGATTTGGCTCAAAATCATTTGGAAAAAACTTGAAAGTAGAACACGATTATTCACGATCCACTTATTTCATTTGGAGTGTGATATCTGGTTGACTTCAGATCCCACAAATGTAGTAGTCGTCTTAGTGTCGATGCGCAGTAGCTCAAAAATCATTCTCAGCGTTCGACATTATTACGGCCGTTTGTCCGCCCATTTCCGGTAACAAAGTCGGTTGAAATCATTACGACCCGCCAGCACTAACTCGTCTAAAGGGAAAAAAAAAACTAAATAAATAAATAAGAGACCCGCAAATGGTCAACTAAGGTCAAAATTGGGTAAAATTAAATTAAGAAAATTAATATTTACAAATATCACAAATTTTATTTTTTTTTGAAAATTTGGGATATTACATCCCATTTTCCCCTTCATTGTTTTCTCTTCTTTTCTTTTCCCTCCCTTTCCACTCAGGTAAACATTCACATATGGAGTATCTCTCTTCGCAATTTCTGTCTCAAGTTTGAAAAACATGACGACTGTCGTGACTACCTCAGAAGAAGATCTGGCTCCGACAACTCAGAAGAAGGTCTGGCGCCGCTTCACGCCGGAGATTTCCTAATCGGCAATTAACCTTACAAAACTGAAGTATGAAAACTCTCTGTTTTCTTTCAGAAAATGTGCCCGAAACAGGCAGAAAAATTAGTGAATTTATCATCATATTCGGTTATTTCTATTAATTTTACAGCTTATCTCACAAACGGGAAAGTAATGTTTCATCAGTACATGTGCGTGTAGCTACGCTTTAGTGCGGTAAAATTGTAGGTTCAACTTCGATGTAGAATTTTTTGATAGAGATTTTTCAACGTTTTCTCCTTCTTCTTCTTGTGTATATAAACACAAAAAGAAAGCATAAAACAGGGAACAATGCAGCTTAGGCCATGTTTGGTAACATTTCTGTTTTCTAATTTATGTTTTTCGTAAAAAGGAAGTGAAAACAAAAAATATGGTTGTTTGAAATTATTTTTAAAAAAAAAGAAAGTAAAAACATAATTATGTGTCGGTTGGAGGCGTGCCGGTGGGAGGTGGAGGTGGTGGGTGGTGGTTGGGGTGGTCGGTGGTGGTGGTGGTGGAGGTGGTGGTGGGTGGTGGCGGTGATGGTGGGAAGTGTGTGGTGGGTGGTGGGGGGTGGTGGTGGGTGGTTCTTTGGAGGTGGTGGTGGGGTGGTGGGTGGTGGCGGTGATGGTGCGTGGTGGTGGGTGGAGGTGGTGATGACGGTGGGGTTGGGGTGGTGCGTGAGTGGGTTTGGAGGTGGTGGTGGTGGGTGGTGGTGGAGGTGGTGCTAGCGTGGTGGGTGGTGAGTGGTGATGGTGGTTGGAGGTGGGGGTGGTGCGTTGTGGTTGGAGGTGGTGGGGGGGGGCGGTGGTGGTTGGGGTGGTGGGTGGTGGTAGTGGTTGGGAGTTGGAAAACAAAAACAAAAGGTGAAAGTTGAGATTTTCAACTTTCTCAAATTTCATAAATAGTGGAAGTAAAAATAGAATTTGAAAATAAAAGTGATACACAAACAATATTCCTGTTCTTAAATTGTGAAAGTTCTGAAAATAGAAACAGAAAAAAAAAGTGTCACCAAATAAGGCCATGGTATTGAGGTCTTTTCATGGGTGTTCTTTTTTATTCGGCGCCTTCGAAGATTTCAACTCACCTCGTTTTGTCTTCATATTATCTACAATTAAAAGCAGGCTTTATTGACTAAGATAACATACAAGCATTCTGAAATCATGTCCCACGATATGGCTGGGGTAGAATCACTTGTTCTATTTGACTTTTGGGAGTTGAATAACCAAGTCTTTATTTCCCTTACTCACCCTCACAATGTCTCAACCTTTTTCATCAGCAATCTTCTCCTCTCTCCATCACTATAATCTTTCCCAAATTCTCTCAATAGTTCCAATTCACATCACACGCACCCAAACTAATGTTTCCTTATCTACTCTCAATTGCAGTCCCTTTCTATTTCCTCCTGCATCAGATTACCTTTTCACTTGCCATCAACTCCCCTAATCTTTATTCCCAACAGCTTGATCACATTGCCGTTAACTGCGGCTCATCCGACAACTCTACTGCAGAAGATTCCCGACCATGGACCGGAGATACCGATTCCAATTACATCACTTCATTACATGGTTCAAAGAGAAAATTAATCAGCTCAAAATCCACTGACCAAGTCCTTCCCAATCATCCAATCCCTTATGGCGACGGCCCGCTCTCTCGTTGGCCATTCACCTATACATTCCGTGTCACTCCGGGTCAGAAACTTATTCGTCTCCATTACTATCCAGCTTCGTACCAGGGTGGTTTCAAAAGGTCTAAGGCCTTTTTTACCGTGAAAGCTGGTTCTTATACCCTTCTTAGCAACTTTAGTGCTTCCCTCTGTTGATACTTTGGGCTTACGATATCTTGTTAAAGAATATTGCGTGCATGTGGAAGAAGATCAATCGTTAATCTTAACGTTCTCCCCATCACAAAGTAGTAATTCTCATGAGGCATATGCTTTTGTCATTGGGATTGAAATCATCTCAACGCCAGAAGCACTTTATCATACTCGTGAGGGTACCCCAGCCGCACAGATTATTGGGAAAAGTGATCGTTTTGCCGTAGCTAAGAGCATCTCTGGAGAAGGTACACCGGTTAAATGTTGGTGGAAGCTCCATTTCATCCATAGACGATATCGGTATGTTTCGGGATTGGTATGAGGACACAAATTATCTGTTGGAAAAATCATTTGTCAAGCCAGCTATTACCACAGCTCGAATCAAATACACGAGCATACCACCACACTCTGCTCCTCAGAAAGTTTACCAAACATCTTGGTCGCTGGCTCCAGACAAGCAAGAGAACAACACCGATTTGAATTTTACATGGCAGCTGCCTGTAGATTTGGGATTTCGGTACCTGCTAAGGTTACATTTCTGTGAGCTTGAATATGAGATGAAAGAGACTGGCCAGATGGAGTTTAGTATCTTTGTTAATGAACAGGTTGCTGAGGCTAAAGGTGACCTTATCAAGTGGAGCGGCGGAAATGGGGTTGCAGTGTATAGGGACTATGTTGCGATAATGGAAGGAGACAGGATGGAGGGCAAGTGTGATTTGCTCATAGTGTTGCGCCCTCACAACCGTGAATGGACGGAACCAATTGATGCAACTTTGAAGGGGATAGAGGTGTTTAAGTTGAGCAACCCTGACAAAAATCTTGCTGGGGTGAACCCGGTGCCACTAGGTACACGTGCTTCGATATCTCCAAAGCCCAAGAAGTTAGTATTTGCTTCTGGAGGAAATGCCATTGCAACAGGTGTAGTAATTTTACTCACAGTGTTGAATATCATTGTTTACCAATTGCGTAGTTTAGGTGAAAATAATGTGGGGAGAAATCTCTCTTCGTCAACATCAGAGGGGTTGTGTCGCCGTTTCTCACTTGCTGAGCTCATATCAGTGACCAACAACTTTAATGATGAATTGGTCATTGGAAGTGGCGGATTTGGTAAGGTGTACAAAGCACTTATTGATGATTGCACAACAAGAGTGGGCTTAAAGCGGTTGAATGAGAAGTCTAAGCAAGGGGCAAAAGAGTTTTGGACAGAAATCGAGATGCTTTCCAAGCTTCGACATACACATCTCGTTAGTCTTTTAGGCTATTGTGACGAACGTAATGAGATGATCCTTGTTTATGAGTTTATTGAGCATGGTACACTTGCCGATCATCTATACAAAACTAAAAACAATGCTAATGGTGTCAAAGGCCATCTGACATGGGAGCAGAGGATCAACATTTGTATAGGAGCTGCTCGTGGATTGGATTACCTCCATACAGGTATTCGGCATGGTATTATACACCAAGATGTGAAGACCACAAACATTCTGCTGGAGGAGGACTGGACCGCTAAGATTTCAGATTTTGGGTTGTGTAAAGTGGGCTCCACAAGCCATTCACAGACGTACGTTAGCACAGATGTTAAAGGCACATTTGGGTATTTGGATCCAGAGTATTTCCTGACCCGTAGGCTAACTAAGAAATCAGATGTGTATGCGTTTGGTGTCGTGATGTTGGAAATGTTTTGTGGGAGGCCAGCAGTCGATCCTCAGGTCGAAGAGGAACAACGTAGTCTTGTCCTATGGGCTCAACAGGGCATCAAAGAGAAAAAACTTGATCAACTTATTGACCCAAGTTTGAGGGACCGAATCTCGCCACATTGTCTGAAGGTGTTTGCAGAAGTTGCTAATAATTGCTTAGATAGTCATCCAAAGGGACGACCTACAATGGCTGATGTGGTGGTGAGGCTCGAGTGTGCATTGGCTTTGGAGAAGCAACGAATAGTTCCTTCGACAGACGTAGAGGGGGATGATGATTTTAGTGTTGGTGGGGATGTGGATGAGAAGTCTGGCGAGAACTCAAAAAGGGATGATTCTCTGGCACAAGATGATGCTTCCTCCTCAACTTCGGCACTGTATAACGAGAATACCCAAAGCCAGTCCAGGTTAAAGGGAAAGGTAAGCAAGGTGTTTCAAAGGAGTATTGAATTTCTGGCTAAAGGTGCGGATATCAATTGGAGAAAAAAAAAGGTAGATGATTCCAATGGTGAACAATCACTGTCAGCCCATACTTCATCCCATCGAAGATTGCAATGGAAACATGTCACTCTTCAATTCCGCCACTTCTCAGTTGGAAGCAACATCCCTAGGAATTTCTCTTCCTCGGTTGCAAGTGGTGGCAATGAGGCATATCTGAAAGGGCAGATCTTACCCACCCCCAATTTAAGGGTCTGCAGCTTTTCAGAATTGAAAACTGCTACTAAAAATTTCAGTAGCGATGGACTGTTGGGAGAAGGAGGCTTTGGGACAGTTCACAAGGGTTGGCTTGATGAGAAGAATGGTAGTGGATTGGCCATTGCCGTCAAGATGTTGGACCGAGAGAGCCTGCAAGGAATTAAGGAATGGCAGGTAACTACGCTGATACGAATTAGTGGCCAAAATTTTAGTAGAAAAGAATTTTGTATACTTCTTTACCTGTTATAGCTTGATATTTAATCCTACTCAGTCATATCTAACCCTAGCATGGAAATATTCCTTCTTCTCTTTTGTGCCCAACTTATACTTTTTTATTATTGGTTCAAGTAAAGTGTACTCCTTTCTCAATAAAGGTCTTCAAATATAAGTATTGCTCTTCTATATCCTTTTTTTCTCATCAACTGCGAGTCCGCAAGGGGTGCCTGAAGTAACATAGGATTCAACTAGAATTTTCAATACAACAATAACATAACCCATTTAGTCCTCAATAATTGGGGGTATGGGCGGGGGATGGAATTGATTTTTTAGGTAGTGTTGAGGTTAGGGCTCGTGGTGCCTATAATTTTTTCTATCAGGTTACGAATATGACTTTCTGGGGAAAGGGATGGGGAGGAAAGACTAAACAAAATAGTTGCTGTGATGAGGGCTAGTTTGGTTTTGCAACTATCTGAGAGGACTTCAATGCTGTTTAAATTGATCTTTACGTAGCTACACGGAGACAAAGAGAAACTTCGTATCAGTCTGCACAGTATAGTTTGGACGGATTTCTTTGTTTGGAAATTTTGATGCCCTGTTTATGATAGCAAAGTATCCATCATTGACATAGTCGTTACTGTAGTAATTAAGGTTCTGTATTCTAAGTCCTCTAGATTGTTTCTTGCTCGTTTATTTCTCTTTCATAGATTTTCTCTGTAGTACACTATTCTTTGAGTGCGATAAATTGATAACTATGAATTAAATTATTATTTTTATTCCTTTTCATGTACAGTTATGGTGTTAAGGATTTTATAGATGTCCAATAGCGGAATGATGTTGGAAAAATATTTCCAGTTGAAAAAAAGAAGTGCTTTTAAGCTATTCCGTTGTCAATTGTTAACAGTTAGTTTTCTCTGTTTGTATAGCAGTAGTATATTGCTCATTTGGGAGTGTTTTTAAACTCACAAAACTGCAGCAGTGGGGTTTTAACAGTGGCAATGAATGGTATTTTCTCTTGTTCGATATACACGTAGCAGGGAGAATAACGGATAAGGACTTCAGTCCTGGGAAGTGAGATGGCATAGGAAGTTATATAAACATAAGGAAGTGAAAGCTATACTGGTGTGGTTTTCAGGATGCCCAGTTCTGTTCTGTGTTAACTAACTTATATTGTGGTTATGTTAATTGTGTGCATGTTTAAAGAGTGTATTCAATATTTCTCCTCATTCGTAGAATTTTTTTGAATGTGAACTCGATCATTGTACTTGTGCGTTAAATGGAAGTTGGGCGTTATATTTAATATTTATTTTGTTCCCTGTTTACTATGAAGTTCTGATACATCACTATATCTCTCTCATGTTTCGGATCACTAGTTGTTTCATTGGTATATTTTTCATAGTCTATGTTCTTCTGAATGCTGTCTATTTGTTCAATACTTGTGCAGTCTGAGCTTAACTTCTTAGGAAGGCTTTCTCATCCTAACCTTGTTAAGCTATTAGGATATTGTGGGGAAGAGAATGAGCTACTCATTGTCTATGAATTCATGCCAAATGGGAGCTTGGAGAGTCACCTTTATGGACGTAAGAGCTAATAGATCAAACTGATTTCAGTTTATACAAATCGGTTCATATGTCATTTGGCTTACTAGAGAGCTTATTGGTTGGCTTATGCAGGGCGCTCTGCTATTCAGCCACTTCCATGGGCCATTCGACTAAATATACTAATAGGAGCAGCTCGAGGGCTGGATTTTTTTGCACTCATTAGAAAAACAAGTGATTTACAGAGATTTCAAGACCTCAAATATATTGCTCGATGAGGTAAGTTCTCTTCAATCAATCAATTAGAGCAGGTGACAACGGAAGAAATGCAAATCTGTTTCAGGACAGAACATCATATATTTTGTATCTAACTCAAAATCAATTGACAATAAATGGAGGGGTCCTAACAGTATATTAAGTAATCACCCATTTTATTCCCAAGAAATGTGGGACTAGATTACTTAACACTCCCTCTCGTGCAAGCGCATTTGAGGCTTGTCATGTGTAGCCTCTTTTTGAGTCTATTATCATGCAACTTTTTGTTGGTCTGTCATCTTAGGGTATGGATTGCAAATTTTTAATATATGGCTTAAACTTGGTTTGACGTGCATATTTCTTCTTGGCAGTCCTACAATGCCAATATGTCAGACTTCGGTTTGGCCAAATTGGGTCCCAAAGGTAGTAACACGCATGTGTCAACCGCGGTGGTTGGAACGTATGGCTATGCTGCTCCGGAGTATGTTAACACTGGTAGTCCCTGAAGCCAATTGAACTAAACCCAACCTATCAATGTGATGCTATATTTAACATTATGATTGTTAACAGGGCACTTGACCACGAAGAACGATGTGTATAGTTTTGGTGTTGTATTGGTTGAGATGCTTACTGGCTTACGTGTACTTGATAGAAGCCGTCCGAGGGCAAAAAAAAATCTGGTTGACTGGGTCAAACCATATTTATCCCAAAATAGAAAGTTGACAAAGATAATGGACTCTCGATTCGAAGGGAAATATCCTTCAAAAGCTGCTTTCCAAATAGCTCAGATTGCTCTACGATGTCTTGAACTTGACCCAAAAAGGAGGCCATCGATGAAAGAAGTTGTGGAGATGATGGAACGAATAGATGCAAGCAATGAAAAACACATGGATCCTTTGCACGATCGACCTCCGCTTCCCCCTAAGCAAGAGAGAATTCAGTCCTATCAACTCCCGCAATGAGCATGGTTAACTTTGATATACTGTTTCCCATGAAGCACAGCGTTTGAATATGAAGCTGATCTTTTTTTATATTCAACAGTCTTTTTTTCTTCAACCTTGTCACCACTTGACAATTGGAAGTAGTTTTCTTGTTCTATTGGCGATGTGTATATAATAGATGAGGATGTTCAAAATCAAAACTATTTATGCTCGTCTATTTCGTGCTTCATAATGTTTTACACACAGCCAACAGTTGTACCAAAAAGACTATGCAAATGGTTCATTCTCGCACTAAAAGGATTTTTTTTTTTGGATTAATAAAAGCATCCAGATTGACAACATTGTTCATGTGATTCTGAACAGCTGAAATGAGAGATTGAGATGAATATGGCACTCCATCAGGTGCTGTCAAATGATGACAAAGTCATTTGAAAAAGAGTAAAAGGATGAGCGCAACTAAAATTGGTTGAGCAGAACATGCATGCAATACGGTTGTTGAGTAGTTTTCTCTCCCCGGATCCCACAAGTACATGGGGAAGTGTAAAAGGGCATAACCAGTTCACGAAGCTCCCACATGTGGGGTCTGGGGAAGTTTGGATCTCTTGAATTTCCTGGTCGATCCTCGTAATGAGGAGTTTTGCTTTGGCACACTTCACTTTGCCCCCTTGACAAAACTTCTCGCTCTACTCCTGATTCAATCTGGGAAATTGTCCTCCTTTGTTGCCTTTTAGAGGTCAATTTGGCCTATGACAGTAATGGTGTGGATCTAGTTTTGTTCCTTCTTTGGTGAATTCCGACTTCAGAGTCCTGCCAAAAGAACATTTCGCATGGAAAGATTTTCCACGGATAGTCTTAAATTTTTGGCATGAAAAAAATGCTACTCAATTTCACAAAAGTGTAACTCAATTTTGGATGAAGCCTTGCGAAGTTGCTTCAGAGTTTCCAGCCATTCGATAGACAATGAAAACTTGACAATTAGTTAAAAACTGCATATAATAGGTTGCCTCAGGTTCTAAGAATCAAGTCCTCCCGAAAACATAAACAAGGAGCAAGCTTTTAATTTTTGTGATAGTAGTGTTGATGTATCTGAAGTAGCAAGCTTTTAATTTTTGTGTTTCTGATTCAGGAGTTATGGTGTTTTGCACTTAGTTGGTACTTTTTGTGTGGTTGGGAGTGGTATTAGAGTGTGCTTCTATGGTTGTTGGGTCTTGATTCTAGGAGTTTCTGTTCTTGTTTCAAGGGGTCATTTGCTGTTTGTCGCTCTACTGTGATTGTTGTTTGTTGCTCTACTGTATGATTTTTCTGATATAGATAAAATTTAGATGTAACCACCCCCAAAGAAGTGAGGCATTTTTAGACCCCAAAGGGTTTGGTCGAGTGGGCATGAGACTGCAACCAATGGCTTACCTCCAAGAGGCACAAGGTGGAATCGCACACCAAACATTCCAAACGTTGAGGTCACTGGAAGTTTCCGGTCATTAACCTTAAGGCCTTGAGAATAGTCGAGGTGGACACAAGGCTCAAGCTAGCTTGGACACCCAGTTATAAACAAAAAGTGAGACGTTTTTATCAAACATGCACGTGCTGCGGGAAATGCAAGTGCAATAGAAGAAAAGGTCAAGAAAATAACCATTGACCTGCCAGCAACAATCAACTCAGACCATCCCAGGGATTGTTATCAGTATACAAACTTACAAAGACAATAGTGAAAAACTGAAAGAAACAAACTTATGAACAAAGATAGAAAGGTGCATGACAGAAAAATAGAGACTAACATGTTGCACTTGCAGTATTCTTCAGAGCTAGCCATGGCTGTCATGACCTCCTCTAATTCCTGCGAATGCTGTTTAAAGCACAGTTAAAACTAATTATACACATAGCATTCTCTTTAAATTGAGTAAAGCTACATGCCCATATGGCACGATGTTGAGCACCATATATTACAGGTAGGAGTGGGCTAAGCCTTCCTGGTTTCTACTTTAGGTTGGATGCAATGGTACGAGTTCCACAAAAAACGGTGTGTAACTGAAAAAAGACAGATTGTAAGCTCATCTACCAAAGATCATAATAGGAACCCCGGTGCACACTGTTAAATGGGCCTCGTTCTAAGCCTGAAAATGTTCAATCCATAAAGACCAACGTTTGGAATAGACCTGTAAAATCTCAAGTTGAACCAGTTAGAGAATACTGAATTCTTGTGCTCCTGTTTTCTCAATTGAATAATTCTGATGTTCTCTTTTGTTTTTTAAACCTATTTCAATGCACCGTTTGTATTTTGTTGATCTGAAAGTATACGTCCAGAGATTTCTTCTCATTTATGTTGGGATTGATTGGTCAAGTCCATAAAATAAATATTTCTAAAGAACAGCCTAGAAAGGCAAAGGCGCCAAACTCCTGGTTAACTATATGAGAAGATTATGTGTAGTGGGCCGAAATAAAACAGTCCAAATGAGGCTCGTGGACTAGCCCAAATGAATCAAGGCCCAAAGAGAGTGTCAAGCCCTGCAGAGGAATGATACGCGATGGGCCGTCCGAGACAGGCCCGTCCGAGATGAACTGGTGTCTTGGCTAAGATGAGACACGATCCAGACAAGCCATATGAGATGGCTCAAAAGGAAGTCTGAGATATCAGTGACATCCTTTGAGACGCGTACCAGGCGGTTAACGCTAGTGACAAACTTGGGAAGGCACATGTGCATGCTACAATTGTCCCTACGTCAGCGTGGCGGGGTCCGAGCGGTTACGCTATGTGGTAGAGCCTCATTTGAGGACACGTGCATGCAATGATCATGGATCGGCTCATTGACGCTCGGTGACGTCATCTAAGCCAAGATGACTGATTTGCCCTTGTACTTAGGGAGCCTATAAATACGTAATGAAGGAACCCTAAAGAGAAACACAACACTTTCTCTCTCTACTTCCACATTTCCTCTGGTACCTCATTCTCCGATCACTTACTAGACCTTCGGAGTGCCTTCCCTAGCCACACTCCGGCCAAGTTGGTTGCTAATGGCGTGTGCTACGTGTGCAGGTGTGACAGCCCATGACCTACTTGGATGCAATGGATCACTATGATATGAGTGAATAGATCATGCCCTAAAGGCTTTTTAAAGCCGTGCGGGCGTCAAAGCTTGTTGGAACTTCACAGTTAAGCATGCTCACCCTAGAGCAATCCAGGGATGGGTAACCTACTAGGAAGTCCAAGGAGCTTGGGCGACCAAAGCGGACAATGTTGCCTAAGGCATGGGCGAGGTTGATATAGTTGGTATTAGAGCACAACCTCGGACTACGAGGTAGTAACCACCTCTAGAATCTGCAGAAGCCACCTCTTGAATCCTGGAATGGGAACAAATTAAAGTGCTATGCAAAACAAAATGCTATGCAGTATGCAATGAGGACATTGCATCATAAGGTGGGGAGAATGTGACAGCCCATGATCCACCTGGATGCAACGAAATACTATGATATAAGAGAATAGATCATGCCCTAACTTCCACAAGGCCTTTTACTTCTTTGCAATGAAAAATGATTGTGTGCGAGCGTGCCAGAGAGAGTTTCAATCTCCTCCCTCAGATTAACTTTGGAAAACCAAACCTAATCAGGCGATTGTGTTTTGCTGGTTCAATTACCTCAATTAAGAGGATTTTTCTTAATAAGTGAAGAAATGCAAACCAATAAACTTAGGAAATCAAAGAACAATAAAGAAACAAGACGCTTCGATTGATGAATCAAAGATAAACTTACTTCGAAATTGTCTTCAACTTCAAATACAGAGTAACAAAACTTCGAACAGGTGATTGTTACAAGAACAACCGAGATAGGGGTGATTGTTACAAGAACAATCAAGGTGAATCCTAATCTAATTCCTAATCTACTCCAAACTGAGTTCGAAATCCTAAACTACTTCGAACTGGGTTCGAAATCCTAAACTACTTTGCCAATGAACAAACCAAGCATTAGTTTTTTGATAGCTGTTTGTTGAAGATTTGTCCGGGGGCTTTCACTCTTTAATTTCTTCTATTTATAGACGTTGCTTGCAGTTTGAACTTCCCGCTCCATGAGTTTGAATCTGGATTGCTTTGAGCTCTAACTTCCACTCTGAAAGTTGGCAGTTATTCCTCCTCCACGTATGAATTTGAATTCTTTCTTCTCCCAGAAGCTTTAAATTTGCACGTTTATTTACCAACTTGAATGATAACATGTTAAGGGAATAACTGCCTTCCAGAAGTATTCCATGTGTTCTAACTGCCAATTGCCTTGTTTTGCAAGTTTATACGTGGAGCTTGTGTTCTCAGCAGTTAATATTATGGCTTCGAAGCCAATCTATATTTTAACAATGGCTTGTAACTGCCAATAACTGCTCGTCCGATTTGAGAAATGATACGACAACATATTTATTCTATTTTACCTTATTGATCCAGTGTATTTTCATTGACAGATAATTGCCAATGTTTGACACTTTTGATTACGTGTCAATTAATTATTGGATTGGTTAATTTTATATGTAAACAGTAGGACACTTCTTGTGTATGCACTATGTTTGGACAACGGGTTTTCCTCACCGCTGCATATGATCATGTGCAAGAAGCCTCACGTGAATTCCCATGAACCCTTGTCTTTTTGTATCTATTTTTAAGTTCTACGCATTATCCGTTCCTCTTTCCTTTTTTTAAGGGAATTTTATTTTTTTGTATTTTACGTAGTTGGGGTGTGTTTACATCTAAAATTAACCAATCCAATGATTAATTGACATGTAATCAAGAGTGCCAAACGTTGGCAATCACTCGTCGATACAGACACATTGGATTAAAAGAGCATATTTGAGTAAATACGATGTCGTATCGTGTTCAAATATAAAAACGGTTATTAGCAGTTACGAACCATCGTTATTGGAAAGAATTGACCTCAAAGCTAGGGGATTAACTGTTAAATATATAAGTTCCACGTGTGAACTTGGGAAACAAGGCAAATTGACAGTTATAACACGTGGAATACTTATAGAAAGGCAGTTATTCATCTTAACGCTTAATCATTTGAGTTTGTTTAAACAAATGTACAGATTCAAAATCAAAGCTTTTAGAGGAAGATTTAGAAGAATTCAAATTCAGACGTGGAGGAAGGAGCAACTGCCAACTCGAGGAGTGGAAGTTAGAGTTCGAAGCAAGCCGATGTTCAAATTCATTGAGCGGGAAGTTCGAATCGCAAGCAACATTTATAAATAGAAGAAATCAAATAGTGAAAAAGCCCGGACAAATCTTCAACAAACAGCTATCAAAAAACTGATGCTTGGTTTGTTCATTGGCAAAGTAGTTTAGGATTTCGAACTCAGTTCGAAGTAGATTAGGAAGTAGATTAGGAAGTAGTTAGGATTAATTTCGATTGTTCCTGTAACAATCACCCCTATCTCGATTGTTCCTGTAGCAATCAACCGTTCAAAGTTCTTGTATTTGAAGTGGAAGACAATTTCGAAGTAAGTTTATCTTTGATTCATTAATCAAAGTGTCTTGTTTCTTTTTTGTTCTTCGATTTCCTAAGTTTGTTGGTTTACATTTCTTCACTTGTTGAGAAAATCCTCTTAATTGAGGTAATTGAACCAATAAAACACAATCGCCTGATTAGATTTGGTTTTTCAAAGTTAATCTGAGGGAGGAGATTCAAACTCTCTCTGGCACGCTCACACACAATTATTTTCCATTGCAAAGAAGTAAAAGAACCAAACACATTTTTTGGCACGCCCAGTGGGACACCTGAAAGTGTTGAATGGCTCCAAAGCTTAGGAAGCAAGCAGATGATTCTCAGATTGGCCAAACGCCAGAAGATGAGAACAATGTTAATTCTAGAGAAAATGAACAAGTCGAAGGCCTTCAAATAGGACCAGAGACTCGTACTGGTCAAGACTTAAATATGGGGATTGGCCAAACTTCTCGAATGAATACTAGGAATAATAGAACTATACAAGTTGATGACCCAAAAAATCCAGAGATTGGAGGGGTGTCACCTAGTCAGTTTGCTTAAATGATTGCTACATTTAAAGAACTGGCTCAAACCCAGAAGCTTGTATTACAAAAATTAGAAGAGCAATCAGGACTTAAGCATGAGCCTTTGCCTTCATTTGAGAAGGATAAAAGAGAGGCTAGCACAAGTAGACCTAAATCAAGGCTTGGAAAAGAGCCTATAATTTTAGATGACATACCAGAATCTTGGTATGAACCTGCAAAGGCTTATGATTACCAAATTCCTAAACCTAAGAGAGTGTTCAAACAAAACACTAATGTCCCGTTCGAACTAAATTTTGATGGTTTAAATGAGGAGAAGGGTTTCAGAAACATGGATTATGGGTTTGATGAGTATGTTTATACTCCTAGAAATCATTTTAATGAGAAGGATAGAACTAGTGCAAAAAGGCCTAACCCAGAAATTGGAATTCCTAAGTATGCTGGGATACCAGAGTGGGTAGAGTGCATTCGAACCACTTATATGAACCTTTTACACAGCAAGAAGGAGGTTTCAAGCAGTATAGGTCTTTTGAGGATCCTTTTCAGAGGTTTCCAGAAGATCACATGCCTAGAAATGTTACTTGGGAACCACCTGTTAATCCAAGGGTACCTCTAGGGGAACGTCCAGCCCTTCGAGATGAAATATTAGGTCTCATGCAAGAAGTATATGGACCTCTAAACAGAGGAATACAAACCCAAATTTATAGAAAACCCTATCCAGAATGGATAGACAAGCAGTTCGAAGTCCCTAGGGGGTTTAAAATTCCAGATTTTACTTTATTCCATGGGGATGGAAAACAATCAACAACTGAACACATTGCCAGATTTACGGCTCAATGTAAAGAATTGGGCAATAATGGGTTTATTAAGTTGAAATTGTTTTCTAGTTCTTTGACAGGAACAGCCTTCGAATGGTACTCTAACTTAACGCTAGAATCAGTTCCAAATTGGCAAAGAATGGAAGAATTATTCCATGCGCTAATTTTATCAAACCGAACCCGGTTACCATGGTCGATTTAGCAAGACTAAAGCAAAAGCCTGATGAAAAGGCTGCACAATTTATTGCTAGATTTAAAAGGGCTAGAAACAAGTGTAAACTTCAACTTCCAGAAGTTGAATTTGTGAGAATAGCACAAAATGGGCTAAGTAAAGAACTTAGGAAGAAGTTCGATTCTACAGAGTTCAGAGATTTGGTTGATCTGACTTACAAAGCTTCTAGATATGAATATTTGTTAGAAGAAGATGTCGATAGGAATAATTCATCTTATTCAACCTATTATAAGGAGCCCACTTATGAAATTGATGCTGCTGAAATTGTTGAACATGCCCCTTGTGTGTGTGAATGTTTAGTTCGAAAGGATTCTTCTATAGCACCAAGAACTAACAAGAAAGCATTTAGTAAAGTGTATTCATTTGATGTTTCTAAAGCAGATGAAATTTTTGATTACCTTTTGAAGAAAAAGTTTATCAAACTTCTTGAAAATGTCAAACTTCCAACTTTGGAAGAAACAAAAGGAAAGAACCATTGTAAATGGCATGCTTCTTGGACTCATTCAACTAAGAATTGTAATGTTTTCCATGACAGGGTTCAAGAACAAATCAAGAAAGGAAGGATCATGTTTCCAGGAAAGACTATGGGAATAGATACAGATCCATTTCCTCGAATTGAAGAGGTAACTGCTAATACCAATGTACAAAGCGACTTTGGCCAAAAGCAAAGGCGGGAGGTATGGCGAGCAAAGCGAAGTTCAGGTTGAGATGAACTCTATGCAATGTGAAAGAGGAAAGCCAAAGCTTGGCCCCAGCGAAGTGAAGCTAGAAAGACATATGGGCAGAAGTATGAAACAGGAAGTTCTTCTCAAAAAGGCTTTAAGCAATCTCATCTTCCCATGCTTGAAGCATCCTTCTTGGAATGCTTATGCATGGAGTGCAGGGCTAATTACTTGATCTTCAAAGATTTAGATCGACAGGGGGTTGATTTCTTTCCAAAGAGGATGGAAAGAAAGGCTTTGGATCGTAATAATGAAAGAAAACCTTGGATAAGCCCAAAACAAGGAAAGAATGAGAAGCCTTGGCCAGTTTCGAAGAGAAATGTATCTTCTAGTCCAGTTCCATCGACCAAGAGAGAGAGTATCCTCCTTTGAAGAAGGTTAACACTGGAAAAGCCTTAATAGGCCGAGAAACTGAAGAAGAAGGGGAACAATTCACCTTGGTAAAAGGAGTTCCCGATTGGTTTTTGAAGAAGGTTAAACCAGAACTCTTCCAATAATATAAAACCCCTCCTAAATTAGGAAACAAGATGGTTAAACCTCCAAATTCACCTACTGGTCAATGGGTTGTGATTAGAGATCCAAAGACCAAGTCACCTCAAATGATTCCTATGCTAACTCGAACTCAGAAGAGGAAATTGCAAAGGAGGTATACTAGCTTTCAAATGGAGGAATATGCTTCTAAAGAAAATCATAATGGGGGTGACAAGTTTAACACAAGGTTTAACAAACTTCGAAGAGAAGATTCTGAAGAATCTCTTCAAAAAGGGTTTACTCAATCAGAAAGAGAAACACTGGAAAGTCTGGCTGCAAGGATGGACAGTGAAGTACCTCGAAACAATCCAGCGTCACCAAATTCCTTGGCAAGCTATCAGTCTGGCTTATTAGAAGCCATGGTAGTGGAACAGGAAGAAGGGGGTGGAATGAATTCATCTCCTATTAAAACATTGTCCCCTATGGAAACTTCTGCAGTGGAGTTTCCTGAAAAAATGGACACAATAGAGGATGGATCAGAATTACCAGTGCAGGAAAAGAGGACCATTCAGTTTGGGACTTTGCCTGAAGTTCAAATTAACATGGTTTCTCCGTCATTCGATTTTGGACCTTTTGGACCAAATTGTTCACCAGTTCGAAGGGCGTTACAACCAACAATTACTCCTATGGAAATCATTGATGTGTCAAGTGAAGAGGAGTATAACCTTACATATGATAATGGTTTGAATGATGGTTGGGGAGCTTTAGTATCTAAAATTCAAAAGGAAGAAGAAGAAGAAGAGCTTATGATCATGGTTAATGCTATGGAGGAGCCAGAAGTAACGTCTGCAGAAAGAGCAGTGTTTGTTCCAGAGACAGAGATTGATTCGAAGTATCCTTTGGTTGTTGATTTGAATTGCGCTGATCTTTCTTATCCTTTCAAATCACCTTCGAATGATATGAGACACCATTTGAAGCCTCTATACATATCGGCTTTGTTTGATGGGATTTTGTTAAACAGAGTGTTAGTTGACAATGGTGCAGCAGTGAATATCTTGCCTTCTAGGACCTTAAAGAAGTTGGGGAAGGAAAAGGTTCGATTGATCCCAACAAGTACATCCATTGCTGGGTTTACTGGTGAAAGTATAAACCCCAAAGGAATCGTTTCTATCCGCCTGAAAGTTGGCCAAGTGGAAACTGATACAGCTTTCTTTGTGGTGGATACTTTTACAAGTAAGTATAATGCTTTACTTGGTAGAGACTGGATTCATGTTAATGGCTGTATTCCATCTTCGATGCATCAAGCCTTGATGATTGTGAAGTATGAAAAAGGGAAAGAGGTGGGAATCGAAGAAGTGAAAGCAGATCCACATCCCTTCAGTACTTCAGCAAATTGTGCAGAGGCTGAAATGTATAAGCCTGAAATCATTCCTTTGAGTGAGATAGCACAATCTGCCACCCTTCCATCCAGTAAATTGGAAATGGGAGAACTGGCAGAGTTAAAATCTAAGCTTAAACAAGCAGTTGATTATGAATCAGACAATCCACCAGATGAGGCTGCTTGGATGTGAATCCAAGGCAGAGGTCGAAAAGGCCAATTCATTGGTTTTAGTAAAATTTATGGCTCTAGAAATAGAGCAGAAATTACAAGAAACAAATGATTGGGAAGAATTATTGGCTTCAACCTTGAAGCCAATTAAGTTTGAAGAAGCTTTCATAGGCCATGTCGACTCTCAAGACCCTCTAGAAGAAGTGGAATTGGGAGAAGGAATTGTTCCAAACACTGTACAAATCAACAAGGAGCTTGATGCTGCTTCGAAGTCCAAGTTGATCTCAGTGCTTAAGGAGAACAAAGAGTGCTTTGCTTGGAGTTACAAGGAATTAACAGGTTTGAGTAGGGATTTAGTTGAGCATAGATTGCCTATCAAAACTAATTGCAAACCTTTCAAACAGCTTCCAAGAAAAATGTCTCCTGAAACCATATCATTGGTTAAAAGGGAAATTCAGAATCTTCTAAATGCTGGTTTTATTAGAACAGCAAGATACGTAGAATGGCTATCAAATATTGTTCCTGTTATTAAGAAGAATGGGAAAATTAGGGTTTGTATTGATTTCAGAAACTTGAATACTGCAACCCCTAAAGATGAATACCCAATGCCTATAGTAGATATGCTTGTGGATAATTCTGCAGGTCATAAAATTTTGTCTATTATGGATGGACATTCAGGGTATAATCAAATTTGCATAGCTGAAGAAGATGTTCATAAAACTGCATTTAGAGCCCCAGACAACCTTGGGACCTTCGAATGGGTCAAAATGCCTTTTGGGCTAAAAAATGCTGGTGCTACTTATCAAAGAGCTATGAACACTATCTTCCATGAGATAATTGGGGGTTTTCTAGAATGCTACATAGACGACATTATTGTCAAATCAAAATCTATTGATGATCATGTAGAACACTTGAAAACTGCCTTTTCAAAAATGAAGCATTATCAACTAAAGTTGAATCACGCTAAATGTGCTTTTGGGTGGACAAGCGAGGTAACTTTTAGGATATTTAGTTCACAGTAAAGGTATTCAAGTTGATAACAATAAAGCTAAAGCTATTATTGAAGCAAGACCTCCTTTGAATAAGAAGGAGCTTCAAAGATTTCTTGGTCAGTTGAATTTTCTTCGAAGGTTTATATCTAACACTGCAGGGAAAACTAAAGTCTTTTCCTCCTTGTTGAAATTGAAGGATGGAGAGGACTTCGAATGGACTAAGGAGCATGATGATGCTTTCAAGACCATCAAGGAGTACTTGATCAATCCACCAATTCTTGTTCCACCCAAAAAGGGAGAGCCTGTTAAATTGTATTTGTCAGCAAACCATGACTCAATTGGAGTTCTATTGGCTCAAGATAATGAAGAAGGAAAGGAGCAAGCTATTTATTATCTAAGTAGATTTCTTAATGATTGTGAAAGTAGGTATTCTGCAGTAGAAAAGTTATGTTTAACTTTGTTTTTTGCTTCGAAGAAACTCAGGTACTATATGATGCCTAGAGTAACTTATGTAATTTCCCAGACAGATGTTATGAAGTATATGTTGTCTCAACCTGTACTTAGTGGCAGAATTGAGAAATGGATTGTATCTTTAATTGAATTCAATCTAGAATATGTTCCTCAAAAATCAGTTAAGGGACAAGCTTTGGCTAATTTTTTAGCTGATCATCCAAATGAAATTGAGACTCACGAGATAGCGGATGTTGATATAAGTAACAATTAAACCATGGAAGATGTGGTTCGATGGTTGAAAACATCTCAAATGGTTTTGGAATTGGAGTTGTTTTGGAATCCTCTCAAGGTTTGAAAACTAAATTTGGATTTCAGATAAATGAAGGGGAATGCACCAACAATCAAGCAGAGTATGAAGCCTTAGTTATGGGGCTAGAGCTTTTGCTTATTTTAAAGATTGACATAGTTGAAGTGTTTGGAGACTCTCGGTTAGTGATAAACCGGTGAAAGAGAGATTTTTGGTTGCCATAGTGTTGGTTTAAAGCCTTATCATCAATATGTGAAGTTGTTAGTGAAGCGGTTTCATATGATTACTTTCACCTATGTGCCAAGATTCTTTAATGAAGAAGCGATGCAATGGCACAAAAAGAGCATCGAGGATTTAAATTTATCGCGATGACAACAAAGAGTTTTGTCGATTAACTCTAAGGAAATCCTTAACAATGCTCAAAGATAGATATCTTGATTTGAAGTATGTGAAATCACCATTCCTCCTAGTTCGAGCGATTGGAGACAATCATTGATTGATTATCTAACAAAAAGCGATGCTAAAAAGATATAGAGCAACAAGGTTGAGATCACATTAATTACATTATGTACAATGGAGAGCTATTCAAGAGAGGAGCAGATGGTTTGTTGCTTAAATGTCTAAGCAAGGTTGATGCCTTTAAAGTCATGGCAGAAGTCCATGAAGGTATTTGTGGAGCTCATCAAGCAGGAGTCAAGGTGAGATGGCTAATTCGAAGGTATGAATATTATTGGCCTACCATCCTTAAAGATTGTATTGATTATGCAAAGGGATGCCAAGCTTGTCAAAAGATAGGACCTCTCGGCGACTCACACATTCTTGAATTACGGTATGTAGTTAAGCCTTGGCCATTTAGAGGATGGGCCATGGATATGATTGGCATGATCTACCCCGCTTCAGAAGTGGTGATAAGTTCATTTTAGTTGCCGATTACTTTACTAAATGGGTAGAGGCTCAAGCTTTTGAGAATCTATCTCAAGAACAAGTAATTGGATTCATTAAGAATATTGTATACAGATTTGGATCTCCAGAAACCATAACAGTGGATAATGGTTCCATCTTCGAAGGCAGAGCAGTAAAAGCTTTTGCAGCTTCTCATGGGGTTTCTTTGATCAACTCTACTCCTTATTATGCTCAGTCAAATGGTCAGGCAAAATCAACTAATAAGATTATCAAAAGAGGTATTCAAAGAATGGTTGATAGAAATCCAGAAGAATGGCCAAGTTTACTCTTAAATGTACTATGGGCATATCGAACCACTAGAAGAACCGATGCATTGTGTACTACTCCTTTTGCTCTAACTTATGGGCATGATGCTGTTTTACCAATGGAAATTGTAGTGAGATCACAGAGAGTTGCTTCTCAAAATAACCTAAATATTGGGGCATACCATCAAGCAATGCATATGGAGCTAGAAGGGATGGATGAGGAAAGAATTAAGGCTCTAAATCAAATACTGCTACAAAAGTCAAGAGTAGCTAGAAGTTACAACAAGAAAGTGGTACATTGAAGCTTTGATATAGGTGATTTAGTATGGAAAGTGGTGTTACCTATCAAAGAAAGAAAGCAATGACTTGGAAAGTGGACCCCAAATTGGGAAGGGCCTTTTCAAATTCATAGAGTTCTTAAAAGAGGGGCATATCATTTGAAAGACTTAAATGGTTATGTTCATAGAAGAAAGACTAATGGAAGATATCTGAAGGCCTATTTCCCAACCATTTGGGAGTCCTTTAGTAGAAGATGAAATAAAATCGGTTTGTCTTACATTTTTGCTAGTCCGCATTCAAGATCATTTGTAAGGAACAAGCGAGATAAAATGGTTCGAAGCTTGAATGCTAAATAATGAGATCAACATTCCAAGCAGTCACAAAATAACGAATTGAGAGGAAAATAAACATTTCATTCATTACTTAGAAACTGTGCAATTGTGTCTTTTAGGTCACTCCATACATGAGCACCTCTGGTACAAACAAAGTCATAAAATTCCTTTTGATCAGAGGTTTGTTGCAGTTGAGACTTAAGGTCTTTGATGATTGCAACTGTTGAAGAAGCTTGGTTCATAGAAGACTGTATATTAGAAGAGGTCTGGTCAATTTCTCTTCTAACTTGAAGCAAAGCTTCTTCTAGTCGACCTTCTTCTTCTTTCAGATAATGAAGTTTCTTAACATCTTGATCATAAGAAGAAACCACACTTCGAGCTTCATCATCTGCATTAGATAAGGCTGCTGTCAAGCTCTCTCTCAGGAGATGCCTCTCTTGAACCTCACAAAGTTGTTGAGCCTTCACTTGAAACTCAGCAGCCTTATTCAAAAGCTGTTTTTGAAGCTCTTGAGAAGCAGGTTTCAGTACCCGAGGCGGCTTGACGTGCCAGATATCCAAATGCACCTTTAAATCCCCCTCAGCCAGGTTTTCAAAGTCCAACTTTGAAAGCTGCTTTGGAAGATCTCCTTCAATTCTTGAACCTCATCCGAGAGAAAGTTGGTTTTACCAACTTCGGGGATAAGGGATAAACCGTGTATTGAACTTTGAGTTGGTTGATGGGAGATTCAGGAGAAGAAATTGGAGCCTTGGGATTGGTGATTCTTTGGCAGAAATCACTCACTTTTGATTTGAACTGCTCCAGTGAAGAAGTGTCACCAACAGAAATGCTAATAGAAGCACCAAATTCCTGCTGAGAGAAAGGGATGAGCATAGTTAAGCTTGATCTTTTGAAGGAAATGTGATGGCCATAAGTTTAAATAATAATAATATAGAGTACCTCAATTGGATGGGTTTGTCTTAGAGGAAGCTGATCTGTAGGAGTGTCAGTTCTTGGGACTGGATCAAGACCTGCTTCCTCAACCACTATCTCAGATTGATCAGTGATTTCAACAATAGAGATGCTTGGTGCAATCTCAGGAAATAGACTCATGTCATCCTTCGAGTTAGAAACTTCGAATTGAACAGGGAAATCAGCAATATGTGGCTCGGGGAGCGACCTCGAGGTTGTAAATTGTTCCTGTGGGGAGACTCTTTTTTCGATGGAGTAGGGATATGAGTTTTAGTAGTTTGGTAGGGCAAATCAAGCTTCGATTGAGGGTCTACAGCTTCAGGCCCAAGAGCTTGTATAGGTGATTTAGAAGCTTCAGCATGCTTGAGCTTAGTCCTCTCTGAAAATAGATCAACATACAAAATTGAGAAATGTGAAAGAAAATCCAAAGGGCCATAGTGAAATTAAAACATAACAGCTTACCCTTCACAAATTGGCCTATGGTAATGTCTTCTATCTTTTCTCCTTCTTCTGGTTCTTCAGTTAATATTATTCTTCTCCGTTTCGAAGCCTCATAAACTTCAGCAGATTTGGCCTCTCCTTGGCTAAGTTTTTTCTTTGATGCTAAAGTTTCTTCTTTGGTTTTGAAAGGACAAGAAAGTAATGGAATGGTTAGTAAAGAGCACAAAGTTGACAGGACTAGATGAGATAAAAGAGATACTTGACTTCGAACCTAGAGAAACAGAAGTCTGAACAGTCTCTCTAACTTTTCTCACCCTTTTCTTAGGGATAGATTCTGCAAGATGAATATTAAGTAAGAATCAGAAAAGAATTAAAGTTGTTGAAATCACACAAACAATAAAAGATTCACCTGATGGAGAAGGAGGAGGGGTTCTTGTTTGTTGAGATCTAGTCACAATTTGTGGTACTGATCGAAGTGGTTTAACATTTAAAGCGACAGGTATCAAAGCAGAAGATTGTATATCGGGTGTTGTTTCCCTTTGTTCTTGTTGGGATTTGCTTCTTCTTTCAACACCAAATCCATCATCTGATACAGAAAGTGAACTAGAATGCGTCTCACCTTCATGTGTAACAGGACACCCAATATGGTTTGCAAAACCTTGTCTTTGAAAGGGGTTTGAGTGTATAGATCCATAAGGTTATGCCACCAACGGGAAAAGTTAGTGAAAATGGGACTGTCCATTGAAAATTGGAAGGGCTTGAAGGTAGCTCTAGATTTTCTATACCCCACATTTAGACGTGAAAGTACATTCTTATCCACTTTCTTTCTAACATAAAGAGGAACATTAACTTCTCCGGGATAAGGACATGGAATGGCTTGTACCATACCAAAAATCACGGCAAACCGAAAGCGGGACAATAAGTCTCACAATGAGTCTGTCTGCAGCCACCAACAATCCCACCTATGAAAAGCTCTCTTGGAAGTAAAATACTTCCCCAAGCAGCAGCAAAGGTATTGGCACCTCTATTTTCCATCATTTCTTTTTATCGGGGAAGGCCCAATACTCGGTCGGTGAAAGGTCGAAATTACATTTTCTTCTTTATCTTCCCTCATTTTGAGAAAATATTGCAGATATTCAACCAATGTTAAGGGTTTGGTAGCCATAACTTTGAACTTATCCCCATAAACATTAACAGGTTCTGAAATAGCAACTTCGAATATTGGAAAATACGCCAGAATCCACAGTTGTAAGAACCAAAGGGGGCCCCCTACGTTAAACATAAGTGGTTTTGATTGGTACGTCGGATCCTATCTTATAGACGTATCCCAAGAAGTGTGAAGCCAAGTCAAACTTCTGACCCTGAGAAAGGCAATATGCCAAAGGGGCAAATTCAAGCATAATCTTCTTACCACTATGACAGAAGATCATTTTACATAAGGTGTACAGAAGATATGCAAAAAACTCTCTATCAGATACTCCATCTTCGAATTTGGCCTCATTTCTAAGAAAGCTTCCATATGAGGCATTTGAGCCTGAGGTTTTCATGATTGCCAAGGGCGGAACGTCGATGGACTTGGAAATATCAACCATTGGACCAAATGGGGGAAGTCCAGTGAGAAATGATACATCTAAAACCGTGGGAGCCATCATCCCGCAGTTAAATCGGAAATAATTAAATGGCGAATCCTAAAAAGCTAGGAGGCGTGTATAAGTCTGAGGGGTTTGGGGAATACCATTTCGAAGCAGAGCAATAATGTGCCAGAGTCCAATCTCCTCCAAATCAGTCCTTTTATACTTTGAAATATGATCAGTCCAGTCACCCCAATCATTATCTTGGACTGGCCAGCATACAAAGTTCCTTGCAGGCCATTCTGCAAAATTTAGTTCCTGATCCTTTATAAGCCTACCTTCTTCTAAGATAGGGTAGCATGACGTAAACTTGAGAGGCAGATCGAAGAATGCAGGCCCTAAAATGTGGGTATCAGTTCTATCAGGGTTCGTTATGAAGACTTGGCTATGCAAATCGCCGCCTGAGTTTGACATCTCTTCTTCAACGTATCTTCGAAGAACAAGCGAAGAGGTACCCATTTGGTTAACACTTTCAAAAGCCATGGATGCAGTGGTGAGAAAGAAAGAGAGGGAGAGCAAAGTGTTTGAAAGTTTGAACGCGTAATGAAAACGTTCCAAGCCCTAGATTTTATACGTTACGAGGAAGCGGTGCAACGTTTTGGGCCAAGTATCCGTTTTAAAGTTATTGGGCCTATGATTATTTTTCGGCCCACGTTTAGTTTCAACGTTTGGTTGATAATTATTTTTAGATTTTTAAATCATTTCATGTTTCGAACCATTTTCTTGGTTTATTCTCATAAAATGTATTTTATCAATTTTTGCTTAAAAGTTCGAGCTGGTTTAAAGCATAATTAGGTGCTTCGAAAAGCATTTAAGAGTGTATAGCAAACCATAGAAAAGAACTGATATTTCATAAAACTTCAGATAAAAAGAAAGTACATGCTATAAAATCCTATTACACAGAGGGGATTAAGCATCTACTGGTAGCGAAGCAACTGTTGGAGTAGGAATGACTTGGAAATAATGAGGAAAGCTCCAAGTCACTAAGGCATGGAATCGTGCCCAAGTGAAGCTAAAAAATTCCTTTTCCATCATTCTAACTCTGTTTTCTTCATCAAATTTGAGCTTCTTCTCAATCAATGGCCTGATTTTCAAAACCAGAGTCTTGGCTTTGACTTCGAACTTGGCCAATTTGAGAGCATTTCTTTTCACGTGACTTTTAAACCTCCTTCGAAACCTTTTTGAAACGTTAGTAGGCATGTCAAAGGAACGCCCTTTAAGGTTCTCCACCTTTTTATGAAGTTTGGAGATCTGATCATGAAGCACTTCGTAATCACTAAGGTCTTGATTAAACCCAAATGAAGTAGTGTTGTTCTTCATCCACATTCGAAGCAGAGGAAGCTGACTCAGAAAAGAGTGAAGGAAAGGGCTAATTTGGATGTTAAATTGAAGAGTTTCACAAGCCCATAAAAAGTTCTTAAAAGGAACATCCTCTTCAAGAATACTTACATCCAAAAACGCAAAAGCAGCCAATAATTCTTTGGCTTTGAGGGAATCAGAATGGGGATAAAAAGAATAAGAAAGGTTAGCATGATAAGGAGTAGGATCCAACTTGATATTCTTTAGTTCTTCGAACCAATCTGTATTCTCGGGAAGGTCTCGAAGGGAAAGATTGGCAGGATCAATGAAGTTTCCTTCGAAATGAGGCCTTTGAACCTCATGCAACCAGTATATGAATTGAGTACTAGCCCTTTGCTCAAGTTCTCCATACCCAGCAAAGCCTGACCTTTTATCTTCATGAACTTTAAAGAAGCCAGGGGTTAAACAAGTGGCTATGAGGCTGTCAAGCAGCATTATGTTGGGATCTCGTCTGATGAAAGGGGATAAGTATTTGCTCATAGCCAATGAGCGATAATGGCTCCAGCCTTTATAGCCAGCAGGATCATCCATTCTTACCACCACTGTCTCAGATGGTAAACCCCATAGAAAGGGTTTATGAGTAGGAGGAGATGGAGGATTCCATGGGTCAATGGGCTCAGAAGTTTCTACTTGAGCCACTATATAAGATCGATCCCTTCGAATCTCACCAACAATTGGCGTCACAATGTTTCTAATGTCAGTAGAAGTTGAATCATTTAGAACCAAATTTTCGAAGGCATTTTGAGTGCCAGAAATATCAGCCATGGTTAAATTAAGATGACGATCGGTTTACAAAGGAGATTGGTGATTGATTTTTGCCAGTGATTAAGTCCTTTTATAAACAGAGTTGTTAGTTTAAACGATTCAAATTCTAGCAAAATGGAGAACGTGGGTTTTAACTGCCCATTATCCATGAATCTCTCATGAGAATGAAGAGATTTATTGTTAACTGCATCGTGGAGTGTGATTAGAACTGCCAATAACTTCTGCTTCAGAAGCTTACGGGAATTCAAAGCGGCAAAGGGCACATTAACACTTATTCAAATCCTTTGAACAAAGATGTTAATGTGGGGGGTATGTTTACATCTAAAATTAACCAATCCAATGATTAATTGACACGCGTAATCAAGAGTGCCAAACGCGTTGGCAATCACTGCGTCGATCTGAGACACATTGGATTAAAAGAGCATATTTGAGTAAATACGATGTCGTATCGTGTTCAAATATAAAAACGGTTATTAGCAGTTACGAACCATCGTTATTGGAAAGAATTGACCTCAAAGCTAGGGGATTAACTGTTAAATATATAAGTTCCACGTGTGAACTTGGGAAACAAGGCAAATTGACAGTTATAACACGTGGAATACTTATAGAAAGGCAGTTATTCATCTTAACGCTTAATCATTTGAGTTTGTTTAAACAAATGTATAGATTCAAAATCAAAGCTTTTAGAGGAAGATTTAGAAGAATTCAAATTCAGACGTGGAGGAAGGAGCAACTGCCAACTCGAGGAGTGGAAGTTAGAGTTCGAAGCAAGCCGATGTTCAAATTCATTGAGCGGGAAGTTCGAATCGCAAGCAACATTTATAAATAGAAGAAATCAAATAGTGAAAAAGCCCGGACAAATCTTCAACAAACAGCTATCAAAAAACTGATGCTTGGTTTGTTCATTGGCAAAGTGTGGACGGCCCACGGAGATTGTGATTTGTTAGAGTCACCACCCAGATTTGAGGTCCGAATCCGAGAAACCGATAAAAATATGACTCGTTTGCCCATTTGAAAAAGATTTCACTGATCATGGCGGAACCAAAGATTTTTCAGATTCGGGGGTTTGGTTACGAGAGGGGAAGGGTTTTACGGCACCCCTCTCGCCCGATTCATGAATCGGTCTCTACTCGATATTTCATGGGATTTTTAAAATGTTTGAAATTCAATTTAATCACGAAAATGGGGAATTAGGGATGGGATCCATATAAACAATAAAAAAAAAAACATAATGAATAATGCAAATTTAATATGGATGTTTATGCACATGATTTACATAAAAAAAATGGGGGGGTAATAATAAAGAAAAATTACAACAAATATTTACGAAAACTAAAAGCGAGCGTAAATTGCACCACAACTCGAAATCATGAACATGAGACTTATTAAAGCGGCTTATAATCTGGATTCAAAGACAAGGATTGGCGCTCAATGGTTGTGGCTTGGCCAATCTCTTCGATCGGTTTGGCTTTCAAAGACCATAGATTGGCCTTCAAACCCATTCTGAATCTTGTGATTTTGATCCATCCATCACTTCTTTAATCACCATATATAAGATCAAACATTAAAAGAATGTTTCTCATGGAAGGTCGATGAAAATAGGCAGTTGATCTTACAAATAATGATAGAAAGAAGAAAAATCACAATATTTTAGCTAAGAAAGTACTTTGAGAAGGAGGAATCTTGACCGTAATCACAATAATAAAACTACACACACACCCAAACTTGAATAAACCATGATCCATCATCTAAATATCCAAGGACCAACAACCGCTCAAACGGCTTGAAGCTCAAGTGGATGGCTTTGAGCGCTCAAGCCATTAAGTGATTTTCTGCTTCTTGACTTGAAAACAAAATCTGGATGATTCTCAGGACATTAAAACATAAGATGTAGGTTTTTGAAACTAGAAATTCACTGTTTTGCTTTTAAATACTAGATTGTTAAAAGGTCTTAAAAGCTTGATCATCATAAAATGGTTAATCTATGCTCATGCAAATGGTTTTAAAATAAGAACAAGGTTGTTATAAAGATTATATGAGCATAATTTAAGCTGTTAAACGATGATCAAAATCCCGAATAAAGCTTCGAGCTCAAAGAAAGCGAAACTACCCAGTGGGTTTGGCGCCAAGGCACGAGGCTTGGCCTCAATCAGAATTTGGTATTTCAAAACAACTTTTAGACCTTTGTGAGTTCAATTCAAGTATAAAGAACTTGATTGAACTCACTGGCCACCCTCAGATGAACCAAAACAGCAACAATTGCTTGTCTATCTACCTTTTTCACTGGATTAGAAGCTTGAACAAGATTGTGGGTTTGGAAGTGAAGGATTGTTGAGCTTTTGATCAGTTTTTGAGCTGGATTGAGTAGAGTATGAGGTTGATTGTTGAACAATTTGGATGAATTTGGTGTTTACAGTGGTTTTCTGAGATGATTTTCTATGGGAGGGAATGGGTTTGTAGAGAGAGAGAGAGAGAACGATTACTGGGTGAAGTAGAAACTGTAGAGCAGAAAAAATGGTGAACCCCTGAACAAGGGGTAGTGGATGGCTTATATAGGCAGTGAGTGGAGGGAAGGGAGGAGAGAGAGGAAGTGGGTTGTATGCTAGGTGTAGTTTAGGTTTAGTTTTAGGACAATGTAGGGTGTATTATACGTGTGAAATACGTATAGAAGTGGTTAGACGCTCCACTCTGCATAAAATCTCATGATGAGATACTCTGCAGATTCCTGACTGGTTCAGAGTTGAGCGCTCAAAGCCATGGGCATGAGTGCTCAAGGTGCTTCTCATGGGTTGAGCGCTCAAGGTATCAAGCTTGAGCGCTCAAGGCTCTTGGTGGCAGGTTGCTGGTTTGGCTTGGTTTAACAAGGCTTGGGCTGGTTCAGGTTATTTGGAGGTGTTTGGTTAATTTTGATCATGTTCAAGCTGTCTTCACAAGTTTCGGGCAATTATGATTGGTTCGTTCTCATCATCGGGAATGCTCGAGCATATCCTGGGTTCAAAATCGGGGTGTCTACACAAAGTAGTTTAGGATTTCGAACTCAATTCGAAGTAGATTAGGAAGTAGATTAGGAAGTAGTTAGGATTAATTTCGATTGTTCCTGTAACAATCACCCCTATCTCGATTGTTCCTGTAGCAATCAACCGTTCAAAGTTCTTGTATTTGAAGTGGAAGACAATTTCGAAGTAAGTTTATCTTTGATTCATTAATCGAAGTGTCTTGTTTCTTTTTTGTTCTTCGATTTCCTAAGTTTGTTGGTTTACATTTCTTCACTTGTTGAGAAAATCCTCTTAATTGAGGTAATTGAACCAATAAAACACAATCGCCTGATTAGATTTGGTTTTTCCAAAGTTAATCTGAGGGAGGAGATTCAAACTCTCTCTGGCACGCTCGCACATAATTATTTTCCATTGCAAAGAAGTAAAAGAACCAAACAGGGTGATGGTCGAGATTTCTAGATCTAGTTTTTAATTATCAATTTTGAATTTGGCTGTCTTGTTTTGAATCGAATTTGGATTTCTCATTTGTTATCACGGCTTTATAGGTTTTTTTTGTTTTTTTACTTTCTCCATCCCAAATTTCCCATCGATCCTTTACGAGAAGATGCGTAATTTTCAGAAAATAATAATAATAAAGTACTCATGTACATAATTTTTTGAAAATTGTTACACCAAATTAAAATACTTAATGAGTTCTTTAATATGGTGCAAAGTAATTTTAAAATTGACGTGCAGAAGTATTTTATTTTTTTATTTTAAAATTGCGACCTTTTGTAGGGGTTCAACAATGTGAGATAGAAAAAGTGACCGTAGTGTATTATGATTCCTTTGAACGAATATGCCAAAGGTTAGGTGGGGCCGACTACAGTTCTTGACTTTTATTCTTGTTGTATTGTGGTGTTTGAGTTGTCTGTAGGAATTAACAAAGAGAAGCAGCCGACTTTTTAAATTTTTAGGTCTAACCCAATTCGAATTCATTTTCAACCCAATTCAATCCACGTAAATATGGGTTAAGATAGGTTCACCCATTTATAACTCATATTTTAATGGGTTGTGTTGGGTTGAATTTTGAGTGGATGAATTTGAATGAGTTTATGGATTAAATTCAAAATTGCCACCTCTAAGTAATGGCCTGCCCTGACCAGAACTCCAAGAGATATCTCAACCTTGTGGAACAATGCCAGTCAACATGGGCTGGAGGCTTGCCGCAACATCAGTCATTGTAGGCCGTTTTGCACGACTATGCAAGCATTTATTAGCAACTTCGGCAAACACATGCTTGTTGAAAATGAAGCCGTGGAAATTTCAGCAGGTGGACAAAGACTTAATTGGTTAATCAACAAAAATAGGGACCCAGAAGAGAAAAAATGGGCCAAGTAAGTTAAATGGCAGCATTACTGAAAATTGTTAGTCAACACAAAGGTTGTGTTTGGTTTGGTTTTGGGTTTTGGTTTTTGTAATGATTAAAGGGGGAAATAGGGGTAATAATTAAAAAATAGGTATTAATGATTAGAGAGAGATAGAGAGAAAAATAAAAATAATATTTAAAAATAGGGATAATAATTGAATAATGATTTAGAGAACCGGTTCTTAAGAACCCAAACCAGATTTTTCTTTGTACATGACTTACAAATAAGTGGACAAGACTGGATTTGTCTATTTAAGATTCCATTTAACTTGGTCATAATAGTGCGACGATGACTATTATGGAGTGCGAAAAAGATAAGGGAACCGACCATGGTGCACCGACCCCGTACTGACGGCGTCGGGGACGCTTGAATGAAATGGGGGTGATTTTGGATCAATCTCATACAGTCTTCCGATTGCCTCGATTCCCTCGTAAACCCACTCGGAATTCGATTCCGAGAAGGATTAACGGCTCGGATCGATCGGTTAGGACCCCCAACATAGTCAGTGCACCACGGTCTGTGCACCTAGCAACGTTCTATGGAGTAGTTACCCTTAACTAATAATAAATAAAAGAGGGAGAACAAAAGAAAGAACAGTTATGCAAAGTTATTTCATGGAACCTAACAAAAAAGAGTTAGGAGCGCATGAACAAAAACTTAAGGGGGTGTTTCACTAACAAAAAAACTGTTTTTTTTCAAACACCGAAACATGCCATTTTTTTAAAACACATCACATAAAAAATCGTAAAAAATCAGTTTATTCAAAAATCTGAGTTAGTGAAACACAAAAATAAGATTCCAAAAGTCTCAAAAAAACCCGACCTCTTTTACTATTTAACATTGTCAGAGTCAATGTGTTGAATCAGTATTCACTCGATAATCAAAATTGACAATTTTCTTTCATTGAACTAATTAACTTAAAGAAGATGAAAAGAATAGCAGTTTGAGTGACGGAGTCCGAATAGAAAATAATAAGCTGTGACATAGGAAAATATAATTTTAATGAGGTGTACTTGTACACGTTTTTTTTTTTCTTTTTTGAACGGCAAAGAGAATTTTATTAATAGAATGGATGGCTAGTGGTCATGCAAATAGAAGCGATTTTGTTGTCCCGAACTTCCTGTCTCATCCATCCGAGTCGTCCATCTGTGCAGATTCATTGAACTGAGGAGAAAGCAAATTGCGTTTTTCCTATTTTCCGATTATCCACTCCCCTCTTTTCTTCCTCTTCATTCCATCTTTTTTTATCATCTTTTGCCAACTGCAGTTCACTGCAGTCCTTCCAGCAACTCAAAACTCTTAAATATGTCTACTAGTCACGGAGGCAATCCTTCTGGGGAATCGTGCCATCGATATTCACTTGCTGAGATACAATCGGCGACCCACATCTTTGATGATGCTTTGCTCATTGGGAAAGGCGGATTTGGTAAGGTATATAAAGGGTTCATGAACGGTGGAGCTACTGTTGTTGCCATTAAGCGGTTGAATACAGAGTCCAAGCAAGGGGCAGAAGAGTTTTGGTCAGAGATCAAGACGCTTTCCACGCTCCGGCACCCTCATCTTGTCACTCTTATTGGCTACTCCGATGATTGCGAGGAGATGATACTTGTTTACGAGTACATGGCCAAAGGGACGCTCGCGGATCATCTCTACAAAATTCGCGGAAAAGATAACAGTATGAATACTCAGCATCTCACTTGGGAGCAAAGGCTTCATATTTGCATCAATGCTGCTCGTGGACTGGACTACCTTCATAACAGTGAGCAAGGTGTCATACACAGGGACGTCAAGAGTACAAACATTCTCTTAGACGAAAACTGCGTGGCTAAGATTTCAGACTTCGGGTTGTCCAAAATGGGCAAAACGCAAACCCACGTTAGCACGGCTGTTAAAGGCACTTTTGGTTATTTGGATCCAGAATATTTCTCGACTCATAGATTAACCAAGAAATCAGATGTGTATGCCTTTGGTGTGGTGTTATTTGAAGTGTTATGTGCGAGGCCGCCAGTGGAAATAAGAAATGATGACGATGAGGAGGAACATCGCAGTCTACCTTTATGGGCTCAACAGTGCATGAAAAAGGGAATGCTTGATCAGATCATCGATCCCTATATAAGGGGGCAAACATCACCTAAGCGTCTGAAGCTATTTGTGGAAATTGCTAACAAATGTTTGAACAAGAATCCACAGGGAAGGCCTACCATGGCTGAAGTGGAAGACACCCTCAAGCTCATCTTGGCATCACATCGCAATAAACAGAAGTGTACAAAATGTTTTCCATGCAAACCATCTCAAGGTACGGTTTGGGGGAAAAAGATTTGGAAGAACCCGTTTGCAGTGCCTGGTGGCCGATTATACCGTCGTTTCAAGCTGGCACAAATTCGAGCCTCAACAAACAATTTCCATGAGAATCTGGTGATCGCATATGATGGTTATACCAAAGTCTATAAAGGCATTATTGACAGGGGAAATGTTCAGGTGGCGATTAGACGGTGGAAAGAAGGGAAATCGAGAGAAGGGAACCAGGACCAGTTTAAAGCCGAGATCCAGGTGCAATTCCAGCTCTGTCACCTTCACATCGTTCCTTTAATCGGTTATTGCAATGACAAACATGAATTGATTCTTGTGTATGAGTACATGGTAAATAAATCTCTCCACCATCATCTCTTTGGTGCTGATCCTCTTCCATGGGTAAAGCGTCTTGAGATCTGCATAGGTGCAGCACGAGGACTGCAATACCTACACGCAGGTACCAAACAGACAATCATTCACCACAACCTGAAGCCAAACAATATTCTGTTGGACGAGAATTGGGCTGCCAAACTTTCAAGTTTAGAGTTTTCCGTTTTGCTACCCACCAATGGATCAACTGCTACATCTAGTACTTTTGTCGCTGGAAATGTGGGATACATGGATCCAGAGTACCTTGCTAGTGCAAAATTAACTGTAAAATCTGATGTGTACTCATTCGGGGTCATCTTACTGGAAGTCCTCTGTGGTAGGAAGACAATGATTATTTCAAGGGACGAGGCAAAAGGAAATTTAGTCCGTTGGTTCAAAACTAATGTTGAAATGGGTACTGTTGATCGGATAATTGATCCGGTCCTACTCCTAATTGATACAATAGCACCAGAATGTTTGAAGGAATATCTCATGATTGCAGAAAATTGCGTACGTGGTGACAAGATTGAACGTCCATCGATGGATGTTGTGGTAGGTAGCCTGTGTCGTGCACTTCAGCTGCAGGAGGCTTGGCTAAATAAGTCCCATGAGGCCATCCCTCGTTCTTACAACCAGTGCTCTGATGGTGATGTAAGTGTTGGCATCCCCGGCAAAGGAGGTAGTGGTGGGATGAGTTTTACGCGTTTGAAAGATTCCACATATTTTTCAGGTAATCAAGCACGATAGCACAAAATCAAAATTTTAGATGTAAATTTTCTTTAACAGACCAGATTTCATCGGCAAGTAGTTATTGCCTGGTGACCAAATGCTCCAACATCTCTCTCTCTCTCTCTCTCTCTCTCCATGCACACTGACACACTAATGTCCATTTAAATACAAAATTGAACCATTTGAGCTTCAGTTTATAGTTGTTGTGTTGGTACCATGATAGTAACGATGCAGAATGAAAGTTATAATGCATTGCTCAAATAATATCTTGCTTGTGCTCAATGACCAATCTACGACAAATTTAACCATGTAAAGGGGAAATATAGTAGCGAGAAACTACATTGAAAATAGAAATATATTGGAGGTTCATTTGCATCACTGAATTCAGTTGTATACCAAATTCCGTGCATCCACGTTTCCTTGCTTTGTTTTTGTTCAAAGTTTGAACTGCACTTGATGCTCTGTCTGATATCTTAGTTAGTGGAAATTACTCCCTAGTTTAAATTTTTCTTTTTGAATATAGTTTGATAATTCATGGAATTTCCTGCAGAACAAGAGAAGATTCGAATTGAGCAAGAAATGCTGGCAATGGAAAAATTGAAACAAGAAGAAAGAGTAATTATGATGGACCTGAGTGGCTTATCGGAAGAGCAACAAGAATTTTATACATATTGGAAAAGGGAAATTCTTGAAAAGAAAAGAAGGGTTCAGTAGTTTATGGAATGGTTTTGAAGCGGTAAACTCGAATTTTGAACCCTTGAATGGCAGCTTGGTTTTTGGGTAAGCTATTTTGTGGTTTGATACTCACTTTTTGTATGTAATGCAAAAACTATATGAATGTGAAAACTTGTGTATGGAACTCTCTTTTTGAAGCCTCGAATGACATGCTTCTGGAGTAGGTACTTTGTAGTTCGGTACTCATTTTTTGTATGCATGTGAAATCTTGTGAATGGAACTCGCCTTTTAATGCCTTGAATGGAAAGCTTTTGTATGTAATGTGAAAATTACTACAGGACTCTCTGTTTTGCACACATTTATGTTATGTGTTATGACCGAAACTGATTAGTGCAGTAAAAGAGTGGCCTTTCCTGTGCATACCGATATGGCGGTTTCTTGGTGTTTGAATTCCATCTCACTAGATGTTGCATATGAAACTTGGTTACTGCAATTTTGGATGTTTGGATGGTAGCCTTCTATATTCATGGCCGGCTGGTTATTATTGAAGCTCCTACTGGGAGTATTTGTTTCCGTCAATCTGTATTAAGCTATGTGTTGCCCTCTTTCATTGTATCCTCTGAGGGGGTTGGCATCTTGCTTTCACCTCTTTCCTTTTTTTGGTTTGTGGATGGTAGAGGATTGTCCAATGTCTACGTGCCAACCTCGTTGGGATATAGGCCTTTGGTTGTGATACCATTTTATCCGTAATCCCCGTCTTTCCTTGTGGTTTCTTGGTGTTTGAATTTCATTTTACTAGAGATTGTATATGAATTTGCTTGCTGCAATTTTGGGAGAAGGAAAAAGGCCCATTATATGATAAGTGGTCCATGCTCTCATCAATTAGAATCGATACTCATCCGAAAAAAATGAGTATCGATTTGGTTAGAGTGGAATATGTTTTCAACACTTAACCTTAAAGAATTTATCTCATGGCCAATAAATTCATTTTTTTTTATCAAAACGTTAGAATTTTGGATGGAACTTGTTAGGTAAGAAACCATACCACACTAAATAAGATTTTAGGACAGAATTACCCATTTCTCTTCGCCTAAGGATAATTTCCCATAATTAGAAGAGGCTAACCAGGGAATAACGGAACCTAACTGTTGGGGTTAGTTATGTCGCACTGTGTCAATAGGAAATTGATGAGATGTTGTCCATATTATTGTGCAAATTTTTACATTAGTAGCATACATCTTTAACATTTACGATTTGTATAAGATCTAATAAGGGGATTAACTGTTAAATTTTGAACTTCACGAAAGTTCAACTCATCAAGTAGCCGTCGACATGGTAAGTTTCTAAGTGAGTGCAGTCAAGGGAATGGGCCCTTCCAACTCAGAACAACATTATCGAACCCTTCAGGAACACCGCTACGTGATGTTTCAAGGCCCCTTACCGCTACATATCCATTGGGACTAAGTGGAAGTTTGGTATTATCCACAAAACACACATATTGAGATCCAATACTAAACAAATATTATCACAAATGGGCGGCTAAATCAACATCAGTGTAGGTTTCGTTACGAAGTGCATTGCTTCCACATTAATGGGTGATGAGATTTTTAAGCGTTCAGAACTGTGGGGAATAGACAGGGGCTGTCCTAGGGGTGCATGTGGGGGCCCAGACCCTTGCACACTTCTCAATTACTCAACTATTTCTATAATACTTTAAGTTCTATTTGTAAAAATTACGAAAAAAATTCCCTCAAAGTTGTATGAAGATGATATTTCGTTGTTAATTTATGAACACAATGTGATTTGTCCGCCTCATTAAGAATCATGCGTCCACCACTATGAGGAGAACTATTCTTGACTTTGGGAGTCGACTAACCAAGTCTTCGTCTTCCCTTCAAAATGTTTCAACTTTATTTTTATTAGCATTCTCCTCCTCTCTCCTTTACTATGATTATTCCCAAACTCCCTCAATAGATCCAATTCACATAACAAAAAAAAACACAACCAAATGTTTCCTTATCTTCTCTCAATTGCAGTCCCTCTCTACTTCTTCCTCCTCAAAAGTAATTTTTCACTAGCCATCAACTCGCCCGGTTTTTATCCCCACCAACTTGATCACATCGTCGTCAACTGCGGCTCCTCTGGCAAATCAACTTCGGAAGATACCCGGCAATGGACCGGAGATATCGGTTCTTATTACACCACTTCATTACATGGTTCAAAGAGCAAATTGATCAGCTCAAAAGCCACTGAGCAACCACTTCACCATGATCCAATTCCTTACGCGACAGCTCGGCTCTCCCGGTGACCATTCACCTATACATTCCGAGTCACCCCTGGTCAGAAACTTATTCGTCTCCATTTCTATCCAACTTCATACCGAGGTGGTTTCAAAAGGTCTAAGGCCTTTTTTACTGTGAAAGCTGGTCCTTACACCTTTCTTAGCAACTTTAGTGTTTCCCTTACGGTTGATGCTTTGGGTTTACAATCTATTGTTAAAGAGTATTACGTGCACGTGGATGAAGATCAACCGTTAACCTTAATGTTCTCCCCGTCACAAAGCAGTATTTCTGATGAGGTTTATGCTTTTGTCAATGGGATTGAAATCATCTCAATACCAGCGGCACTTTATCATACTCGTGAGTGTACTCCAGCTGCACAGATTATTGGGGAGATTGATTGTTTTACCATACATAAGAGCATTGCTCTGGAGGAGGTACACCGGTTAAATGTTGGCGGAAGCTCCATTTCGTCCATAGAAGATACGGGCATGTTTCGGGACTGGTATGAGTACACAAATTATCTGTTGGAAAAATCACTTGTCAAGCCAGCTACTACCACAATTCGAATCAAATACACGAGCATATCACCATACACTGCTCCTCAGAAAGTTTACCAAACATCTTGGTCATTGGTTCCAGACAAGCAAGCAAACAAGACCGAATTCAATTTCACATGGAGGTTGCCTGTGGATTTGGGATTTCGGTACTTGCCTAGATTACATTTCTGTGAGCTTGAATATGAAATAAAAGAGAGTGGCCGGATGGACTTCAGTATCTTTGTTAATGAACAAGTTATTGAGGCTAAAGGTGACCTTATCAAATGGATCGGCGGAAGTGGGGTTGCGTTGTATAGGGACTACGTTGTGATGATGGAAGGAGATAGGATGGAGGGCAAACGTGATTTGCTCATAGTATTGCGCCCCAACAACCGTGAATGGGTGGAATCAATTGATGCAGTTCTAAAGGGTTTAGAGGTATTCAAGTTGAGCAACCCTGACAAAAATCTTGCTGGGGTGAACACGGTGCTGCTAGCATGGCTTCAACATCTCCAAAGACCAAGAAGCTAGTGTTTGCTTCTGGAGGAAATGCCATTGCAACAGGTGTCGTAATTTTACTCACTTTGTTGAATATCATTGTGTACCAATTGTGTAGTTTAAGTGATAATAGTTTGGCACGAAGTTTTAGTGAAAATAGTTTGCCAAGAAATCTCTCTTTGTCAACATTGGAGGGGTTGTGTCGTCATTTCTCACTTGCTGAGCTCATATCAGCGACCAATAACTTCGATGATGAATTGGCCATAGGAAGTGGTGGATTTGGTAAGGTCTACAAAGCGCTTATCGATGATGGCGTAACAACGGTTGCCTTAAAGCGGTTGAATGAGAAGTCTAAGCAAGGGGCGAAAGAGTTTTGGATAGAAATCGAGATGCTTTCCAAGCTTCGGCATACACATCTCGTGAGTCTTTTATGTTACTGCAATGAACGCAATGAGATGATCCTTGTTTATGAGTTTATGGAGCAAGGTACACTTGCCGATCATCGTTATAAAATTAAAAGAAATAATGGTATCGTAGGCCATATGCCATGGGAACAAAGGCTCAGCATTTGTATAGGAGCTGCCACTACTACAATAAACTTAAAAGATCACAGGTAAAAACCGTGATCTTTATAATTTAATCACGGTTTTAAAACCGTGGTTGATGGAGCCGTTATTAAAAGTCTTCAAGATTCAACCACAGTTTATGTTTGTGGTTAAATGTAAGTCCAAACCGATATGGAAGCACATAAGGCGTGATGATAAATAAGATAAGACCACGGTTTGGAAAACAAACCGAGGTTAAAGATCGTAAAAGATCACGATTTGAACAAAAAAACGTGTTTAAAAATATTATACAATTACGGTTTACACAGCAAACCGTAGTTAAATCAACAATATCATCACGGTTTGAAGATAAAACTGTTATGAAATTAGTTTTAAGATCACGGTTTGGACAAATAACGTGATTAAAAACACAATACAATCACGGTTTGAAGATAAAACTGTGATGAAATTAGTTTTAAGATCACGGTTTGGACAAATAACGTGATTAAAAACACAATACAATCACGGTTTGGACAAAAAACTGTGATTGAATTCACTATACCATCACGCATTAGACATACATGTTTCGTGGCATCATCTCCACAAGCTCCCAACTGTTATCCCAACATGCATTTGCTAAGAATTGAACCTCCAACCTCCCAATTCTTATCCTAACACTCCAACCACCAGGCTACCCAAGTCTTCATGTCACATTTTCCAAAAAGAATATATATGTATTATCTTTTCATTTATTCCATTTTATACTATAACAAATATGTAATATATTTTACATAAAATATATATTGCATTATATCATAATATATTATATTACATTAAATTATAATATTTTAATTTATAGAAATTATACAGTCGACGACGTAAATTTGGTCGCCGTAGACTAACCTTTGGCGACACCTAGTAATGTAGTACACACTAACAAAAAATTAGTTAGTGACATGTTTTCTTTTTGGCGCCAATATGTCTCTGTCAGATTCTACTTTCGTCACCAAATGTGATGCATAAGGTAACAAAATTTAGAAAAACATAAAATAAATAAGAAAGTATTTACTAATCCATCACACTTGTAATCGAAGTATGATTAAAATATGCAAACACATTTTATCAAGGTCGAAAAAATTATGATAAAAAAGTTTTTTTTTTATCACGGTTGTAACAAAGCGTGATTAAAATAAACACATTTTATCACGGTTTGTAACAAAGCGTGGTGAAAATAATATATTTTATCACACTTGTAATCGAAGTGTGGTTAAAATATATGAAACACATTTTATCACGGTTGAAAAAAATGTGATAAAAAAGTTTTTTATCACGGTTGTAACACACTGTGGTAAAAATAAATACATTTTATCACAGTTATAACAAAGCGTGGTAAAAATAAACACATTTTATCACACTTGTAACAAAGTGTGGTAAAAATAAACACATTATATCACACTTGTTGGAAAATGTGATTAAATTAAGCAAGTATAATCACAGTTCTTTTAAACCTGTGATAATTATGATTAATCACTACGGTTTTATTAGCAAAGTGACATTAAAGCCTCACCTTGCATTTCTTTATCACGGTTTCATCAAAACCGTAATCTTTCAAATTTTCGTAGTGTGATCTTTATCAATTATTCTAGTAGTGTGCTCGTGGATTGGATTACCTCCATACAGGTATTCGGCACGGTATAATACACCGAGATGTGAAGAGCACAAACATTTTATTGGACAAGGACTGGATAACTAAGATTTCAGATTTTGGGTTGTGTAAACTGGGCTCAACAAGCCATTCCCACACGCACATTAGCACAAATGTTAAAGGCTCATTTGGCTATTTTGATCCAGAGTACTTCTTGACTCATAGACTAACTAAGAAATCAGACGTGTATGCCTTTGGTGTCGTGATGTTGGAAGTGCTTTGTGGGAGGCCAGCAGTTGATACTCAGGTCGAGGAGGAGCAAAATAGTCTAGTCCTATGGGCTCAGCAGAGCATCAAAGAGAACAAACTTGATCAACTTATTGACCCCAAGTTGAGAGACCAAATTTCACCACATTGTCTGAAGGTTTTCGCAGAAGTTGCTAGTAATTGCTTAGATAGTCGTCCAAAGGGACGGCCTACAATGGGTGACGTGGTGGTGAGACTTGAGTGCACATTGGCTTCAGAGAATAACCACTTTGGCTCTCTTGCACAAGGCAATGCTCCCTCCTCCTCCACTTTGGCTCTGTATAATGAGAACACCCAAGGCCAGCATAGGTCAAAGGGAAACGTAAGCAAGGTGCTGATATCAACTGGGAAAAAAAAAGGTATGTGATTTCATGAGAATGTAAACGTTATACCTTTTCTTAGTGCATGTTACACATTTTTTGTAGATATTACGCACTTTTTCTCTCTATATAGACATATTTGCAATCAACAGCTATAAGTCGAAGAGACCCTGAAGAGTGGATGAGGTATCACCGACTCACTGAAGATTTGCAACAAGGTGTTAGGCACTTTGTTCATAATAGGTGGCTTGCAACTCGAAGAGAAGCTGATAAAACTATTCTACGTGGCTTACCTACTGATATTCGTCGTGATATCAAACACCACCTCCGCTTGGACCTTGTTCGACGAGTATGTTTCCAAATTCCACATATTCTTGGTTTATAGAGCTATCTGATCACTCGTGTGAAATTATTGTCGTTTTCGTTCCAAATGGTGACTTTGGACAATTTTTTATTTATTTATTTTATGTTGAGAAAACTGGAGTTATGGCTTTAAATATCCAGGAGTGGTCATATGCAACTTCCTTTGTGTATTAGGAACATTTGTTCATTATGATCCGAGCACAGACTTGAGACCTACATTGACCCTCAAAATACTCTCTAAATTAGTAAGTAAGGATTTATAGATTATTGGGCTATTGACTCATGATAGGACCACGTTTAAGTAGTATTTGCAAGGATTTATGAAGGAAACGAAGGGTAAAGAAAATATAAAATGATTTTAAATGACTAAGATAAATTTGCCCATAAGTTCTTTATCCAAAACTCAGCATTAGTATTTTTGGAGCATTAATTTGGTTTTCCTATGATTTTCCTCTTCCTAGGTAAATCTTTTCATGAATCTTTTCACGATCCCGTTGCATGAGTAGCAGTTATCAAAGTTTCATTTCAAAGGACACACGGGCAAGCCAAAATATCATATTGCCTACTATTTATTCTAAACTATTCATCTTGTTTCGTAATCAAACACTATGACACACAAGTGCCCACTTAAAAACTCTAATAATAAAAACAAGCAACCTCAGCCATCCATAAACTGAAGGACGTGGGCCACCTGCATTATACAGGGAAAAGATACCTCCACAGGGAAAAGATGCAACATACTTTCCGATTCTACTCCAAAAACTGGAGGACGTGGGCCACCTGCATTATACAGGCGGCTTGGCGGTGGTACAAGAGGAGGAGGTTGACTAAAGGTCTGACAGCAGTTGAGTCCTTTGCAGAAAGTCAGACCAGACAAGAAGTGGTACCAAAAGTTCCAGTCGTTTTCAGGCGAAACTGAAACTTGGGGTGATAGTTCCAAAATTTGCTGATCAACTCGTGCCTGCATTACAGAAACCAGAAGAGCCTGACTTCTGTGCTGAGAGTGAGACAGATGGTTAGTTGCTTGTATCTATTTGAATAAACTCAGAGATTCAAAGCAGGGCCTTAAATGCACATTTTTCTTGTGTATTCTACTCAAAATTTTATCAAATAAAGGGAGACTCAAGGTTTTACCAAAACTTTACAAGGTTATCTCGCTTCTCCAAAATTTATAGGAGCATCTCCACTACCTACTTTGTTTTTTTTTTCTTAATTTTAAAACTTGAGTAAAGCCCTCAAAAAGCAAGTAGAAATGGAAGTGGCAACAGAAGGAAAAAAATAAATAAATAAAAGATTAGTGAAAACCATATTGAGCAATTCAAATTTCTAATTTGAGGTACTTGAGAAACATATAGTATTTATTGGCGATTTTCTTTTGTTTCCAATTCTGATTTAACTTTAATAGTCTTCTTCTTCCAAGCAGAAAAGAAAAAGAGCGCGTAGAACCAAGTTCAAGACCCTTGACACCACTTACTTTGATTTCTCGCTACAATATTTGCTAGTTTGCTGCCAAATTTTATTATTTGAACATCCCCAGCCACAAAGTTTGTAAATTGCACCAATTTACTTCAAATGCGTAGAACATCATGCTTTTTTTTTTTTCAATAGTCGAGTATTACAAATGAGACTATGATACTTCATTTTCAGCATATAATATGTCTTTGAGATTGATCACAAAGAAAAATTAAACTTACCGGGTTTATCTGTCATGCATCATTTTCAACATATAATTAACCTCCTGCTTCATCTGTTTGTTGGGTTAGTTGATATAATACAATTTCATATGAATTTAATCTTTGACTCTACTAAAGAAAATTTTTGGTTCCGCCTGTTGGTGCAAAAATTCGGGAGTCGTCGGGAAACTGAACCTGTTGATGACGGAACTTGCTTCGAGGCACGTTACTATGTCGCTTTCCGAAAACAATATTCGCCCCCACCGTTTAGTGTGCACCGGGTTGATAGCGAATCTGTTCGAGGATACAACGAAGCCAATCAATTAATGATCTTCTGCCTGCGTCCGCACAAACGAAGGACAGACAGAATACCGAGTCAAAAAAGAATAGTAAGAACCAAGGAATTGCTAGCACCGTTTCTGCAGAGTAACGGTACAACAATACAAGAAAGCGATCTGTTGTAATTTTGGCAGAGTAACAAGGCTAGATTTTTGTTGTATATTCACGTTTTTTATTCTTGGTGTTATATATAGGCCCAGAAGTACACTTTCACTTTAGGACACGCCCTTTAGTGAAAAGACTTGAGTTTGAGTCATGACCCTCCGTTCAGAGTTGCAATCGTACGCGAACTAGTGTCACCAGTATCGATACAGATCCCTCCCGAACACCACGTCAACAACACCTTACCACCAAGTGGCAATAAGAAAGGGCACCTACAAGGCGCCTCATGCTAAGTGCAAAGTGCGCCATCAAAATGCCACACAGCCCACTGCCACACTCACGCACGCGCGCGCGCGGGTGCGTATAAGTGTGTTCCATCACCAGCTACGCCGGTAATGCGCGTAACACCATAGGTGTCTTGCACTTGATACCATGTGAACATTACAGAAATGCTTCCACATATATACAACTCAAACATTTCCTCACTAGCCAATGTGGGACAAAACCAAAAAATAATGAAAGCTTTCTAAAAGGCACAAGGAACATTTTGATAAAACCCCAAATAAAAACCCATTTATTTTGATAATTTCCAACACCGCCCCTCACCACACATCAGTATCGTGACATATTCCAGTGTTTTTAATCCACCTTAATCGTTTATTGGAGTATCTAAAAACGTCAAGCATTATTGACTAGAGTTACCCCACTCCATCAGCATTTTCAGATCATATTCCACGAAAGTTCAAGAGCAGAACTGTTCAAGACTTTGGGAATTGACTTACCAAAGTGTTTCAACTCTATTCTTCCTTTACTAATCATCAAAATGTTTTAACTCTATTCATTAGCAATCTCCTCCTCTCTCCTTCTCTACGATCAGTAGCTCCAATCCACATCAAAAACACATAAACAAATGTTTCCTTATCTACTCTCAATTGCACTCCCTCTCTACTTCTTCCTCCATGGAACTTCTTCAACTTTACCCATCAACTCCCCTGGTCTTCATTCCCAGCAGCTTGATCACGTTGCCGTTAATTACGGCTCCTCCGGCAACTCAATTGCAGAAGATACCCGGCAACGGACCGGAGATACCAGTTCAAATTACATCACTTCATTACATGGTTCAAAGAGAAAATTAATTAGCTCAAAAGCCATTGACCAAGTCCTTCCCAATGATCCAATCCCTTACACGAAGGACCGGCTCTCCCGTCGGCCATTCACCTACACATTCTGTGTCACTCCAGGTCAAAAACTTATTCGTCTCCATTTCTATCCTGCTTTGTACCAGGGTGGTTTCAAAAGGTCTAAGGCCTTTTTCTCTGTGAAAGCTGGCCCTTATACCCTTCTTATCAACTTTAGTGCTTCCCATATTGTTGATGCCTTGGGCTTCCAATATCTTGTTAAAGAGTATTGCATGAACGTGGAAGAAGATCAACAGTTAATCTTAACATTCTCCCCGTCACAAAGTGGTAATTCTGATGAGGTATATGCTTTTGTCAATGGGATTGAAATCATCTCAATGCCAGAAGCACTTTATCATAGTCGTGAGGGTACCCCAGCCGCACAGATTATTGAGAAGAGTTATCGTTTTACTGTAGATAAGAGTATTGCTCTAGAGAAAGTACATTGGTTAAACATCGGTGGAAGCTCCATTCCGTCCATAGAAGATACAGGTATGTTTCGGGATTGGCATGAGGACTCGAATTATCTGTTGGAAAAATCAACTATCAAGCCAGCTATTACCACGGCTTGAATCAAATACACGAGCATACCACCACACTCCGCTCCTCAGAAAGTTTACCAAACATCTTGGTTGTTGGTTCCAGACAAGCAAGCGAACAAGATCAAATTCAATTTTACATGGAGGTTGCCAGTGGATTTGGGATTTCGGTACCTGCTAAGGTTACATTTCTGTGAGCTTGAATATGGGATAAAAGAGAGTGGCCGGATGGAGTTCAGTATCTTTGTTAATGAACAGCTTGTTGAGGCTAAAGGTGACCTTATCAAATGGAGTGGCGGAAGTGGGATTGCGGTGTATAGGGACTATGTTTTGATGATGGAAGGAGATAGGACGGAGGGCAAGCGTGATTTGCTCATAGTACTGCGCCCTCACAATCGTGAATGGACGGAACCAATTGATGCAACTCTGAAGGGGTTAGAGGTATTTAAGTTGAGCAACCCCGACAAAAATCTTGCTGGGGTGAACCCGGTGCCACTTGCTGCACGTGCTTCAATATCTCCAAAGCCCAAGAAGTTAGTGTTTGCTTTTGGAGGAAATGTCATTGCAACAAGTGTAGTAATTTTACTCACTGTATTGAATGTCATTGTCTACCAATTACGTAGTTTAGGTGAAAATAGTGTGGAGAGAAATCTCTCTTTGTCAACATCAGAGGGTATCTGTCGCCGTTTCTCACTTGCTGAGCTCATATCAGTGACCAATAGCTTTGATGATGAGTTGGTCATTGGAAGTGGTGGATTTGGTAAGGTCTACAAAGCAATTATTGATGATGGCGCAACAATAGTTGCCTTAAAGCGGTTGAATCTGGAGTCTAAACAAGGGGCAAAGGAGTTTTGGACAGAAATAGAGATGCTTTCCAAGCTTCGGCATACACATCTCGTTAGTCTTTTAGGCTATTGCAATGAACGCAATGAGATGATTCTTGTTTATGAGTTTATGGAACATGGTACACTTGCGGATCATCTGTACAAAGTCAAAAACAATGATAATGGTATCGTTGACCATATGTCATGGAAGCAAAGGCTCAACGTTTGTATAGGTGCTGCTCGTGGATTGGATTACCTCCATACAGGTATTCGGCACGGTTTAATACACCGAGATGTGAAGACCACAAACATTCTATTGGACAAGGATTGTATAGCTTAGATTACAGATTTTGGGTTGTGTAAGTTACTGGGAGCAACTAGCCATTCCCATACGCATGTTAGCACTGATGTTAAAGGCATATTTGGGTATTTTGATCCAGAGTATTTCTTGACCCATAGGGTAACTAAGAAATCAGATGTGTATGCCTTTGGTGTTGTGACGTTGGAAATGCTTTGTGGGAGGCCAGCAGTTGGCACTTTGTGCATTTATTACCAAAGGTTAGGTCTGTCTCCTATCCATCCCCCGCCCATACCCCCAATTATTGGGGACTTAATGGGTTTTGTTATTGTTGTTGTTGTTGTATTCACGGGAAATTTTTGAATGTGAACTCGATGATCATACTTTTGCATTGAATGGAAGTCGTGCGTTATATTTATTTGGTTCCCTGTTTACTATGAAGTTCTGATACGACACTATTTTTGTTTATCCAAAAAAAAAAAAAGTTCTGATACAACACTATTTCTCTCTCATGTTTCGTATCAGTAGTTGTTTCATCAGTTTATTTTTGATATTCTAAATTCTTCTGTTTGCTCAATATTTGTGCAGACTGAGATTAACCTCTTAGGAATGTTCTCCCATCCTAACCTCGTTAAGCTATTAGGATACTGTTGGGAAGAGAATGAGCTACTCCTTGTCTGTGAATTCATGCCAAAGGGAAGCTTGGATAACCACCTTTTTGGATGTAAGAGCTAACAGACATAAATTATGTCAAATGAAACCATTGGTAATGGATTCCGTGTTACAAGAATCAACCATATGCCATTTGGCTTACTCTACAGTTCATGGATTGCTTATGCAGGGGGGTCTTCTGTTCAGCCACTTCCATGGGACATTCGGCTCCATATACTAATAGGAGCAGCTCGAGGGATGGATTTTTTTCACACATCAGAAAAGCAAGTGATTTACAGAGATTTCAAGACCTCAAATATATTGATAGATGAGGTAAGTATCCTGCAATCAATCTATTAGAGCTGGGTGTAGGGCCGGTCTAGGGGTAAGCCGAGCAAGTCTCCGGGCTTGGGGGATTGCCCACGAGCTGGGGCAACCCCCAAAAAAAAAAACTCAGCATGCATATAAATTTTATAAAGTTTCAAATAATGACAAAGTCATCAGTTTGGTTCCTGTGGTAATGGTGCTGCCTGTTGGGAAAATAAGAGAAATATAGCACAAACTAAAACACTCTATTTTATTAACCTGAAACAAAATTACATAGCACTCATGCTCTCACACACATCAGATATTTTTCCTCCCACTTGTGGTGGGGGAAGCCCCAAAGGGGCACCACGTCTCTTCTCTCACTCTCTGCCTTTCTCTTCTCTTCTATTTTCCCACATCAATACAGTTTCATAGACTCAATTTATAAGAAGGTTGCTTGAGGTGTGAATGCAATCTCCAAAGTCAACAAAATCCACTGCCTTGTCAATCCAAAATCTTTCCCACTTTGCATCCCTATCTTTGACTCTTAAATTTCCCATGTGGGAAATACAAATCAAGGTTTATCTTTCAACACTGCCTGCCATGCGCATTACTTGAGATTGACTCTCACGCCGCTTTTTTTTTTTCTTACTTTGTTTGGCCTTGCTAGGCCCCTCTCTCTCTCTCTCTCTCTCTCTCTCTCTCTCTCTCTCTCTCCATTTTTGTTATCTATGACTCCTTGTTTTCCCTCCCAATCCACAACTTTATGAAACCACACTACTTAATTACTTAAAATTTTGCATTTGTAAACACAACAATAATGTACAAAAAAATTTAGAAAAATAAGCGAGCTAACACAATTTATTATTTTTTTCACACAAAACATACTTAAAATATGAAGCAAACTTTTTTAAGTTAGTGCATGACTCAAATTGAAGAATCTGCCTAAGAAAATGCAATAAGAAGTTGTTTTTTTATTCGGATCGTGCTCATCATAAATCACTATAACCTGAGTTACTTTTTTATTGTGATTATTTTGAGGTTGTTCAAGCTGGAAAATTACAATGTAACTATGTTTTTTTCTTTCTTTTTTACTTAATGGCAAGTGGACAACCAAAATTGAAGTCAGACTTGGGCAACCCAAACCTTAGGGCCGGCCCTGGCTGGGTGACAATGAAAGAAATGCATAGATGCTTGGGGATAGAACATCATACTTCTCTTATCCATTATTGTAGATGCAGTAACTTTTGAATTTCACTCATTCAATCGTTCACCCACTCACCACGCTCTTGGTTGGAACACTTTCTTCCCACTACATTTTTCATATAGAAATGATTTTAGTAAGGCAAGGCACGATTACTTAAACTCGGCTTGACATGCATATTTCTTCTCGGCAGTCCTACAATGCCAAAATTGCAGACTTCGGTTTGGCCAAATTTGGTCCCTCAGGTAGTAAAACGCATTTGACAACTCAGGTTGTGGGAACATTTGGCTATGCTGCTCCGGAGTATGTTGCCACAGGTAATTCCTAAAGGCTGAACAATTATCAAAATCAAGATTCCAAACTTGCACGCTCTGGAGTATGAGTTACCATGTTTGACTTTATGATTGTTAAACAGGACATTTGTATGTGAAGAGCGATGTGTATGGCTTTGGTGTCATACTAGTTGAGATGCTTACAGGCCTACGCGTACTTGATCTAAATCGTCCACATGGAAAACAAAATCTGATTGACTGGGTCAAACCATATTTGGCTCAAGAAAGAAAGTTGAAGAACATAATGGACTCTCGATTGGAAGGGAAATATCCTTCAAAAGCTGCTTTCCAAATAGCTCAGCTTTCTCTACGATGTCTTGAACCTGAACAAAAAAGGAGGCCATCAATGAAAGAAGTTGGGGAGACACTCGAACGTATAGATGCAAGCAATGAAAAACCCAGGGCAGCATCGACCTCGCTTCCCCCTAAGCAAGAGAGAATTCAGTCCTATCCACTCCCGCAAAGAGCTTCCCCCTAAGCAAGAAAGAATTTTCAGTTTCTTTAGCAAGGGCGAAAACTCTCGATGTTAACCTTCTCCCTGGGGATGAAGCTCTTTTAAAGGAATTGCTGGAGGAAAAGTTCCATTGAAATCTTAGAATTTGTAGTTGGTTTTTGGGTGTTGTATTTCTGTGGCAGCCGCTTCGGCTAATTCGAGCAGACTGCTAGGGGCTGATTTTCGGGAGTCTTTTGCAGTGGTTTTTAGTTTGGGTTTGGCTCTTTTGGGTGGTTTTCATTTGGCTGGCTTTCTTATTTTCTTTGTTCTTTTTCTTTTTCTCTCTTCTTTTCCTCTCATTCAACCTTGGTTGGATGCCCCTCGATGTACCCATTCGAGTTTTTCTAATATATATTCTTCTGTTGATCAAAAAAAAAAACCTCCCGCAATGAGCATCGTAACTTCGATACATTGCTTCCTATGAAGCGCGGTATTTGAATATCTAGCTGATTGTTTCTTATATTAAAAGTCTTATTTTCTTCAACCTTGTCACCACTTGACCTCTGTTTTGTGTGTTTTAAGTTGGTGATACGCTGTTAATTATTTGATATTGCATTCATAATCACCCATGTCTTGTGGCTATTACCTTTATTTGAAGTGTAATCATATCGTGTATCCTTCAAATTATAAAAATTTAATTGTTATATATAATTGTACCCCCAACCTACTTGTACCCTACATTGACGTGCACGTACCATTCCAGTACCGATAAGCGTTCTTCTTAGGCTGTGAGAGTTGACAGTGAAGGGCAAGCATCAAACAAATTTAGATAAGCATAATCAAGATGCATTGCACATTATTGTTTGGAGATATGCTACAACACAAGCCATAAACAAGAAATACCCTACATTGCCTGTTTCATAACCATACAGTAAAGCAAACACAATGCATTACCTTCAGGCTATTGAGGCATCAGAGCTGGCAAAAAGAACGCATCTACGATGTCGCAATGAATTGCTGACACCAATCCAATGGAAATAGTAGCACCCAAACACACCCGCCAAGTACTTGTTGGGGTGTGAAGCCAGTTTTGGGCAACCTTCTCCAGACAGGCCGTGCCTGGCTGTAGAAAGCTCCCATTATTTCGTAATCACATTTATACAAATGTTATTTTTGTCTTTAGGGTCATGTAGTCCAGACAGACTTTAGAGGGAACGGCTGTTGTTTCTTGAGAGAGAGACAGTTGTTTGTATTCAATTGATTCGATATAGTAAACTAGTGCAGATCCAAAGAGTAAGCACATTGCCGAACCGTGTATATCAGTGTGATCTATCTTTCTTTAATCGTTCTTCATAATTGTGTGATTTCTACGATCCAAATTTTTCAAGATCCGTATGGTTTGTTGATTGAACTCATTGTTCAAACCTAATAATACTCTCTCGGCATTACTTTTTCCCATTTTGAATAGTGCCTAATGTAGTGGGACTATGTCAATACATTGCATAGACTAATCACAAGAAACAAGAAAACATAAAAATACCCAAAAAAAATGGCAACAAACATCATTATTTACTGCATGGAACGAATTCAAAAGAGAAATTACCGAATAACTTCTTCTTTTTAAGCTTTTCAACTCATTGAGGCTTTTCGTCGAGCAGATTGCGGACAAAAATGGAGAAACCATATCAATTTTAAGGCCTACATATGAGCCGTTGCAAACGTGGAAGCAATTTTCCCTGTTTTAGCACAAGCATCGGGTCACTAAGGTGGTCGGGAAGAAATCGGCCACGTCGAATGGATCAAGTTGAAGGGAAAATGAAGAAGGGTAAAAGTTACGATTTTTTTGTAAAAGTTACGAATTTTTTTATAAAATTTACAAGACACACCAAAATGTTACAAATCATATTGCTGAAAAGTTACGGAAAACTAAAAAATGTTACGATTGTTGATGAGGTGGCACAATCTGGACTACACAATAGGTGCATATGGTACACCCAAATAAGGGGTGTGTATTGTAGCCATTTCCGTGGATTTTTAAGGGAGCTCATTTCGAAGTAGCCGTTTTTTGTTCGGTAACATGTAGCTTTAACAGTTTTCAATCTCAAAACCAACCAGCATTAGACAAGTAATTATTCAGCGTTCCCGTAGTAAATGTGTTGGTAACATGTTGCATTGCCTACGTGGTATGGTATCAATTGACATAGCGACAAATTATGCTATAGCAAAATATTACCATGACTGGGTAGTTGGGCAATGCAACAAAAAATTTCCGAGTGTACTCGATTCATAAATGTGTTGGTCCAAGTCGTGTGTAATTACATCAGATAAAGACGATTCTGAGTACATTGGCCTCCGAATTGGTTCGAACAAATGCATCCCAATTGTTTACTAGATTTTGGCAAAAAATATGTCAAAAAAAATAAAAAATCTTCAAAGAACTCACTCCGACAAAGGGGGTAAATTGTGATTTCTATTGACGCATCTTAAAAATTTTAATAGGGTCAACTGTTAAATTTTAAACTTTATGGAGGTTAAGTTAAAAAAAGGTCATACTTGAGTGGGTTTAATTTAAGTTGGGATAAATTACATAACCCCTTTACCTATGTTCCGTTTCGGAGTTATCCCCTTAAACTTTGAGTTAAAAAAATCTTCAAAGAACTCACTCCGACAAATGGGGTAAATTGTGATTTCGATTGACGCATCTTAAAAATTTTAAGGTGGTCAACTGTTAAATTTTAAACTTTATGGAGGTTAAGTTCAAAAAGGTCATACTTGAGTGGGTTTAATTTAATTTGGGATAAATTACGATGACCCCTTAACCTATGTTCCGTTTCGGAGTTATCCCCTTAAACTTTAAACTCAAACGCTTAACCACCTTAACGTATTTGAGTTTGACACTTAACCAACTTTCGATGGAAATTGCATGTGATATTGTTTGGTTCTTTTACTTCTTTGCAATTGAAAATAATTGTGTGCGAGCGTGCCAGAGAGAGTTTCAATCTCCTCCCTCAGATTAACTTTGGAAAAACCAAATCTAATCAGGCGATTGTGTTTTATTGGTTCAATTACCTCAATTAAGAGGATTTTTTCAACAAGTGAAGAAATGTAAACCAACAAACTTAGGAAATCGAAGAACAACAAAGAAACAAGACACTTCGATTAATAAATCAAAGATAAACTTATTTCGAAATTGTCTCCAACTTCAAATACAGAACTTCGAACAGGTGATTGTTGCGAGAACAATCGGGATAGGGGTGATTGTTATAAGAACAATCGAGTTAAATCCTAGTCTAAATCCTAATCTACTTCGAACTGAGTTCGAAATCCTAAACTACTTTGCCAATGAACAAACCAAGCATCAGTTTTTTGATAGTTGTTTGTCGAAGATTTGTCCGGGGTTTTTACTCTTTGAATTCTTCTATTTATAGATCTTTGCTTGTGATTGAACTTCCCACTCAATGAATTTGAACATCGGCTTGCTTGAACTCTAACTTCCACTCCCGAGTTGGCGGTTGCTCCTTCCTCCACGTCTCGAATTTGAATTCTTACAAATCTTCCTCTAAAAGCTTTGATTTTGAATCTGTACAGTTGTTCAAACGAACTCAAATGATTAAGCGTTAAGATGAATAACTGCCTTTCTATAAGTATTCCACGTGTTATAACTGCCAATTTGCCTTGTTTCCCAAGTTCACACGTAGAACTTATATACTTAACAGTTGATCCCATAGCTTTGAGGTCAATTCTTTCCAATAATGATGGTTAGAATCGCTAATAACCGTTTTTATATTTGAACCGCGATACGACATCGTATTTACTCAAATATGTTCTTTTTAATCCAATTATTAATGCGTATCAACGAGTAATTGCCAACGTTTGGCACTCTTGATTACGTGTCAATTAATCATTGGATTGGTTGATTTTAGATGTAAACATACCCCCCACATTAACATCTTTGTTCAAAGGATTTGAATAAGTGTTAATGTGCCCTTTTGCCGCTTCGAATTCCCGTAAGCTTCCGAAGCAGAAGTTATTGGCAGTTCTAATCACATTCCACGATGCAGTTAATCAATAAATCTCTTCGCTCTCATGAGGGATTCGTGGATAGTGGGCAGTTAAAACCCATGTTCTCCATTTTTGCTAGAATTTGAATCGTTTAAACTAACTACTTACTTTTTTATAAAAGGACTTAATCACTGGCAAAAATCAATCACCAATTCCCTTTGTAAACTGATCTCCATCTTATTTTAACCATGTCTGATATTTCTAGCACTCAAAATGCCTTCGAAAGTTTGGTTCTAAATGATCCAACTTCTACTGACACTAGAAACATTGTGGCGCCAATTGTTGGTGAGATTGAAGGGATCGATCTTATCTGATGGCTCACGTAGAAACTTTCGAGCCCATTGACCCATGGAACCCTCCATCGCCCCCTACTCATAAACCCTTTCTATGGGGTTTACCATCTGAGATAGTGGTGGTAAGAATGGATGATCCTGCTGGCTATAAAGGTTGGAGCCACTATCGCTCATTGGCTATGAGTGAATATTTAGCTCCTTTCATCGGGGCGAGATCCCAATATAATCTTTGTTTTGCGGTCTTATAGCCACTTGTTTAACTCCTGGCTTCTTTAAAGTCCATGAAGACAAAAAGTCAGGCTTTGCTGGGTATGGAGAACTTAAGCAGAAGGCCAGTACTCAATTTATATACTGGTTGCATGAGGTTCGAAGGCCCCATTTTGAAGGGACTTCATTGATCCCGCCAATCTTCCCGCCGAGACCTTCACGAGAATACGGATTGGTTGAAGAGCTAAAAAGTATCAAGTTTGACCCTACTCCTTATCATGCTAACTTTTCTTATTCTCTTTATCCCCATTCGATTCCTCAAGGCCAAAGAGCTATTGGCTGCTTTTGCCTTTTTGGATATAGGTATTCTTGAGGAGGACATACCTTTTAGGAACTTTTTATGGGCTTGCGAAACTCTCCAATGTAGCATTCAAACTAGCCCTTTCTTTCACCCTTTTCTGAGTCAGCTTCCTCTGCTTCGAATGTGGATGAAGAATAACACTGCTTCGTTTGGGTTTAATCAAGACCTTCATGACTACGAAGTGCTTCATGATCAGATCTCCAAATTTCATAAGAAGGTGGAAAACCTTAAAGGACGTTCCTTCGAAATGCCCACTGACGTTTCTAAGAGGCTTCGAAGACGGTTTAAGAATCACATGAAGAGAAATGCTCTCAAACTGGCCAAGTTCGAAGTCAAAGCCAAGACTCTGGTTTTGAAAATCAGGCCATTAATTGAGAAGAAGCTCAAATTTGATGAAGAAAATAGAGTTAGAATGATGGAAAAGGAATTTTTTAGCTTCACTTGGGCACGATTCCATGCCTTAGTGACTTGGAGCTTTCCTCATTATTTCCAAGTTATTCCTACTCCAACAGTTGCTTCACTACCAGTAGATGCTTAGTCCCCTTTGTATAATAGGATTCTATAGCATGTACTTTCTTTTATCTGAAGTTTCAATGGAATATTAGTTCTTTCAATGGCTTGTCATGCACTCTTAAATGCTTTTCGAAGCACTTAATTATGCTTTTAACCAACTCGAACTTTTAAGAATAAAGTATATTCCATGAGAAAAAACCAAAGAGTGGTTCGAAGCATGAATACGATTTAAATCTAAAAATAATTATCAATCAAACTAAACGTGGGCCGAAAAATAATCATAGGCCCAATAACTTTAAAACGGATACTTGGCCCGAAACGCTGCACCGCTTTCTCATAACGTATAAATTAGGGCTTGAACCATTCTCATTACGCGTTCAAACTTTCAAACACTTTTGCTCTCCCTCTCTTTCTATCTCACCACTGCATCCATGGTTTCTGAAAGTGTTAACCAAATGGGTACCTCTTCGCTTGTCCTTCGAAGATACGTTGAAGAAGAGATGTCAAACTCAGGCGGCGATTTGCGTAGCCAAGTCTTCATAACGAACCCTGATAGAACTGACACCCACATTTTAGGGCCTGCATTCTTCGATCTGCCTCTCAAATTTACGTCATGCTACCCTATCTTAGAAGAAGGTAGGCTTATCAAGGATCAGGAACTAAATTTTGCAGAATGGCCTGCAAGGAACTTTGTATGCTGGCCAGTTCAGGATAATGACTAGGGTGATTGGACTGATCATATTTCAAAGTATAAGAGGACTGAGTTGGAAGAGATTGGACTCTGGCACATTACCAATCTGCTTCGAAATGGTATTCCCCAAAACCCTGCACTTATACACGTTGCCCTAGCTTTTTGGGATTCGTCATTTAATTATTTCCGATTTAACTGCGGAATGATGGCTCCCACAGTTTTAGATGTATCATTTCTCACTGGACTTCCCCCATTTGGTCCAATGGTTGATATTTCCAAGTCCATCGATGTTCCGCCCTTGGCAATCATGAAAACCTTAGGCTCAAACGCCTCATATGGAAGCTTTCTTAAAAATGAGGCCAAATTCGAAGATGGAGTATCTAATAGAGAGTTTTTTGCATATCTTACGTACACCTTACGTAAAATGATCTTACGTCATAGTGGTAAGAAGATTATGCTTGAATTTGCCCCCCTTTGGCGTATTGCCATTCTCGTGGTCGAAATTTGACTTGGCTTCACACTTCTTGGGATCGTTTATAAGATAGGATCGGCGACCAATGAAACCACTTATGTTTAACATAGGGGTCCTCTTTGGTTCTTACAACAGTGGATTCTGGCGTATTTTCCAACATTCGAAGTTGCTGTTTCAGAGCCTGTAAATGTTTATGGGGATAAATTCAAAGTTATGGCTACCAAACCCTTATCATTGGTTGAATATCTGCAATATTTTCTCAAAATGAGGGAAGATAAAGAAGAAAAAGAATTTCGACCGTTCACTGACTGGAGTATTGGGCCTTCTTGGATAAAAGAAATGATGGAAAATAGAGGTGCCACTACCTTCGCTACTGCTTGGGGAAGTATTTTACTTCCAAGAGAGCTTTTCATAGGTGGGATTGTTGGTGGCTGCAGACAAACTCACTGTGAGACTTATTGTCCTGCTCAGTTTGCCAGACAGTTTGGCATGGTACAAGCCATTCCATGTCCTTATCCCGGAGAAGTTAATGTTCCTCTCTATGTTAGAAAGAAGGTGGATAAGAATGTACTTTCTCGTATAAATGTGGGGTATAGAAAGTCTAGAGCTACCTTCAAGCCCTTCCAATTTTCAATGGACAGCCCAATTTTCACTAACTTTTCTCGTTGGTGGCATAACCTTATGGATCTATACACTCAAACCCCTTCAACAAAAGGTTTTGCAAACCATATTGGGTGTCCTGTTGCACATGAAGGTGAGATGCATTCTAGTTCACTTTCTATATCAGATGATGGGTTTGGTGTTGAAAGAGGAAGCAAATCCCAACAAGAACAAAGGGAAACAACACCAGATATACAATCTTCTGCTTTGATACCTGTCGCTTTAAATGTTAAACCACTTCGATCAGTACCACAAATTGTGACTAGATCTCAACAAACAAGAACCCCTCCTCCTTCTCCATCAGGTAAATCTCTTACTGTTTGTGTGATTTCAACAATTTTAATCTTTTTCTGATTCTTACTTACGGTTCATCTTGCGCAGAATCTACCCCCTAAGAAAAGGGTGAGAAAAGTGAGAGAGACATTGGACTTACGCTTCTCGGGTTCAAAGTCAAGTATCTCTTTTTATCTCATCTAATCCTGTTAACTTTGTGCTCTTTACTAATCATTACTTTCTTGTCCTTTCAAAGCCAAAGAAGAAACTTTAGCAGCAACAAAGAAAAAACTTAGCCAAGAAGAAGCCAAATCTTTCAAGTTTTATGAGGCTTCAAACGGAGAAGAATAATATTAAGCGAAGAACCGTAAGAAAGAAAGAAGAGATAGAAGACATTACCATAGGCCAATTTGTGAAAGGTAAGTCATTTATATTTTTAATTTCAACATGGCCCTTTGGAATTACTTTCACATTTCTCAATTTTATATGTTGATCTATTTTCAGAAAGGAGGACAAAACTCAAGCATGCTGAAGCCTCTAAATCACTTATACAAGCACCTGGGCCTGAAGCTGTGGACCCTCAAACAAAGCTTGATTTGCCCTACCGAACAACTAAAACTCATATCCCTACTCCATCGAGCAAAAGTCTCCCACAGGAAACAATCTCTAAACACGAAATTTCTCGAGCCACATATTGCTTGATTTCCCTGTCCAATTCGAAGTTTCTACTTCGAAGGATAACATGAGCTTATTTCCTGAGATTGCACCAAGCATCTCCACTGTTAAAATCACTGATCATCCTGAGATAGTGACTGAGGAAGCAGGTCTTGAACAAGTCCCAAGAATTGACACTCCTACAGATCAGCTTCTAGAAACTAATATGGCTACTAAGCAAACTCCAACAGGACCATCTCATCCAGTTGAGGTAATTTGGTTCATTGTGTTTATGCCTGCATTAATCATACCTTACTTCGAAGACTTAAGCCTAATCATACTTATCCATTTCCTTTAACAGGATTTTGGTGCTTCTACTAGCATTTCTGCTGGTGATACTTCTTCACTGGAGCAGTTCAAATTAAAATTGAGTGATTTCTGCCAAAGAATCACCAATCCCAAGGCTCCAACTTCTTCTCCTGAATCTCCCATCAGCCAACTCAAAGTTCAATACAGTTTATCCCCTTCTAAGTTGGTAAAACCAACTTTCTCTCCAGATGAGATTCAAGAATTGAAGGAGATCTTCCAGCAGTTTTCAAAGTTGGGCTTTGAGAACCTGGCTGAGGGGGATTTAAAGGCACATTTGGATATCTATTTGTCAAAAGCGCACGGGTCTTGAGACACGCTTCTCAAGAGTTTCACAAACAGCTTTTGAATAAGGTTGCTGAGTTTCAAGTGAAGGCTCAACAACTTTGTGAGGTTCAAAAAAGGCATCTCCTGAGAGAGAGCTTGGCAGCAGCCTTATCTAGTGCAGATGATGAAGCTCGAAGAGTGGTTTCTTCTTATGATCAAGATGTTAAGAAGCTTCATTATCTAAGAGAGGAAGAAGGTCGACTAGAAGAAGCTTTACTTCAAGTTAGAAGAGAAATTGATCGGACACGATTTCTAATATACACGGTCCTCTATGAACAAAGCTTCTTCATTTGCAATCATCAAAGACCTTAAGTCCCAACCGCAACAAACCTCGATCAAAAGGAATTTTATGACTTTATTTGTAACAGAGGTGCTCATGTATGGAGCGACCTAAAAGATACAATTGCACAGTTTTTAAGTAATGAATGAAATGTTTATTTTCCTCTCAATTCATTACTTTATGACTGCTTGGAATGTTGATCTTGATTATTTAGCATTCAAGCTTTGAACCATTTTATCTGCTTGTTCCTTACAAATGATCTTTGAACAGCACAAGCAAAACAGAAGACAAACTGATTTTATTTCATCTTCTACTAAAGGACTCCCAAATGGTTGGGAAATATGCCTTCAGATATCTTCCATTGATCTTTCTTCTATGAACATAGCCATTTAAGTCTTTCAAATGATATGCCCCTCTTTTAAGAACTCTATGAATTTGAAAAGGCCCTTCCCAATTTGGGGCCCATTTTCCAAGTCCTTGATTTCTTTCTTTGATAGGCAACACCACTTTCCATACTAAATCACCTACATCAAAGCTTCGAACAGCCACTTTCTTGTTTTAACTTCTAGGTACTCTTGACTTTTGTAGCAGTATTTGATTTCGAGCCTTAATTCTTTCCTCATCCACCCCTTCTAGCTCCATATGCATTGCTTGATGGTATGCCCCAACATTTAGGTTATTTTGAGAAGCAACTCTCTGTGATCTCACTACAATTTCCATTGGTAAAACAGCATCATGCCCATAAGTTAGAGCAAAAGGAGTAGTACCTGTACTGGTTCTTCTAGTGGTTCGATATGCCCATAGTACATTTAAAAGTAGACTTGGCCATTCTTCTGGATTTCTATCAACCATTCTTTGAATACCTCTTTTGATAATCTTATTGGTTGATTCGCACGACCATTTGACCGAAAGCATAATAAGGAGTGGAGTTGATCAAAGAAACCCCATGAGAAGGCTGCGAAAGCTTTTTTACCGCCTCGCCTTCAAGATGGAACCATTATCCACCGTTATGGTTTTCGAGATCCAAATCAATACAATATTCTTAATGAATCCAATTACTTGTTCTTGAGATACATTATCAAAAGCTTGAGCCTCTACCCATTTAGTAAAGTAATCAGTGGCAACTAAAATGAACTTATCACCACTTCTAGAAGCAGGGTAGATCATGCCAATCATATCCATGGCCCATCCTCTAAATGGCCAAGGTTTAATTACATACTGTAATTCAGTAACAGGTAGTCGCTTGAGAGGTCCTGTTTTTTGACAAGCTTGGCATCCCTTTGCATAATCAATACAATCTTTAAGGATGGTAGGCCAATAATATTCATACCTTCGAATTAACCATCTCATCTTGACTCCTGCTTGATGAGCTCCACAGATACCTTCATGGACTTCTGCCATGACTTTAAAGGCATCAACCTTGCTTAGACATTTAAGCAATAAACCATCGCTCCTCTCTTGAATGACTCTCCATTGTACATAATGTAATTAACAGATCTTAACCTTGTTGCTCTATCTGTTTTAGCATCAGGCTTTGTTAGATAATCAATCAATGATTGTCTCCAATCGTTCGAACTAGGAGGAGTGGTGATTTCACATACTTCGAAATCAGTATATCTATCTTTGAGCATTGTTAAGGATTTCCTTAGAGTTAACTGACAAAACTCTTTGTTGTCATCAGTGATAAATTTAAATCCTGATGCTCTTTGTGCCACTACATCTGCTTCTTCATTAAAGAATCTTGGCACATAGGTGAAAGTAATCATATGAAACTGCTTCACTAACAATTTCACATATTGATGATAAGGTTTTAAACCAACACTATGGCATTCAAAATCTCCTTTCACCTGGTTTATCACCAATTGAGGGTCTCCAAACACTTCAACTATGTCAATCTTTAAAGTAAGCAACAGCTCTAGCCCCATAACTAAGGCTTCATACTCTGCTTGATTGTTGGTGCATTCTCCTTCATTTATTTGAAACCCAAATTTGGTCTTCAAACCTTGAGGGGACTCCAAGACAACTCCAATTCCAGCCATTTGAAATGTTTTCGAACCATCGAACCACATCTTCCATGGTCTAATTGTTACGAAATCAATATCTGCTACCTCAGGAGTCTCAATTTCATTTGGATGATCAGCTAAGAAATTAGCCAAAGCTTGTCCTTTAACTGATTTTTGAGGAACATATTCTAGATTAAATTCTATTAAAAATACAATCCATTTCCCAATTCTGCCACTAAGTACAGGTTGAGACAACATATACTTCATAACATCTGTCTGGGAAATTACATAAGTTACTCTAACGATCATATAGTACCCGAAGTTTCTTGAAGCAAAAACAAAGTTAAACATAACTTTTCTACTGCAAAATACCTACTTTCACAATCATTAAGAAACCTACTTAGATAATAAATAACTTGCTCCTTTCCTTCTTCGTTATCTTGAGCCAATAGAACACCAATTGAGTCATGGTTTGCTGCCAAATACAATTTAACAGGCTCTCCCTTTTTGGGTGGAACAAGAACTGGTGGATTGATCAAGTACTCCTTGATGGTCCTGAAAGCATCATCATGCTCCTTAGTCCATTCGAAGTCCTCTCCATCCTTCAATTTCAACAATGAAGAAAAGACTTTAGTTTTCCCTGCAGTGTTAGATATAAACCTTCGAAGAAAATTCAATTGTCCCAGAAATCTTTGAAGCTCCTTCTTATTCAAAGGAGGTCTTGCTTCAATAATAGCTTTAGCTTTATTGTTATCAACTTGAATACCTTTACTATGAACTAGATATCCTAAAAAGTTACCTGCTGTCACTCCAAAAGCACATTTAGCAGGGTTCAACTTTAGTTGATAATGCTTCATTTTTGAAAAGGCAGTTTTCATGTGTTCTACATGATCATCAATAGACCTTGATTTGACAATAATGTCGTCTATGTAGCATTCTAGAAAACCCCCAATTATCTCATGGAAGATAGTGTTCATAGCTCTTTGATAAGTAGCCCCAGCATTTTTGAGCCCAAAAGGCATTTTGACCCATTCGAAGGTCCCAAGGTTGCCTGGGGCTCTAAATGCAGTTTTATGAACATCTTCTTCAGCTATACAAATTTGATTATATCCTGAATGTCCATCCATAATAGACAAAATTTTATGACCTGCAGAACTATCCACAAGCATATCTACTATAGGCATTGGGTATTCATCTTTAGGGGTTGCAAATATTCAAGTTTTCAAATCAATGCAAACCCTAATTTTCCCATTCTTCTTAATAAACGGGGAACAATATTTGATAGCCATTCTAATTATCTTCTTTGTTCTAATAAAACCAAAGATTTAGAAGATTCTCAATTTCCTTTTTAACCAATGATATGGTTTTAGGAGACATTTTTCTTAGAAATTTGTTTGAAAGGTTTGCAATTAGTTTTGATAGGCAATCTATGCTCAACTAAATCCTACTCAAACCTATTAATTCCTTGTAACTCCAAGCAAAGCACTCTTTGTTCTCCTTAAGCACTGAGATCAACTTGGTCTTGAAGCAAACATCAAGCTCCTTGTTGATTTGTACGATTATTTGGAACAATTCATTCTCCCAATTCCACTTCTTCTAAAGGGTCTTGAGAGTCGACATGGCCTATAAAAGCTTCTTGAACTTAATTGGCTTCAACCCCGGTCGATTTTTCACCAATAATTCTTCCCAATCATTTTTTTCTTGTAACCTCTGCTCTATTTCTAGAGCCATAAATTTGACTAAGGCCAATGAATTGGCCTCTTCAACCTCTGCCTTGGATTCACATCCAAGCAGCCTCATCTGGTGGATTGTCTAATTCATAATCAACTGCTTGTTTAAGCTTAGATTTTAACTCTGTCAGTTCTCCCATTTCCAATTTACTGGATGGAAGGGTGGTAGATTGTGCTATCTCACTTAAAGGAATGATTTCGTGCTTATACATTTCAGCCTCGCACAATTTCTTTGAAGTCTTGAAGGGATGTGGATCTGCTTTCACTTCTTGATTCCCACCTCTTTCCCTTTTTCATACTTCACAATCATCAAAGCTTGATGCATCAAGATGGAATACAGCCATTAACATGAATCCGGTCTCTACCAAGTAAAGCATTATACTTACTTGTAAAAGTATCCACCACAAAGAAAGGCATGTATCGGGTTTCCACTTGGCCAACTTTCAGGCGGATAGAAACAATTCCTTTGGGGTTTTTACTTTCACCAGTAAACCCAGCAATGGATGTACTTGTTGGGATCAATCAAACCTTTTCCTTCCCCAACTTCTTTAAGGTCCTAGAAGGCAAGATATTCACTGCTGCACCATTGTCAACCAATACTCTGTTTAATAAAATCCCATCAAACAAAGCAGATATATATAAAGGTTTCAAATGGTGCCTCATATCATTCGAAGGTGATTTGAAAGGATAAGAAAGATCAGCACAATTCAAATCAACAACTAAAAGGGTACTTGAATCAATCTCTGTCTCTGGAACAAAATCGCTCTTTTCAGGATGTTACTTCTGGCTCCTCCATAGCATTAACCATGATCATAAGCTCTTCTTCTTCTTCTTCCTCCTTTTGAATTTTAGATACTAAAGCTCCCCAACCATCATTCCAACCATTATCATATGTAAGGCCATACTCCTCTTCACTTGACACATCAATGGTTTCCATAGGAGTAACGCCCTTCGAACTGGTGAGCAATCTGGTCCAAAAGGTCCAAAATCAAATGACGGAGAAACCATGTTAATATCAACTTCTGGCAAAGTCCCAAACTGAATGGTCCTCTTTTCCTGCACTGGTAACTCTGATCCATCCTCTATTGTGTCCATTTTTTCAGGAAACTCCACTGCAGAAGTTTCCATGGGGGACAATGTTTCAATAGGGGATGAATCCATTCCTCCTACTTCTTCCCGTTCCACTACCATGGCTTCTAATAAGCCAGACTGATAGCTTGCCAAGGAATTTGGTGATCTTTGGGTACATTTGAGGTACTTTTTGTCCATCCTTGCAGCCAGACTTTCCAGTGCTTCTCTTCCTGATTGAGTAAACCCTCTTTGAAGAGATTCTTCAGAATCTTCTCTTCGAAGTCTGTTAAACCTCGGGTTAAACTTGTCACCCCCATTATGATTTTCTTTGGAAGCATATTCTTCCATTTGGAAGCTAGTATACCTCCTTTGCAATTTCCTCTTCTGAGTTCGAGTAAGCATAGGAATCATTTGAGGTGACTTGGTCTTTGGATCCCTAATCACAACCCATTGACCAGTAGGTGTGTTTGGAGGTTTAACCATCTTGTTTCCCAATTTAGGAGGGGTTTTATATTCCTGGAAGAGTTCTTGTTTAACCTTCTTCAGAAACCAATTGGGAACTCCTTTTACTAAGGTGAATTGTTCCCCTTCTTCTTTAGTTTCTTGGCCTATTAAGGCCTTTCCAGTGTTAACCTTCTTCAAAGGAGGATATTCTCTCTTTGAAGCTGATTGAACTGGACTAGAAGATACATTTCTCTTCGAAACTGGCCAAGGCTTCTCATTCTTTCCTTGTTTTGGGCTTATCCAAGGTTTTCTTTCATTATTACGATCCAAAGCCTTTCTTTCCATCCTCTTTGGAAAGAAATCAACCCCCTGTCGATCTAAATCTTTGAAGATCAAGTAATTAGTCCTGCACTCCATGCATAAGAATTCCAAGAAGGATGCTTCAAGCATGGGAAGATGAGATTGCTTAAAGCCTTTTTGAGAAGAACATCCTATTTCATACTTCTGCCCATATGTCTTTCTAGCCTCACTTCGAAGTTGGCCAAACTTTGGCTTTCCTCTTTCACTTTGCATAGAGTTCATCTCCACGTGAACTTCGCTTTGTTCTCGCCATACCTCCCCTGACTTTGTTTTGGCCAAATTTCATTTGGCACATTGGTATTAGCAGTTACCTCTTCAATTCGAGGAAATGGATCTGTATCTATTCCCATAGTCTTTTCTGGGAACATGATCCTTCCTTTCTTGATTTGTTCTTGAACCCTGTCACGGAAAACATTACAATTCTTAGTTGAATGAGTCCAAGAAGCATGCCATTTACAATAGTTCTTTCCTTTTGTTTCTTCCAAAGTTGGAAGTTTAACATTCTCAGGAAGTTTGATAAACTTTTTCTTCAAAAGGTAATCAAAAATTTCATCTGCTTTAGAAACATCAAATGAATATACTTTACGAAATGCTTTCTTGTTAGTTCCTGGTGTTATAGAAGAATCCTTTCGAACTAAACATTCACACACACAAGGGGCATGCTCGACGATTTCAGCAGCATCAATTTCATAAGTGGGCTCCTTATAATAGGTTGAATAAGATGAATTATTACTATCGACATCTTCTTCTAACAAAGATTCATATCTAGAAGCTTTGTAAGTCAAATCAACCAAATCTCTGAACTCTGTAGAATCGAACTTCTTCCTAAGTTCTCTACTTAACCCATCTTGTGCTATTCTCACAAATTCAACTTCTGGAAGTTGAAGTTTACACTTGTTTCTAGCCCTTTTAAATCTAGCAATAAATTGTGCGGCCTTTTCATGGGGCTTTTGCTTTAGTCTTGCTAAATCACCATGGTAACCGAGGGTCGGGTTTGATAAAATTGCGCATGGAATAATTCTTCCATTCTTTGCCAATTTGGAATTGATTCTGGCGTTAAGTTAGAGTACCATTCGAAGGCTGTTCCTGTCAAAGAACTAGAAAACAATTTCAACTTAATAAACCCATTATTGCCCAATTCTTTACATTGAGCCGTAAATTTGGCAATGTGCTCAGTTGTTGATTGTTTTCCATCCCCATGGGATAAAGTAAAATCTGGAATTTTAAACCCCCTAGGGACTTCGAACTGCCGATCTATCCATTCTGGATAGGGTTTTCTATAAATTTGGGTTTGTATTCCTCTGTTTAGAGGTCCATATACTTCTTGCATGAGACCTAATATTTCATCTCGAAGGGCTGGACGTTCTCCTAAAGGTACCCTTGGGTTAACTGTGTGGTTCCCAAGTAACATTTCTAGGCATGTGATCTTACGGAAACCTCAAAAGGATCCTCAAAGGACCTATCTTTGCTTGAAACCTCCTTCTTGCTGTGAAAAAGGTTCATACAAGTGGTTCGAATGCACTCTACCCATCTCTGGTATTCCTGCATACTTAGGAATTCCAATTTCTGGGTTGGGCCTTTTTGCACTAGTTCTATCCTTCTCATTAAAATGATTTCCAGGACTATAAACATACTCATCGAACCCATAATCCATGTTTCTGAAACCCTTCTCCTCATTTAAACCATCAAAATTTGGTTCGAACAGGACATTAGTGTTTTGTTTGAACACTCTCTTAGGTTTAGGGATTTGGTAATCACAAGCTTTTGCGGGTTCATACCAAGATACGGTATGTCATCTAAAATTATAGGCTCTTTTTCCAAGCCTTGATTTAGGTCTACTTGTGCTAGCCTCTCCTTTATCCTTCTCAAATGAAGGCAAAGGCTCATGCTTAAGTCCTGATTGCTCTTCTAATTTTTGTAATACAAGCTTCTGGGTTTGAGCCAGTTCTTTAAATGTAGCAATCATTTCAAACAAAGTGACGACTAGATGACACCCCTCCTCCAATTTACGGATTTTTTTTGGGTCATCAACATGTACAGTTCTATTATTCCTAGTATTCATTCGAGAAGTCTGGCCAACCCCCAGATTTAAGTCTTGACCAGTACGAGTCTCTGGTCCTATTTGAAGGCCTTCGACTTGTTCATTCTCTCTAGAATTAACATTGTTCTCATCTTCTGGCGTTTGGCCAATCGAGAATCGTCCCGCTTGCTTCCTAAGTTTTGGAGCCATTCAACACTTTCGGGTGTCCCACCGTGCCAAAAATGTGTTTGGTTCTTTTACTTCTTTGCAATTGAAAATAATTGTGTGCGAGAGGCCCGCCAGAGAGAGTTTCAATCTCCTCCCTCAGATTAACTTTGGAAAAACCAAATCTAATCAGGCGATTGTGTTTTATTGGTTCAATTACCTCAATTAAGAGGATTTTTTCAACAAGTGAAGAAATGTAAACCAACAAACTTAGGAAATCAAGAACAACAAAGAAACAAGACACTTCGATTAATAAATCAAAGATAAACTTACTTGAAATTGTCTCCAACTTCAAATACGAACTTGAATGTTGATTGTTGCGAGAACAATGGGATAGGGGTGATTGTTATAAGAACAATCGAGTTAAATCCTAGTCTAAATCCTAATCTACTTCGAACTGAGTTCGAAATCCTAAACTACTTTGCCAATGAACAAACCAAGCATCAGTTTTTTGATAGTTTGTTTTGTCAAGATTTGTCCGGGGTTTTACTCTTTGAATTCTTCTATTTATAGATGCCGCTTGTGATTGAACTTCCCACTCAATGAATTTGAACATCGGCTTGTTTGAACTTTAACTTCCACTCGAGTTGGCGGTTGCTCTTCCTTCCTCCACGCCACGAATTTGAATTCTTCTGAAATCTTCCTCTAAAAGCTTTGATTTTGAATCTGTACAGTTGTTCAAACGAACTCAAATGATTAAGCGTTAAGATGAATAACTGCCTTTCTATAAGTATTCCACGTGTTATAACTGCCAATTTGCCTTGTTTCCCAAGTTCACGCGTAGAACTTATATACTTAACAGTTGATCCCATAGCTTTGAGGTCAATTCTTTCCAATAATGATGGTTCGTAACTGCTAATAACCGTTTTTATATTTGAACACGATACGACATCGTATTTACTCAAATATGTTCTTTTAATCCAGTGTGTCTGTATCAACGAGTAATTGCCAACGTTTGGCACTCTTGATTACGTGTCAATTAATCATTGGATTGGTTGATTTTAGATGTAAACAGATATGCACTTGACATGGGCATGAAAATGTAATGTCAAATCTACCCTTAATTTTTTGAGTTTCTATTGACAATAAAAATCCAAAATGCTTGCCTAAATTCTCCTTAAATTCTTTAATTGGGAAGCCCAGACTCCTAAAGCACACAAAGATCATCAGAACCCAAGATTTAGGCAGGAGAGAGAGAGAGAGAGAGAAGCTTGGGAGGAAGCAAAATTCTTTAATTGATCCTTTTCTTCTTCATGACTTTTCTTAATCTTTTGTGCTTTGTTGTTGGGAGAAACTAATAGCATGACCAAGGAAAGGTGAAAGGTATGTGGGTTTACGATTTAAGGGCAAGAGGGAAAATTCATGTTCTACATTAACGGTGTCAAGTCCCTTTATCTTCTTTTAGAGACCCTTCTGTTAACCTCTAAAACATGTGGGTGTGTGCAATTGGGTGCATAAGTTCGAGATGTTGCATACCCTTTTATCTTCTTTTAGAGACTCTTTTGTTAACCTCTAAAACTCTATTTTAGAGACATGATGTGAAATATTGAGAAGAGATTTTATAATTTAACTCATATCTCCTTGAACTTTTTATACTTTTTGGAGGGACGCTCATCGTTTTTTTTAGAGATTTGGTCTCCAAATTTATTTTAGGGTCTCAAAATATAGAGACTCACACCTCTTTTTTGGTCTCTAGGAGCATGACCAATCGCACACTCAAATATTGTCAAATCACCTTTTGAGTATTCATTTAATGAGTTTCTAAAATTAGCAATGTGAAGCTCTACAATCGTTCATTTTTGTCCATAATCAGAAAAATGGAAAAAAATGTTGGTAGTTTTGAATATCCAAATGTCAAAATTTGAGTATTTATAAAAAAACGTTGCTAACTTTGACTATTTATCCAAATGCCGTTGTGAGACTTTTTTGAGTATCCAAATGCCAAAATTTGAATATTTTTCTTTTTGAGTATGCCATTGAGAATGCTCTAAGTCTCTAAAAACGACAAGATATTAGTCAAGGGCATTAAGGTGTCACGTGTTAGTCATGTGATACACTTAAGTCGGTGGTTTAGTCTATAAATAGGTGTATTAGACAGTTGTAATGGCGGTTAAGAAATAAGAAATTCAGAGCATTTGTTTTTCCCTCTATTCTCTTCTCTTGTTCTTTGTTTGTTTCTGTTCTTGATTTACTGGTTAGGGTTTCATGAATCATTGAATTAAAGATTTCATCATGGTATCAGAGCGACAAAAGACGAAAGTCTGATCGATCTGTATCAGCTGCGCAATCTTCTTGAATTGATTGTGTTTCTCAAGCTTGTTCGTCATTCGCGATTCAGAAATGGCGACTTCGTCAAATTCATCATCAACAACAGCAGTAACTCTACCTCCTGCACTCGCATTTCTAGTTTCCAACTTCCATTCTCTCGTTACTGTCAGGTTAGATGGATCTAACTATCTTCTCAGGACAAGGCAACCCTACAAGTGCTGTTCCAGGGACCTTGTCACAAGGGACTTTACCCCATTCTGAACTTCTCTAAAGAACATTGTTCTGTGTCATCACCCAAGGCCTTTGTCAGTTCCTCTTCTACGGCCACTTTATGGCACAATAAGCTAGGACATCCTAGTTCTTCTATGTTTTCTGCTTTAATCAAACAGCATCATCTTCCTGTGAATAATTCTCTACATGTCTCTTGCAATTGCTGTAAAATGGCCAAGAGCCATAAACTTTCCTTTCCTTTGTCTACTACTTCTAGTTCTCATGCTTTTGAACTAGTTCATATGGATGTGTGGGGTCCTTCCCCCATTCCCTCTAATAAAGGATTTCGATATTATTTGTTGATCATTGATGACTTTACAAGATACTCATGGTTATTTCCTCTCCACTATAAGTCAGAAGTGAAATATGCCATTAACAACTTCAAATCTTATGTTTTGACTCGGTTTCATACCAATATTCAAAACATGTAAGTGATAATGGGGGTGAGTTTGTGAATCACTTTCTTCTTCAATTGTTTCTTTCTAATGGGGTAATTCATCAAACTTCTTGTCCTCACACTCTGAGCAAAATGGAGTGGTGGAAAGAAAACATAGGCATCTTATAGAGACCACTATCACTCTTCTTCTTGTTGAATTACCAACAAAGTTTTGGCTTGAAGCTTTAACAAGCTGCCAGTATATTTAGCCAATAGATTACCCCATTACGCTTTGGATTTCCGGGTGCCTTATACTTTGTTGTTTCATACTTCTCGATTATCATTTTCTCAAAACTTTTGGGTGTCTCATTTATCCATGGTTAAAGCCATATAGAAGTCACAAACTTGAACCTAAATCTAGACCATGTGTTTTTGGGAGTCTTGTCAAAGAACTAAGGGCTCTGAGATGCTATGATCCTATCTCTACCAAAGTATTTGTTTCTAGACATGTTCAATTTGTTGAGACCGAGTTTCCATATATCAATCGACTGCTCTGTTTCTACTTCCCCTGATACAATTGATTTCAGATTCTGTGACTAATTTTGATGATATACAAATCTCTCATTTGCTTCTCCTCTCACTTCTAATGATAATATCTTACCTCTAGCTAGTTCTTCTAATGCTCCCTTTCCTATTTCATCTTCATCCTCTTCTATAAGATGTAATCAGCCTCTTGAGTCTCCTGTTGATACTTCATATGCTAATACATCTCCTGTGGTTCCACATCATAATACAACTTACATTTGTTCCTGCCATGACCACTAATACACATTCTATGTTGACACGATCCAAAAATGGTATTGTTAAACCCAAGCACTCTTTTGCTCTCTCTTCCATTGCTCCTTCCATTCCCTTGCCTGTATGTGAACCAAAACATTTTTCAGACGCCATTAAGCATTCTGTCTGGCAACAGGCCATGGCAGAGGAGTATGCAGCATTGGTGAAACAAGGCACTTGGACCCTTGTTCCTCCTCCTCTTCAAGCTAATGTAATAGGGTGCCAATGGATTTTCAAAATCAAACGACATTCATGGTATGCTGTGGCAAGATACAAGGCTAGATTGGTTGCTAATGGCAACCAATGTGTGAAAAGGAATTGATTTTTTCAAACGTTTAGTCTGTTATTAAATGACCAACTATTAGAATTGTTCTTAGTATGGCTGTTCATTATCAATGGTCTATTCGTCAACTTGATGTCGCAAATGCTTTCTTACATGGTAATATTGAAGAAACAGTGTATATGAAGCAACCACTGGGTTACAAGAACACAAAATATCCTCATTATGTGTGTAAGCTCAATAAGGCCTTATATGGCTTACGTCAAGCTCCCAGAGCTTGGTTTTCAACTTTCTCTGGGTTTCTTCTTCAACTTGGCTTCAGTAATAGCAAGGCTGATAGTTCCTTGTTCATTCTTAAAACTGCTTCATTCACGATTCTAGTCTTAGTCTACGTGGATGACATTCTTATCACTGGAAGTAGTGAAGCATACATTACAGATTTGATTCGTAAACCGAAGTTCCGCGGTTTGTCATGAAGGATCTAGGGACTTTGAGTTATTTTTAAGGGAATTGAGGTTTTGTATCATGCTTCGGGATTATTCTTACTCAAACAAAATATGCACGTGATTTGTTACAAAGAGCTAGTATGGCGGATTGCAAGGCCAAGACGTCTCCTATCTCGTTAAGCCTGCAGTTTTGGATCCGTGATTCGAAGTTTCTTGATCAAACATGGTATAGAATCGTAGTAGGATCTCGCAATACTTGACACTCACCGCCCGAGATTTCTTTTGCGATTAATCTTGCTTGTCAAAGATATGCATGCACCTAAATTGATCATTATGTAGCAAAGAAAACGTATCCTCCGATATATTAAAGGCAAAGATTCATCATGGTTTGCATTTTGTTCCCGGGGCCATTGTCTCTTAGTGCATACTCGATCTTTGATTGGGGGCAATCATTTAGACAGCGATCCACGACCGGGTTTTGTTTGTACTTAGGTCCTAACTTGGTTTCTTGGTGTGCCAAGAAACAAAGATCTGATGGCAAGATCCTCTATCAAGCCGAAAGTACCGTGCTCTTGCTGCGGGGCTGCCGCAGATGTATCCGGGTTCACCAACCGCCTGTTGGACTTGTGTGTATCACCTTCTTTACCTTTTCCTATCCGGTGTGACAACCAATCGGGCTATTGCATTGGCTTCCAATCCCGCTCTATCATGCTAGGACAAAACATGTGGAAGTTGATTATCATTTTATCAGGGAGAAGGTCCTCAGCAAACAAATTGTGGTGCATCACATTGGTACTTTAGATCAGCTTGCTGATATTTTTACTAAGGCTTTATCTGTAGCTCGTTTTCAGTTTTTGAGATCCAAGCTAATGGTGCTGGATACCCCCATCAGCTTGCAGGGGAGTATTAGTCAAGGGCATTAAGGTGTCACGTGTTAGTCATGTGATACACTTAAGTCGGTGGTTTAGTCTATAAATAGGTGTATTAGACAGTTGTAATGGCGGTTAAGAAATAAGAAATTCAGAGCATTTGTTTTTCCCTCTATTCTCTTCTCTTGTTCTTTGTTTGTTTCTGTTCTTGATTTACTGGTTAGGGTTTCATGAATCATTGAATTAAAGATTTCATCACAAGAGAGATTGGTAGAATATAGTTTTAGAGATTGATACTCTTTTGTTTTTCCCATCACCAATCCCGCCATGCCGGTGAGGGGGGAGAGAGAGAGAGAGAAGAGAGGGGTTCCATTCCATTGACGATCACATAAAAAATTCGACTAACCATGTAGCCGTCGACATCATTGGTAAATTTCTGCGTGCATACGAGCCAACGGAATGGGCCCTTCCACTCAGATTTCCACAGAAAAGGACCTGACATTATTCAAGAAAGAGATGTAGTCGAACAAGCTTCTATGATATTTCCTTTCTCAGAAGAAAAAAAACACTCTCTCTTCTACGAGAGTATTTTGCCACAGGTAATCCCTCAAGACTGAACAATTATCAAAATTAAGGTTCCAAACTTTGCACACTTCGAAGCCGCTTAACATTATGATAGTTAAACCGGGCACTTGAACATGAAGAGCGATGTGTATGGTTATGGTGTGGTATTGGTTGAAATGCTTACAGGCTTACATGCATTTGATAAAAACCGTCCGAGCGGAAAACATAGTCTGGTTGATTGGTGAAACCATTTTTGTCCCAAAAAAGAAAGTTGGTAAACATAATGGACTCTCTCGATTGGAAGGGAAATATCCTTCAAAAGCTGCTTTTCAAATAGCTCAGGTTGCTCTGAAATGTCTTGGACTTGACCCAAAAGCTAGGCCGACAATGAAAGAAGTTGTGGAGACACTGGAACGTTTGGATGCGAGCAATGAAAAACCCATGGATCCTTTGCACCATCGACCTCCGCTTCCCACTAGCAAGAGAGAATTCTGTCCTATCAACTCCCGCAGTGAGAATGGTAACTTCGATATTCTGCTTCCCATGAATCTGTGCGTTTGAATAAATTTTTATCCCTGAATGATATAGACTTGCCACCGCTAGAATTTTTTTTCCCCCGTAGGGTGGAGGAATATTTATAATTCAGTTTGTCTTTTAATTGCGTAATGTAAGGGCAATATTTATCAATGAGGTTGAATTTTGTTGGGCAACATTTATCCCCAACTCACATGACTCTTTTTTGGTGAGCAAGGACACGTGACTTTCTTTGTTGGTGAGACACTTACGGTGTTAATTTCAATCAAGAATTAATTGGAATGATTTTATTTTCTCGTGCTTATTTTTTCATGCCTACTCAAGGCAATTAACCTATATTTTTCAGATTGGAATGACGTTTTTTGGAAACAGGATATGAATAGTGAAATTATTAGCAGAATGAATGCATAGTTTCCTATGCTCTTAGAAGTTTCTGTTGGCTTAGAAATTAACTGGAAGATAGGACAACATGCATTCGATATACCATGAAGAAATTTCTTTGTATTTTGTTGATCCCAAAGCACACGTAAAGAGATTTCTTCTCATTTACATTTGGGTTTATTGACCAGGTCGATTTAGGCCTCGTTCCGATTAATCTTTTGCACTTTTTCGTTTGTCTTTGTTCAAAAAAAAAATTCGCAGTTGTTAATTTTGCATCAATTTTTTTAGGTTTTGTAATTCGTCTCGACGAGAGGAATCGGAAAAGTACAAAATTATTACCGAAACACGAAGCTAAACAAGGCCTGAGTAAAGTCTTTCTAAAGAACAGCCCACAAATGCATAGGCACATCATAAGTAAAATAGGATGCAGAACAGAAACAAAGAAAAGAACAGGGAGACGAAGTCTGGAAGGGTAAAATAGCATGAACTGTTTCTTAAACATAAAAGTACCAATTTCCTTCTCTATTAAAAAATTTAAAATGTAACCAAGCTCCTGTCTACAATGTTCAGATTATGTATATGGAAAAGTAGTTCCTTTCTTCTCTAAAAACATCAAAATGAGCCTATCCCAATCATATCGGGGCCGGTTACATTGATCCATTAGGTTCTTTCAAGGGCATTGATTTCCGTAATATACAAAAATATATGATTTGTTATTAGAAACGTGGAGACGTTCTCTCTCCGAAAAATCAATGCCCTTGAAAGATTGCAGTTGTAGCATTGGTTTCATCAGATTTCCTGCTCAAAGGTTCTGAAAAACATCCAGACAGATAGCTATCAATAAGTGGTCAAATACGTAACTAGACTGTTTAAAACACCAAGCAAGTTACTGTCACAAATTCTTAAATTCAACCCGCAATTGTAGGCTTGGAAAAAAAAAAAGCACACCCATTAGAAAAACTGTTATATTGACCAATCACCTTTGTCCGAAAATGTGAGTCCTCACCACACATCAGTGTAGACACTAATGTGAAGTGAGATATTCAAATGTTTCTAAAAGTCAGGCTTTATTGACTAGATTTACCCCACTGTATCAGCATTTTTGGATCATGTTCCATGAAATGTCTAGAGCAGAACTGTTCATGACTTTGGGAATTGACTAACGAAGTACTCTTCTTCCTTAACAACCCTAAAAAATGGTTCCACTTTATTGATCAGCAATCTCCTTATCTACTCTCAAAAACACAGAAACAAATGTCTCCTTATCTACTCTCAATTGCACTCCCTTTCTACTTCTTACTCCATCAAACTACTTCAATATTGGCCATTAACTCCCCAAGCCAGCTTGGTCACATTGTAGTTAACTGCGGCTCCTCCGGCAACACAATTGCAGAACATACCCGGCGATGGACGGGAGATACCGATTCCAATTACATCACTTCATTACATGGTTCAAAGAGCAAATTAATCAGCTCAAAAGCCACTGACCAAGTCCTTCCAATGATCCAATCCCTTATGCAACAGCCCGGCTCTCCCATTGGTCATTCACCTATACATTCCATGTCACACCAGGTCAGAAACTTATTCGTCTCCATTTCTATCCTGCTTCGTATCAGGGTGGTTTCAAAAGAGCCAAGGCCTTTTTCTCTGTTAAAGCTGGTCCTTATACCCTTCTTAGCAACTTTAGTGCTTCCCTTACTATTGATGCCTTGGGCTTGCAATATCTTGTTAAAGAGTATTGCATGAACGTGGAAGAAGATCAACCGTTAATCTTGATGTTCTCACCGTCACAAAGTGGTAATTCTGATGAGGTATATGCTTTTGTCAATGGGATTGAAATCATCTCAATACCGGCTGCACTTTATCATACTCGTGAGGGTACTCCAGCTGCACAGATTATTGGGAAGAGTGACCGGTTTACCGTAGATAAGAGCATTGCTCTGGAGAAGGTACACCGGTTAAATGTTGGCGGAAGCTCCATTTCGTCCATAGAAGATATGGGTATGTTTCGAGATTGGGATGAGGACTCGAATTATCTGTTGGAAAAATTAACTGTCAAGTCGGCTACGACCACAATTCGAATCAAATACATGAGCATACCACCATACACTGCTCCTCAGACAGTTTACCAAACATCTTGGTCACTGGTTCCAGACAAGCAAGCAAACAAGAACGAATTCAATTTTACATGGAGGTTGCCTGTAGATTTGGGATTTCGGTACCTTCTTAGGTTACATTTCTGTGAGCTTGAATATTAGATAAAAGAGAGTGTCCGGAAGGAGTTTAGTCTTTTTGTTAATGAACAGGTTGTTGAGGCTAAAGGTGACCTTGTCAAATGGAGTGGTGGAAATGGGGTTGCGGTGTATAGGGACTATGTTGTTTTGATGGAAGGAGATAGGATGGAGGGCAAGCATGATTTGCTCATAGTGTTGCGCCCACACAAACATGAATGGATGGAACCCATTGATGCAACTCTGAAGGGGTTAGAGGTATTTAAGTTGAGCAACCCAGACAAAAATCTTGCTGGGGTGAACCCGGTACTGCTAGCTACACGTGCTTTGATATCTCCAAAGCCCAAGAAAATAGTGTTTGCTTCCGGAGGAAATGCCATTGCAACAGGTGTAGTAATTTTACTCACTGTTTTGAATGTGATTGTCTACCAATTGCGTAGGTTAGGTGAAAATACTGTGGAGAGAAATCTCTCTTCCTCAACATCAGAGGGTATGTGTTGCTGTTTCTCACTTGCTGAGCTCATATCAGTGACCAATAACTTTGATGATGAATTGGTCATTGGAAGTGGTGGATTTGGTAAGGTCTACCAAGCCATTATTGATGATGGCGCAACAACGGTTGCCTTAAAACGGTTGAATCTGAAGTCTAAGCAAGGGGAAAAGGAGTTTTGGACAGAAATCAAGATGCTTTCCAAGCTTCGGCATACACATCTCGTTAGTCTTTTAGGCTATTGCGATGAACGCGATGAGATGATTCTTGTTTATCAGTTTATGGAACATGGTACACTTGCCGATCATCTCTACAAAATTAAACCAAATGGTAATGGTATTGTAGGCCATTTGTCATGGGAGCAAAGGCTCATCATTTGTATAGGAGTTGCTCGTGGATTGGATTACCTCCATACAGGTACTGAGCACGGTATAATACACCGAGTTGTGAAGACCACAAACATTCTATTGGACAAGGACTGGATAGCTAAGATTTCAGATTTTGGGTTGTGTAAACTGGGCTCAACAAGCCATTCTCACACGCATGTTAGCACTGATGTTAAAGGCTCATTTGGGTATTTTGATCCAGAGTACTTCTTGACCTGTAGACTAACTAAGAAATCAGATGTATATGCCTTTGGTGTCGTGATGTTGGAAATGCTTTGTGGGAGGCCAGCAGTTGATATGCAGGTCGAGGAGGAGCAACGTAGTCTAGTACTATGGGCTAAACAGGTCATCAAAGAGAACAAACTTGATCTACTTCTTGACCCCAGTTTGAGGGACGAAATTTTGCCACATTGTCTGAAGGTGTTTGCTGAAGTTGCTTATAATTGTTTAGATAGTCGTCCAAAGGGACGGCCTACAATGGCTGATGTGGTGGTGAGACTCGAGGGTGCATTAGCTTCAGTGAATCAATTTATGGTTCCTTCCACAGAGAAAGAGGATGATAATGATTTTTGTGTTGGTCGGGCTGTGGATGGGCAGTTTGGTGAGATCGTGCAAATGGATGACTCTCTTCCACGAGGTGATGCTCCCTCCTCCTCCACTCCAGCGCTGTATAGAGAGAACACCCAAGGCCAGAAACAATCAAAGGGAAACGTAAGCAAGGTGTTTCAGATAACTATTGAATTTCTAGCTAAAGGTGCTGATATCAACCGGAAAAAAGGGAAGGTATGAAAAAGCAAACACATTTTTTTGGTGTATGCTATAAAGCTATGCATATTTTAGGTGTAAGTTACTTTTTTGGTTAGTTCTCCCAAGGTTTACCTATGAACTATATGGTACTCATAGTTTCAGATGATGATACGCATAATTTTGGTGCATGGTACGCATATTTGTTTGGTTCATTAGTTATGCGATTTTAAGTTGAGAATTTTAATTTACCGTCCTAAACTAATATTTCCTGTATGATTCCACCCTAGTGGATTTGAATTATTATGATTTCATCCTGTAAATTGAAATTGGACCATTATACCCTTATTTACCCTTAGTAGTAGATATAGTAAATCTAATAAATATTTTTGTAAAAAAGATTTACATTTCCAAAAGTGCATGAAATCAAATTGGTGATCCATGATGGCAATGATTTTCTTCTATAACAGTTTCATTCTTTTCCATAATTGTTTAATAACGTCAATTTGGTGATCCATGATGGCAATGATCACCTTTCCAAGACTTTGATACCATCTCAGAAGGGCTTCCGTCCCCATACATGCAACCAGGAAAGCTCAAGTTCAACACCCACAAGGGATTTTGCTCCCAAAACCATTGTCTTATCTCTCCCTCTCTCTCCGGCTGGCCAACTCATTCGGCGTCCTGCGACGAGCACCGACCGTCACCATCAACACCATCATCCAAGTCCAACAAGGCAACCCACTCTGATGGGCCATGCTCAGATCCATTGCAGTGGTGGCCGCCACGGAAGTCGCCGCCCACATCTCTCTGGATCAAGATCGTCACCCACTTTCACGGTAGATTGGGTTCTTTTTTCTCCTTTCTCTTTGAACGGTTTTAGAATCATATTTTTATTTATGGTGGTGATGGGTTCCAAATCTTATTAATGGCGGTGGCATTTTTTGATTCAATGGTGAATTTTTTTCGATTCAAGTCTGATGTTTTTCTTCGATATAACGAAATAAATCAATAAATCATGTTCACGTGCCCTTTAAAAGATGGTTTTTTCAAACAGTGAACATGGCTTATTGATTTAACCATTTTGGTGATTTGATATTGTAAAAGTGGTAAATCACTAAATCATGTTCACTTTCCATATTTGGTAATTTGATACAATAAAAAATGGTTTATTGGTTTACCACTTCGGTACTTCAGTGATCCGGCAAAGTAAATATGATAAATCAATACATGATTTAACCATGTTTTTCTTTTGGTTTTATGGTGCATTAATCAACCATGTTTTTCATGGTTTTGGCTTGGGTTGTGGTTTTGTGGTGCGTTAATTTACCATATATTTCATCATTTTTTACTACCTATCATGATAAAAAAAAAAAGGGGGGGGGGGAATTACTACAAAAGTGCATGAAATCAATATCTCCTGACTCGTGTTTTTAAGACAAAATATCATAATTATTTATTTTCAATTTTTTTAGGTGTGGGAAGATTAGGTGAGAGAGAATTATAAGATTAGGAGAGAGAGAGAGATTATGAAAGATTAGCTAGAGAGAGAAAATATTAGGAAAATTGGGAGAGAATTATTAGGAAAAATAGGAGAGAGAAAGGGTATTTTGGGATTTATTTGAATATCAGGATGGAATCATAAGTATTCAAATCTCATAGGATGGAATCATAATGATATTTTTTGTACAGGACCCCTAATTTGCATTGTGGTCTTATTTAAAAAAAAAATTGTAACCAAAATTTTTGTGACCAAAATATTTTTAGGAAGGGTACCATATGCTTCTCCATGATTCCAAAGGTAAACAACCACTTTTTGTACAGGACCCCCCGCTGAGACCCAGAGGCATATCTGAAAGGGAAGATTTTACCCACCCCCAATTTAAGGATCTTCAGCTTTTCAGAATTGAAAACTGCTACTCACAACTTCGGAGAAGATAGACTTCTGGGAGAAGGAAGCTCTGGGAAAGTTTACAAGGGTTGATTTAAGGAATGGCAGGTAATTAAGCTAATAGAGCTTGATATTTAATCGTACTCAATCGTATCTAATCCTAGTATTTACTTTTCGTTCTTCTCTTTTATGCCCAAATTGTATAACAGTACGTAGCTCATTTTGTATGTTCCAAAATTCACTATACTGCAATGGAAGGTTTCAACAGTGACAATGAATGTTAAAGTTGAATTTCCTCTTGTTTGCAATAGACCCAAGAGCATAATTAAAATTTAAAACGAATCGATGAGTTCTGGATAGTTGGATGAGAAAAGAAGATATATCCAACTAGTACTTGACTTCCCTGTAACATCAAGCATCAACAGCTACCTTTGAACTCTATTGAAAAGATACAAGTTCCCCCATTCCCTTATATATAGAAAACAACCCAGCAAGAAAAGAAGAAAATAAAGCAAAGTTTGAAGCGTGAACATGTAATCCACACGAATGTATAGGTAAATAAATGAAAGCTATATTGATGAGGTTTTCAAGATGCCCAGTGCTCGCCTGGGTTATGAGACCAACATTGTGGTTATGTTACATGCGTGCATGTGTGTGTACTTAAGATTTCTTATTCATTAGCGGATAGTTTGTAATATGTTAAACTGTTGATCGTATTTATGTGTGTTGTGAAAGTTATGCATCAAGATTATTTTGTCCTGCATTTTTATGAAGTTACCACTCTATTTCTCTCTCATGTTTCGTATCACTAGTTGTTTCATTAGTTTATTTTTTATATTCCAAATTCTTCTGAACGCTGTCCGTTTGCTCACTATCTGTGCAGACTGAGGTTAACCTCTTAGGAATGTTATCCCATCCTAACCTTGTTAAGCTATTAGGATACTGTCGGCAAAAGAAAGAGCTACTCCTTGTCTATGAATTCATGCCAAAGGGAAGCTTGGATGACCACCTTTTTCGAAGTAAGAGCTAACAGACATAAATTATGTCAAATGAAACCATTGGTAATGGATTCCGTGTTACAAGAATCAACCATATGCCATTTGGCTTACTCTACAGTTCATGGATTGCTTATGCAGGGGGTTCTTCTGTTCAGCCACTTCCATGGGACATTCGACTCCATATACTAATAGGAGCAGCTCGAGGGATGGATTTTTTGCACACATCAGAAAAACAAGTGATTTACAGAGATTTCAAGACCTCAAATATATTGCTAGATGAGGTAAGTATCCTGCAATCAATGAATTAGATCTGATGACAATAAAAGAAATGCAAATCTGTTTTAGGATAGAACACCATATTTTCCTTGTTCAGTACTTTTAGAGGCAGCAACTTGTGACTTCCACTCATTCAGTCATTTACGTACTCTCTACACTATTGGTTGGAACATTTTTTTTCCCTTGACATTTTCTTTATGAAAAGCTGTTCATGTACAGATGATTTTAGGCATCAAGGTATGATGGTTTATAATTGGTTTGACGTGCATATTTTCTTTTCGGCAGTCCTACAACGCAAAGATGACAAACTTCAGTTTGGCCAGATTGGGTCCCTCAGTAAGTGAGACGCATTTGACAACACAGGTTGTTGGAACATATGGCTATGCTGCTCCAGAGTATCTTGCCACAGGTAATCCCTGAAGGCTGAAGGCTGAACAGTTATCAAAATTAAAATTCCATACTTTGCACGCTTCAAAGTCACTTGAACTAAACCCACCATATCTATATGTTACCAATTTGACGTTATGATTGTTAAACAGGGGACTTGAACATCAAGAGCTATGTGTATGGTTATGGTGTGGTATTGGTGGAAATGCTTACAGGCTTACTTGCACATAATAAAAACCGTCCGAGTGCAAAACGCAAGTTGGTTGGCTGGGTCGAACCGTATTTGTCCCAGAAAAGAAAGTTGGTAAAAATAATGGACTCTCGATTGGAAGGGAAATATCCTTCTAAAGCTGCTTTCCAAATAGCTCAGCTTGCTCTAAAATGTCTTGGTACTGACCCAAAAACTAGACCATCAATTACCGAAGTTGTGGAGACACTGGAAGGTATAGATGCAAGCAATGAATAACCTATGGACGGCCTCCAGTTCCCCCTAAGCAAGAGAGCATTCAGTCCTATCACCTCCCACAATGAGCATGGAAAATTCGATATACTGCTTCCCATGAAGTGCGACCTCTGAATATGAAGCTAATTGTTTCTTATATTAAACAGTCTTTTTTCTTCAACCTTGCCACGACAAGCCAGCCCGTTAATGTGGTAGAAAACAAAAATACTGCTTATCAAATGGATTCAGTCTTGTGCTACAGCTCCCATGTCTTCTACTGGTATTCATAATGCGGTGGAAGGGTGGTATACTTGAGGGGGTAGAAAGGTAATTTGACAGGGAAACGGGTCTGAGACATGGGAGATCTTATTTCCTCCTTATTTGTTTGCTACAAAGTGAATGCATTATCGCAAGTCATTAATTACCACTATTCAATAACACAGGAGATGTCAAGAAATAAAGACGGCACATTTGTGTTGTGCTGATGACTTAATGATGTTTTGTCATAGTATTCTATTGATTTAAAGTTGTATTCGGGTATAGTTCATAGTAGTTCATAGCAGATATTTTCTGCTCTCGCTACTCTTTTTATCTTTTTTGTTTCTTTTCTATACTATTTGGGGGGTGTATGTGTTTCAGGTACACTTGATAGTAATTCCTAGCTGATCTTTTCTGCTCTCGCTAATCTGTTTCCTTTTCCTGGTGTGTGTTTGTGTCTTGTGAAGGGAATGGACCCCTAGCCATTTCACTCCTGAAAGTCTTTACATGACAAAAACGAAGTTGTTGGACCGCTTTTCCACCAACTCTCCTAAAACCAATTGGTGGTAGGAAGGATTTTAATTAAGTCTTTTATGGCATTCAACATCGCACCCGCAAGTCTGTTTTTAGAGCGGTCGCAGGGAGTGGCATTGTGTATCCATGGGGGCATTGCAGGCCCAACAGAAGTATATTTCATGAAAGATTTTTTTATAACTTATTTCCAGTGGACCGACTAATCCAGGGATCAATACAGCCGTCCACTAGCTCGCAGTCATTAAGCTTGTACATAAAGCCTCATATGAGCCATCCCAACACGGGAACGGAAAAAGAACCCAACCAATATTCGTTTCAAATGTGCAGTAATATATAACTATACCTACAGTGAAGTATAACGTTGATTGAGTCTCATCCTTTCTTTTAACAAAAGAAACCCAACAAATATCCATTTCAAATGTGCTAATTCCTATCTCCATGATTTCAAAGTTTGAGCAAACACAATGCATTACCTTCAGGCCACTAAGGCGTCAGAGCAGAAAAAACAGAATGCCTCCAAGATGTCATGCCGACACTTAATTCCAATTGAAAGAGTTGCACCGAAACACAATCGCCAAAGACATGTTGGGGAGTGAAGCCAGTTTAGGGCAACCTTGTCTGGACAGGAGTCAAGACCGTCAGGATGCTGGGCTGTAGAAAAATGGCAGTATTTCGCGTCTGGCCAGTTAGGCACGTGCTCGGTGAACTCTTTTATACTAATGTTATTTATTTTTAGAGGGAACAACTGTTTTTTGCTACCAAAAAAAACACTGTTGTTTCATGAGAGAGAAAAAGTTTTTTGTACTCAATTTATTCAATACTAGGAATTGGTGTGGCTCACAAGGTGTAAGCACATTGCCAAACCTCGTGTATCAGTATGTTCTATCTTTCTTTATTCGTTCTACATATTTCTGTGATTCTTCAACCAAAGTCTCCAAGATCCTAGGGGTTTGTTGATTGAACGTGTTGTTCAAATCCTAATAACACTCTCTCAGCACTTTTTTCCAATTTTGAAAACTGCCTGATGAAGTGGGACTATGTCAACACAGTGGTTATCAGAAAAATAAATGCACCAAAGTAACAAAAATGATTAGGTAAATACTAATATCTACAGCATGGAACGAATTGGAAAAAGAAATTACCAAATGGAGAATAACATATCAAAATGGAAGGATATTGAGCCGTTGCAAACATGAAGCAATTTCCATTGTTCTAGCACTACCGTCGGGTGGTTATGGTGGTCCTGAATAAATCGCCCACGTCGAATGGAATCAGTTGAAGGATAAATGAAAAACCATCAGTATGGAAGGAAATATTGATAATGTGGATTTTAAGGGATGGAAGGCTGAGTTCCCATTTTTGGTTTCAGTTACGTGTCGCTTAATGGTTTTCCAATTTCAAAAGCAGCGTTTCCAATTTTCATGCAGAAAAGCCAATGAGGTATCAAAGCTGGCAAACAGAACACCTCTACATGCCGCGACGAATTGCTGACAGAAATCCAATGGAAACAGCTGCACCCAAACACATCCGCCAAGAACTTATTTTCTTGTTGGGGTGTGAAGCCAGTTTCAGGCAACCTTCTCCGGACAGGGGTCACAACCGTGCTTGGCTGTAGAAAGCCCCCATTATTTTGCATCCCGACATGCACCGTAATCAATTTTATACGAATGTTATTTTGTCTTTAGGGTCATGAAGTCAAGACAGACTTTAGGGGGAACGGCTGTTATTTCTTGAGAGAGAAAGTTGTTTGTACTCAATCGTTTCAATACAGTAAACTGGTGCAGCTCCCAAAAGAGTAGGCACATTGCCGATCCTCGTATATTAGTGTGATCCATCTTTCTTTATTCGTTCTTCGTAATTGTTTGATTTTCTACGATCCAAAATTTTCAAGATCCTTAGGGTCTGTTGATTGAACGCTTTGTTAAAACCTAACAATACTCTCTCGGCATTACCTTTTTTCCATTTTGAGTACTGCCTAATGTAGCGGGATTATGGCAATACATTGGATAGACTGATCATAAGAATCATGAATACATGAAAATACCCATAAATGACAACCAACATCATTATTCGCTGTACGGAATGAATTCAAAAGAGAAATTACCGTGTAACTTCTTCTTGTTAAGCTTTTCAAAACAGCATATTTCATTGAGGCTTTTCGTCGAGTAGATTGTGGACAAAAATGGAGAACGACATATCAATTTGAAGGTCTACATGTGAGCCGGTGCAAACGTGGAAGCAATTTTCTCTGTTTCAGCACAAGCGTCGGGTCGTTATGGTGGCCGGGTCGTTAAGGTGGTCGGGGAGAAATCGGCCACGGCGAATGGAATCAGTTGAAGGGAAAATGAGAAAACGTAAGTATGGAAGGAAATATTGATGCTGTGTATTTTAAGGGCGGGAAGGCCGAGTTCAAATTGGCCGCTTTTTATTTCAGTTACGTTTCGCTTAACGGTTCCGGGGGCTTGTAGTGAGTGAGCTCTTTCGGTCATACGATCCGAGATCAACGGTCTAGATAAATTGGAGTTAAAGTAAATGTAAAAGCATTTTTAAAGTGTAAAACAATCCGGACCATTGATCTCGGATCGGACGGCCGAGAGAGCTCACTAGTGAGCTCACTCACTGCAGCCCCCGGATCCCACAACCAGCGTTTCCAATACGAATAATTATACAGTTCCCATTTTAAGGGGGTAAATTGCGATACCCACCTTAAACTATGTTCCGTTTCCGAGTTGCTTCCTTTACTATAAACTCAAAACACTTAACCACCTTAATGTATTTGAGTTTGACACTTGACCACCTTCCGTTAGTATTCTGTTAGGGTATTGGATGGGAAATTGCATGTGCTAAGCACTTGACATGGGGCATTAAAAGTTACAATCAAATCTACCATTCATTTTTTGAGTTTCCATTCACAACAAACATTCAAAATGCTTGCCTCCCACTGGGAGATGGGCATGGGGAGGGTAGGGGTGGATACCACTACCTCCATCCCCAAACCCATATCAATCCACATCCCCTCCCCAATCTCAACTAGGGATTTTTTTTTTTTAACCTCCATCCCTGCATGAGCGGGGAACGGGGATTCCCACGGAGAACCAGGGATCCAAAAGTTCACTCAAACTATTCAACTGAATAGCAAAAAAGTTGTATTAAAATCCAAAACTAATGACGAAAGTGATTTCCCAAGATAATTAAAATGTACCAACTCATTCAAAAGTGTTACTGCTATTCTTGTTCTTTTTCTTTTTTCTTTTGGTTTTGGTTTCTGAGTGTATTAAAATTTCACTCAAAAGTATCACATAAAACAAAAATAAAGGAGGAAACCTTCCTTATACAACCAACCAACAAGTTACAAGTTATAAACTTATCCGGGGAAAAAAACTTATAAATTTATAATATAATATACCTATACATGTGAATGGGGATATAAGTTCTACCAGATTTTCCTCAAAAAAAATACCTATTTCATTATAAGACTTTTATATATATATATATATATATATATATATATATATATATATATATATATATATATATATATATATATATATATATATATATATATATATATATATATATAATTTTTTATATATATATATATATATATATAAAAATTCTATGGAGACGGGCCCAAAATCGGGGCCCTGAGCCCTGGGCCGCCCCTCGGGATGCGGGAGAGGTATGGGTAGGAGGGAACGGGACGGGGATTGGGGACGGGGAGGGATTGACTATACCCTTCCCAACCCAATCCCCGAATTTTTTATAAAGAAAAATTCCTCATACCCTACCCGATCTCTGAAAAAATCTCTGAATCCCGAGCGGGTTGGATCCGGGAGGGTCGGCTGAGATAGTCATCCCTACCTCCCACTCCCAAAATGCTTCCCTTAACAACAATTAGACTATTTCTGGAAGAAAAAAAAAAAAAGAGTTACACCCCGCACCGCACTCCCACGTTAATACCCACCCACAGCAAAATGCTTGCATCATAGCATTACCCAATCCCATTTTCTCAACGGTTCCCACCACCAAGCTGTTGCCGATGAACTCAATGAGATGCCTTGCAGAATGGTACAAATGATACGGGTGGTTACGACGGTGAATTAGGCAAGATCGGAGAGTTTTCCAACAGTGCGGTCGAGCCGGCACCCATGACTCCCGGCGAGCTGGCCAGGGTCGCCGAGATTCAATGCAATAACCTTGTCGCCATTACAGTAACTCCTGTGAAGTTACAGGGTCGGGTGTGAACACGGCCCATTCCTCACGTGGGTGTCCTATATATTTTGTTGGGGATCTGTATTTTTCAAAGTGTTCTTAAAAGTATCTCCAATTCTTTTATCCCACATTGATTAAACACAAAACTGTTGAGCTCCTTATATATGTGAACACTTAGTAGACTAATGGAAGTGGTTAGACTTAAGGAGTGGTCTAGCGCGCTCAAGAAAATAGGCCAATGTGCAAGGCAATTTTGAGGAACATGATCTGAAAACCAATTAACCGGGCGCACGAAGGGCCCTGCATTTTGCTGCAAAAAGATTGCAAGTTTGGGCCTCTTTTTTTTGGGTTGGACTTCAATAAATCAGATTGGGCCTTTCATTTTTCTAAGGTCCCTATTTTTCCCCCTATTTAACTAAAAAAGACCCCTACTTAAGCCTAATAACAAATTCTACGGTGGAGCCTCTAAAATTTCGTGTTTTTGGGATGCCCTAGGCACCAGCCTCTTGAGTCGGCCCTAGGTGTGAAATCCCACGAAGAGAAGTAACTTGACCCGAGCATGTCACCGAAGGGTTCCCGAATAGACTGAAGGGCTAAGAAATCAATTGGGTCTAAAGAGCAAAGTTTGTAGAAATACATTGGTGAATGCCGGGAAAATTAGGCAAGCCCATTGGAAACATTTTTCCTCTGTTTTTTTTTTCCTTTTTTTTTTTTTTTTGTCGAATGTGAAACATAGAGGAACTAGTGTCTTGCCCGTGCCTGAAGGCACTTGATGAAGTTCGAAAGCCATACCAAATGCACTCATCTCATCATTGATTATTCCGGCTAATGCTATGCTAGAACCCCTATCATGATTGTTAAGTGAAACTAAAAATAACAAATAACAAAAGACAAACCAATTAATTGGTCAATTCACTCTTTCTACAATATAAGAGGGCAAAATAGTTTGAACAAAAATCATTTACCATTCAAAAATCAACTAAACCAAGGAATGAATAGATTTGATGAACACTTCTCTCCCACGTATTTTGGAAGCTTTTAAAAATGCACAAATTCTCTGAGACATTCCAAAATAGAATATTTGACAACCTTTGCAAAAGGGAATGAGTAATTAAACCCAGCGATTCATGCAGAACAAAAAATATATAATTTTAAAGGATCACTAAAAGAATCTTTTTTTATTTTCTTTATGATTTTCAAACCAGTAATCCAAATCATTTTAAAAGTAGATTGTGTGTGAGAGGGAGATTCTAGACTGTGTATTTTTTTGTAAGAAATTTCAGAGAGAGAGAGAGAGAGAGAAGTATTCTAAATTTGAAATTTCTCTATGAGGCTTGGATGTGTGTGTGTGTGTGAGAGAGAGAGAGAGAGAGAGAGAGTTTTTAATTTGAAATTCGCATATGAATTAAAGGATGGTGTTTATTTTGCGAAATGAGATTCTTTTATGAGTTTTTTCTATCCGCTTTCTTCTTCTTCTTCTTTTTGTAATTGAGGGAGAGAGAGGGGAAGAGTATTTTAATTGAAATTTTTCTATGACGGATTGGATGTTAAAGAGAGAGAAAGAGTGTTTTTTGAAATTTAAAAATCCCATATGAAATAATGGTTCTTTTAGAAATGAATTTTCTTTCTTGTGGTATTTTTTTGATCCGCTTTCCTTTTTCTGGATTGGATGTCAAAGAGAGAGAGAGAGAGAGAGAGAGAGAGAGAGAGAGAGATTTACTTTTTGAAATTTGAAATTCCCATATGAAATGAGGACTTGGCCTTATTATAGATATTGTTACGAGAGAAATGAGAGATCTTTGAAATATGGAAATGTCATGTAGGACATTTTGAAAAAATCTTTGTGTAATGTAATATATATATAATGAGAGAAATCGAGGGTTTAAGCTTTTTGGTGTTGCTTTTCCATGATGGGAAGATATATACTTTTCCGATTTCTCATGGGAAATGGATCTGAAAGGTTTAAAGGAGACAACATCTTTACCCAAAAAAAAATATCACAAGAACCCAAGATTTAGGAGAGAGAGTAGTTTCGGAGAAAGCAAAAAGCTTTAATTGATCTTTTTCTTCTTCTTGACTTTTCTTAGGCTTTGTTTGGTTGTTGGGGAAAGAAATGGAAAGGAAGGGAAAATTAAAAAAAATTCTCTTACTTTGTTTGGTTCTTAAAGAAGAGAAAGGAAAATAATCAAATTCTTATCTAACTTTCCTCCTATTTTCTCTTCAATTTTCTCTCTAATTTCCTTCTTAATTATTTTCTCTTTCTTTCCCTAACTTCCAAACAGAGCTAATCTCTTGTGCTTTGTTATCGGGAGAAACTGATAGGATGACTAGGGAAAGGTGAAGGGTATATGGGTCTATGATTTGGGGGCAAGAGGGAAAATTCATGTTCTCTGTTAGAGAAATTCTTGGGTACACACCCTCTAAAACCACTTTTTATGAAACATGTGGTAGCCAAATATGAGATTTAGTGACTGTATATATTAATTTTTGTGGCTAGAGATATGAAAAGGTGTATCGTATGCACCTTTGACCAAATGGACGGCTGAGATTGCGCCACATAAGCAAAAAGTGAGCCCTTAAACAGGTCATTTCTCATCTCATATGGAGAGCCACAAAAAATTATAAAACACCCTGTGAAATCTCATATGGCGGTTTTGGGTTTTAAAGATCTCATATATAAAGCCACAAATTGTCATAAAAGATACCAAAAAAAGCCACAAAGAGGGACAAAATCTCATATTAGCAAAAATCAACCTCATAAAAGTAACCCAATAATCTCATATGGAGATTTTGGACTGTAGTGGAAATGTGATTCATATCGCGTATATACATATATATTGACGTGACATGACTCATATAAAGTATCACATAAATAAATATTTGAACCCATATTGAGTCATTACGAAATTTGACCAGAAGATCTCATATATTCTTCCAAAAACACTCATTTAGAAAGTCATTTAATATGAGACTTTGTGGTTTAAACAATGAGTATTTGTGGGAGAATATATAAGTGTTTTGTGGACCACTACACAGTCCAAAAAAATTGATGTGACATGTCTCTTTATTCATATGTATTGATGTGATATGTCTCATATAAATAGGCACACAAATAAATATAGGAACCCATATTTTGTCATATTCTCAAATTTCGTATATCGGTCCATAAAATCTCATATATTCACAATAGAATCTCATATAGAAATCTAGAAAATTATTTACTATTTTTGGACTGTAGTGGACTACAAAAATCTCATATATTCTATCACAAACACTCATTTTGAAAGTCACAATTGTTGTAATGAATTTTGGACTGTAGTGCACCACAAAACACTCATGTATTCTCCCACAAACACTCATTTCTCAACCCACAAAATCTCATATCAATTTTTGGTAACAATAATTCATACATTGAGCCAGAAAATCTCATAACCAAAGCCATACAATGTAATATAACAACTAAGGCAACAGAAGTCCTTCTTAAATACGGAAATTTTATATTCTAAAATATCGGAAACAATATTATTCGATGCAACTATGTGCGGGATCTAAGTATTACGAAATTTTGTGAAACAATCGAAACCGTTGATTTTGTTCTGCTTATTAATTAAATCATACTCATACAAATTTATTCCTCTTTGAGGGCCCAAACTGTTAGAAAGGTCCTGAATCAGCGAGACGTTTCATCGTAACGATTCAGATCGATCATTGCGAAAATTGACTCCGTAATGACCTTTAGAATCTATACGTTCAACTAAGTCTTGTGTTGTTGTTGAATGTTAAGTAGCCACAAAACCGCGACACAATCACGTTGATCGAGACCGTTTATTATGTTTTGCATATCAATTGAACCATTGTCCTAAAATTTTAGCATGTTCGGGTTTAGAAAGGTCCTCGATCGAGATGCGATTTGATTGAGAAAATAAGTTTTTACGTCCGATTAAGTATGCTGTGATATTCTTTTTCCTTCATCTTGGTACGGAAATGATATAATACATGTAATATAAATATAGAAAATTCCTGATCGCGTAAAATATATTGGGTGGGGCCCAATCGGCACATCGTAAGAATTCAATGCATCAGGACGCCTTAAACTGATGCGTTAAATGTTGTGTGATCACATTGTTCTCAATATCTGATGATCTCTGATTTTTGTGCCGTGAATGAAATTTTGAGGATGTAAAATCCTAATGGTTCAGATCGACCATTCCAAAAATATTTTCGGCGATTAAATTTACAATTTGTATACAATAATTCTGCGACACGGGAAGAGTTAATTTTTCCCCAAATTTCTAATTTGTACCACCAACAATTGCTACTGTACAACACCCCCTTCTCTCTCTCTCTCTCTCTCTCTCTCTCTCTCTCTCTCGTCTTCTTCTTCTTCTCTTCCAAACTCCAAACCGCAAACCGTAACCCTCTACCACGACATTCTCTTCCAAACTCCAAACTCCACGGTTTGAATTCATCGAACCAGTTCTTCACCCATTTTTCTTTTAGAATCTTGTCTCTAGTTCCTTCATTGGCAAACGTTACAATCACAAACCTTCCGCCAATCGCTTTAATTTGGACATCATAGACTTTCTCTGAATTGAAGACATTTACAAGATCTTTTGCAGAAATAAGCTTGCGGATTTTTGCAACGGCACTCCTAAATAGCCAACCGTTTCCAATAGAGTGACACTGAATACTTTTATAAGCCAATTTCCGCTCCTCCTTATATCCCGCGAGAGCCTCCGCATAGGATCCAGCCCTACAATTGTTCCTTAGAAATGGAGCCCCTATTTCTGCTGTCTTATTAAAATCCACCCTGTTATGATAGCCTTGGATTCTGTTTGGAAAAACAGCCCCTGCTTCAAACCCATGGTTCCTTGATTTTTCAAGCCTCCTATCCTTAATGACATCCTTTTTCCCAAAACTTGCAAACTTAACAAATAATTTCCTTTCCTTAAAGAACATACCATTAGCTTTAGAAATTGCCACCTCTGCCGAGACATGACAATCATATCTCACAAAACCAAATTTATTGCCAGTAACTTTACTCCTCTTCAACGGTATGAACACATCCCTAACAACCCCAAACTTGTTGAATAAGTCCCTAATCTCATTTATTCCAACATCTACTGGAAGATTGTCTACAAATAATGTGTGAAAGCCCTGGTACCTATGATTAACCATACCATGAACATGACTGCGAAAGTTCTTAACCACAGGAATCCAAACCCCATTTTCAGAACTACTACAATCCATAGACTTATTCACGAACAATCACTGATAACTCATAGCAGAATAATCGATTGAAGAAGCTTACCGATGTGAGAAATGAATACCTAATCAGAAATGAAACTCCCTTTTGAAAGAACGCCGGAGCACCGGCTAGATTCACGACGACCCAAAAAACACCACCTGAACTTGCAATCTGATGAGGGAGCCCAGCAATTGCCCCAAATCCTTGAATGACTCCAAACCCAAAATTTCAAACCCTTGAGATGTTCATGAAACCCTTGCACTGCCAACAGCCATGGGAGAATGGAGGTGGTTCGGTTGTGGGTAGTGTAGACAAAGAAATTTTTGGTGGTGGTGGAGAGGAGAGAGAACCCGACTGTAGAGAGAGGGTTACCTTGATTCGAAATGGAAGCCACGAAATTGGAGTGAAACCCTTGGAGAATCTCCTGGAACTCGGTGAATATCTCTAAAAAAGTAGAGTTGCATCAATTGGTTTCATCCATTCATTGTTGTGAGGGCGCAGCACCATGGAGATTACCTGTGGATTTGGGATTTCGGTACCTCCCTAGGTTGCATTTCTGTGAGCTTGAATATGAGATAAAAGTGGATCAAAAAAAAGAATATGAGATAAAAGAGAGTGGCAGGACGGTGTTTAGTATCTTTGTTAATGAACAGGTTATTGAGGCAAAAGGTGACGTTATCAAATGGAGCGGCGGAAATGGGATTGCGGTGTACAAGGACTATGTGGTTATGATGGAAGGAGATAGGATGGAGGGCAAGTGTGACATGCTCATGGTGTTGCGCCCTCACAACAATGAATGGACGGAACCAATTGATGCAACTCTAAAGGGCTTAGAGATATTCAAGTTGAGCACCCCCGACAAAAATCTTGCTGGGGTGAACTCGATGCGGCTAGCACGTGCTTCTACACCTCCAAAGCCCAAGAAGCTAGTGTTTGCTTCTGGAGGAAATTTCATTGCAATAGGTGTAGTAATTTTACTCACTGTGTTGAATATCATTGTTTACCAATTGCGTAGTTTAACTGAAAATGGTTTTGGGAGAAATCTCTCTTCGTCAACATCGGAGGGTTTGTGTTGTCGTTTCTCACTTGCCGAGCTCATATCAGTGTCCAAGAACTTTGATGATGAATTGGTCATTGGAAGTGGTGGATTTGGTAAGGTGTACAAAGCGCTTATTGATGATGGCACAACAATGGTTGCCTTAAAGCGGTTGAATGAGAAGTCTAAGCAAGGGGCGAAAGAGTTTTGGACAGAAATTGAGATGCTTTCCAAGCTTCGGCATACACATCTCGTTAGTCTTTTAGGCTATTGTGACGAACGCAATGAGATTATCCTTGTTTATAAAAAAACGGAACCCTACTGAATCTTAGATACAACATCGCGTACAAGGTGGATTTGGAGGGGTATAATCGTACCAAAAAACCACAAATACACCTAGATTTGTCAACGATAGGGTAGCCCTGATTTCCAGACCAAACAGTAACCAAATAAAAGAGGAAGAAATGCAATCCAAACACAGGAGTAAAGGGTGGGACCAGGATAACAAATCAGGGTAAGCTCATACCCGGATGCATATCCGATATCCAAACAGGCCCTTATTAGGATATTGGATGGGAAATTGCATGTGCTAAGCACTTAACATGGGCATTAATAGTTAAAATCAAATCTACCATTCATTTTTGAGTTTCCATTCACAACAAACATCCAAAATTTCTTGCCTTCCACTCCCAAAATGCTTCCATTAACAACAATTAGACTGTTTCTCCAAAAAAAAAAAAAAAAAAAGAACAGTTAGACCCCCGCACTCCCATTTTCATACCCACCCATAGCAAAATGCTTGCATCTAGCATTACCTAATCCCATTTTCTCAACAGTTCCCACCACCAAGCCGATAGGGATGGCAATTTCCCCAAACCCAGTGGGTACCCGCCTTGCCCCCGCCTATTTGGAGGCTGATATTACCCGATTTTTCATTCATTAAGAGCGGGTATGGTAGAGCTTAAAAAATCCCCCGTTAAATATGGGACGGGTATAATTTTGTAATACCCGTACCCGCCCCGTTCCAAATTGTGTGTGTGTGTGTGTATTAGATAAATGTATATGTGTGCGTTTGTATATAAATATGCATGCATGTACAATTTGTATACATTATACACTTATGGCTAAAAACTATATACACCAAGTGTTAAAAAAAGTTCATGATGGTGTTTGCTAAAATTTTATATAATCGTTGCGAACAATATTTGTTTTCTAATCTATTTTGTTTTAAATGGTTGATTTATTTTTTTTACTATATGAAAGATAAACTATTCTTGGTTTGATCTTATCATTCTTTCTTGTTCAACTAGATTTGATATGGATTACCCGAATACATCTGATCTCCAATGGGAGGAGGATATGGTGGATTGTCCATTGTCCCTTTTGGGTATAGAGGTGGGGATGGAGGACAATTTTTCAATTGGGGAACGGAGGTGGAATATGTTGGGGTGCAGAACAACCATCAGCAGCCTTGTAGCACTACCAAGGTTTTGGTGTAGCGCTACCTAGGACCTAATTTCTGAATAGAGCGTTCTGGAGAGCTACAGGTGTTTCCCTGTAGCGCTACCGAGAGCCTTATATGCCTTTGCCCCTTTTTAGGGTTTTGGCCGGTTGCGTGTGTGTTATGTTGTGTATCAGATTTTCAGAGTGTGAAAATTTGTGAGAGGCAAGAGAAAACCAATCTCAGAGAGATTGTGAGAAAACTTGTACTCCTTGATTCGATTTCATAGTGGACTGGTGTGGCTCCCGTGGTTTTTCCTCACGTTGAGGTTTTCCACGTATATCTTGTATCTCGTTTTTCTTTTCGGTTTTCATTACGCACTTATTTCCTTGTCTTTCTTTGTGATTCATTGTTCCCAAGATCCGTAGGGGCGTTGTAGGATTGAACAGGTGTTCGCAATAATTCATAACAACTAGTATCGAGCCGCTGCTGCGTGAGAGGGTTTTGTTTATGTGTTGTGGTTTAATCTCGCTTCGGGCAAGGTGCTGTGGTTTCAAATGGGGAGCTATGGGTTCTCAAGAAGGCGTAACAAAGGATTGACAAATTTGATGGTTCGTGACTTCACAGATCGGAAAACGCAGATAGAGGACTATCTCAGGAAATCAAGGATCTTTACCTACCACGGAGGGTAAAGAAAAGGGAAGAAAGTCAAGAGAGCAACGAGGATTGGGACGTTCCGGGACAGGAAGGCGTTAGGGGTTATTCACCGTCCTTTCAAAGTCACCACCCACAAACATATTGAAAGAGAAAACAATCTAAGGAGCTTATGGAAGTTAATCAAGAAGATGTACGAAAGCAACCGCCCTCACGCGTAATAAGGTACATCTTATGAAAAAACTTTTCAACCTATCTATGGCAGAAGGGGTTTCCTTTATGTCACATCTTAGTGAGTTCAATATAATAGTTGATCAACTTACGTCTGTCGATATCAAGTTTGATGATGAAGTTCAGGCCTTGTTAATTTCCTTTAGCTGCCGTGAGAGCCGCGGCAGGTACCGCTATCGCTAAAGCCAAGAATCTCGGCAGGAAAGAAAAGTTGAAACCGAGTGAGGTTGTCACTTTTGATTTTGACCGAGGAGGCCGATGGGGTTCGACGATGGTTCAAGTAGTTCGTGTTCAGCTCTCAAGTGTTGAAAGCGTAGGGCGGCATGCACTGTGGGTGGTCAATCGTATCAGAATAGATCGAAATCCAAGGGTAAGAGAAATAGGGCCAAATCTCAGGTTCGGCCTATTAAAGGTGAATGTTGGAATTGTGGTCAGACAGACCATATGTCACAAACTTGCAAAGCACCGAAGAAGAATAACAGTGGGCAAGAGGCTCATGTTGGGCATGATGCACTTATTCTTGCCATGAACAGCGAAGCCGAATCGTGGGTGATTGATTCGGGTGCCTCATTCCACACCACTGCTAATAGGGAGGTTCTGCAGAACTATGTAGCAGGAGACTTTGGGAAAGTATACTTGGGGGACGATGAGCCTTGCAATATAGTGGGAAGAGGGGATGTTCAGATTGCAACGCATGGGTTCAAATGGTGTCTGAAAGATGTCAGGCATGTTCCGAAGTTGAAGAGGAATCTTGTTTCGGTTGGACAGCTTGCAGCAGCAGGTTATACATCAACATTCACAGGGGACACGTGGAAAGTCTCCAACGGTACCATGGTGACGTCTAAAGGCAAGAAAGTTGGTACACTTTACTTGACTTCACATGGCAACGACACACTTGCAGTTGTAGACAGCAAGGAGAGTTCAAATATGTGGCACTATAGACTAGGGCATATGAGTGAGAAGGGAATGAAGGTTATGCAATCGAATGGGAAGCTACCGGGTTTAGAGTCAGTGGATACTGACATGTGTGAGGATTGCCTCTTCGGGAAACAGAAACGGGTTAGCTTTCAGAAAGGCGGCAGGCCTCCCAGGGCTCAGAAGCTAGAGCTTGTCCATACAGATGTGTGGGGTCCAGCTATAGTGTCTTCTCTTGGCGGTTCTTATTACTATGTTACCTTTGTCGAGGATCACTTGAGGAAGGTATGGGTATACTTCATGAATCACAAGTCAGAGGTCTTTGAAGTCTTCAAGAACTGGAAGGCCATGGTTGAGAATGAAACAGATTTGAAGGTGAAAAGGTTGAGGTCCGACAACGGCGGAGAGTATGAGTTGGGGGAGTTCAAGAAAGCCTGTGCTCTATTCGGGATTCGTTTAGGGAGGACACCTCCAGGGACTCCGCAGCATAATGACATTGCAGAGAGGATGAATAGGACCTTGACTGAGCGTGCTAGGAGCATGTGCATACAGGCAAGGTTGCCCAAGATGTTTTGGGCAGATGCAGCCAACACATCAGCATATTTGATCAATCTTGGGCCATCAGTTCCGTTGAATTTTGGCATACCAGAGGAGGTTTGGAGTGGTAAGGAGGTAAATCTCTCACACTTACGTGTTTTCAGTTGTGTTTCCTATGTACATATTAGCGACAAGGACATGGATAAACTTGATGCTAAGTCACAGAAGTGCACCTTTATTAGGTACGGCGGAGATGAGTTTGGTTGTCGTTTTTGGGATGACAAGAACCGGAAGATAATCAGAAGTAGAGACGTTGTGTTTGATGAAAAGGTGATGTACAAAGACAGGGATAGCAAACAGAGTAGTGGGAGTACCACTTCGGATGGAGATACGTCCGAGTACTTTGGGTTGGAGGATCTTCCAGAAGACAGTGGGGTTGAACAAAGGTCTGGTTAGGAAGAGGAGAGAGCTTTAGATGAGACAGTTTCAAAGGGGACAGTTTCAGAGGAGGTAGCTCCAGAGACATGGACTAGTTCAGCGGTCAAAGTGTTGAGGAGGACAACCAGAGTACACAAGCCGAATCCGAAATATATTTCTTCGCTTGATTACTTGCTTTTGATGGACAGTGGAGAACCAGAGTGCTATGATGAGGCTATGCAGGTTTCCGAGTCAGCTAAGTGGAAGACTGCGATGCAGGAAGAGATGGATTCTCTTCATTCCAACGATACTTGGCAGTTAGCTCAGCTTTCCGCAGGAAAGAAAGCCTTGCAGAACAAATGAGTTTTTCGGCTTAAGCAGGAGAGTGATGGCAAGAAAAGGTACAAGGCAAGATTGGTTGTAAAAGGCTTCCAACAGAAGGAGGGGATTGATTATACAGAAATATTTTCGCCGGTTGTGAAGATGGCCACTATCAGAGTGGTGTTGAGTTTAGTTGCTGCTGAAAATCTCTACCTTGAGCAGTTAGATGTTCAAACTGCTTTTCTTCACGGGGACTTGGATGAAAAAATCTACATGAAGCAGCCTGTTGGCTTCATTGTGAAAGGCAAGGAAGAGATGGTGTGCAGGCTCAAGAAGAGTCTGTATGGCTTTAAACAGGCTCCCAGACAATGGTACAGAAAGTTTGATGGTTTCATGCAGCGCAGTGGCTACACTAGGTGCAATGGAGATCACTGTTGTTACTTCAAGAGGTTTGAGTCTAGCTACATCATTTTATTGCTCTACGTAGATGATATGCTTGTAGCAGGTTCCTGTGTTAAGGAGATCAACAGGTTGAAGCAACAGTTGGCAACAGAGTTTGCTATGAAAGATCTGGGTGCAACTAAGCAGATACTTAGGATGAGGATCAGTAGAGATAAGGCTCAGGGGACCTTGCGGTTGAGTCAGGCTAAGTATATTGAACGTGTTCTGGAGAGGTTCAATATGCAGAGTGCTAAGGCAATTGGCACACCCTTGGGAAGTCATTTCAAACTTTCTCAGGGGCAATCACCCAAGACAGATGCAGAGAGAGAGAGAGAGAGAGAGAGAGTACATGGCCAAGGTTTCGTATACCTCGACCGTGGGTAGCCTGATGTATGTGATGGTGAACACGAGACCAGACATTGCTCATGCAATGGGAGTTATGAGCAGGTTTGCTAGCAATCCAGTGGAAACAAAGATTGGGAAGTTAAAGAAAGTGGATCATCGCGATATTTGAGAGGTACCACCGATTTGCCACTTTGTTTTGGGAAAGGGAAATTGGATACAGGTGGATATGTGGATGAGACTTTGTCGGTGATCGTGATACGCCAAGCAAGCACCCAAAAGTTATATCTATACTATGGGTTTAAATGGAAGTGAGTTGGGTCTCACGTCTGCAAAATTAGTGACACTATCCACCTACAAAAGCCGAAAGTATGTGGCGTGGATCGAGGCCGCAGAAGGAGATGATTTGTTGAAGGGCTTCGGAGGAGTTGGGTTTGAAGCAAGAGAATCGAAGTTCTTTTAGTTGGATGCCTCCAGTGCTATACACCTTGCCAAAAATCCAATGTTCGATGCCAAGACGAAGCATATTGATTTGAGGTACCATTTCATTCGTTCATTTTTGGAGGATGGGGATTTGTTGCTAAAGAAGATTTTGGGGGATCGAAATCTGGTAGATATGTTGACCAAGTCATTCTTGTCGCCGTAAAACCAAGTTGTGTTCAACTTCAGTTGGCCTTCATGCTTGAAGAGATGATGGGCCTAGAGCCACACCAAGAGGGGTCAGATGACAACGTCCATGTCTTGATTGAGATCATTTGGGTTTGCAATTGTTTTGTTTACGGATGTTTCAGGTTATCTGGGAGATTGTTGGGGTGCAGAACAACCTTCAGCAGCCTTGTAGCGCTACCAAGGTTTTGTTGTAGCGCTACCTAGGACCTAATTCACGAGAAGGCGTTACGGGCGCTTATGGTGTTTCCTCAGAGCGCCACTGGAGAGCCTTATATGCCTTTGCCCCGTTTTAGGGTTTTGGCCGGCTGCGTGTGTGTTATGTTGTGTATCAGATTTTCAGAGTGTGAAAATTTGTGAGAGGCAAGAGAAAACCAATCTCAGAGAGATTGTGAGAAGACTTGTACTCCTTGATTCGATTTCATAGTGGACTGGTGTGTCTCCCGTAGCTTTTCCTCACGTTGAGGTTTTCCACGTATATCTTGTGTCTCGTTTTTCTTTCCGGTTTTCATTACGCACTTATTTCCTTGTCTTTTTCTGTGATTTATTGTTCCCAAGATCCATAGGGGCATTGTAGGATTGAACAGGTGTTCGCGATAATTCATAATAGAATAGGGTCCCCCGATCCATATACTACCCGTTGCCATCCCTACAAGCCGATGAACTTAGTGAAATGCCTTGCAGAATGGTACAAATGATATGGGTGGGTACGACGGTGAATTATGCAAGAACAGAGAGTTTTCCAACAGTGGGGTCGAGCCGGCAAACATGAGTCCCTGTGAGCTGGCCTTAGGGTCGCCAATATTCAATGCAATAACCGTGTCGCCATTACAGTAACTCCGGCGAAGTTATAGGGTCAGGTGTGAAATCCTAGCATGTCACTGAAAGGTTTCCAAATCGATTGAAGGGCTAAGAAATCAATGGGGTGTAAAGAGCAAAGGTTCGTGAAAAACACATTGGTGAATGCCAATAAAGCTAGGCAAGCCCATTGGAAACATTTTTCCTCTGCTCTTTTTTTTTTTTTTTTTTTTTTCTTTTGCTGAGCGTGAAACATAGAGGAATATAATGAGAGAAATAGAGGGTTTAAGCTTTTTGGTGTTGCTTTTCCACGATGGGAAGACACATACTTTTTCGATTTCTCGTGGAAAATTGGATCTGAAAGGTTTAAAGGAGACAACATCATTACCCAAAAAAAAAAAAAAAATCATCAAAACCCAAGATTCAGGAGAAAGAGTAGTTTGGGAGAAAGCAAAAACCTTTAATTATTTATCTTCTTCTTCTTTTAGACTTTTCTTAGGCTTTGTTTGAAAAAGGAGGAAAGGAAGAAAAAGATAGTTTAAAAAAATTCTCCTCTCTTTTGGTTGGAGAGAAAATAGCTAAATAAAGTTATAGGAATAGTAAAATTTTCCTCCTCATTTTCTCCCATTTTCCTTCTGAATTATTTTCCCTTCTCTTCACTTTCCATAAGTTCCAAACGGAGCCTTTAATCTTCTGTGCTTTGTTGTCATGAGAAACTGATAGGATGACCAAGGGAAGGTGAAGGGCATGTGGGTTTACGATTTGGGGGCAAGAGGGAAAATTCGCATACCCTTCACCTTCCATATACATAAACTTTCTCCATGCCATATACGTAAACTTTAAGTTGGCTTAATGATGGGTTTTTAACCTAAGGTGGCAAAGTGGAAATGAGTCATATTAGTTAGGGGGTTTGTTGCAATTTACCCTCCTAAATCGTACTCCTTTCATTTTTCCTAATCTTTTGGACGGTGAGATTTCCTCAAAAAAGAAAAGGGGTATTTATTTATTTATTTGTCATTTGTCAATCCTAATCTATTACAGAGGGAGGGGAGAGTGAGACTCGATCCCGAAATGCAGTGTGTGACATTCAAAAGCTCTGCCGCATGAAAAGAAATGGGGTATGATTTCTAATTAAATCACTCATTTGAATTTGAGTATTTTGGATTAGAGAGAAAAGTATAAAAATGAAATATTTTTATGTCTTACTCTCTCGGTTTCTCACCATCCAGTCGTTCACGGCTTGGGATCCTCTGTCCCCATCCTTCTGTCCCTATCCTCTGTCCCATACTCTCTTGTTTGACACGTGTTTAAAATCAATCCCAGCCATTGAATCAAATCCTATGTCTCTCTTGGCACTTCTCCATCGGCAATTGCACCCTTACGCCTTCTACGATCGCCGCCGGCCGGCGAACAAGGCGGCGAACAAGGATACAGGTGCGATAATCACCGGACCGACCCTCTTCTCGCTTTCCTTTCACTCCTCTGCCACCACTTCCTGGGCTACCTCCTGGGCTACCCTCCCCTTCTTTCCTTCTTTCTGTCCACAAACCAGATCTTTGAACCAAACAATTACCCAGGCGTTTATCACTACAAATTTGTGGAGGTAAATTAAAAAGGTGGGTTTGTACTCCTTGCAATTCCAAATTAGATTGAAACTGAACTGAAAAAACTGATCAGAAAAACCATTCCGTGGAATTCAAAAACCAGATCGAAATAGAAAAAACATTACTTAGGAACGCCGAGTAGTGTGGTGCTATTTAGAATTATTGGAGTTAAATTGGTGTTCACTCCTTAATATCATCATACGTGATTCTTTTAGATGGTTATATTGTGGTATTTTGCTCGGATTCCGATCCAAAGAGATACAAAAAGGGCTATGAGGAAGGCCGGAAGGGCGGAGTTGGTTAATTAATCGGCGACAATCTTTCGCTACAGAGAACCCAAAAACCACGATTCTAATGTCGAGGCTGAAAGAAAGACGGCCAGGTTGCCGGTAGGGTAAGTATGAGGCGCTGGTACCCTTACTTCGCCGGCGGCAGCGAAGAAGGCGCAGAGGGTGTAATTCTGATGGAGAAGTGCAACATGAGGGAGAGGATTTGATTCAAAGGCTGAGATTAACTGTGAACACGTGTTAAAACAAACACTCTCTCTACACAGCCATTGTTGACTTTAACGAAAGGGAAACCTCCTATGCTTCCACGGCTCTGCTTTCCATAGTGGAGTAGTTCAACTTTGCTAATACTTAAGAAACACATACTATGTAACCAAGACTCACATTCCATTAAAAAAAAAATTGCAGGAATGCAATTATCCGAGCCGTTCGTTGCTCGGATAGACGGTCCAAATTTTACCGTAACACCTTTGCTTCCGAACCGTTTCTTGCATGCGTGCAAGATGAAATCTAGGCCGTCCATCCGAGCAACGAACGGCCCGGATGATGCGTAGCAGCTGCTGTGCGGGGGCTGCACAGCAATCAAGTATTGTTAATTCAGCCGTTCATCTAAGACAAAAATCAGGCTTTATTGACTTTTCAAAAATCAGCATTTTTAGATCATGTTCCGCGAAATGTCTGGAGCAGAACTGTTCTTGACTCTTCGAAATGCTTCAACTTTTTTCACCAGCAATCGCAAACTCTCTCCTTCACTATGATCATTCCCAAACTCTCTCAGTAGTTCCAATTCACATCAAAAACACAAACAAATGTTTCCTTATCTACTCTCAATTGCGCTCCCTCTCTACTTCTTCCTCCATCGAACTTCTTCAACTTTACCCATCAACTCCCCTGGTCTTTATTCCCAACAGCTTCATCACGTTGCCGTTAACTGCGGCTCCTCCGGCAACTCAATTGCAGAAGATACCCGGCAATGGTCCGGAGATATCGGTTCCAATTACCCCACTTTATTACATGGTTCAAAGAGTAATTTGATCAGCTCAAAAGCCAATGACCAACCCCTTCTCTATGATCCAATTCCTTATGCGACAGCCCGGCTTTCTCGTTGGCCATTCACCTATACATTCCGAGTCACTCCAGGTCAGAAACTTATTCGTCTCCATTTCTATCCAGCTTCATACCGAGGTGGTTTCCAAAGGTCTAAGGCCTTTTTTACTGTGAAAGCTGGTCCTTACACCCTTCTTAGCAACTTTAGTGCTTCCCTTACTGTTGATGCTTTGGGCTTACAGTATATTGTTAAAGAGTATTGTGTGAACGTGGAAGAAGAACAACTTTTAAATCTAACGTTCTCTCCGTCAGGAAGTAGTAATTATGATGAGGTTTATGCTTTTGTCAACGGGATTGAAATCATCTCAATACCAGCTGCACTTTATCATACTCGTGATGACACTCCAGCCGCACAAATAATTGGGAAGAGTGACCGGTTTACCGTAGATAAGAACATTGCTCTGGAGAAGGTACACCGGTTAAACATTGGCGGAATCTCCATTTCATCCATAGAAGATACGGGTATGTATCGGGATTGGTATGAGGACTCAAATTATCTGTTAGAAAAAGCAAGTGTCAAGCCAGTTATTACCACAATTCGAATCAAATACACCAGTATACCACCATACACTGCTCCTCAAAAAGTTTACCAAACATCTTGGTCAAGGGTTCCAGACAAGCAACCGAACATAACTGAATTTAATTTTACATGGAGATTACCTGTGGATTTGGGATTTCGGTACCTCCTTAGGTTGCATTTCTGTGAGCTTGAATATGAGATAAAAGAGAGTGGCAGGACGGGGTTTAGTATCTTTGTTAATGAACAGGTTGTTGAGGCAAAAGGTGACGTTATCAAATGGAGCGGCGGAAATGGGATTGCGGTGTACAAGGACTATGTGGTTATGATGGAAGGAGATAGGATGGAGGGCAAGTGTGACATGCTCATGGTGCTGCGCCCTCACAACAATGAATGGATGGAACCAATTGATGCAACTCTAAAGGGATTAGAGATATTCAAGTTGAGCAACCCCGACAAAAATCTTGCTGGGGTGAACCCGGTGCGGCTTGCACGTTCTTCTACACCTCCAAAGCCCAAGAAGCTAGTGTTTGCTTCTGGAGGAAATTTCATTGCAACAGGAGTAGTAATTTTACTCACTGTGTTGAATATCATTGTTTACCAATTGCGTAGTTTAAGTGAAAATGGTTTGGGGAGAAATCTCTCTTCGTCAACATCGGAGGGTTTGTGTCGCCGTTTCTCACTTGCTGAGCTCATATCAGTGTCCAAGAACTTTGATGATGAATTGGTCATTGGAAGTGGTGGATTTGGTAAGGTGTATAAAGCGCTTATTGATGATGGCACAACAATGGTTGCCTTAAAGCGGTTGAATGAGAAGTCTAAGCAAGGGGCGAAAGAGTTTTGGACAGAAATTGAGATGCTTTCCAAGCTTCGGCATACACATCTCGTTAGTCTTTTAGGCTTTTGTGACGAACGCAATGAAATGATCCTTGTTTATGAGTTTATGGAGCATGGTTCACTTGCCGATCATCTTTACAAAAGTAAAACTAATGGTAATGGTGTTGAAGGCCATCTGACATGGGAGCAAAGGCTCAACATTTGCATAGGAGCTGCTCGTGGATTGGATTACCTCCATACTGGTATTCGGCATGGTATAATACACCGAGATGTGAAGACCACAAACATTCTACTAGATGAGGACTGGATAGCTAAGATTTCAGATTTTGGGTTGTGTAAATTGGGCTCCACAAGCCATTCACAGACGTACGTTAGCACAGATGTTAAAGGTACATTTGGGTATTTGGATCCAGAGTATTTCTTGACCCGTAGGCTAACTAAGAAATCTGATGTGTATGCCTTTGGCGTTGTGATGTTGGAAATACTTTGTGGGAGGCCAGCAGTTGATCCTCAGATCGAGGAGGAGCAACGTAGTCTAGTCCTATGGGCTCAACAGGGCATCAAAGAGCAAAAACTTGATCAACTTATTGACCCCAGGTTGAGGGACCAAATCTCACCACATTGTTTGAAGGTGTTTACGGAAGTCGCTAATAATTGCTTAGATAGTCATCCAAAGGGACGGCCTACAATGGCTGATGTGGTGGTGAGAGTCGAGTGCGCATTGGCTTCAGAGAAGCAACGCATGGTTCCTGCCACAGAGGAAGAAGAGGATGATGATTTTAGTGTTGGTGGGGATGTAGACGACAAGTCTGATGAGGATACAGAAACGGATGACTCTCTTGCACGAGGTGACGCTTCCTCCTCCTCCACTTCGGCTCTGTATAGTGAGAAATCCCAAAGCCAGCATAGATCAAAGGGAATGGTAAGCAGGGTGTTTCAGAGGAGTATTGAATTTCTAGCTATAGGTGCGGGTATCAAGGGGAGAAAAAGAAAGGTAGATGATTCCCATGGTGAACAATCACTTTCAGCCAAAAGCTCATCCCATCTGAGATGGCAGAGGGAAAATGTCACTCTTAACTTCTTGTCCTCAGCTGCAAGTGGAGGCAATGAGGCACATCTGAAAGGGCAGATCTTTCCCACCCCCAATTTAAGGATCTTCAGCTTTTCAGAGATGAAGACTGCTACTAAAAATTTCAGAAGGGATAGAGTGGTGGGAGAAGGAGGCTTTGGGAAAGTTTACAAGGGTTGGCTTGAAGAGAAGAATGGTAGTGGATTGGCCATTGCCATCAAGAAGTTAAACCGTAAGAGCATGCAAGGATTTGATCAATGGCAGGTATTACGCTGATACAAATTAGTGGCTGAAAATTTTGTTAAGAGTCTTTCCCAGAATTTTATGTACTTTCTTTACCTGTTATAACTTGATATCTAATCGTATTCTATTGTATCTAATTCTAGCAATTAACTATTCCTTATCTTGAATGCCCGACTTGTATATTTTTGTTACGGTTCAAGTACTCTTTGCTCAATAATCAGATAGTCTGCAGGGTATAGTTTTGGAGGGATTTCTTTGTTCGGAAATTTTGTTGTGCTTTATTTGTTAAAAAAAAGCCTCACTCCTTGACACAATCCTGACTAAATTAGTTAAGGTGCTGTATTCTTAGTTCTCTAGATTCTTTCCTGCCGTTTATTTTTCTTTCGTTGATTTTCTCCATGGTACACACTCTTGTTTTTGTATTTCGTGAACACATGTATAGTCATAAGGATATCCTAGATGCCCAATAACAGAATGTTGTTGGGAGAACCTTTTAAGGTGAAAAAACAAGTGCGGTCAGGCTATTTGATTCTGTTGTCACTTGTTACTAGTCAGTTTTCTATGTTTTTATTGCAATAGCATGTAGCTAACGCGGGAGTGTTTCTAAACACACAAAACTGCAGCCGGAATGTTTCAACATTAGCAACGAATTTTATTTTCTCTTGTTTGCTATAGATGTAGCCAAGAGCATAACGGAAAAGATTTGTTCAGTCCTGGGAACTGAGATGACAAAAGAAGTTATATGCAAGTAGTACTTGTCTACTCGACTCTCATATAACATCAGGCATCAACTTCTAACTTTGGTTTGAAATTTAAAGACATAGGTTTTCCCAACACATTGCTCTGCCTTTCATTAAGAAAAGAAACCAAAAGGAAGAGAAGAAAATAAAACAAAGTATGAAGTGTAAACATGTAGCCCAAATGAATATCTATGAGATAGGTGAACACTTGGAAGCTCCAATGGTGTGCTTTTCAGGATGCGCAGTTCTGTTCTGGGTTAGCTGACTTACATTGTGGTTATGGTACATGTGTGCATGTTTCAAGAGTATATCCAAGATTCCTTGTCATTCGCAGAAAATTTGACTATGAAACTTGTTTATAGTGACTGTGCTTTAAACGGAAGTTGTGTTATATTTATTTTGTGCCATGTTCATGATGACATTCTGATATGACTCTGTCTCTCTCTTGTTCAGATGAATAGTTTTTTCATCGATCTATTTTTCATATTTTAAATTCTTCTGATTGATGTCTGTTTGTTCAATATTTGTGCAGACTGAGCTAAACTTCTTAGGAAGGTTTTCTCATCCTAACATTGTTAAGCTATTAGGATTCCACTGGGGAAATAATGATCTACTGCTTGTCTATGAATTTGTGCCAAAGGGCAGCTTGGATAACCACCTTTTCGGATGTAAGAGCTAACAGATCAAACTGATTTCACCTTATGCAATTCTGTTCATCTGTCATTTGGCTTACTAGACAGCTCATGGGTTGGCTTATGCAGGGGGCTCTGCTGTTCAGTCTCTTCCATGGGGCATTCGGCTTAATATACTCATAGGAGCAGCCCGAGGGCTGGCTTTTTTGCACACATTAGGAAAACAAGTGATTTACAGAGATTTCAAGACCTCAAATATATTGCTAGATGAGGTGAGTATCCTACAATCAATCAATTAAACATCATACTTTTCTTTTTCATAATTTTAGATGCATTAGTAACTTATGAATTCCACTCATTCGGTCGTTCGTCCACTCTCACCACGCTCTTTCTTGGAAAAAAAGTTATTTCCAGCACATTACGTTCATGTAAGGCAAAGGTAAGGCAAGGCATGATTAGTTAAACTTGGTCTGACATGCATATTTATTTTTTGACAGTCCTACAATGCCACGTTGTCAGACTTCGGTTTGGCAAAACTGGGTCCCTTAGCTGGTGAATCGCATGTATCAACAAGGGTTATGGGAACATATGGCTACGCTGCTCCCGAGTACCTTGCCACAGGTAATCCCTGAACCTGTGCAAACTCCAGCTCTCAAGGCCAAATAATTACCAAAATCAAGCTTTCAAAATTTGCATGCTTCAAAGCAACTTGAACTAGATTACCAAACCCGGTGTGTTGCCATATTAATATTATGATTGTTAAACAGGACATTTGTATGTGAAGAGCGATGTCTATGGTTTTGGTGTTGTACTAGTTGAGATGCTTACTGGCTTACGTGCACATGATAGAACCCGTCCAAGGGGAAAACAAAAGCTGGTTAATTGGGCCAAACCATATTTGTCTCAAAGAAGAAAGTTGACTAACATAATGGACTCTCGGTTGGAAGGGAACTATCCAGCAAAATCTGCTTTCCGAATAGCTCAGGTTGCTCTAAAATGTCTTGAACCTGACCCGAAAGCTAGGCCATCAATGAAAGATGTTGTGGAGACACTGGAACGTTTAGATGAGCAATGAAAAACCCATGGATCAGTTTCACCATCAACCTTCACGTCACCCTAGGCAAGAGAGAAGTCAGTCCTGTCAACTCGGACGATGAGCATGGTAACTTCAATTTACTGCTTCCCATGGAGAGCGGCTTTCAAAAATGAAACTGATTGTTCTATCATATGAACTGTCTATATTCTTCTGGCTTGTGACCTCCTGCAATTTGTAATGGAATTTTTTTGTTCTAGTGGTGATTTGAATGTAACAGATTAGGATGATCATATTATTAATATATCAATAATAATGCTTGTCTATTCACTTTTTCTTGATAATATAACATAGCTCTACAGGTTGACAAGAAAGACTATGTGAAGGTTGCATTTTTGTCTCGCACGCACTAAGAGGATGTTGATTGGAGTAGGTTAAATATTTAGATTGACTACATGGTTTTCGTTATTTTTAACAGCTGAAATGAGACAGTATGACACCCCTGATAGTGCTGGTGACAAAAGTCATTCTCTTTTGCATGTTGGAAGGTTACAGTTAGTAGTCTTAATTGCACTGGTGTTTTGGGGTCCAGAGTTTGGATGTGTTTGGGATTTAATTATGTGTGATTTCTTTCCTTTTTTTCTATATTATTTGAGTGATTATAATATCCATCTTGAAAAGGAGGAGAAGGATGAGGTCGCGATCTCGAATTTAAGGGCAACTAAATACGGGTAAGAGCAGGCTATGCATAGGTAAACGGTGGTTGTGTATGGTTTATTCCTCTTCCCGGACAAGTTAATCGAGAGTTAGATCTCTCGTATTCACCCTGTCAATGTTTCTAAGGAGGGCTTTTGTTATGGTACACTTGGCCCCTTCAACAAATTTCAGGGTCTGTCCTTGATTCTATCCTGGAAGATTGTCCTCCTCTGTCTTGTTTTAGAACTTAACTAGAGCTATCAGGGTAGTGGTGTTCATCTAGATTTTGTTGCTTCTATTGAATTCCAACTTCACAGTCAATGGAGCCAGGATTTAGGTTCGGGGATGGTGCTATTTACGGGAGTGAGTGGGAGTCTACCTTTTTTCCCGCAAAAATATGAAGAAAACGTTAAGTGCAATGTCAAGCTTTGTCCTACGCTTTGTTTTTTGTTAAAACTAAAATAAATGCATGCTTAGATTCAATTCTACAATGGTCATTAAATGAATGTTTTGGAGATATTTCTTTTTATAACCCAAACCGTTCATCTTTTAAAGCTATAAGGATCTCAAAAGTCCTTCCCAATAACATAAACAAGGAGATAGTAGTGTTGATGTATATGGATTAGCCCACTTTCGGTGAGATGTTTTCTGATTCTTGAGTTATTGTGTGTTTTCACTTTAGCTGCTTTTTTTGTGTGTGCCTATTTGGTGCTTCTTGTTGGGTAGGGAGCGATACGAGAGTGTGCTTCTATTGTGGTTGGGTCTCCATTTGGAGTTTTTGTTCTGGTTTCAAGGGGTAATTCACTGCTTGTTGCTGAAATTTTTGATTTCTCCAATATACAAAAATTTTGACTATACCTTACTGAGGCATTTTCATTACCCAAGATTTGTTTGAGTGGGCATGAGTTGTTGGAGATTTTCAAAACATGAAATTGTTTTTTGGTTTGGGGATTTTTGAAAAGATGTAGAGAGGTTTATGTGAAAGGTTGCAACACCTTTTCATATAAGTTGTGACTTTATGGAAGGGTGAGTCCATTTACAACCCTTTTTGGCTCAATGTAGCCCTTGCAAAAAAAAAAAAAACCAAAGCCTTCCTCGCGAAAAGACCATTTAGCTCCTCAAATTACTTCATACCACCCCACTAGACAAAAATTTGCTACATACCAACCCACTCTACTTTTTCCCAACCTTTCTTCTTCTTCCTTTCTCCTCCATTGTATTCCTCCTCCAATCGAAACAACCAAGCCATTAACCTCTGTTGTCCTCCTCTATACCTCATCTCTTATCTCTCTCAATGAAAAACCTTGGTAAATCAATGGAAGGATCTTCTCCCTCACTAGACTTGGAAGAAGAGCTCCAAAGAGTAATGGAGCAACTTACAACTCCAAGTCCACCAATGGATGCACAAATACAGACCAAGAGTAACCTAGACATGAAGATTTTCAAGCAAAAAACGACCCCAGAGTAACCCATTGCTTTTTCGATTTCTCAGTCACTATTTGTTCAAAACGGTACCACAGTCCCAAAAATCGCAATACATTTCGGTAGTTAATATCCAAAATTTACTCATAAAACCGAGAGTTAATATCCGAACCTTTCCAAACCAGATGCAAAGAGCAAAAATTGGTGATGGTAGTTAATATCCGCAATATTGGCCATAACTTAGTAGTTTGTATCCAAATTATGGGTTTAGTTTCAGGAGTTAATATCCACAATGTGCCAAAACCAAAGAGCATACATTGTTAACTGTAGTTAATATCCGATATGTTGGCCGTAATTCCGCAATTTGTATCTGCATTATGTGTTTAGTTTCGGGAGTAAATATCCGAAATGTACCAAAACCAAATGAGTAAAACAACAACGATTTCTTCAACTGGTTTGACGGAGAGGGCGATGGCTAAGGTCAGAAAGGCTGGAGAGAAAGAGAGAGAGAGAGAGAGAGAGAGAGAGAGAGAGAGAGAGAGAGAGAGAGAGAGAGAGAGAGAGAGAGAGTAAATCGGTCACAGGAGTGGTCGCCGTCGCCATGGCTGTCACTGGTAGGTGGGTCGATCGGTGAAGAGAAGAGTCAGTTGTGGTGATGGAGGCTGTATCAAGTTATGTGAGGAGGGAAGAGAAAGAGTTAAGAGTTTTGACTGTTGAAATTTGGCAAAAACTAAGAAGGGGCAATTTTGAAAATGTGTCGGGTTATATGAAGCAAATGGGTAAATTTGCCACCTCGGCAGGGCTGTATTTACCAGACGGGCTATTTTGAGCCAAAAAGGGTTGTAAATAGACTCACTCTTATGGAATGGTAAAACACCCATCAGATTGGGATGTGTTTATATAGAAGGGATGTGAAACATCGGTTGTCTCCAAGAGGCATGACTCTTTAAATTAATGTCTACTAAAGACATGACTTTTCATGAAACGGTGCCTGGTAGGAGGCATGACATTTTACGAAATGGTGCCTAGTAGGAGGCGTGACTTTTCCTAATTAATTGTTTTAAAAAGACATGACTCTTCCTCATTGGTGTCTTTAAAAGACATGACTATTCCTAATGTGTGTCCATTAAAGGCACAACCTTTCATAAGAAGGTGCCTTTAAGTCTATAAAAAGACCCTATGTAAAGTCATTCGTAAAATTTTAGGCATACTGATATTTAGTTATTCTCGAGAAATTGAATATCAATTCTTGGTTCTTTTATTCTCATTTAGTGGATATTCTATTTGTCTTCGTTTGTGCAAATGCAGTTAGAAAGAACCTCGAGTTCGGTTTCTTCGTATCTTTAAGGAAAATTTGTTGTTAACCCGGTGCACACCAATACCGTCTTTAGGAGAACGTTGTTACAACATGCCTCGAATGTGATTTATTATATTAGATTTTCCTTGTGGAGACGACTCCATCAACACATTTTGAAGACCGGATTTCTAACATGAGTCAGTAACCTAGGGCTTATCCGAAGAGGTTGCAAGGTGGAAGTGTGACTTTGCAAAAGAGAGAAGAGAAACAACATAACAATCTTATTCCATTGGAAAGCTTGAATGATTATTAGACTAATGAAAAGGTCATAAAAGTTAACCCTAATAATATAAAAGGACAGGGTTTGTTGTATTGAACTAGCGGACACATACGTTTTGGGGATGTTAGCTAACTAATAAATCGATTAATGGTTTTTTGGTAAATGTAAACAATTGAAAATGGCGGCATAAGAGGATTATGGCAGTGATAGGGTTAGGTGAGGACAAACACCATTCGAAAGAAGCCCCCGTCAGATCAATTTTCATACAAAATGACACTGTCACAATTCTTTCTATACCCATTAGCACTCGCGGAATTCTAGATAAGGGGTTGTGGCATTATACAACTGATGGAATTTTTATGGTTCGGTCTGCATATTATGTGGCTAACTCGTTCAGCTTTCTATGGCGATCTTAAGAGAAAGAGGAACCAACTTCGGGTGGACACAGTAACATGAATTGGAAAAAGTTCTAGACTATCACAACCCCGGATAAGGTACGACACTTTATATGGAGATGCTTGCACAATGTTATTGCGGTACTTGGTAACCTTTGCTGGAAAGGTATTGATGTCAACCCTCGTTGTCCCAAATGTAATAAGGAATATGAATCTGTTGAACATTTATTTTTCCGAAGTAAGGAGTCCAAAGCGGTATCCTCTCACTCCAAGTCGTCTCCTCTCAAATGTGGAAGAAAATAACATTTCCTTAGTGGTGGTCTTCATCACAATTGAAGGATTTTAGCCACACTAACCTGGGCTCCTTAGCACTCGCAGCCTTCATTTGTTGGTTCATTTGGAAGGGCATAAATCTTTTCCACTTTGAGCATCAAGTCTGGACTCCTCTAGAGATTATTGAGAAATCTTTTAAGGCCTGGGAAGAGTATCTCCATGTTCATAATCTAGAGCGAAATGTGAGTTGCACTGTCCCACCTGTACCCATACCGAAATGGCTTCTTCCCCATCTAGAGTGATTAAAATTAATGTCGGACTGTTTTTCCACCATCTCTCCTAAAACCAATTGGTGGTAGGAAGGGTTTCAATTAAGTCTTTTATGACATTTGACATCAGACCTGCAAGTCTGTTTTTAGAGCGGTCACAGGGAGTGGCATTGTGTAACAAATCCATGAGGGCACTCCAGGCCCAACAATTAACATCAAAGGCGCTATCAATGAAGGAAAGGGCGTATGTGGGATAGGGCTTGTGGCACGGAATTCAGAAGGTTCAATTATTGGGGTTGCTTTTGAATCATTCCATGGATGTTTCTCTTCCCATATTATTGAAGCCATGGGTTGCCGTTTTGCTCTAATGATGGCCAAGGAATGGAATTACTCTCAGGTCATAGTGGAAGGTGTCGAGTTGCAAGTAGTCCTTGCTCTCAATCAGGAAAAGATAAATGCGGACAGTGACTATTATTCAAGATTGTCTAGATCTAGCATCTTATTGTTCGTATTGCAATTTTTCCCATGTTAAACGTGGATGTAACAGAGTAGCCCATGTTGTGGCTTAGCATGCTCTGTTAGATGTTAGGAAGGCAAATCTAAGGGATGGTTTTACCCATGGCCATCTGACCAAGCTCTAGATGATGTTTGGGTCTTTGGCCCCTCCATTTTGCAATAATACATCTTTCTTATTGTGTTAATAATAATAATAATAATAAAAAGATGATGGATCGTATTGGGTTAGATAGGGTTTTTTTTCTTGGCTGATGATAGTGTTTAGGATTTTTCTTTTCTTTTCTTTTGGTAGGTAGACGATGTTGATTTAGGGTGGGTTAAGAAAGGGCTCTAATATCATGTTAATTAGAGAGAAGCGTAAGGTGTTAACAAAACCTAACACAAATCATTGTTATTTATATTATTGTTTATCACATTACATGATTAAGATAGGCGATATGACACAAACATAAACTACTAATATGAACTTATTTTCTAACACTTTTATTTAAATGGCCATTTTTAATCACTTGGAACCAACCATTCCCATCTCTATCTAGTTATCTCCACGTGGCCATTAGAAAAATGTAGAACTTCTCCATGTAATTGAATTCCAGTGTATAAATTATTCGTTTCGAATAAAGCTTGAGAAAAATAAACTCCAGACAGCTAACTCCCATTCAGAAATTTACAGACAGCAATAAATCCCAACGTCCCGGCAAAATTCATTTGCCGCGCGTTGCATGATTTTTTGGGTTTTATGGTGGCCGGCTTGATAAAAAAATGCCAAAAAATGAGTGTAAACACCTACTATTAAATATGTGTACAATATGCACATATTGTATAATTCATATTGTGCCACCTCATAGCCAATGGAAACATTTTTTGTGTTTTGTAACTTTTTAGCAATATGATTCATAACATTTTTTTTACGATTCGTAGTTGTAACTTTTTATTCATGAGAGGTAATTGATTTATAACATTTTTAGGGGTGCATACTATACACACCCAAATAGGGGGCGTGTATTGTAGCCTTTCCTACGAAAGTGAAAGAATTTTAAAGGTAAGGCATCCACAGTGCGACAGAAAACATTTTTAGAGGATTTTAAAATATTTGAATTTTTTTTTTCAATAAGAACTTATAAAATCAATGACAAAAGATGCTAAACTAGAGAAGTAATGAAACTAAATAAATGACTTAACCCATAGAACTAGGTGCAAAAAAAGCAATGTAGAACAACCTAGACTATGGAACCAACATCAAGCTTCAAAAAGTAAGGTCAACTCCTCTAGATGATCTAATGTCATCTAGAGGGTTCGTAGAAATATTTGCTCAAGATCGCAAGTCTGACCTCCTCACCAAAATTGCTCTGGTTTAACTGGGACTACCTTACTCCAATTCTTATGCCCCCGGATACCCCCGCTCAAAACTAAAAAACGAAAAAGAAATTAATATTATATATTTTACATAATTATGTAATAAACGCTATATTTAGCATACACACTTATATGTATCTCAAAAGTAAATACATATAATTAATTTTGTGCTTCAACATTTGTTGGCTGGTTCATTTATAATTATTGATTTATAAATTGTTTGTTTATTTAAAGATTTAACTTTTGATTTTCTTTATTTTTAACTGTCTTGTCTTGGAGAAATATTTTTTAAAAAGTCAACCAATAAAACCATCTTGATGATTCTAAAGGCTTATCAATGTCAATGTAACCCGTACTCTTTTGTCTAAGATTGTGTGCTCATATTTTGTTCTTTTTTATTTTATTTATAAAAGTATGCATTTTAAACTTTATAGTCCATAATAAATGTCTTCATTTAGCAAAGATCATTGCTAGAAAAAATTACACGATTATAACTAATAAGGTGCCCCCACCAACTTAGATTTTTGGATCCGTCCCTGCATGTATATATCCTCTCCGTAACACATCCTGGCTATCATCAACCAACGGTACACCTTCCACCTAGTAACAGGGTATCACACCAAAGGATATATGCTTTTTCGAGCAAAAGCTTAAAGGAAAGTGATGATTTAAGTTCAGGCCCAACCCTACGAGTTGGCTAGAGGCCGCATAGTGCCTAAATTTTTTTTCGATATTTTCTTTCGCCCTTTGTGAATATCCGCTTGTTGTGGCGCGAGTTCGCACACAGGATGGCCAATGTCGTTTGTCCGTGTAACGCCAAGGTGCCCACTGCAGCACACCTTATGAGTTCAAGAGAGTTGCCACTTGTTGAGCAAAAAAAAAAAAAGCAAAGTTGCCACTTGATTTTAGGAAACTAAGAAAACATATCGAGATTCAAACGTTCGGGAGCCAAGGGTACGAAAAAGGGATAGTGTTAAGCGCCTCTTTCGCCAAACAAAAAGGCTTGCCTCTAGCCGTTTGACATAAAAGATCTTAATATTTCTTTTTATTTCGCATGTACTTGTTATTAGCCATTAACAATAACGAATAACAGGGACAAGAAACCGGGATTATATTCCCATAACGAATAACAAAAATAAATAACTACACAAATAAACCAGAAGGTTCTGCCGTTGAACCTTCCGGCGGTTGGCATAATACCTAGTCGTGTTCTTTCATTCCTTAAGAGTTCTACAAAGTACATAGGGCTTTCCACAATTCATCAAGACATACAGAATACCGTCTTATTATTGGAATTTTTTCAAGGCGGGAGCTTAAATATTTGCAAAATCAAATTGAGATTTCCGCACTCTTTTTTGGGGCAACTGAAAAACTTTCAAATATAGGAAGAAAGTGTCTATGCTTATGGGTGGTGGGGTCTTTTCTTTTGAGAGTCATGAATGGGGAAAGCCTGCTTTTGGTCGCCCTTAGATGATGTACGAAAGAACCCCCACTCATTATGTTGGCAATCAATAATGTTATAGACCCGGAAATGTTATCCCCAATTGATTCCAAAAGTGTAAATTAACAGCTCAAATTTATTTGATTTTTAAATTTTGGATAAATTTTGGGTGTGTTTTTTGTGTGTATATAGTGGTGCTGTGTTGGCAATAGTCCTGAAATCTACCAGAAAAGACCCCACCAGTCACCATCCATGTTGGCGAAGCCAAATTAAAATGTGGTTTGGACGACACCACCGAAAAAATATCAATTGTATGATTTGTAATCTAGTCGTCACCTCTTACCTCACATTTCCTCAAGAGGCATACGTAAACCAGCACAGGTTTCCAAGTGACATAAGCCATCACCCACAAGGGGCAAGTTAATCGAGAAAATTTTGGGTGCAAACAGGGTCAGATGACGTGGTGCCCCTTCGACACATCTAAGTCTTCTAAAAATACATCGGATGACTCGGATTAAAACACTTTTTTTTTTTTTTTAAATTTGGACAACACTTTTAGTCTGGACTGTTAGTTGCATTATTGAACGACCCGGATGTGCCCCTCCCCGTATCCAAAATTTTCTCAAGTTAAACAAAAGCCGAAACAACTTTCGGCCCTTATCATTGACATTTGACACTCAACGACCATCCAAATTACTAACATTTCTGAAGCAATGAAAAAACAAAAACCATCAGAACTTCCCTTGCCATATAAATACCCACACAGTATCCTCTCAAAATCATTTCAGTCAATTAATCCCCATCAAACATGGAAATCACTCTCCCATACATCACTCTCTCAGTTTTCTCTCTCCTCATTGCTTTCATATTCCTTTCACGAAAACTCCACCACACTCACAACCTCCCTCCAAGCCCACCATCCCTTCCAGTCATCGGCCACCTCCACCTCATCAACGGACCTCTCCACCGCACCTTCCACAAACTCTCCCAAACCCTCGGCCCCATCTTCTCCCTCCGGTTCGGGTCCCAACTCGTCGTAGTCATTTCCTCACCGTCTGCCGTTCAAGAATGCTTCACCAAAAACGACATTGTCCTCGCCAACCGCCCCAGGACCACCGCCGGAAAATACTTCGCGTACAACTACACCACCGTGGTTGTCTCCCCGTACGGCGACCACTGGCGCAACCTTCGTCGCATCATGTCGCTCGAAATCTTCTCCGCCAGTCGCCTGAACGCCTTCCTATCTATACGCCAAGACGAAGTTAAGCAGCTACTCCGCAAATTATACCAGAACTCGTCCAACGATTTCGCGAAAGTTGAATTGAAGTCGAAGCTCTCGGATCTCACGTTCAACATCATTATGAGAATGATCGCAGGAAAACGCTACTATGGCGAGGATTTGAAGAATTCGGCGGAGGCAGAGGAGTTTCGGGAGCTCGTGAGAAAGGCATTCTTGGCAGGCGGTGCTGCTGGAGCGTCGAACCCTTCTGAGTTCGTGCCGGTTTTACGTTGGATTGATTACAAGGGTTTTGAGAAGAATTTGGCGGAAACTCACAGCAGGATGGACAGGCTAATGCAAGGGTTGATCGATGAGCATAGGAGGGATAGGAGTAAGAATACGATGATTGATCATCTGCTTTCATTGCAAGAGTCACAGCCAGAATACTACACAGATGGAATCATCAAAGGGCTTATCATTGTAAGGACATGACAATATCCCCCAATGCATCCTTTTTCTTTTTCTATCTCTTTCTGTATTTCTTTATTTGAGATTAAAATCCTCCTCTGACTCATATTATAGAATTCTCCTCAATTAGGAAAAGTATGACCTCTTCTTTTTCAAATAAATAACACCAAAATTGGTTCTGATCATAACACTGATGGTATCAAATCAGTCTTAAGAAAGAAATATTAAATTTATGCCAAGAACTTCATAAATTAATTTGCATTTTTCCCACTGCGAAAAATTCTATATTGTTGCTAATTTTGTTGACTTGTGATATGAAGGTCATGATACTGGCGGGGACTGACACGTCCTCAGTGACAATGGAATGGGCAATGTCCCTTTTGGTGAATCACCCAGAGGTGCTGAAGAAAGCTAGAGCTGAAGTAGATGCTCATGTTGGCCAAGAACGCCTGATTGATGAACATGATCTCAACAAGCTCCCTTATCTTAAAGCCATCATATCAGAAACCTTTCAACTTTGTCCAGCGGCTCCATTGTTAGTACCGCACATGGCATCTAATAATTGTACCATTGGGGGATACAACGTGCCACGTGACACACTCTTGTTGGTTAATGCATGGGCCATTCACAGGGACCCTAAGACTTGGGATGACCCAACAAGCTTTAAGCCTGAGAGGTTTGAAGATGGGGGCGTGGATGGACACAAGTTAATGCCATTTGGGTCAGGAAGAAGGGCATGTCCTGGGGCAAGCTTAGCACAGCGCGTTGTTGGCTTGGCCTTAGGGTCATTGATCCAGTGCTTTGAGTGGGAAAGGGTGGGCAAGTATCCTGTTGATTTGAGTGAAGGAAACGGACTTACCATGCCAAAAGCTGAGCCATTAGAAGCGAGGTGCAAAGCACGTGATGTCATGAAGAAGGTTCATCTGTGATGGTGCAAATGATGCTTGAGCAATTTTTTTGACATGTTTTATGCAGTTCTTGTTGTTATAGTTTGATTTTTATGTTGCAATAGTTTAATTTGTATTTTGCATTTTTTTTTCTTTTGAATTATAGTATGAATTTCGTGCTGTTATAGTAGACAAGTTAAAGTCCATTGGGAAACTTTAAAGTTCCTGTAGGGCCAGATTTGAATCAGTGATTTATCTATTTCAATGAATTAGATCTCTTCTTGTAGTAATTTCTTCTAGATTGTACGAATTGGGAAAAACTCATCGCACCATCCTGTGTCGCGATTTTTTAGAGTGCTTGTATAAGGGCGGGGAAGCTAATTTCATTCAATTCTTAGCCTTTCGCCCTAATTTGCCTCTTAGTTTGGATTTCATTCTTCTTCTCTAAAGGTTATGGGCTGTGGTATCATTTTCCTACTTTCACTCGCGTTCTGAATTCAGAAAATACAAGACTTTACTCGTGATTAAGAATACGCGAAGTTCAATAACAAAAACTTCAAATCGTTTTGAAAGAACTAGATCTTGTTGGATGTTTCTGCACAGTTTCACATCTTCCTTCCACACCTCCCATCTTTATTTCTCGGCACCTATCCTGTTGATTTTGCGTCTTAGAGTTGCGTTTCTTTGGAAATCTTCGATTTGTTTTTTGGGATTTTAGACTTGGTTCTTAGGCTGCAATTTTGGGGTTTTCATTTTACGAGTGTTGGGGTCTTCGATCTGGTTTCTGAACTGCAGTTTTTGGGTTTTCTATCTGTATTTGTGAGGATTATCGACTTGAGGTTTTTGGGTTTAATCAAGATAGCAGGGTGATAAGCGCGTAAATTTTCACATTAGCGCCTCCTAATTTGCCCTTGTTAGTTCCGTTTATATTGCTACTTGGAGTTTAATTTCTTTTATTCAGTGTTATAGATATTTGAACGCTTTGATAAAAATTTAAAATAAAAAGCGTAAAATTTGGTTTTACATGGTGCCGTGGATTGGACTACCTTCATACTGAGCAAAATGTCATACACAGAGATGTGAAGACCACAAATATTTTGTTAGATGAAAATTGGAAAGCTAAGATTTCAGATTTTGGGTTTGTCCAGAATGAGCACCACAAGCCAGCCGCAAACCCATGTTAGCACAGAGGTTCAAGGAACATTCGGTTATTTGGATCCACGGTACTTCCGGAGACGTAGACTAACCAAGAAGTCCGATATGTATTCCTTTGGTGTGGTGCCGTTTGAAGTTTTATATGCGAGGCCACCTCTTGACTTTGGGGTTGAAGAGGAGAAATGCAGTCCAGCCCTGTGGGCTCAACACTACATCAAGCAGGGAACACTTGACCAGATCATTGATCCCTCTTTACAAGGGGAAATTCCAGCACATGGACTGAAGGTGTTTGCAGAAGTCGAGAACAAATGCCAGCATAACCATTCAAACGGAAGACCTACTATGGCTGAAGTTGTTGGCAGCCTTGTGTTCATGTTAGATTCACAACGTGATGTACCTAAGGGAAAGGGAATAATTGCAAAGGCATTACAGTGTATTCCACACAGAGTAGCCAAAGGTACAGATCCTGGATGGAAAAAAAAGGAAGAAGTCCGGTTTTAAGAAAGGATAGTCAGAACAATTAGAGGGGGATCAATTACAGGACACTAGCATCCCATTATCCCGTCATTTTTCCCTGGCAGAGATCCGAGTGGCCACAAACAATTTTCATGAGCAACTGTTGGTTCGACGCAGTGCTCATATAGAAGTGTATATAGGCTATATTGCTCACGGGAATAATAAGGTGTTGATCAAAAGGAGAACAGCATGGACGTCGAGTGAAAAGAAAGTGGACCAACTTTGGAACGAGGTCCAGGTGCTCTCCCATCTCCGTCACTTCAACATTCTTGCATTAGTTGGATACTGCAATGAGAAGAATGAGATGATTATTGTACATGAGTTTGTGTCCAAGTGGAATCTCTACCATCAGCTCTATAAAAATAACAATGAACCTCTTCCGTGGGAAAAGCATTGTCAAATCTGCATTGGTGCAGCACGAGGACTGCAATACCTCCATGTGGGTACCAAATGGTAATGGACAATCATTCACCAGAACCTGCAGTCAAGATGTATATTGTTGGACGAGGGTTGGGTTGCAAAAGTAACAGGTTTCGAGTTTTCCACAAAACTGCCCAAAAACGTATCAAGTACTATCTCCAATACGGATGGGCAGACAATGCAGGATATATGGCCCCAGAGTACCTTGCGAGTGCAAAATTAACTGAAAAATGCAATGTGTACTCATTTGGTGTCATTTTACTGGAAGTCCTATGTGGTAGGAAGCCTATGATTGTAACGTGGGATGAGGATCAGGTGAATTTAGTCCGTTGGTTCAAGACTAATATTGAAAGGGAAACTGTTGATCAGATCATTGATCCAAATCTAAATGACAAGATAGCACCTGACTGTCTTAAGTCGTAGGTCGCAGTTATAGAAAAATGCTTGCGTGATGAGGGGATTGAACGTCCTTCGATGGATGATATACTGAGCAGCCTCGTGTCCGCATCACAGCTGCAGGACAATTGGTGAAATGTTGAGGCTGCCCCTTGTTCTCACAGCAACACGTTATCTCATAGTAACACGAATGTTGACAAGGTCAGTAGTGAAGGTTCTAGTGGGTCCATAAGTTTCATAGACTCAGATTATTTTTTATGTAACCTAGCACGGTAGCACTGCTACCAAACCAAAATGGATAGTTGTGTGGTGGGCAAGTACTTCCACGGCACTCTCTCTCTCTCTCTCTCTCTCTCTCTCTCTCTCTCTCAAATAGAGGACAATTTTTGAAGCTTCAGTTCATGGAAGTTCTTCTCTTTCCAAAGTTGTACTCTAGGTCCCCCTCTTTTGGTTTGGATTGGTTCTTACTAAATTAACTATCTGCCAAAAAAATGTTTGAGAAGACAACCCAAGAGTAAGAACTGGCTTGAACCATAGAAACTATTTTTCAAGAATATTTTCTCAGTAAATCAAGTCGAAAGCCTCAGAATGTGTGTCAGTAACAATAACCCCCATAGGCAGCTAATATACTATTAGACATTGAACAACTGCACCAACATACGAAAGGTATGAGGGAAAAGGATGGAAAAGAACAAAAGAGAGGATACAGAAGAAAGACAAGCAACCAGGAAAGACTAATTAGATTGTAAGGGCTCAAGTAAACAAAATTAATGTTTTGATGCACAATCCTCAAAAAGAATAGTAGATTTTTATTTTTTTGTAATGGAGATTTTTATACCTTGTATATTTCACATAGTGAAAATATTATTTGCTGCCCTATTTCTGTATGATGGCCTATATTTTTTGCTCACTAAAGCACACAAACAAGCTCGATCTCAAGCTTGACTTAAGCCTGGGACATTGGCTAAAAACGCAATCAGCAAGCCTGAACATGGTAAACCTTAGCTGGGCTGGCTTGGGTTGTTTGCAGCCCTAGTAATCATCCTAATTATGCATAGAGTAGTCTGCCCAAGTAAACTGTTGTGATAGACAACACTGATAAGACAACAATGATATACGAGCATACATTCAATCTTAGAGAAGCATAATCAGGATACAATGAGCATAATTATTCAGAGAAGTGTTACAACACGAGCTATAACAAAATCAGGATGGTCTACTTTGATTGCCTTTCTCATTACCATATAGTAAAGCATAACATTGATTAAATCTCATGTTTCTATTCATAAAAGAAAACCAACCAATATTCATTGAGACACGCTAATTCCCATCTCCGAGAGAGTGAGGCTATTCATAAAAGAAACCCAACCAATATTCATTGAGACATGCTAATTCCTATCTCCGAGAAAGTGAGGTTAGAGAGAGAAAGTGCACAGCACTTTTCTCTTTAAGGGTTATTCTTCCCTTTTACCCCATCCCCGTTGAACATCCCCTCTCTCTGGTTTCTCCTCTACCCTTGTAGATTGAGGCTGAGTCACTCTCTTTGGAGAGAGTTCGAATCGCCTAATCTCTTGTATTTTTAGTTTGACCATCACCAATCTGTGAGGGATCTCGAGTTCCGGCCTCCAATGGCTTTTGATGAAGGCAGTGATGGGTGGTTCTAGGCAGCAACGGAAGTTGGACGCAGTTCTTTCTTCTCTGGAACCTGATCTAGTGTAGATTTGGGTTGATCGTTGCATTGCTGCTTTTATCATTGTTGTTGTTGTAATGGTTTGTTTCTGTACTTTGTTGCTATTCCGATGTACCAAAAAAAAATAAAAAAGAAGCTAATTCCTATCTCCATTATTTCAATGTAAACTTTCAAAGTTTGAGCAAACAAAATGCATTACCTTCAAACTTTCAAAGTTTGGCTGCTTTTTTGCATTACCTTCAGGCATTAAAGCAGCCAAACAGAAGGCCTCCATGATGCCGCGAAAAATTGCCGACTCTAATCCAATGGAAACAATTGCAACCAAACACATCCGTCAACAACTTGTTGGGGTGTGAATCCAGTTTAAGGCAACCTTGTCTGGACAGGATTATATACCGTCTGGATGCTTGGCTGTAGAAAGTTGGCAGTATTTCACGTCCAGATGGTCAGGAACGCGAGCGGTCAACTCTTTTCTTCAAATTTTACTTTGTTTTAGGGTTAAAAAGTCAAGCCGGACTTTAGAGGGAACGATTGTTGTTTCTTGAGGCAGAAATAATGTATTATCCATTCTAATATCACAGGACACAGGAGATGTCAAAGAAACAAACACGGCACACCTGTGCTTCAATGATGTTATAGTAGTCTGAGTTGTGCAGGGAGATTTCAATTGATTAAAGTTGTATTCAGGTATACTCTAAAATACTTGGCAGATCATTTCTGGGGAGTTGACACCTGACCTCTTTCATGAACAATTTTACTATAACTTGGTCCCAGTGGACTGACTAATCCAGGGATTAGTACCGCTGCTATTCGCTTGCTAGTGGTGCAATGACAGCCAGGACAAGAAGCCTCATATTAACAGTCCCAAAACATGAATGGATAGCATGAGGGTGGGGGAGTCAAATCCAGACCAAAGGCTCCCTGAGGCCCTGGTTAATCATGTGCGAGGAAGACGATCACCATGCCTAATGTAATTACCAAATAAACTCCTAACAAAGTACTCACAGAAGTTGCCATTTGACTTGAAAGAAATCAATTATAAATTGGGTAACCACGTAATTCTTTTGTTGACTGTAAACCTTGACAAGAAGTCTTCACAAAGGAAATGAAGCTTGCACCTAGCATACTGTAATATATGATTTATTGTTATAACCTATGTTACTTGGACTCGGGTATGGGTGTCGGGTGCGGTTACGTATCTAGGTGTCGGGTTCAACTATTTCTCATTTCAAGGATGTGGGGACATGGCAAAATATTCAAATTTGTTTCTATTTTTTGTGTATTTTCTTATGTAAAATTGTGCTTTAAGGTTCTATAGCGCATTTCATGGATAATAAGGGAGGTTTATGCATACTTCCATGATAAACTTGAATTACAATTAGATTTTCTATAGAAGTATCTTACAAAACTTATCGGACACATATCCCACACCCTTATCCGAGTGTCGAGTGTCCGACACGGGTACTTTACACTGTCACGAGAGTCCGCATAAAATAGGTTATAACCATGGAGATTGGAGAGGTCCTCCCTCAAACAAATCAAAGTTGTTTTGTTAGGAGTTTATGTGCTGCTAGGGGAAATAACATCACTGTCTTCACAATGGCAGTTGTGGCATTTGCATAAACAATTGAGTTTCTTCAGATTTCCTGCTTAAGGGTCCTAACATCTAAGTAGGTGTGCAAACTAGCGGAGCCAAGTCAATCTTTCAGTGTTCAAGGTCTGCTCATTTACTAAATAAGCCTAAAGCTGAGCTCGGCACGTTTACTAAACAAGCTTCTATAAACGAGCTGAGCCCTCTTCTTACTTAACAAGGCATGATAAATGAGCCAAAGTTTTAAAGCATTGAGCTCTGACACCCAAGCTATCTTCAGTTGAAAAACATAATGATAGCTATCGATAACTGTTCAAATACGTAATTAAACTCTAGAGTAAGAATATTCTATTCCTGCAGATTTTTTTAATGGTTTCCATGGTCGAACACACCAAGAAAGGCTGCAGTCACAGATCCTTAAATTCTGACTATAATAGTAGCTTTGAAATGGTCAAGCATCGTTTGATATTGTAAATCCCTGTTATGGTAGAGATAGATTAACGACTCATAGTTTAATAAAACAACAAGAACATTATCCTAATAGAACTTCATTGTGAGAAAAGCACACCAACTAAAAAGCTGTTATACTGACTAAGTACCGGACACCATTGAACCATTGGAAAATTTGAGTACTCCTTTCTCATCTTCCAATTCTGATCCTTCTGCACTCCATCTTCCTTTGTCATCATGGTTTTACCAGTGGCACTAGAAGCCGATTACTATTGTACATTCAGAAGGACAGTTTTTCCGTCATATTTTGTCATTGTGGTTTTACCACAGGCACTAGAAGCCGATAACTGTTGTACTTTCAGCAACACAGTTTTTCTGTCATATTTTAACGGTTGGTGCCCATGCAAAAGCTCCTAACTATGTCATCTTTGGACGGTGTGACTACAGCTACAAACGATGTATACTCTGAGGACTCGTGCCGTTGCTTTTCACTTGCTGAGATACAAGTGGCAACCAACAACTTCGATGATGCTTTGGTCATCGGGAGAGGCGGATTGGGTAAGATGTATAAGGGATTCATCAATGATGGAGCTACCATTGTTGCCGTTAAGTGCTTGAATGCCGAGTCCAAGCAAGGGGCAAAAGAGTTTTGGACAGAGGTCAAGACACTTTCGACCCCCCGGCACCCTCATCTTGTTACTCTGATTGGCTATTCGAATGAATTCTTTGAGATGATACTTGTTTACGAATACCTAGACAATGGGACCGTAGCCGATCTTCTCTACAAACCAGGGAGAAAAAGATATGGTCCTGATTTTCATCTCAGCTGGGAGAAGAGGATCAACATTTGCATTGGTGCTGCCTGTGGATTGGACTACCTTCATACTGAGCAAAATGTCATACACAGAGACGTGAAGACCACAGATATGTTGTTGGATGAAAATTGGAAAGCCAAGATTTCAGATTTTGGGTTGTCCCGCATAGGCACAACAAGTCAGCCGCAAACCCATGTAAGCACAGAGGTTAGAGGCACCTTCGGTTATTTGGATCCCCAGTACTTCATGACACATAGAATAACCAAGAATTCGGACGTGTATGCCTTTGATGTGGTGCTGTTTGAAGTCTTATGTGTGAGGCCACCTGTGGACTTTGGGCTTGAGGAGGAGTAATGCAGCCTAGCGGTCTGGGCTCAACACTGCATCAAGCAGGGAACCCATGACCAGATCATTTATCCCTCTCCAAGAGGGGAAATTCCAGCACATGGACTGAAGGTATTTGCAGAACTTGCTAACAGATGTCTGCATAATCATCCTAAAGGAAGACCTACTATGGCTGAAGTTGTTGACAACCTTGTGCTCATGTTGGATTCACAAGGAAATTCAACGCAGCAAAAGGGAATAACCGCAAAGATGTTACAGAGCATTCCATGCAAAGTAGCTAAAGGTATTCATCTTGGATGGAAAAATTGGATGAAGTGCAGTTTTAAGAAAGGATTGGCAGAGCAATTTCAAGGGGATCAATTGGTGGACATCGGTATCCAATTATACCGTCGTTATTCCCTGGCGGAGATCCGAGTGGCCACAAACAATTGTCATGAGCAATTGGTGGTTTGGCACGGTGGTGATATCAAAGTGTATCGAGGCCATATTGCTCATGAGAATCTCAAGGTGTTGATAAACAGAATAGAAAGAATGTCGGGTGAAATGAAAGTGAACCAACTTAGGAATGCAATCCAGGTGCTCTCCCATCTCCGTCATCTCAACATTCTGTTATTAATTGGATACTGCAATGAGAAGAATGAGATGATCCTTATATACAGAATGTTGCCAATTGGTCTCTGTACCACTGTCTCTATAAAACCAACATTAAACCTCTTCTGTGGGAAATGCGTATTGAGATCTGCATTGGTGCAGCACAGGGGGTGCAATACCTACATGTGGGTACCAAACAGACAATCATTGACCCGAACCTGCAGTCAACATGTATCTTGTTGGATGAGAATTGGGTTGCCAAAGTTGCAGGTTTTGAATTTGCCAGAATGCTGCCCAAAAATGAACCGAGTACAAGCTCCAATACGTTTGTGGTGGACAATGCTGGATACATGGCTCCAGAGTACCTTGTGAGTGAAAAATTTACTGAAAAATCTGATGTTTACTCATTTGGTGTCATCACACTGGAAGTCCTCTGCGGTAGGAAGCCTATGATTATGACACAGGATGAGGATCAGGTGAATTTAGTCCTTCGGTTCAAGACTAATATTGAAAGGGGTACTGTTGATCAGATCATTGATCCAAATCTAACAGAAGAGATAGCACCAGAATGTCTTAAGGAGTATGCCATACTTTCAGAAAAATGCTTGCGTGATGAGGGGATTGAACGTCCTTCGATGGATGATATGCTGAACAGCCTCAGATCTGCATTGCAGCTGCAGGACAATTCGCGAAATGTTGAGGCTGTCCCTCGTTGTCACAGTAACACAATATTTGATAGTGCTGCGAATGTTGACAAGGTCTGTAGCGAAGGTTCTGGGAGGATGAATTCCACAAGTTTCCTGGACTCGGATAATTTTTCTGCTAACCTAGCATGGTAGCACTGCTACCAAACAGAGATGTATAGCAAATCAAGGCTGTGTGGTCGGAAAGTAACTCTCTCTCTCTCTCTCTCTCTCTCTCTCTCTCTCTCTCTCTCTCTCTCTCTCTCTCTCTCTCTCTCTCGCACACACACACACACACAATCACGCGCACGCACGTCATTGCTTATGCGAAGAGACAACAATGTTTGAAGCTTTAGTTCATGACATGAACTGGGTTTTTTATTTTTTATTTTTATTTTACATGTATTAAATTATATAATCTACAATATATATATATATATATATATATATATATATATGCAGCCCTAGGACAGTATGGGAGCATAGATGTTTGATATTTTGGCTTGTTAAAGCTCGTGAACAAGCTCAAACTTGAGCTCAACTCAAGCTTAGGACAGCCCTAGTCGTCTGCCCAAGTTAATTATCTTACCACTAGAACAAACCACATTAATAAAAGAACCCCTAGCCCCAGATTAGTAGAGAAAAGGCGTTTGTTGGTCAGTGACATAATTTAGGAGTACAGATGGTTTGCCATGATTCGGTAAAGCATAACTTTGAATGAATTTTATCTTTCCAGTTGAAGTAGGTACATGGGAAAAATAAAATGTCTACTGATGTTCTGAATAAAACTATACATTGGGTCCTCTATTTATACATGGGGAGGAACGCCAACTATGGAAGGAAATCATGCTAATCAAATCGTAATGAAATCATCCAAACTACAATCAAATCATTAATCGTGATTATTGCAATCAATCACAAAATTGTTTATCGCACTAGTATTATTCTAAGATTACCATTTATACAAGAAAACCAACCACTATTCATTCAGATGTGGCAATTCATATCTCCCTTATCTCAAAATAAAATTGCAAGGTTAGAGCATAAACAATGCATTACCTTCAGGCCACTGAGACATCAGAGCAGGGAAACAGAAAGCCTCCAATGTTTTCGCGATGGATTGCCGACACTAATCCAATGGAAAAGGTTGGACCCAAACCTTAGTCCCATAGTCCTATATTAGGATCCTTTACTCTTGCTTTCAATCATTGCTATACGCTCCTGTTCTCAATCCTCACACTCGTCAAACTTAGTGGTTTTGGAATGTTTTGGAAAGCGCGATGCTCCAGCACGCACAATATGCGACTTAGACCCAAGAACATCCACCGAACACTCTCTCTCCATTTTTTTCCATTCCCAATGCTGCATAAAGTAGTGGGGCTATGCCAATACATTGGATAGACTAATCATAAGAAAAATGAATACATGAAAATACCCAAAAACAGCAAATACCATTATTCACACCATGGAACGAATTGACAAAGAAAGTACCAAATCTCATCTTCTTTTCAAGCTAATCAAACACCATATATCGTTGGAGCTTTTCGTCGAGCAGATTGTGAACAAATACGGAGAACACCGCATCAAATTGGAAGGTCTCAGTGTGAGCCGTTGCAAACATGGAAGCCAATTTCACCTTCTTAGCAAAATTGTCGGGACGTTATGGTGGTCGGGAAGACTGAGTTTAAAGCGTCGGTTTTGGTTGCAGTAAGGTGTCGCTTGGCGGTTCTGTAACCGTAGGGTTTAGTAATAGTCCAAGTTCGGCAGGATCTCAATTTTGTTTGTACGGTACTAATTGTAGGGGTGAAAAGCCAAAAAACAAACCGGACCAAACCACAAAACCGAGTCGAACCTGAATTTTCCAAACCGCAAAACCAAACTAAAACGGTTTCTTTTTTCAGTTTTTTTTATGACCGGTTCGGTTCATGGTTCATAGAATTTCAAAAAACTTAAAACTAGTTTGGTTCCGGTTTTGAGAGTTTTAAAGCGAACCGAACTGGATGTGTATATAATATATATACACTAATAACAGGCAAATCCTAAAACATTTCACCCCTCCCAATGCTAAGAGCCTGTTTGGAACTTGAAAAAAATTAGAGAAAGGAAAAGAAAATTAAAATTTTTTCTCTCTTGGCTGTTTGGATCCTAGGTTAGGCAGCGGAGGGGAAAATACAAACCATGTTCGGTTGTCTGTTTTCCTCCGGTTTAGTTTTGTTTCTGTTTTGCTGACATCATCATTTTTTTCACTTTTCTCTCTATCTCTCTCCACTTATTACACCTGCTTACATCATCAAAACTAAACTAAACTCCCTCAAAACTCCTAACCAAACACAGATTTTAAGAAGAAAAGTCTAAAAAAAGGCAGAAAATTAGAGAGCAGAGAGGGCGCCAAAAATAAAACATTCTGTCCCATTGTCCTTGGTCAGTGTACATAAGTGGCCACGTGCCAACATAAAAAATGCTAAACTCATTCATGAAACCTCTGTTTTTTAGGACTGACTTATGTTCTTCGAATCAAAAATAAAATATTTTTGCTCATAATTATAATTGTTTCTGCACCAAAGTAAACTAATAATAAAAATCTTTAAATTGACGGGGAAAAATTTGAAAATTTGTCTACGGCAATTTGACGAAATTGCCAATCCATAACCTGTAATATTTTCTCTGTTCAAAGTTAATATTTTCTCTGTTCAAAGTAAAGTTCGTAGATTTCACTTGTCATTTTCCTTTTGGATCAAAGCAAGGGAAAGTATTTTTCTCTTTACTTTCTTCTCATTTCTTTCCAGAAACAATCAAGAGAAAGAAACCCATTTTCTCTATATATTCCCTCTTAAACATTTTCTCTTCTTTTATTTTCCCTTCCACATGCCGCCGACCTAGGAGTGCACACTAGCTCAATAGCCCACCCAGCCTGCCCAGTCCAACCTATTTTTTTTAGGGCTTGGAATAAATATTTAGACCCATAGGGCCGGGCTGGGCTGGTATTTAAGCCCGTTTACTAAATGGGCTGAGTTTGGAAAATTGCTTTGAGACCCAGCCCAGCCCGATTATTTTAGTACTATATAATATAATATATGTGTTAGAGCTCCTAGTTGTTTAGGGTTTGAAGAGGCGCGTCTCATCTCCGCCTATTCGGTAAGAACAGTTCCTTAGTTTTACAAGAACTTAGAACTTTGAGTTTGAGTATGTTATTACGGTTGTGAATTGTTATTATAGTTGATTAATTTATATTTGTGATACCATGTTTTAAAAAATAAATAAATGGGCTTATTGGAAAAGCTTGAAAAATTAAAATTTTAATTGGGCTGAGCTTGGGCATATTAAATGAAGCCCGATCATAAACGAGTCGGGCTTGGGAATGCACAAACCTCATTATTATCTAGTATAAGCCCGGCCAGAACCCGGCCCAGACGAATATTTGTTCACCCTTACGCCGACCTCCTCTCTCTCACACACACACACACACTCTCACGACTCACCAGTCACACCACCACTTCATGGCCAATTGGTATGTCGTTTTTGTACCAAAAATATAATTTATAAAATAGAGAATTAACTATTATTCTGAAGAATAGTGGTTAAGTCCGAGATTGTCCATAGAGAGTAAAAAACTAAGTTGCGGTACTTTTCAATTAATTTCTAATTTAATTCTGAGAGCAAGAGAAATTTGATTTGGATTTGATTGGACTAATAATTAAACTAAAACTAAATAGAAAGTAAGCAGAGTTTAAAAACAAGTGAGACAAGGGATTATGGTTCCGATTCCACCTTCCCCTTGCAATACAATCGAATAAAATCCAGGGTAATTATTTAGCATAGAACAATTGGATTATCACTAAGGCTTGCAATCACTATCGACAATCGTCAAGAGAATTCACTGGATTCATACACCGTAAAGGCTATCTCAACATAGCGCGGATTGTCTCACCGGACTTAACGGGTAGCACGACCCATCTAACGTCGTATAACCCATCTCAGAGACTATCCTGAAACAATGAAAATTAATTGTATGACAGTGCTTGATATCTGGAATACAAACACAATAGATAAATAGGAAAAATATGTTCTTTCATAAAAATTATGAATCATCCAAAGTCATACAATTATTGTTAAATAAAAACCCCAGAAATTAAACTATTACATTACTCGGAGAAAGTTTCCTCAATTATTGTTGAATAAAAATCCCAGAAATTAAACTATTACATTACTCGGAGAAAGTTTCCTCGTTACCCTAGCCAAAGGATTTAGCTAGTCGTAGTGGATGTGCACTTCGCAAAGTTGACTTTGTTGCTCATAATTCTTGTTGTGATGCTACGGCTGTTGTGAGTGATACCCTTGTTGCGTGCTGCAACAGTTCTCCGTTATGCACTTAGGCACTGTTCTTGAATGGATTTTATGACACAAAATCTAATTTTGATAAAATGTAGTATTGTTTAGAGGTGTGATAAAATGACATTGTTTTCTCAATAGATTAAAATGTAGGGTTGATAAAAGTGTTTTGTAAATGATTTTGTGTCATAAAATTTAGTGTTGATAAAATCTAGTTTTACTAAAATCTGTTGAGAATGTTAGATTTTATCAAAACTAGATTTATGAGCAAAGCCTTATACGTGATCTGATGCCACCTTTTTCCAAACCCTTGCTGCCTTTCTTATACAGCCACTGACCGACTTATATTAAGGCCAGCATAAGACCTCGTGGACTTGTAATTACTTAGCCCCAATTTCAATTACGCAATACTTGGAAGCCCAGCTTGAACTATTAAACTAGGCCCACGTGCAAATCAATCCATTACTCTGTGACTTCAATAAACCAACAACAAAATTACATTCTACGCCACTGAGTATGCTGCTTTCATTTCCTGGGCTTAATCCAATTCCTTTGGTTGGTTTTAAATTGGACTTATCACTTTGACTACGCAGACCATGCTTTACTTGGACACTATATTAAATCTCTGGCTTTGCACGTTAGCTCCAATTGTTATTCGCAAGTTCTGAAATACTAGAAACGAGTATCAAATCCCAAATGATATAATAAACAGATGTAACAATAATTAATTAGGAGCCGCTAATGGGCACATTCGCGCCCCTATCACCAGTCACCCAGCTCATGGCCATCCCCCATCCTCTTTCTTGCAACACTTTGGATTTCATGAAGAATCGAGCCAATCAATTTGTGATCTCGCACAGCTCTATCGTTAATGAAGAATTGAGCCAATTGTTTCTGTCGTTTACACACGTGGTTCTCTCTCTCTCTCTCTCTCTCTCTCTCTCTCTCTCTCTCTCTCTCTCTCTCTCTCTCTCTCTCTCGATCTGGTATACATGTATATGCATGTATGTATTGCAATCTTGTTTTCTGATTTCGATTGATTTGCGATCTTGTTTTCATGTATATGTATATATGTGTGTATATATATATGTATATATGGGCGCATGTATGTATGTATATATATACACACACCTACTCTCCAGTCTGATATCCCAAATTGGATGTTTTTTGGTGTTTTGCAGCTTTTAAAAGATATTTTTGCATGATCCAAACCGGTCCAAATGTGTTTAAAAGTTTTTTTAAGGGTCTCTCCGAAAAGTTTTCCAAAACAAATACCAAGAAGGGCTTGATCCGAGCAGTTTTTCACAAAAATTGTATATTTTTACTTTTATGAAAAACTTCTTAGATCAAGCCCTTCCTGGTTTTTTTTGGATGATTTCTCGCGAGGACCTTTGAAAACACGTTTTAAACACATTGGACTGTTCGGATCATGAAAATTTGATCCAGAACTATGAGTTCCGGACCTTAGAATCCCGGACTAGAGAATTCCTCTCTCTCTCTCTCTATCTCTCTCTCTCTCTCTCTCTCTCTCTCTCTATATATATATATATATATATATATATATATATATATATATATATATATATATATGCCACGGATCCTATCAAGGATCCCGGATTGAGGATTTTTCGGTGTTTTGATGTTTTCAAAATTATTTTTGGGAAATACGAGCCGTCCAAAGTGTTCAAAAGGTATTTTCAAGTGTCTACATCAGAAATCTTCAAAAAAAATACTGAGAAGGGCTTGATTCTACCAGTTTTTCGCAAAACTATTGAAAACACCTTTTGAAAACATTGGACGGCTCGGATTTTCAAAAAAATATCGGGAAGGTGGAGTCCTGGATATATATATATATATATAGAGAGAGAGAGAGAGAGAGAGTCTCCTTCTAGTGTGGGATCCGGACTTCCTGACCTCCATGATCCGAGCATTTTTTTGACGATCCGAGCCGTCCAATGTGTTCAGAAGATGTTTTCAAGGGTCTACATGAGAAATCTTCAAAAAAGAATACTAGGGAGGGCTTGATCCAAGCAATTTTTTGCAAAACTGTAAATATACATTTTTTGCAAAAAACTGCTTGGATCAAGCCCTCCCACTATTTCTTTTTTGAAGATTTTCCACGTCAACCCTCGAAAACACCTTCTGAAAAACATTAGACTGCTCGGATTTTCCAAAAATAATTTGCAAAACAAAAAAAATGTTTTTTCTTATTTCCGGGAGGACTGGACTAGAAAGTTACTATATATATATATATATATATATATATATATATATACATGTCTGTATGTATATAGCTACGGCGATTTCGATCCATTTGCGATCTTGTTTTCTGATTTTTGATCTCTCTCTCTCTCTCTCTCTCTCTCTCTCTCTCTCTCTCTCTCTCTCTCTCTCTCTCTCTCTCTCTCTCTCCAAACCGACCTCTAATAAAGGTTTTGGTTCCTTGTGTTCTCGAAACCGACTTTTCCCGGTTCGGTCCAAAACACACCAAAACAGATCGAACCGAACTAGTTTCACCCCTAACTAATTGTGTCAATCTTAATATTACAATCCATCTCAATTTTTCCCATCTAGCTAGCAGTGTGATTGGATTGGATGGATTCATGGGCAAAATTGTTATTTTTTCTTCCAAAATGACAAAATTGATATCTCAGGCAAACTAAAGCTACTATTTTTAAAAAGTTTATTTTTCACTTTTGTTTTTGAAAAATGAAAAATAAACTAAACATGAGAAATTGAGCATTATTAATTATTTCCTCCATTTCTTTTTAAGTGAGTTGCTTCGTAAATTCAATTTATTAAATAAACATAATTATTACAGTTTTCACATTAACTCTTACCTCTTATTTATACTTTTCACATCAACTTTTACATCTACTTTCCAAAATTATCCTCTATTTTTATCAATTATCTCTTTACCCACTAGCTTTACAAACTTTCCCTATTAACTTTTCAAAACACACTTATTAAGGAACCGCCCAAAAAGTAAATATTGACTCTAAAAAAAAGATGGAGGAAGTATTAAGTAATCAATTGCAATTCCGACTTGGGGATTATGTTGCAAACCAGCTCACGACTAATATACTGGTAACTTTGTATGAACATGATTTAGGGTCCATTTTGTTAATATGATCGGATCCTTTTTTAACAATATTGTTTATGTGTTAACTTGCTAATGTTTACTTTGTAAAAGTGTGAAAATTGGTCTAAATTTTTTAAGATAATAAGGGTTGGCCAAAATGGCCTTGTCTTGGCACTTAGGGATTTGCTCTCACCGGGTTAGGCTGGTGACCCTTTTGCTCTCACCGGGTTAGACTTAGGGAAGAGTACCATGGGCTACCAATACCTGGTGACTCTAAGTTCGACATTGGATCCAATTTTGAGATTATTGTTTTGTTGGCCATGGTACTATTTGGTTGTGGTTCCCCATTGTTATTGGATATCGTTTTGTGATCACCATTGAGAATTGTTATTGTTTTATGGTACATCGTGAATGCCAAGTTATGTTTACTTGGAAATCTATTTTTATCTTTGCTTTAAAAGTTTATTTAATGTACATGCTTCACCATGCACTGAGCTTGTCAGCTAACGGATATGTTCCAACATCATTTTCAGGCAAATAAAGTCAATTGGTGAGAACTCTTGGCGGCATCTTGGGGATTTATTGTGTCAACCTCCATAGGATGTTGCATGATAGTTTTGTAATTTTTATTAACGCTTCCACATTTTGCTAAACCTTTTGATAGAAATCGAAAATTCTTTTTCTATTGGTGATATATTCTTATCATTATAGTCTATGGGATGGTTGTGCCCTATGGATATGGTTTGGGACCTATTTGGCATTTTTTGGTTTGATAAATAAAAAAAGGATAACTTGATGTCCGATAACTTTATTTTATTTTAGGCTGTGTGTTTCATGAGTTGAGGCCTCGTGGTTCATGGCCAGTCACTTCTCATTTTGGGGTGTGACATTCTTTCCCGTTTTTCAAATAATTGCCGCTCTCCTCTCCTCTGGCCACCGCTCCACTGTTCTTCATTTTTTTTAAAGCCTACCTCTTTTGCTTTCCTTCGCGCTGACCGAGTTTCCTGATGGGTCGCCGAAGGTGCATCAAGACCTGTGGTTGCCGAAGGTGAGCTCTGCAATGTAGGTGTCAAGATCTTGTTAGAGATGAAGCTTTGGCCTACGGATGGGATGTGTTAGAGCAACTTGCCTTCGACTCGAAGTGACTAGGTCGACTCGGTGCGACTTAGTTCTTTGGGTCATTGACTAGTTGTTAGCTTGTAGTTTTTATTATCTTTTATATTTGTCGTTTCGTTGGTTTTCTGCTTTATGGGCTTTTCTCACCCCTTTGAGGATGTTTTGGGTGGTTGTGGTAGTTATTGTTGGAGTGGCAATGCATTACCGGTATTTTTTCTCCTGTTTTGTGTGAGGTCCTAAAGTTGGTTCTTGTTTAGGCCTCCTTGAGGCTTCGTTCTTTTCTTTGGGGGAACGGGGGTTGTTCGGATGTATGATCTCTTTTATCAATGAAACTTTTATCATTTGACAAAAAAAAGTGAGACTCTAATTAGTTGTTAGTTACCTTAAATCAAAAGATTTGACCTCTTCCATCACTCACAAATTTCAAAATATTAACGGAAAAAGAGATCGAAATTTTGAATTCTCAATTTTCAAATCTTTACACAATATATATTTTCAAAACTTTCATTTATTATTTCTCAATTAAATTTTTATAAATTTATAATGATTTTTGTAATGTACTTGGTTTTACCATAATTTTTGTAATGCACTTGTTTTTACCATAAATTTTAAATGCATACAAATCGATCAAGAGTCATGATAAAATTAATGTATCTAACATAATGAGAGTCATGGTAATGTGAACAAATACAGGACAAGTCATGTTAAATTTAATGTATCAAAGATAATTAGCATTTTTACCATGATCCTTGGATTGTCCATATGACAGAAATTAAAATCCAAACTAAAGTACATCTTTCAAATATTAAAATCCAAAAACATTTTTAAAATCCAATATTGGGTATCCGAATGCTGAACGACCAAAAATAAAAAATTAAAATCTGGGTCTTATCTCTTGTGGTGCTTTTGCCTCCCAAAACATCATTTCCTTCCCATAAATTTCCTTGTCAACCCCTATGCCATTTGAAATAAAAAAAAATTCAAGCCTTATTGGTGTTCTTCCATTTCAAAATATGAGAGTAGTGGGCCAATGAAAGAGGAAGAACCTTCCATTGATTGCTCCATTGGGTTCTCCATTAATTGAGAGAGAGTTAAGGAATGGGGAGGGGGTGATTGTATTTTAGGGGTTTAAGGTGGGAGGTATAGAAGAAGAGGAGAAGAAGAAGAGCAGATGATAATGGTGGGTGAAGGTTGGCCCTAATTTAACATTTTTTTTCTTTCCCCGAAGATGATAATGTTGGGAAGGAAGAACAAGATGGGGTTTTTTGGGTTGGGTTGTATGATAGTGTGTGATTGTTTGTACTAAATTCATACACCAACACCAAGGAGGGTAATTTGCCCAAAAATTGGTTAAATTTCAGTGAGCTGAATTCAGCCAATCAACTGTTGTTAATAGAATCCCCCGTTGCTTTCTAGGGTTAAGTCCATAATGGTCCAATTTGTTGGAAAAAATATTTTGTTTATAATATTTTAATTTATGTGTGAATGAAAATTGATTTGATTTGGAGTTGCATCTTTTCATTAGCACATGTTCACTGTGGATGGACGCATTTTTTCGTGAACAGATGTGTCTCTTCACCCTGTTGACGATTCGTAGATTCACCAGTTTGCCTATATATATGGCATATTTCTTTCATTTTTACGGGGTTGTTAATTTTTCTACACTTCCATTGAGAGTCTTTTCATTGGAGAGAGTACAAACATAAGTTTGGTTCGCCTACCTAACAGATTCGAGTGCTACTTCCGTTCGGTGAAGATCAAGTATTGATGGGAGATTGACGTCCATGCAAACCGTAAGCACCGTAGCAGGGGCGAATCTGTCTTAAGTACAGAGTATTATACACTTGCCTTGATCATCATTTCATTTCATCGATTTTCAGGTTTTGCATTCCGATTTTATTGTATTCAATTTCCAATTTTATCACAAAAAGTAAACATATTTTCCAACACAATTTTCCATGTTGTGTTTATGCGGTGGGAAGTGACATCAATTGTACGAATTGTAAAGACTAATATTGTTATATCTCTGTCTATTAGTTCTTAATTTTCTTCTATCAATAGAAATTACATTGGGATGAATAAGCATAGATTGACTTTGGGAAAAGCTATTCAGTTCAATGCCCTGGGGTGCCCCAGACCTCTCTGACACCATATATTTACATGGGACCCCTACCAATTTTTTCTTCTCAATAAGATCCTCAAATTGGTGATAAAAAAATTTGATACAAAACAATCATGTTAATACATTAGTTTTAGAGTAAAAAATGAACAGTTTTAAGGAGCAAATAATTTGGGACAGAGGGAGTATCTAACTACCACAACAATTTGCAACAGTTTGGAACAGTTTTAAGGAGCAATATGAACAATTTAGGGACCGGCCTTAAACTACCACAAAAATTACAATGGTTTTGTTTGTTTTCTAGTTTAGTTTTAGTGTTGATGACATCATCATTTCTCTCATTTCTCGCTCTATCTCTCTCTACTCATTACACCTGCTGACATCAACAAAACAAAACAAAATAATCTAACCAAACACAGCCAAGGCCTCCTAAAATTGGAACTACATCAACTACAACAAAAATTCGTAGGAGAATGATAAATTTACATGGAAACAAGATCTATACAAGGTATATTTTTTTATTTTTACAGATTGTGATGCCCATGATCAATACCCAACAACGGAGAGAGAGAGAGAGAGAGAGAGAGAGAGAGAGAGAGAGAGAGAGAGAGAGTATGTACAGGAATATGGAACGGTGAGTGAGAGAGATGGCCGGATTCTTCAACGGCGGACGACGACGGTTGCCATAAATCGCCGGAATGGAGGAAGATAGAGAGTGAAGATCGAAGTGAGACAGAACGAAAGATTCAATCGGGTTTCAGTATTAAAGCCCTAGTTCAATCGTCCATTGCATTTTATTTAACTTTAACGTAATTTTTTGTAGCTTTTCGGTATTAAAGCCCTAGCACAATCATCCATTGCCTCCACTTGGCAAAGGTGTGGTTGCCAGGTGGACGTTGATGTAAAACGCGGACTGTAATTGCGTTTAAGATTAATTAACGCAATGGTTGTAGAGCAAGGACTGTGTTGTGCATTGGATGCACAACAAGCGTGCTGCGCGGCAAGTATGGGGCCCACCCCGTGTCCTATTGTTTGATCCGAATCGTTCATTTTGTTTGTCTCATCAATCATGTTAGTCATGCAGAAATTCTGATTGAACGGACATCAGTAACTACTTGATCGGTGACCATTTAGCTTTTAGTTTTGTGGGAAAAAATTACATGCAACAGTACTTTAGGTTTTCGTTTTCAAGAAAAATGATCACCAATCAAGTAGTTATCAATGTCCAATCAACCTGAATTTTTGCGTGGATGACATACTAGACAGGACGAACAAAATGAACGATTTGGATCAAAACAGCGAGAACCCGAATGGCATCAAACTGCTTAGCAAGAAGCGTGTGAAACAGGCCGCGAGTGCATAAAGATCTCTCCTCCCCAACAAGGATGGAGGTACCCTATGGCTATTAGGGGCCGGATGACATACTAGACAGGATGAACAAAATGAACAATTTGGATCAAACAACAGAACCCAGAATGGCACCAAACCTGCCGCGCAGCACACATGCTGTGCACAGCACAGTCTCTCCTCCCCAACAAGGATGGAGGTACCCTTTGGCTATTAGGGGCCAAGGCCCCTGCCCAATCCAAAATTGCCACTGCAAATATATTTTTTTTTTATAGTGTAAAACTTTGATTGGCCCCCTGCCAGAACTGAAACTAAAACAATCTTCACATGTTGATTGAACAAAAACACTTAAATATTGTGTTTTGCATTTGGTACTATCGAGACATTTGTTAAGAGCACTTAGATATTCACTGTGTTCACTTCACATTTCTAAAAAAAATTTCAAAAAGATTCTTTCTTCATCTTTCATATTTGCAATCATTAATTACATTTCTCTCTCTACTCACACCTCTCTCTCCAATCATTATTTTCATTTTTCTCTCTATCTCTCTCCAAAACCCATCCAAACACTATCTCAAAAATATTTCTCAAAATTCTCAACCAAACAAAACCATTGTGTTTTTAAAATTTTGTTGTTTATGTTGTGGCCTCCTCGAATATGAAATCCTGCCTTCGCCCCCGCTCTCCAATAGTGGTTCCTATAAAGAGTAACTTTACAAAATGTTTCAAAACAGGAGCAGTGGCCAATGTGTTTTGTAAATGAGTGTATATGAGCCAAAAAATCCTCATTCACAAATCTCGCCATGCCGGTTAGAGAGAGCTGCAGAAGAGAGAGAGAGAGAGAGAGGGAGAAGAGCCCGACATTGTTCAGACTAAACAAGTAGCCCATCTATCTATATCATCATGGTTAATTTCTACGTGCATATGGGTCGAGGGAATGAGCCCTTGCCCTTAGATTTCCACAGAAAAGGGCCCGACATTATTCAAGAAATCAATAAATGTAGTCGAAGAAGTTTCCCTGAGATTTTTCTTCTGACACGTAACCAACTCTCTCTCTCTCTACTCACCCATTGTTGACTCTAGCTAGAATGACCAAGTCCAATGTCTTCTCCGCGTCGTCGCTGGAACAAGTACAAATGGAGTTAAGTTTCTTCTCAGGCAGTCATACCCACACCAGGCATTCAGGCTATTCAACTTTCTAATTTGAGGTACTTGAGAATTGAGATACATATATATTTATTGGCGATTTTCTTCTATTTCCAATTCTGAATTAACTTTTATTTTTCTTCTTTTATAAGGCAAAAAAACAAAAATTGCCTAGTACCCTTGTCGAAGATGAAATTGAGGGAGTGAAGCTTTGTGGCTGAACCTATGTTGAAAAGAGGGGGAGAAAGATGTTTTTTCAGATGAAGAAGTGTTAATTCGAGGAATTTCAGGTATATTTAATCATCAGATAAATTGGCATTCTTTGTCCTTTCCTTTTATTATTGAGTGCAAATTACAAGTGGTAAAGTTTATGTGGGTTCAACTACATTGCCTCCTGATTATATATCGTTTGAATATGGGATATTCTTTAAGTCATACTATAAAGAAAGCATTAGCCGTTCTTGTCCGGTCTTTGAGGTGGTGGAGGAGATGGTTGTTGATGTATGGCTGTTGAGGACGATAGGCAGACCTATTTTGCTGGGTTAAGAATCGCCTTGATTTTGCTTCTGAGGAAAATGAGGATGATTTTGCCAACCCGGATTATAAGCATTGGAAGATGGATTATTAGCCAGATTGGTGAATTCCTGTGCATTATTAGAATATCTTTGTGCAGCATTAACTTGTTCTTAAACTAATTTAGGGTATTGAGAAGCAAAACAACAATCTGCCACACAGTGGGCATGTAACAACCTGGATCCTCAAGTACCTCTAAATAAAAGTAATGAATGATCGACTCATTGACGCCACAAATTTATAACAACTGAATCCCACAATAAAATTGTATAGACTAAACAACAAAAACCCAATATTTTCCATAATTTACCATATAAATATTTCATACTTTTCAGTTTTCACCTTGTCTTACTAGTTCCCTTCTTAAAATCGCTTTTCCCATATATATGCTCCACAATAAGCATAAACGACAACTCAACACAATATCAAATCATTTCCCAATTATAAATAAGTACACCCACATAGATATCAAACTCACAAACCAAAAAACAAAATTCCATGCCACCGTTCCATGAGGATCTCTATTCATTTCATAATACAACAAAACCACCAGTAATAATAATAACAAACACAATTCAAATAGTAGAACACTTTAAATAACATTTCCTCCTCAAATTGCTTTCTTCTTAAGCTATTGTTTGTACCATATCTGGACCATATACGTGGCAAAGTATTTTTTTGAAATGGTGATCAATGAAAATCCCTATTAATCAGGAGATGCTTATCTCTAGGAGAAATGATGAGGCGGTTGCCTTATTTTTAGGGGGATAAATTTTCAAATTTGAAATTATATTAAGCCGAAAACACATGTGATAATTATCAAGTTAATGGTTAGTTATTTTCAGCTAAATGGAAGATGTGGGACAAGCAGTTAGCAAGAGCAAAATAAAAAAATGTACAAATCAAGGAACATGATCCAAGAACATGGGCGGTTATTCATGGCAGTTACAAGGCTTATGAAGCTCTATAAATACAAGCCTTAGTGCAACTTTGCAAAGGTCCATGCCCCAAATGCTCACAGCAGCATTGTAATTGATTTCCTAACCATCGAGTTAGTTGATTGTTATTCCCTCAATCATGTCTGTCACCTCTCACCTCCTATCTTTGTCTTCTTTCTCCTATTTCTTTTCTATGTAATCTTTTTTTCCTTTTGTTGTTGAAGTCCTTGTGCAAGGCACTCGAACCTTTGTAACTTAGTTCCTCTTAATCAAGTTACCACTGTTGCTTGAAAAGAATATATTCAGATTCTAGGCACTTTTCTTTATTATTCTTCTAGAGATCTCCTATCTCCTAGCACGCTCGCTTTCTTACAACACCACTCGGTGTTGGCATTAACAATTCTCCTGTCCCTGGAGAATTTCGTGTCAACATTTTTGGCACGCCCGGTGGGACACATTTAAGGCGACAAGTTTTGTTTACGATGGCTAGAAAAGGTACTAACAAAGGAGGAGCTAAGAATACAACGACTGGAAAAGATATCCTTGAGGAAGTACATGTTACTGAAAGCCAACCTCTTGCAATTTCTCATGAGGATCTCAAGGAAATGGTTGTTGGAATGCGAGATGTCATAATCGAAACCAATACTGGTTTATCAGAGGATTTGACAAAATCAATTGTTAGTGCACTACAGAAAATGAAGGAGTCTTAGGAGGATCTTAGCAAAACTATCAAGGATATGATGACACTCTTGACTGACAAACTTTACCTAGTTGCATCTGTGATAACAAGTGCAAGTCCTAATAACGAGCCTCCTAAAATGTCTAGTGCTCAAGGTTTTATCCTGGGTAGTTACTATGCATCTTCTTCAAATTCTCTATCTCAGCCACACGGGGGGGCAAAAAGAATCCTTGGCATTGGAAAGTTGAAATTTGGAGCGTTTACTCACATCAACACTACTCCAAGACAATGGAAGGAACCAAATCCTTTGTTTGCAATAGGATCTCATGGTTCTCAACCTGGTGGTTTGTTACCTACTCCTCAAACCCAAAATCAAGTCTTGTTGAATAAGGAGCAGGTGATCGAGTATGTTCAGGAACAATTTGGCCCTAGATTACAAAAATTTGGTCGTTCTGTTTATAAGAAACCATATAATGAAGCCATGGATCGTGTTGAATTTCCCGAGGGACATAAAGTTCCAGATTTCACTCAGTTGTCTAGAAAAGATACCAGATCTATAGTGGAACATGTTGCTCGCTTTACAATCCAATGTGCTAAGGCAGCAAGTAATGAATTCTTGAAGATGAGGTTATTTTCTAACCCATTAGCTGAAATTGCATTCACATGGTATATTAATTTACTTGCTAATTCGAAATAACAGTAATGAATGATCAATTGGTTCACGTTACCAATTTATAAGAACCCAATCCCACAATAGAATTGCAGCAAACTACACAACAAAAACCCAATATTTTCCATACTTGACCATACAAATATTTCATACATTTCACCAGTTCCCTATATGCTCCATAGCTTCACAATAGAGCTGAAGGAAACAAAATCCTTAGACAGCTCTAAAACCCCTCCCTGGTTACTCTCTCGCCTCTTTTTCTTCTTCAAAACCATCCCCATTTGTTTGTCTTGTTCTATTTTTAACCTCTATGTCATAAGCTCCTTACTCACCCATGGTTGAAAACTTGTCCCCCCACCTTCCTTTCTAATCCTTTTCTTTTCTTTTCTTTTTTTTTTTTAAATTCTTATCTATCTTTATACTACCACATATGAAGATGCCAAAAAAAAAAAAACAATAAGATAAATAGGTGTTATCTAGTCCGGGACTCATAGTTTTAGATCAAATTTTCATGATCCGAACTGTCCAATGTGTTTAAAACGTGTTTTTGAGGGTTTCCGTGAGAAATCATCTAAAACAAAATACCATAAGGGCTTGATCTGAGCAGTTTTTCACAAAAATTGTATATGTACAGTTTTTGTTCAAAATTGCTCGGATCAAGCCCTTCCCGATAATTTATTTTTTTTACAATTTCTTGTGGGACCCTTAAAAACACATTTTAAATACATTAGACGGTTTGGATCATGCAAAAACAAGTTTTAAAACCTTCAAAACATCAAAAAACCTTCAATCCAGAATCCTTGACTGAAAACTGGGCATGTATATATATATATATACACACACGTATGTATGTGCACTTCATTCACGTGCACATACACCTCATTTGCAATTTCCATAAAGCATTTATTTGCTTGCATGCAAAATTGAAGACAAATATTCTCCTTTCTAGTTTGGATTATTACAGGGCATGATTAGAACACAAGGAACAAAACTCTTGAAAGCTGGAGAGGAGGGGGAAGACGAGGCTTGCCCTACAAAAAAATAGTTCATCTATACGTTGGATTAAGACATCAACTTTTTGTGCTAAGTCATGAGAGGGTTGAATTTCATAGAGACAACAACTTGTAATGCTAAGTCATTAGAGGGTTGAATCTCATAGACTCATCGTTGTTTAGACGCTGCTGATACAGGAACTACTCCTTAGTTAACTTTCAGATAATGTGGGCACAACCACGGTCAGGAAGAAGGCTACCCACCACTTTTCACCGGTTAGAGAGGCCCTCTTTAAGAATCGATTCTATGACTAAATAGTAGAAGTACTACTCCTCTCCCTAGAGGTAGAGGCATTATGTTATGATGTCTCACTTATGAGATTAAACAACTCCCAAGCTTGATCCTCTGTCTTATTCATTAAAGATCCACCACGAGAGGCATCAACCATCAACCATTTCAGCAACTTGGAGGTCAATCACGCTTTGCCATGAATGGAATCGGTGATTTGTCATGTTTCGGATGTCGGTCACGCTTCGCCCTAACTAATTCAAGAATAAATAAAAAAGGTCTTTCAAACTCAAGATCAACAAAGGAAATGACGCATACAAACTAGACTACATATGACCCAACAACTCTAAATTCTCTAAAAACAAAAGAACTCAAAATAGAACTTACAGTGAGTCAACGAAATCGCTTTAAACTGTCTTGCCACTTGTGAACCGAACTTCAAAATTCGTCTTGCAACCTGTAAGCTCAACTTCGAAATCTTGAAGTCTGAGAATCTAGAGAACCAAAACAAGTACAAGAAACTATTAAATAAAACCTAACCTAGGAATTGAAATGAAAACCAAATTAAACTTATTGACATTGCCTTTGAGTTCCTGGCAACATCGTCAAAATTTTCAACTTTTGTTAATCTGTGGCACCCCATCTCCCATTCCTTCCTTTGGTCAGGAATGGCAGGTTGTACTAGCTCAAAATCCTCAAAGGCTCAAACGCAGTAAAGGACTTGACCCCCGTCCCCCTTAATTAACCATGTATCATTACCGTATGAAAATTATCAATTTTTTATCAGCAAAAAAATTTATTAATCTTTGAAAACAAATTAGATTCAACGGATCCAAGAATAAGAACACCAAAGACCCAAATGGGAAAAATAACAAGACTCTAAATGGATGGTAAGACACTAGCCAACCAAAAATACCCCAGACAACCCAAAAAAAACCTGATCCAGAACCACAACAGGCAGGGACGACCACAAAACCACCTCTCAAATAACATAATTTTGTTGCATAATAATTGTCTTAATGCATCAAATTAAACAACACTGGTTTGATGACTAGCACTGTAATGTCGGAGCACCGTGGCAAGTTATGGGTTGTGGATGTAGGCAAGGAGTTTGCTTTATCACGGACTCATAGCAGCCGAATGCTATGACAGCTGTGGACTTTGATACTGATGACTACGATCTTGTCTCGGCCGACCCTCTAATTAAGTATATGGATTAATTGTGCCAAAAGAAAAAACACCAGATCAATAAGGGAAAATGTAGGAAATCTACATGAAGTAAAAATCCTTTGAAAGCTACGATGTTTTCTAGGACGAATAGTCAGGATCATAAAGAGAACAATTCGAGGAATTGAAGTTGGGCTTGAAGAAAGGAAGTAACGATCGCCCACACATTTGACTCAAGAGGAAGTTAGTTGCGAGATTCACAATAGGAATTCAAGGTTAATCAAGCAAGCTCGTTAGAATATGGAGTTGAGTGCTTTGTGGGGGGGGTTAAATATTATGGAAGGGAGAGCTATAATATAAAGAAATATTTAGAATTGGGAGGAGTTGAAATTTATGAACAAGAAATTGAAGCGCTTGATGAACTGGAGGAAGGTGCCTCCATTTCAATGGCGTTCTCATTAAGGGGGTGTTCCACTAAGGTGATTTTTTTGAAAAAATTGGTTTTTCACGGTTTTTTATGTGATGTATTGTGAGAGAATAACCTATCTCGGTTTTTGGAAAAAATAGTTTTTTGTTAGTGGAACACCCCTTAAGTTTTCGTTGTTTGTGGGAGCTATGTGGTGCTGACCCCATTATCAATAGTTTGCTTTTTGGATGTTTCGGCTTTTTGGGTTTTTTAGCTTCTTTGGCTAGATTTTTGTTGCTGTTGGTTTTGCATTTTTTTTTCTCATAGCTGGTTTTTGTAGAGGATCTTCTAGGGTCGTTTTTTCTTGCTTGTAGCTTTTGGGGGTGTTTTGTGGTCCTTGTTTTGTATCTGGATCAGGTGTTTTGGTTGTCTGAGGTGTATTTTATGTGCTTTGTGGGGGCTGCACTCCCTGAATTTTCGACATACTTTTAGTACACTTTTAGATTTTTTTGTAAAATTACTAAAAAGTAGCCCCCGCAAATTAGGCAAAAATGGTGATCCTGCGTCCACCACTATAGGCTGGTATCTTACCATCCATGTAGTTTCTTGTTTTATTTCCCTTTTGGATCCTTGGCGTTTTTTGTCTCGTGCCGGTGTAATCTTTGAAATTTGTTTTCAAAGATTATTAATTTTTTGCCGATCAAAAAAAAAACATATTCATTCAAGTCAAAAGACTCCAATCGAGGTCAATCATTCCGTCGTTAAGGGCCGTCCTATTTGTAGTCTACAGCGTTGTGACCCGCCCTCCAAATTTATGGTCTCATGCAATAAAGACTAAAAAGAATAAGCCTTTCTTGGCCAGTATCAATTCTTATTTGTGGTCTCTGTCGTTTCTCGAAATGGGGCTCCAAGAGTCAGTGGCCAGTGTCGTGACAGGCGACACCACGGTGAAGATTTCCAAGTGTTGCTTTACTACACAACATGTGTTTTAATGCGTCATAATGAGGACGTTGCTTTGATGCACATCATGTGTGTTTTGGTTGTCTGGGGTGTATTTTATGTGTTTTGGTTGAAAGAATTTTTATTGTCAACAAGGATTTGCTTATAGATTTGTTCATGTTTTTTTAATCTTAAGTTTCTGTACCTGTGCAGAACTTATGTAGGACACAACAATTGACTGATTGCAGTCCACCATTGCTGACTCTGGAAAAGAGCAACCGATCTTCCAGCCGGGGGTCACTTTCCTGTCATTGACGAGCAGCTTTTTTTACTTTTTGCACTGAGCTATTGTCACAATTACCCCCTTCGCTTCATTGTATACCACCCGAAACCATGCTAATGCTCTGTTCTCCTCTGTCAGTTTTTGTATCTCTCTACTTCTTTCTTCCTCATGTTAGTCTAGCCATTGTGGTTGATTTCCCTGCACCTTATGCCCCAACTGATAACCTGGCCGTTAACTGTGGTTCTTTGGGCAACTCAACCACACCAGATGGACGGGTATGGATTGGAGATATTGGCTCGAAATTCACCCAGTTGCAGCAACCAAAAGGTAAATCAATTACCTCAAAAGCCTTCGACCAACATTCTGATACGGTCCATACTGTTCCATACATTACTGCTCGGATCTCTCGTTCACCATTCTCGTACTCATTCAAAGCCAACCCGGGCCAGAAATTTATCCGTCTTCACTTCTATCCAGCATTTTATCCTGGATTCGAACGGTCGAAGGCCTTTTTCACGGTGAAAGCTGGTCCGTACACTTTACTTAGCAACTTCAGTGCCTCCCTTACTGCTGACGCGTTGGGAAAGAAATCTTTTGTTACAGAATTTTGCTTGAACGTGGTTGAAAATCAAGCATTAACCATAACTTTCTTTCCATCTCCTAGCAGTACTTCTGATGTTTCATATGCTTTTATCAATGGGATTGAGATCGTCTCCATGCCTACTGGTCTTTATTACACCCAAGGCAATGATCCAGGGGCCCCAGTTGTTGGCCAGAACTATCGATTTTATATTGGAAACAACACTGCTCTTGAGGCGGTTAAGCGTTTAAATGTTGGCGGTGGTTCAATTTCATTAGTTGAAGATTCTGGTATGTACCGGGAGTGGTCAGAAGACTTGAATCACCTGGTAGAACCAAGTGTCATACCAGTGAGTACGGTCATTCCAATCGGATACACAACAATACCCACTTACATAGCGCCCGAAAAAGTTTACCAAACATCCTGGTTGGTGAGTCCGGCCAGAAATTCCATCCAGGTGAAAAATTTTACATGGAAATTGCCCGTGGATTTGGGATTTAGATACCTCATTAGGCTCCATTTTTGTGAGCTTCAATATGGGATAAAAGATAAAGGCCAGAGGCAGTTCCGTATCGTCATAAATAAGCAAATAGCTGAGGATTATGCTGATATTATCAAATGGAGTGGTGGAAATGGGGTTGCAGTGTACAAGGACTACGTGGCTATGATGGAGGGGGACAGAATGGGGAGTAAGCGCGATTTGCTAATAACTCTGCAGCCTCATAGCCAGAAGGCAAACGCGATCTTAAATGGGTTAGAAGTACTCAAGTTGAGCAATCCTGACAACAATCTGGCTGGTCCCAACGTCGAACCTCTGGTGGATGCTTCGACATCCAAGATGCCAAAAAAGCCCCCCAAAAAAGCTTCAGTTTTTCACTCTGTGAATTCGATTGTGAACCGCATGGTTGTTCTCATTACTTTTGTCAGCGTTTTTGTCCACCAACTGTGCATTTGGGCAGAAAACTCTGGGGAAACAAACATGTTACAGGCAACCCCAAAGGAAGCTTGTCGTCGCTTTTCACTTGCTGAGATGCTATCGGCAACCAGAAACTTTGATGACACTTTTATCGTTGGTTGTGGCAGATTTGGTAAGGTGTATAAAGGGTTCATCAATAACGGGGCCACTATTGTTGCTGTGAAGCGATTGAATCCCATGTCCAGGCAAGGACCCCATGAATTTTGGACTGAGATCGAGATGCTTTCCCAAGCTTCGCACACACATCTTGTCTCTTTGGTAGGTTATTGTGATGACTCCCATGAGATGATTCTGGTTTATGAGTATATGGCACATGGAACCCTGGCTGATCACATCCACAAAGCCAACCGAAATGATGATGGAGTTCCTTGTTTAAATTGGGAGCAACGGTTGAATATTTGCATTGGTGCTGCACTTGGACTGAACCATCTTCATGCGGGTACCCAACATAGAGTCATCCACAGGGATGTGAAGAGCACAAATATTCTGTTGGCTGAGGATTGGGTAGCTAAGATTTCTGATTTCGGACTGTCTAAAATGACCACAACAACCCAGTTTGGCAGCTATGTTAGCACAAATGTAAAAGGCACCTTTGGGTATTTAGATCCGGAGTATTTCTTAACCCATAAACTGACGAGGAAATCTGACGTGTATGCCTTCGGGGTGGTACTATTGGAAGTGCTGTGTGGGAGGCGAGCAGTGGATACGAAGCTCGAAGAGGACCAGTATAACCTAGCCATATGGGCCCAAGATTGCATAAGGAAGGGAATAATTCATCAAATCGTTGATCCCCATTTGAAGACACAAATCTTGCCAAATTGTCTTAAGGTGTTTGTGGAAGTTGCTATGAAATGCCTACATAATCATTCAAAGGACCGACCTACCATGGATGATGTGGTGGGAAGCCTTGAGCTTGCATTGGCAGCACAGGAGAGCTCGAGTTCTTGTACAGACGAGGGAATCAGACTTGGTGCGGCAGACATCTACCAAATAGTAGGGGCTATACACTTGGATGGTGCTGATTTGTGTCTGGAAAATCCCGCATTTGAGCAGGACCATACAATTCTGTCTAGCAACCCAACTAACCTAACAATCACAAAGTTGGATCAAAGCATGACACTTACAGCTAAAGGTAAGGATTCGCAGAGGGAGAAGAAAAAGGAGGACGACAGGGGTTGGTTATCCTGGTGGTTGAGGAAACAGTTAAGGCGTAGTCCCAAAAAAGTGAAGGAAAAAGGTTCCGTACCTTTAGAGGACCTATGTCGTCACTTCCCGCTGTCTGAAATTCGTGCAGCCACGAATAACTTCAGTGAAGTTCACCTCGTTGGAGGCCCAAGTTATTTCGACAAATTATACAAAGGCTGTGCAGCCGACAGAATTCTTATGTTTGCGATCAGAAGGTTTATACCAAACTCATCTTTGGAGGACTATTGTAGGCTTGCCACAGAAATCCTCGATGAGCTCCAACCGAAGCTCCATCACGTCCAGATTCCAGTTGGATGCTACATTGAAGGAGGTGAGATGATCATCGTATATGATTACATGGGCAATGGATCACTCGGTGATTATCTGTTTAGAATGAATGGTGATCCTCTTCCCTGGAAAAAACGGCTTGAGATCTGCATCAAGGTTGCACAAGGGCTACAACAACAACACGTGCATTCCAATTTGAGTCCAATGTTAATCCATCATCTCGATATAAACACTAACAAGATCATGTTGGACAATGATTGGGTTCCCAAATTCCTGTTGGACATCGATCGGTTTCCCTGTGATACGCGTTTGATGTATTCTGAGGTATTGGTGCCTAGTAACGTGGCAACTATGGGCAAAAGTTTGACGCATCATGTTAGCACTAGATATTATGCACCAGAGTACATCCTATCCGGCGGGGTGATGCAAGATTCCCATGTGTACTCATTTGGAGTTGTGTTGTTGGATGTGTTGTATGGTCGCAACGCCCTCGGCCCTATGTTGCATTGCGGTCACTGGACTTCGGTAGACTGCTTCAAGAGTTGCATGAGCAGGAAATGCATTGGTCACATCATTGATCCCTATCTGATGGGGCACGTGACGCCAGAATGTTTCCGAGAATTTGTGAAAATTATAAATGACTGCTTGCTTCATGAACGGATCAAACGGCCATCGATGGCTGACGTGGTGGGGAGGCTCGAGTTCATTCTAGAGCTGTTGGAAACTTCGGGGAATCACGGACAGTTCAGCATTGCATCCGAGGATGATCGATCGGAAGCATCATTCAAGGAAGTCATCTATCGAGCTTACGACAACGCTTTGTTCAATAACAACGACAACATTGCATCCGAGGATGATCGATCAGAAGTATCATTCAAGGAAGCCGTCGTCTATCGGGCTTGCAACAACACTTTGTTCAACAACAAGGATCCCTTGTCCATTGACAGGGATTACATCGTCATGAATCCCGATGCAACAAGCTTCTCTGGGCCAGTTAATCAAATTAAGATGAGTTCAGCTGCTTCTGATGATTCTGATTATCATTCAAGTAATGAATCTTCCTCGCTAGAACCAAGTTTAAATAGCAAAGAATGAATTGTAATCCAGAAGATTAAAATAAGTGGAGAATAAAGAGGGGAGTTGAGGAGTGAATGAGGGCTATGCCAGCACATGTTGTTGCTGGGTTTTCGACGGTGGATCTGGCAGAGATAAGCCAGAGTTAAATCTGGTAGTTGCATGTCTGTTCTATTTGTGAGGTGTGCATTTGTATTACTTTCAGTATAAATAAGTGTGTGTATTACGTTTGTAAGTGTGGGAGTCCCAAGTTTTGTGAGGCAGAGAGAGAGATATAGAGAGAGAGAGAGAGAGAGAGTAAGGAGAGTGAGAGAGGCTGCGTAGTATGTGTGTATGTGAGATTGAAAAGTGTGAGAGTGAGAGTTTGTGATTGTGTTTGAGTTTCATTGAATAAAATCAGTGAGTTTGTGTGAGTACATATATCTCTGTGATTTCCAATTTAAATGGGCTTCTCACCACAGTTCTGGTAATTTTCTTTTTCATTCATGAGTATATCTCGAGTTGATTTTATTGTCTGTACCATGAAAAGTGTTAAAACGGTAGAAGTAAAGAAGCTCACAATTTTCATGTCTTGCCGACTTGTCAATTTCATCCAAAAAAATCTAACCTCAGCCTCCTCCTATGAAAATCAAAGGGCAGTGGCCCATTCCTAGACTTGTACTCACAACTCAAAAGAAAAAAGAGCAAGACAAGAAACTTTTATAAAGTAGTATGTTTGGCCTCCTTTTTTTGCATTTTGGGTGTCTCAGAGAAAATTCCAAAATGGATCTAAAAGACATTTTGGAAAATACTGTATAAATCACCTCTTGAGGACTTTTTTGAATTTCTAATCACCCTTTCACTCACAAAACCCTTCTGCAAAATTTAATTATGTACATTTATTTTTCCTTTTTTTTTTTGTTCTAATACAGAAAAATCTTTTACACATAACATTCTCGTTATACTGCAAAAACCTACAATCTACAATTCACAATCCCAAATTCAAAATATTAATTTGAAAAAATAATTCGCTTCGAAACCCCACGTACTCTAATTACGGTATGAGCTTCAAAGCACTATTATAAATTTACATTATAAATGCAGAAAAAGAGTAGTACATTCTAAGAAAAGTTACATGTGTTTATCATCTTCTACTAACCTTCATGCAGAATCCTTGAGCTTAAAATCCCCTCTCTAACCGAAAAATGGTGATAATATCCCCCTGATCTTTGAGCTTGACAGAAATTTATGATGTGAAAACACAGCCTTGAATACATATCCCCATCAGATAGGCAAGTTGACACAAAAATATGATTTGGATTGGCTTGAAAACATTGCCCAAAAGCTCCATTCCTAAAAAACGCTCCATTTCTCGCTACAACAAAGCAATCCAACAATGCAACCTAAGCTAAATTCGATCACAGCTCATCTAAAACTCTCTGAAAGACTGAAACCCGAGACGCTTTAGAATAAAAGTTACTGGAGTATTACCATTGTTCGGTGGATTTTTGTTTTTTGGGTGGTGCTTCATCAAAATATTTACAGTTAATTGTTATCTTGACAAGAGTGAATTAAAACTTGCAAACATGTAGTGTGAATTTAACCCTTGGATGAAATCTGCTAAAATTAACATTTGTTAAAATAAATAGATGATTTTAGAAAATGAGAAAAAACTTTGCTAAAATCAAAAAATAAAAATGTGGGAGATAAAATCAAATATTTTAACAAATGATTTTCTCATTTTTTAAAATCAACAGTTAATTTTAGCAGATTTTATCAAATAAAAAAACTCACCCGAATTCAGACTTCAATTGAATAAGTAAACGGGTTGTTTCACAAATTGACTTAAATTTAGCAAGTTAATGAAACTGATTTATTGACTGAAATTAGGTTTAACGTGTTGTGAAAGGGTGATTTGTCATAATAAATTAATTTTGAGTTTAAACTAATTTTATGGAACAACCCAAAAATATTCGAAAAGGATAAAAACATCTCCAATCCAACACCCATCAAACCTCTATTTTAGAGAATGAAAAAAATAGGGTAAATTTCGGTTACCTCCCCTGAGGTTTCTAACAATAACAGATACCTCCTTTTAGGTTTCTAAAATTGCATTGATTTCCCCTGATAGTCTTGTCAACTAACTTATATTAATGGAAAATGTGAAATTACTTTTTTACCCCTTCATTTATCTCCCTTGAGGTTTAATTATAAGGCCCATCTTTTAGAACTTTTTCGGGACATGTTTTGGAACTTTTTTTTGTATGAGTAAACTATAATTTTATTCTTTAAATGCAATTAATACTTTAATTCCTTAGAACAGTCATGGACTACATATTTTGTTACCTCAATATTCCAATGAAGTGTCTTTATTCCATGACTTCAAGACAATGTGCATGATTTCAACATAATATATATATATACACACACACACACAAATTTTGACACAAAAATGAAAAAATAACACTCCATCTCAGCCCTTGATTTGGACGGCTAAGATTAGAATAGAATACCCTCTCTCCTCCCTCTCCATTTCCTCACGTATTCTCTCTCTTTCTCTCTCTCTCTCTCTCTCTAATCAAACAATAACTCCCTCTCCATTCTAGCAAACCCGAGCTCCGACCAAACCAGCTCCGGCCAACCTCCGACTCCGGCGAAAAACATTTGGCTGTGATGATAGCTTTCTTTGAGGTAGAGGATCCAACCCGTTTATTGGTGGGGTATTCATAGGGCTATGAAAGATGAAGGGATTTTTCTGCCATTTTCTCTGATGAACTAATGGGGTTGCAGCCATGGCGGAGTGACTCTTTTCTGATCATACACATAACAACGCCTAACCTTACATGATACTCGGTAAACATGCACATCTTTTCTAGACCTGATTTGTGAGTTGTTTGGAATTTCGAAATAACCTCTTATTTGGGGGTAAAAAATGGGTACAATTCTTCAAATTTTGAAAGTGATCGAGTTGTTGGTGTAACTGGGTCCATTTTAAAGAGTTCATATTCTCGGTGTTTTCTGCCAAATTTGTTCATATGTGAAGGGGAAAAAAAACAAAATAGATTAGAATTCTTAATGGAATTGTCTTTTTCAGAACCAGATTTGGGGAAAAGGAAAAATTAACCTAGATTAAGGATTAGGTGGAGCATAGTCGGCCATGTCTGTCGTGAGGGAGGGAGGGACTATGGAGGGAGGAAGAGATAGATTAGGTGTGACTGAGATAGAGGATAGATAGTACAATCTAATCTCAACCATCCATTTGAATGGCTGAAATGGAGTGTTAGTTTTTGTGTCAAAATTTGTATCCCTGAAACTGGCCCCTATATATAGAGGTCAGATCCGTGAACACATATTTTGCACATCCATTTTGACACTCCATCTTAGCCCTTGAGATGGAGGGCTGAGATTGAAACTTAAATGAACAAGGTGCCACACGTTTATCCCCCGCCCTGGACCCTCTCTCTCCTCCGTCTTTCTAACTGAACTTTCTAGCCTCCTAATTCCTGATGGCCAGCCGACGACGAAGCGTTTCTCTGGTTATTAAAAAAAAAAAAAAAAAACTACGCTAGGACATTTATTTTCTAAACACTGGCCATGGTTTTCCCAGTAGTTTCTTTCAGTAATATAAGCAAACATTGGGTTGGCAACTTCAAAGATCTTAAATCTCCCAATTGATTCCCCAATTGATTCCACAAATTAGTTCGCCAGAATTTCTTGAACTGTCCGAGGTCTCCCAGGAGGTTTCCCCCCGCAAATCATGACAACAACGAACAATCTGATTTAACAAAATTAGAAGAAACAAATTACAATCCAAGGAAGAGTAATTATATACCTCTCGAGGAGGAGTTATTACAATGAACAATCTGATTTAAGTAATTTTTAAATACCCCTCGAGTATGAGTTATTATTATATGATTTCTGGCACTGGAGAACGGTGCCTAGCGAATCATCTCTCTCACTTGCCGTCGTTGCCAACATTACTCCCAAGGCCGACGATGCCGATCTGCTCTTCACCAACTTCCAGTACAGGTTCAACGTTTTGGGGGATAGAGAGAGGGTCGGGGGTCGTCATCGTCGCCAGAGGAAGAACCCGTCGTCAGGATAATAGGACTAGAGGGAGAGTAGGGAGTGAGGGGGGTTTAGTTGTTTAGCGTTCTGGGGAAGGAGAGAGAGTGTCTAGGGTGAGGGATTAACGTGTGGCAGCTTGTCCATTTAATTTTCAATCTCAGCCCTCCATTTCAATGGCTGAGATGGAGTGTCAAAATAGGTATTTAAAATATGTGTCCACAGATCCGGCCCCATATATATATATAGGGAAATCTTCTAGTCCAAACCTTCCCGAGAATAAGAAAAAATATTTTTTTATTTTGCAAATTATTTTTGGAAAATCTGAACTCTCCAATGTGTTAAGAATGTGTTTTCAAGGGTCTAAGTGGGAAATCTTCAAAAAAATACCGGGAAGGGCTTGATCCAAGTAGTTTTTTGCAAAAACTGTTTTTTTATAGTTTTGCGAAAATTGCTTAGATCAAGCCATTCCCAGTATTTTTTTTTTTTTTGAAGATTTTTCACGTGGACGCTTGAAAACACCTTTTGAACACATTAGATAGATCGGATCGTCAAAACAAAGCTTGGATCACGGAGGTCCGGAAGTCTGGAATCCGGACTAGAAGTGGAATATATATATATATATATCAATTAATAAGAAGGATTGTAAAAACAAAGAAGAAAGAACTTACTGAAAAGTACTGGTTTTATTGATGGTGGAAGATGGAAGTAATTTATAGTGAAAGGGTGATGTATGAAGAGGTTACAGAGAGGTGAGAAAGAGAGAGAGAGAGAGAGAGAGAGAGGGTACTCTGAAGTCTCCCATTGAAGGTTTAGAATACAACTATTTATAAGCGCTACAACCTACTGTAGCAGTTACTGTTTATGACGTCATTGATGATGTTTTACAAAAATATCTAGTACTGTTAATCATATCATGGATGACGTTTTGTGCTGCAGTTGTCGTTTTGTGCCGACGATTATTGTTGATGATGTCATGGATGACGAATTACCGATTCTTCTTCTTTTCCTTGCCTTTCAACATTTTTAATTAAATCATAGAGTCCCAAAGGTCCGCCTCTGTTGGATAAACTTTGGTGTCATCATTAGGATCCTGTGATTCACTGGCTAGGCAAGCAAACTGACCTTGATCCTGATCTTGTGAGGACATGGAGATGTCACTCTTTGAATTAGCTTGAGGTGGGCTCAGTCCTTGAATAGCCGAGTACTAATCTTTAATGATTTCCATGAGCTTAATATCTTGTTCATGTTCTAATAAATTTGGGTATTGATTTTGAAGCATCAACTTTATCCGTTGGATAAAATTTACTGGACCCTGAGATGGGTTATTGCTTGAGGCCTGACTCATATAATCAGCCTGATATTGTTCTACAGTTTCATTGATAAATGCTAAACATTAATCAGTCTTAAAATGAGACCACCATTTGACAAAAAAATTTCTTTGAATTTTCTGGGATACGGAGATGATCTTCGGCTATTCCATATCCCCATTGCCAAATCCAAGTAATTCTGAATTCGGTACAAAACCACAATAGGTCTTGTCCTACCAGTGGGTTTACTGCTGTCATTCCCTATAACTTTGGATGATATTTATACCATACAGGGAATTGTTTCTGAAGTGATTCCGAAAAATTTTCAATTTCTGGTGCATGTTATTCTCCCCAATGGAGAAACCATGATGGAAATCCAGTTTCCTTCTGTAAAATCTCCGGATTTAAAATAAAGAACCATGAATGGGCTCTTATTGGCTTCTAATAATAAAATGCATATGTCCATGCTCGGGCATAATCCCAATAGTTATATTTTTGCTCATTTATTTTCAAAGTTCTGGTTGCAAATGTAGAAAGACCCCATTCCTGCGGATGCATCACTCTGACAATATAACATTTTGAAAAAGTGATTGGGGTTTTATGATCTGATTCAACCAGATGATGATGAGTAAGTTGTACTGATGAAGTCTCAGTAAGGATAGCCTCATAAATATATTGAGGTTTCCCTTCCTGAACTGTATACTGCTAATTTTGCAAATACCTCTCCTTGAGGCACCATGGATCCTTCAGATGTAAATTGGCTCTGATACCAATTAATAAGAAGGATCGTAAAAACAGAGAAGAGAGAACTTACTAAAAAGCACTAGTTTTATTGATGGTGGAAGATGAAAGTAATTTACAGTGAAAGGGTGATGTGTGAAGAGGTTACAGAGAGGTGAGAGAGAGAGAGAGAGAGAGAGAGAGAGAGTTCGGAATATATATATATATATAAATGCGTGTGTGTGTGTGGAATATAAATGAATAAGTAATACACATAAAAAGTATTTAAGTGAAGTTCTTTCTATTAAACAAAAATTTCACAAGTAACAGAAGTCCGGAAAAATTATTTTTGCTCATAAAATCAACACCAAGCGCCAAACACTAATTATTTTGACCTTCAATTTAAAACTCAAAGTTTGGACGTTAAATACTAGAGTTTGAGTTTTGTTTGTACGAGACTGCTGGCTAATTTTACCTCCCTTTTTTTTTTTTTTTTTGGATAAGATGGACATTAATTTGTGGTATGTAACCCCAAATCATCATGGCATTGTTTGGTTGCCAGTTTTGGGTCACTCTTAGTTTTGCTGACATTATTATTTTTCTCACTTTTCTCTCTATCTCTCTTCACTTATTACACCTGTTTACATCATCAAAACTAAACTAAACTCCCTCAAAACTATGAACGGAACATAGCCCATGAAACTCACTGATAACACAATCCGTTGCTTCATCAAGAAAAAAAACAATCCTTCCCCTTAAGATACTGTTGTGGTCGCAAGCATATCTTGCACTTCAAATCTATTGACAATTTTCTCCCCGAGCTGGTAGGCCCGAGCATTTACGCATTGTCGGCCCAGGCTGGTCCAGTAGGCACCAGCAATAAAAAAATGACGTTAGTACACTTTGATGTTACAATAAGGATGTGGGCTGAAATTTAAAATTGCTTACTGACTTGGTAGAATGCAGCTGATTCAAATATCAAGATGCTTTAACTTTAAGTTATGCATTTCTCCCAGGCAAAACAAGAAGTAAACAATGAGAAAAGGCACCTGGGGACAAGCAAACATGACTTAAGGAGAGAATCTGAACTCATTTCCTAGGTCAACTACTGAATATGTGATCTAAATCAAAATGAGCATTATTACCTCAGAGAAATCAAAGTCAAAGAAAAAACCAGTATTAGGAATGCAAAAACAAAGAAATCCCAGGCCATCAAAATGCACTCTAGGAGGCTTTTTTCTGTTAGAATGATATGTCCACTTCTCTTCATCACCACCCTCACAATCATAGTCTTCAATTCCAGAGTCTCTTACCCTAACCTCATTTTCCAATTTGGCACCAAAAACTCAGGTGCCCAATTGGCTGTACCTTATTCCCTTCATACCCAGATCTCCGATTTGCAGACCCAACTGGGCAGACTCTTAGAACAGCTCCATTCCAAGAACACAGGACCAAATTCGATATCTAAGTTCTCAGATCAGGTTCTCCACATTGCTCTATCCTTGGACAAGCTAGCAGATAGTCTACAAGCTTTTTACAGAAACTCTTCTAGTACGAACGAAACGAGCAATGTGGATGAAGATCTCACCAAGCCCGAGGAGAGCGAAGAAGAGCAAGGATTGCCACGCGGGAAAGTTTTTACCTCTGCTGAGCTTCAGAGCTATATTTTGCCCAAACCAAACAGGATTACTGGGAAGAAGAACTTCCTTGGGCTGGAAGCGGTTAATCCGTCTATTGGACTTGGTTGTAACGCTATGGCATCGCATCTAGACCAATACATGACTTACAAGCTCTATGGTTCATGCCCAGATGATTGGGACTTAGCTCAGAAGCTTCTACTTGGTGGGTGTGAACCACTACCCAGAAGAAGGTGCTTTTCAAAATCATCAAAAAAATACAGTAAGCCAGTTCCTTTCAACTCCTCTCTTTGGACTCCCCCAAGTGATGTAAACATTTTATGGAACAAATATAAATGCAAAGACTACTCGTGTCTCTTTGCGAATGAAACCATTGGCAAAAGAGGCTTTTACAAATGTTCTGATTGCTTCGACCTGTCGAAGAGAGCATGGGAAGCTCCAACCAAAAAGTCTGAATCAGCAGAGTTAACAGTTGATGAAGTTCTGAAGCTGAAACCAGGGGAGATCCGAATTGGCCTTGATTTCAGCCCAACAACCGGCTCTTTTGCTGCAATCATGAGGGAGAAAAATGTAACCATTGCTTCTGGTACAATAAACTTAGGGGCACCCTTTAATGAGGTGATAGCATTGAGGGGTCTACTTCCTCTGTACATCTCCATTGGCTCCAGACTGCCTTTCTTTGACAATACACTTGACATTATTCATTCTACATTGTTCTTCGACGGGTGGATAGGGATGGAACTCCTCCAATTTGTGTTGTTTGATTGGGACCGGGTGCTCCGACCCAAGGGGATAATTTGGGTGGACCGTTTCTTTTGTAAGACGGAAGATATGAAGATGTACTTGAACGAAATCAACAGACTTGGGTATAAGAAGCTGCTATGGAGGGTGGTGCAGAAGACGGATAAAGAAGGTGGTGAGCAGTTTTTGTCCGCTGTTCTTGAAAAGCCGGCTAGAGGTTAAACACTTGAGACTTGTCATGGTCTCCCAAACCAATCTGTCACTAATCACAGGTAGACCAAAACCTTAGTCACTTGTGATGTTTACGGACTTTAATTTTATTTCTCTTTTTCTGTTTTCAAATATAAGGTTATTTTTTCTGGTACAAAAGAAATCTACATAGAGGATCATCCACTTTCAACACCCACAAGGCCATGGCCATCAAACATATCTGTGATATTTTCAGAGGAATAATGGACATAACTCGATCACACACGAGCAAAAACCACTTGGCTAAGCTTGTTCACAACTTTGTTTCCTTCTATAAAAGAAATCTACTAAGAGGATCATCCACTTTCAACACCTACAAGGCCATATCCCAAGCAAACATATCTGTGATATTTTTCAGAGGAATATTTAACATAACTCAATCACACTCTTGCAAAACCCTCTTGGCTAAGCTTGTTCGCAACTTTGTTTCCTTCTATAAGAGCGTGCATAATGGAGATCCCTAGCTTTGCTACCAGACTTTTGCATTCCCCCACCAGAGAAAGGTATGGGGCGTTAGGCACTGGACCTTCTTTGATAGCTGCTTCAGAATCTGACTCAATCTCAACATTTTCCAATTGAAGCTCTGCAACGACCTTTAGCCCTTGGAGAATTCCTTGCAGATCCTTTGGAGCTTCCATCAGTAAACACCCATTGATCAGTTTCACATGGTTATGCCAAGACCCAAGAGGAGGCTTAAATGCCTCCTTAATTTCCTCTATTTATCTATGAATGAGCCGAATACAATAAGGATAATCTCTAATCACCGTTTTCAAAGAATTTTTGGCATTTCAAATAAACCAAGAAGTTGCAAGAAAAACCAAGTTCCAAGGCCCTGCCAGCAAATCCTGACTACTATCTCTGGTATCTCTGGCATTCTCAATCATTTCCCACTCCCTCCAATTTGGAAAACCTTCTCTTGGGACCTGCAAAATAGGGAAATTAGACCAATTTGATTCAGGTCTTCAACCTCTTTGTTAAACCTAGGACAACGGGCATTTTCGGTCATACTTTTAATGGACCTTTGATAATTATTGAGAATCTTACCACGTAAGCATAGCCAAGTAGAAGCCTTTGGTTTTTGACGGGTAACAGGTAGGGTTGGAGCTGGCTCATAACCAGAATTTAGAGTAAAGTTACCATTAGCACTCAAGGCCAAGAGCAGTGGAAGGTTCTCATCTGAATAGATGAGTTCCTCCCACAAAATAGACCTGATGAAGATTGAATTCACAGTCATTCACAATATTCAGAAGTCTATATCTCCTCTAAATTATTTCAGTCATCACAAAGGAAGTAAACAGTTCAGAGCTAAAAGTGGAAAGAATTTCTAACAGCCCATAGCTCTCTCAGTATGAACCAAACATCTCTAACACTACCAGGGAATTTTGATCAGCATAATGCCGTTTGTTCTGTTATCAATCTTCCCGTGCATTGACGCAATATGACTACAATATGACATTAAGACACTCTTCATTACTCTTCATCTTTCTTCCATGAAATAGCCTAGTAACTCTTCAACTTTGTCTCAATTCATCTTCTTCTTCTTTTTCTTGACAGAAGCCATCTATATCCCGACATTGTTCAAATGCCCCCATAAAAGCACTATTAGTGCATCAGAGAGCATCGTCAATGTGTTCTCCTTTACATCTTGGGCACTGGACCGTGATTATGGATCCAACTCAGGTTGCCTGCTCCACTGTCATCAGTTCAACAAGTTCCTTGACCTTTCTGCACTGGGCAGGTGATGAAATGCTTCAGGGAGTTGATAAAAAGCATCCCAAAGTTGAGTAGAAAATTCTCTTTAGGATAACACTTGGTACTTTAATCTAGAAACTGTAAGAATATATGATTCCTGGTACGAAAACTAAAACCAGAGTTCAGTCAAGCAGTTGATCAAACACCTGGGGAACAGATTCATGGGTAGGTTCGAAATATAGAGAAAAGAGGGCCAATGCAAGCGTTCCACAGCACGTACAAGGGAATGTGCTAAAAGGAAGTAACAAGCAAAGAGCTAAAAGTGTTAATAAATTCTAACATCCCATTGCTCTCTCAGAATGATCTAGTTATCTCTCACTCTAGCAGGGAATTATGATCCAGCATAACAACTTGGTTTTGTGATCATTTTTCCTATTACAGTTGAACAATATGATTTAACTATAATATGCCATAACAGGAAGGATTTGGTTGAGTGGGAGCATGGCAGCAAATAGGAATGTACTCTGCTTGCCGGTTTGACTCCTGCTGCCAGCAAAAAATCCTTTAAGCCACTAGAAGTTTTGCTACTCTTTAACCTCAAGCCTCGGGATTAGTTGACATGTGCATAAACTCGCTTGACAAGGAAACAAAACATAACCGGGTCTTAAGTCCCAATTTGGTCCATGATAGCCAGGAAAGCTGAGTCTTTGCGAATTACCGCCTCCCCATTAGCCAGACACCGGATAATAAAAGAACATAATTCTGAGATTAGGACACTCTTCATCTTTCTTCCATGTAATTGGTTCCAAACTCATCATCTCTGACCCAAATAATGGTCTTCGTTTTTCTTCTTCTTGATAAACGGCGTATATATATTCCATCATCGTTAAAAATGTTGAATTTTTACCGGTACGAGAACTAACACCAGACTTCACTCAAAAAGATGATCAAGCACCTGGAAAATGAGGGCCCATGCAAGCGTATCACAGGACGTACATGGGAAAGGTGTTAAATATGATATGAGTCACAGGCCTGCCCTGTGTTTTGCGAGGCTCCAACCCATATTCAATTTGAGGCCTTTCATATATATAGTATATATATAGAGTCTCGATCTAGTCCGGGATCTCTAAGTCGGAACTCATAGGTCCGGATCAAATTTTTATGATCTGAATCGTCCAATGTGTTCAAAAAGTGTTGTCAAGGGTCTTCACGGGAAATCATAAAAAAAGAATACCGAGAAAGGCTTGATCCAAACAATTTTTCGCAAAACTGTAAAATATACAATTTTTGCTAAAGACTGCTTGGATCAAGCCCTTCCTGGTTTTTTTTTTTTTTTTGCAGATTTCTCGCAAAGACCTTGGAAAATACCTTTTGAACACATTGGACGTCTCAGATCATGCAAAAACATCTTTTAAAATCTTCAAAATACCCAAAAACCTTTAATACGGGATCCTTGACTGGATCACCGGTGTATATATATATATATATATATATATATATATATAGGGTTTGCTTCACATCCGGACTTTTAATTTCCGCACCTCATGATCCAAATTTTTTTTTGACGATCTGATCCGTCTAATGTGTTCAGAAGGTGTTTTCAAGGGTTGACGCGAAAAATCTTCAAAACAAAATACCGGGAAAGGCTTGATCTAAGCAATTTTTGCAAAAAATATATGTTTACATTTTTTGTAAAAACGGCTTGGATCAAGCCCTTCCTAGTTTTTTTTTTTTTTTTGAAGATTTTCCACATGGACCCAAGAAAACACCTTCTGAACACATTGGACAGATATATACGGAAATCTTCTTATCCACACTCCCGGATTTAAACAAAAAAAGGGGGGTTTTTTGTGTTGCAAATTTTTTTTTTTGGAAAATCCGATCCGTCCAACGTATTCAAAAGGTGTTTTCAAGAGTCAACGCGAAAAATCTGTTAAAAAAAAAATATCAGGAAGGGCTTGATCTAAGCAGTTTTCGCAAAAATTGTATTTATATATTTTTGCGAAAATTGCTTGGATCAAGCCCTTCCCAATATTTTTTGATGATTTTTTGTGAAAAATCCTTGAAAACACCTTCTGAACACGTTGGACGGATCGGATCGTCAAAAAAAATTTGGATAAAAAGTCCAGAAATCAAAAGTCTGGATAAGAAGCGGAACCTATATATAATGAGAAGAGTAAGCAAGACTATTGTTGCAACAAATATCAACATCTCATGTAAATTTCAAACAAAGTTCAGAACTGCGAATACACATACAAGACTATTACTTTGACGCGCCTAAATATAAATAATCTGATACACAAAAGGCCATAATCTCATACACAAAAGTGCTACCACCATGCATTGACCATTTACAAAAAGATATTAGTTCCATTGGCTAGACACAAAAAGTAATTATCATTACAAGAACTCAAATGTATCACTTGAACACCGCTCTTCTTGCATTTTTAGAGGCAAATGTATCGGGGAGAGAGAGAGAGAGAGAGAGAGAGAGAGAGAGAGAGATTTTGGTAAAGTTACTAAGGGCTTTCTTCTTCTTTTTTTCTCTTTTGTCTTTCAATTTCACAGTTTCAGTGTTTCACCGAATGAGTAATGACTTAAGAGTTAAGTTTTTCAGTCACAACAGTTTCAATTTTGACATTTAAAATAAATAAATAAAATGGGGCCTAACAATAAAATGTGCCTCAAAATTAGCTCTCTATTCTAATGTTACTATATTAAACTTTTTTCCACTATAATAACTTTTATATATTGAACTCAAGTCAATTAATTTTAGAAAATTTGAAGCTATAATAAATTATTTCATAGAAAATTTAATTTTGTAAATATTTTTTTAAATTAAGTACAATAAATATGTTAATTGGTGGAGGCATTAGTAAATAGTTGGAGCGGGTTAGTGCAATTTCCACCTATATATATGTTGCTTTTCCGAGAGAAAATACAATTGCCCTATGTTGTTTTTATAACCATCGACTCTCTCTCTCTCTCTCTCCCAACTCCAAACCCAATCTTATGCTTCAAAACCCAAAATTGATGGCTATAACATGGGATTCGATCCAAGAGCTAGAAGGGAAGGTTGTTCTACTAAGCGAGAGCTTCAAATCCATTAGAAAAAAATCACCATCGAAGCACCTTGGATTTTTATCCTTCCAGGAATATTTTTATTTTTTTTTCAATTTTTTTTTTTTGGTGCAACGGAAATTGAAGTTTTGTTCATTGTTAGTTGATTGTGTAGTATTTTCTCGTCTGAAACCCAAATCTGCCCATTTTTGTGAATTATATTTGTTCGGTTGGGTTTTGGTAAGTGAACAGTTACTCCTTTGTTTTGTTAAGTTACTGTTCATTCCCTACAACTTTGAATTAGTTTGTGGCGCTTGATAGTGGCAGCTCTAAGAATTTTTAGTAAGATTTTCAAGAATTACCTTAACTATGAAATACTATCTCCATTGCCAAGCAAAAAGAAAAAGTCTGCTAGCTCTAACAACTAGTAATACAAATGAACAAAAAAAAAAAAAATCTATGTAGTGGTGTGAATAATGAGACCAAATAGTACAAAAAATTTATTAGATGTCACCTTGGTGAATTTTATGTTTTGAGCCAAGCAAAATTAAACCCGCGCCCGAACGCACTAGTTTTATTGTATGAAATTGCATGGAAAATTAATAGGTTCACATAGATATTCTTTTAAGGGATTATTACCTCTAGGTCTAGAAAATAGATGTCTCATTACCAATAAGGTAAGTCATTTTTTTAAATTACCACTAAGGTAAGTCACTCTTTTTTTAAGTTTAGGGTGCACTCTCCTATTATAGGGTTTTAGTGGTTTAGGCACTTTCATAAAGTACCTTAGGATTTTAGACACTTTCATAGGGTACCCTAGTCGTAGGGTACCCTTGTCATAACGGTACCCTAGAGTTTAGATTTATGGTGCACTTTCCTATTATAGGGTTTTAGTGGTTTAGGAACTTTCATAGAGTACCCTAGGATTTTAGGCACTTTATGGGGTACCCTAGTTGTAGGATACCCTAGGATTTTAGGCACTTTCATAGGGTACCCTAGTCATAAGGTACCCCTAATCATAGAGTACCCTAGAATTTTAGGCACTTTCATAAGGTACCCTAGGATTTTAGGCACTTTCATAAAGTACCCGAGTCATAGGGTACCCTAATCATAAGGGTACCCTAGTCTTAGGGTACCCTGGAGTTTATGTTTAGGGTGCACTTTCCTATTATAAGGTTTAGTGGTTTAGGCACTTTCATAGGGTATCCGAGAATTTTATGCACTTTCATAGGGTAACCTATTATTTAGGCATTTTTATACGGGTTGGGGTGTTAATGAGAATTTTTCAGAGTTGGGCTTGACCTGATGGTAATTATGGGATCCAAGGGTGACATGATGGTAAATGTCCCTTTTTTTAATAGATGTTCTTATTTTTGGAGATATAAAGTGGATAGTTGTTTGGAGAGAAATTAGAGCATCATATCAAAACCAATATATACTTTTAATTTTTCTAAGAGTGTGTACTTCGTTTTGAGTGAATATATTAGGTGTTTAATTGTGAATTATTGCCTTTAATTGGGTTGTTTACATTTGATTGATTTGCGTACTGGTTTTTAGGCTAGGTTTTTAATTGGAATGATTTGTTTACATATTATTGCCTTTAATTTTTCACTTATTGGGCTATTTACTTCTTTTATTTTGTTAGGGGTTATTGGGTTGTTCATATTGGATTGATTTGCACATTGTGGGCTAATATTTTGGGGTGAGTGTTCATTTATTTTGGACTGCGTGTTCATTCATGTTTAAAATGGGACTTGAGTGTTATTCATATTTCACTTGGGTGTTTAAAAGAGGATTAACCTAAAATTTGGACATGTATTATAAATATTTTATTTATTTATTTATTTATCTTTATTTTATTTTTGGAGGGTGGTTTGTTAAGTGACCATTGTCACTTATTATCTTTTGGGTGTTTGGGGTTGTCCCAAAACACAAGTTCTCAATTTTTTTTTACTTTAGAAATAGAGGTCAAAAAGAGGTGCCGAGCTACATTTCATATTCTCCATTTGCAAAATGGATTCTTTACATTTCTCTCAAACACTCCTCTGCACAAATTGAAAACAAATTTTGCCCATAATCTAAAAAGCCAAAAACTCAAAAGGTTGAAAATGGAAAATAGAAAAGTAGACCGCAAACACCACACGTAAAACTATAGTACAAATGTACAACCCCAAGAAAAGTTGGATGCTTTTGAGGAGGGTGTTTGAGAGCCTTATTTTTAACTTTTCATTTTCAATTTCTTGGCTTTTTGGCCTCTTGAATTATGGTCAAAATATATTATCAATTTGGTAGGAGTGTTTGAAAGAAGCGTGCAAAATGCATTTTGAAACATGGGTAGTATTTGGGAGATATGTGTAGAATTACATTATGTAGTTCTTTTTGTTAACAAAAATCAAAATCGAAAAAGTGGAAAATGAGAAATCAAAAATTTCTTCTCAACCTATTTTTAACTTCTCTTCTCTAAACTCAAAAACTTAAAACTCATTTTCGCAGAATGTGTTTTCATTGTGGTGTGCCAAACACCTAGAAGTAGAAAATGCAAAAGCCAAAATGCAAAAAGTAGGCGGGCCAAACACCCCGAAAGTGGATCATCTCGGTGGTATTTCAAGGATGGTCTCAATCCCCTTTCCTAGTGCATACACCCCAAAAACTACTGAAGCTTTAGGGGTTTCGTGAAACCGAGATTGCTAATAACAGGTTTCCAAAGATCATCGTGGAAGGTGACTTTGCCCAAGTTGTTCAGGCACTCTCTCAAGAGGGAATTTTTTTTCCTGATTGTAGCTCTATTATCTCGAATTGTTTAGAGCTTATTCCTCTCTTTTCCTCTTGTATATTTTCTCATGTCAAACGTTCCTGCAATAGGGTAGCCTATTCGCTGGCTAAGCAATTCCTATTAGATGCTCAATTGGAGAATTGGAGGCGTTTTGTCCCTCAGTGGCTATCCAATCTTGCCTTGAATGATGTTCGGTCTTTAGACCGTGTTACTACTTTATAAGATCCATTATCCTTTCCGTGAAAAAAATAAATAAATTAAAAATAAAAAAACCCCGAAAGTGTATAAAGACTTAAAGTCCTGTAACCAAACATCAGCTTAACGACTGTTGGCATAATTCCCTCCGAAGTATGGAATAAAACTTCTCCAGCTTGTGCTAACTGTCAAAATATGAGGCTTATGTTTTTCTATTTTGTTTATATGAGTAGTTGAAATGATTATTTTCTATAAATCATGGTTGAACAAAATGACACTTTAATAGCAAGAACATATCGAAAATATCAGCCTACAATTTTTTTTTGGTAACTTAATTTTTCATTTAAAAAAAAAAAAAAAAAACATTCCACTATTGGAACTCCAGGGCATACCCCTGAACACAGAGAAATACACCCAAAGATATCAACTAGTCATGAAAACAAAATAGAAAAACTGGCACCCAGAAGAACAGGCCAAGGCCTGCACATTACATACAAGAGAAAATAATAAATGAAACATTCCAAGCAAGACAAATGAGTCTGTTGTCATCTGACTTCTAAACATGTCCCCATGCACCAAGGCAAGCTCTTAACTCTTCAGTGATTCTAGAAATCAAATTTGTAGGACTGATATTCTGGTTTCGAAAAAACTTTCTATTTCTCTATCTGCAAATGCTATGCAGAGATGCTGCAAAGGACAATTTGAAAATGGCATGATTGAAGTTAACTCCTTTCTGGCATAAGGACAATTTGAAAATGGCATGCTTGAAGCAAACTCCTTTTCGGCAGAATCTCATATGCGCGTAACTATTATTTACATGGTGGTCAAGTTGGAAACTAAGACTCTAATGACATTGGGGAACCTAATATAAGATTATTAAGAACTTTAGTGGGCTTTTATGTTAGCATTGATTAACATTTTGTCCTTGTAGTTATAATTTATAATTTGGTAGATACATGTCAAAACTTCAAGGACTAAATTGACTTAAATAAAATTCTAAGGACTAAATTGAAACTTGAGTTATTCTTTGAGGATTAAATTAACTCAATTAAAACTTTGCGGACTAAATTGAAATCACCTATGACTGTAGGGACTAAAATAATAAATAAGCCAAATATGTATCCACCCGTAAACGTACCCTCTAGCACCACGTGTCAATGTGGTTGTACTTGTCACACCCTCATTTTCATAAACAAAGGTAAAAAAATTTCTTACAATTAATAAGTCAAATGATAAAAGATTTCCATAAATCCTCCCCAGAGGTTTCCATACAAATGGTACATCTTTAGCCCATTGGCAATCAAGTGTTCGGGCACCCTTGCTCCAAAGGTTCAAATCAAATATTATCCCATATGTTATTATAATCCAATGTCAAAAATAGTGAAAAGATTATAGTTACATTATCATCTCCCCAAAAAATTAATGCATAGTAGATGAATAAAATAACTTCATGTCATGTATGCTCATCATCCAAGTCATGCACTTTAAACCATACACGATCAAAACTGGGTACCTGAAAAATGATAGGGTGAGCACACAGGCTCGTAGGAGAACTATTCTACTACCGCTAGGTGTATAAATATGATATATGCACGTGGGGTCAAGATATGTAAATTGGAGAGACATATGTGAGTAAAGATAACCAAATCATTCGAGAAAGAATTAGGAAGCATCGAAGTACCCAAATTAATACCAACTGTCTAGTGTGATTTCAAATATCCACAAACAACCCAAGTGTTCAAAATCATTTCTAAGTACTCAAACACCACCCAAGTTTCCATTTTGTTTGACCAAGCTACCCAAGTTTTTCGTAAAACAAGTTTAAATCCAAGTTCACACGTCGAGTTTCAACTAAACACAATAGATAGTCTAAAAATCTCATTTCTTATTTTTTTTCATTGAAGAAAAACCGTTATCTTCATTACTACTAGAGATTTAATCCCTCTGCTGGATTACATAAGCTCCGCGTGCCTCTGCCGGATTCCATGGGCTCTGTTTGCCCTTGCCAAATTTCCATAGGCTCCATGTGTCTTTACCAAAATCTCACCAAATGATAGCATTGGTTTAAAACACCTCATTACCACAAACATTTCATTCAAATTTTTATAACAAGTCCATTTCCCCAATCTCATTTCACCAAAACACACCTTTCGATAAAAATGGGTTACGCACATACTCACATACACTTTCAAAAATCCAACAAATGTTCATGTGACAATAGATGACATATTTACTTATGAGTCTACAATCCTCGAGTCAAAACATGGGTGAAAATGATGCCAAAGATCAAATACGTGAAGAAATGAGCAATCGAGGGTCAAATGAACGTCAAAAGGTGGCTGAAAACCACCCAAAGAATAGGGACAGATTCTGGTTATTTTTGGGACAACATTTGTATGGTAACAATGCAGATTTTCACCCCTAAGGTGTGGGATTTCAACCCAATCACAAATGAGATAGTTTAGGCTCAAACTAGAGATGCTAGGCAACAATTAAACATGACGGGGGTCAATTTCACTCCCAATTACATCAATCAACAACCAATTTCATGATCAAAGAATCCAAGTTAGGAAAACCCACATAAAGAGGAAAAACATGATTTTCAATGAAATTGAAGCCAAGAATAAATTATGTACAACAAATCACAAGTATACAACTAGAGAGAGTACACATTATTCCCCTACCTCAAGGTTTTGCTGGAAAATGGTGGAAAAATGAAACCCTAGGTGGAGAATGTTTGAAAAATAGCAGAATTTTCTGTAGATACAAAACAAGATGCAAAAATAATAAGCAAAGATAATAATTTAATCAAGAGATTAAGGATATAGAAAGCATGTGGATTGAGGCACACGTGTAGCACTCTCCTAAGAGAAGATACGTCCCCCTTTTGCACCGGGTAGATCGACACTCCACTCCCAAGATACAACAATCCCTGGAAAGTTTTGCGTGCAACTAAAACTTTCACCGCGAACTGAATATTGTCCGTATGCTCAAAAGAAAATATAGTGTATGCTCAACCAAAAGAAACCTGGAAAACTATATACCAAAAGTTTTGCTCTTTGTATTGAAATCACATGTGTAATACTAAGTAGCAAAAGCTTTTCAAAATTCTGTGTTTGTTTTCCTCTACTTTCCTCATATAAATACAAAAGAGATGTTATAGCATTTAACATAGTATTGATGGAGAGATCAAATATCAGTTACATAATGCAATATTCCAACATTAATGTGAAGTAAATCATATCGGTTACGTTCTTAACAATCATCCAACATTCATATTGGGTAAAAGCTATTATAGAGACCAATGGCCAGTTGGCTCCATACCATAACCGACAAAAGAAATTAACATATAATCAGGGAATTAAATGTACAATAGAATCAAAGAAATATTTACTATGAAATTGTAAATCAGAAATTGCAATAATCCCCCACATGATTTAAATTTCAAAATAATATGTATGAGCATTTTTACTGCGCAATGGGTGTAGGTACCTTCAGGGTTTGAACCTACACTTAGTGATTGTAAATTTCTGTTTGAAGAGCCACAGTGAATTTTATAAAAAAAAATTCTTGAACTGGGTCTTTGAACCAAACATCAACATACCTCACACACAGTACGGGCAATCCATTTTAGTTCTAGTCTGGTTTGCGCTTTACAGTCATGCGCACATATCTTGTATTATGAGTGTCTTTAGGGAGTAGCCCATTTTTCTATAATAGCGACCCCACTACCACACTCATTTAGGTGAGACCTTCAGCGTTATTTGTGACAAATACCTTACAAAATACCTGCCTCAAACTCATTTAAAGCTAATCTCTTCCTCAACCGTCACATTAAAGATCACTTTCACCATAGGAATGGGACTACAGAAAACCCCTCAATATTAATATCGTGATCTTTCTAGCCAGTCTACAGTTTCATTGTTACCCATTTAACCTTCTTCATGGGATCTCCAATCACAAAGGTTGGGTGTCCACTGTGACAACAACTTTATAGGCTTCAATCCCATCCCCCTCGATGATTCTAAGATTAGCCTCCGCGCTAAACCTTTTGTAAGAGGGTATGCTATATTATTTTCAGACCTCACAAAATCAAGTGATATCACAACATGTGTCAGCAACTCCTTAATAGAGTTTTGCCTTATTCGAATATGTCTCCTTTTCTCATTATGATTTTTACTCCTCGCCTTTGCTATTGTAGCTTGGCTATCACAATGCATGGAAACAGCTAGTAAAGGCTTAGGCAATAAGGGTATGTCTGCTAAAAGACTTTTCAGCCATTCAGCTTTTGTACTAGCCAAATCTTAATAAGCCGCCAATATTGTATATATCTGGGCTTATCTAGTTCTTTTTGTTTACACACACACGCTTTATCTTGCTTTTATATGATTGATGTGTGTGTAGTGTTGTTTTTGGTAGTTTCAGGGTAAATAAGTGAATAAAGCGTGTTTTGAAGCAATTTGGGAAGCATCCCAAGAATTCGAGGGCTTAGCGCCCCATGACACTCCACCATCGAGCCTTGAGAGCCAAGAAATGAAGATTTGGCTAAGGTTTGGAAAGTTTAGAAGGCTCAAGATCAAGCCAGAAGGCTAGAGCCATGACCAAGACTCACAAAGACTCCTAGTGGAATCCGGGAGTGAACAACCACTCACGAGACCAAGTGCTCCCCTTCCCGAAGCTTGCACAATGTTCGGACATGTTTTGGAAGATGCCTAGTAGCACACAAGGTCAATGGATGGCAAAGAAAGAAGAGACAACCTCAAATGTTATAGTATTGATACATGTATTGATACCAATATTGATAGGTATCAATACCTTTGAAGAAAAAGCTTAACAGAACCTTGGGTATCGATCAAGGTTGTGAATCTCGTACCGTACCAGCCGGTACGTATCGGATTTGAACAAAAACGGTAACTTCACCTTATAATACCGTCCCGTGCTCGATTCTGGCCAATACCAGTCGGTTCGGGGACGATACTGGGACGCATTACTGCATGCGGCTATTTCGCCGTAGAAATTGCGGGCGACAAAAATTTGTAATTTTCTCGAAAATTTCATATAAAATGGTTTGAAGTTTGAGCGAGAGAGAGAGAGAGAGAGAGAGAGAGAGAGAGAGAGAGAGAGAGAGAGAGAGAGAGAGAGAGAGAGAGAGTGTGATGTACCTGAAGTGATTGGTGATGGAGCTGTGCCGGAGTTGATCGAAAATTTTGGGGGTGGAGCCGTGGAGGTTCTGGTTTGAACGTGAATGGCAGATCTGGGTTTTTGATGTTGAGAAGGAGAGAGAGTTGTACACTTGTACTACAGCTAACAAATAGTTGGTGGGACCCTATTCTAGAGAGTTGTACTATACAGCTACAATGCATTACTTAGAGGTTATTTCCTTCAAAAATGCCCAGAGTACTACATAGCTTTCTTTTGGAAATTATGTTTCGTTTTTTTGATTTTGGCTATTAAAAGAAAGTGTACAAGTGTTAGTGTTAGCTTAAAAGAACCAATATAGCACACTTTTTTATGCCACATATAATCCTTGTTTTTTTTTAATATTTACAGTGTATTAGGAATTTTATCACTAAACATATACTTATTAAATGATATTTAGAACATTTATTTGTCGTCTAATTATAGTTCATTGGATGATATAATTTACAAAAAATAAAATAAACAGATGAGACTAGGAAAAATTTCGATTTTATATATGTATATACAAGTAGTACCGCTAAATCCAAAACGGTACCGGTACCTTCCCGGTACCGGTACCGTACCGTACCAGTAAGAAAACTGGTACCTTGTTCGGTACGAGATTCAGAACCTTGGTATCGATACCCCCAACCTTGATATCGATACCCAGGCCATACGGGGAACATGATGAAGGCAGGTATTGATACCAATATTGATACCAGTATTGATAGGTATCAATACCTAGCAACCTGAAAAGTTGTTTAACCCACTTGTTGGGCTTTCCACTTATGGAAAGTTACACTTTTAGTTGTTTTTAGGATATTTTTGTGAGAGAGAAATGGTATTTGTATATATCTCTCTCTCCCTCTTTCTCTCTCTTATCTTTCACACTTTACATTTTGTTTACTTTTAGTCTAAATAGCTCTCACCTCTCTCCTCCATTGTTGTTCAAGTTTTAGCTCTAATTTCCTTAGGAACTCAAATAAGTACTAAGTTTCCGTTAATTTGTCATTTATTAATAGTTCTTGTAATCTTATAATCTCCATATAAATCTAGTTTGTCACGCCCTCAAATTTAATAATCCAAAAGTAAATAAAATCCACGTGGAACAAGTCAAAGTCTCACGATTTCCCCTTAGAATAGTCAAAATCAACAAAATACAATCTCACCATTTCGAATAAACAAGTTCTATCCACTAGCGTCCATAGCCCGAATGCATAAGTACAAGGTTTAAAAGTTATTACATTGCCAAATAATCAAAAAGATGAACTATCGAAGTTATAAAACCATCTTTCCAAAAATATATTACAAGGATGGGAAAATAACTTCGTGCATGTTTGAGCTGCAAATAAATATCACTCCACACGCATCCAACTTCATACTCCATGCCGTGTACCTGAAAATTGATAGGTTGAGCTCACTAGCCCAGTAGGAAAACTATTCTACTAACGCTAGGTGTATAAACATGATGCATGCATAATGAATGTGTATAATATGATGGACACGACCAAGGTATAAGATTAGGATGAACGGAAGGCATTAACTCAACCACTAAGTACCCGGAATGTGTTCATGTGTCTAGAATGTGTCCAAGTGTTCTAAATTAAGTTTAAGTATACAATCAAAGTCCACGTAATTGCCAAATCTTAATACCCGTACACAAAAATTCCAATTTTCGCCAAATATTCCAAATTTAACTTAAATGTGTCATTTCTAACATTTTATAAGAAAAACATTCATCAATTTAATAGGGAAGTATCCCTCTGCCGGATTTCATGGGCTCCGTGCACCCCTGCCGGATTTCGCGGGCTCCGTGCACCCATGGCCAGGGACACCAAACGGGTGATCCCTACAGTTCACATTTATCCATAAAATATTTTTCGATTTAAAACTCATCTCAAAACTTTACATTTTGTCCCAAAATTATCATTTGCATCAAAAAGTCAAACAACCTTTTTACATTATCCAAACGATGCCAAAATAAGGTTGGAGGGATGTACGATGTGTCCAATATTCAAGGGAAGGATCAAAGATGAAAATATGATCTTTTAGCGTTTCATAACCGGTTGGAGTTTTTTTCCCAACTGGTTGGACTAAAACAGAGACGAATACAAGTTTTCAGAAAAGCCCAACCGGTTGGTGGTTTTTGCCCAACTGGTTGGGTAGAGACAGATTCGTGTGAAAATTTCAAAAGTGTCGAACCGGTTGGTGGTTTTTGCCCAATTGGTTGGGTAGAGACAGATTCGTGTGAAAATTTCAAAAGTGTCCAACCGGTTGGTGGTTTTTTCCCAACTGGTTGGGCAGAGACAGATTCATGTGAACACTTTAGAACTTCCCAACCGGTTGGAAGTTTTCGCACGACCGGTTGGGGAAACCCAGAATTTCTGCAGGTTTGTCTCAAAACATGAAACTTCAACCCAATAGCATATATGAAGTTTTAGGCCAAAAGTGGATATGTGGAGCAACTAATAGACATCAAGGGAATGTGAATCAACAATCAATTGCATCAAACAAGTACTCAAATCATAGATCACAAAATCAAGCTCAAACAAACCCATTTGAGAGCAAATGATGAATTTGAGCAACAAGAACAAGATATATGCCATACATCACATAGATACAACTAGAGGGAGTAGAATTTGTCTTCCTACCTCAAGATTTTAGCTTCAAATGAGTGAGGAAATGAAAGCCCTAGCCTCCAATGAGCTCCAACCCAAAATGTGAGCTTTTGGTGCGAAATGAGTGCAATACAAGCTTCAAAACACGTAGAGGAGGTGATTTTAGGTGGGGTTTATGAAGGGGACTTGAGGTTTTGGTGAATTCTTGAGCTTGGAGCAAGCAACAATGGAGGAGAAGAGTGAGAGAGAGGGCTATGGCTGATGAAGAAGAGAGATGACTGATTTTTGGTAAAAATGCAAGTATAAAATGTCTTATATAGTCTCACCCTCTTACACTTTCACCCCTAAACTTTCAAATGCATATTAAACACACCCAAATGCACTCTCTCACTATCACATTGACCTCTCTTAATCAAAATTCAATTCCTCACATTTACCCAACATTATTTCGGAAAAATTATGTAAAAATACGAGTCCTTACATAGTTTATTTGCGTTTTCGTCAGTTAAATTTGATCTCTCCTCTCCTCTCCTTGCCTTTTCCTTTGAAAACTCAAGTTTTTATGTGTTGTTTGTTAATTTCTTAAGGTTCAAAGTTGTAGACAATATTAAGATCATCATATAAAATTAGTTTTTAAGAATGTATGTCTTGTTCTTTATTTTCTTCAAATTTCTAGTCACATCTCCTAGTATGTTTTGTGAGTAGTTTACTCAGGCTTGGTCATGGGGTGATTAACACTCCATGCCTTAGGTTTAATATGTTCTTCTCACCAAATTGCAAACACTTCTTGTTTAATAAAGTCACGGGTTCATCTTTATGTATCAAAATTTGGGTTTGTTAATCTCATTGATCTCTCGTGGCCGAGAGTTAATTCACCTAGGTACGGGTGATGCTTTGGGCAATGTCAATCTAAAAGTTTGTCTAATTGGCTAAGAACCCTAAATTTTATCGAACATCATTTCTAGTTCAAAGAGTTAGGATCAAGTTTATGTACCAAAGTCCAGGTTTGTTAATCTTTTTGATCTCTTGTAGTTAAGGGTTGATTATTCTTTTCACGTGTGATGCTCGGAGCAATGTCAACCTAGATGTTTGTCAAATGATTACAAGATCCTAATCTCATCAAGAGAGGAACGAATTAGCCTAAATTATGGTGGTTATGACCTCCTAGACTTAGCCTTATTTTAATTCCGTCTTTCCAAGTCATTCTCGTAGTTAAGAGAATTCTACCAATCAAATCACAAACCAAGTTTGCCGCTTCAAGGCCGAAAACATACACTTGCAAGACAACTCTCACGCCGGGTGCGTTTGGCCCCTGTGGATTCGACCCGGTCTTACGGGTTATTATGCTATATGATACCTAGCCCTACACTTGGGGTGACATCATCTACGATACAATATAAGGTCGCTAGCAAATCTAGGGCTATGAACTTCACTTCCATTGTTGATCTAGATATAACAGTTTGTTTAGTGGATTTCCATGCTACTGCACCACCTCTCAAGGTAAAGACATAACCACTAGTGGCCTTAGTCTCATCTGAATCTGATATCCAATTTGCATCACAAAATCCTTCAAGTACGGCAGGATAACCAGAATAATGAATGCCATAATCTATAGTGCCTTTTAAATATTTAAAAATTATTTCCAGTGCGTTCCAATGATCAATATTTGGACTGCTAGTATATCTACTCAATCTACCCACTGCATATGCGATGTTTGGTCTAGTACTATTAGCAAGATACATCAGTGACCCAATTATTTGTGAGTATTTATGTTAAGAAACACCTTCTCCTTCATTTTGCTTCAAATGTAAATTAGGATCAAAAGGAATAGAAACTGATTGAAAATCAAAATAACCAAATTTTCTCAACAAAATGGGACTGTGACATAATAATGCTATTTGTGAACACTCCGCGGAGTGATGTCCACAAAAACGATGTTTGGTTTTGAAAAATGGTTTTGATTGATTGACAGGAGTCGCCACCCGGATTTAACGACCGTACCTGAGAAACCATTTGAAAAATGACTCTTTTGCCCTTCGAATGAAAAATATTTTACTGGTCTCGCAAAATGAGATTTCTCGGGTCCGGGAGCTTGGTTATGCAAGAGGAAGGAATTTAAAGCACCCCTCACACCTGGTGTAACCACCGGTCTCTACTAAATGCTTAAGGGATTTTGAAAATGTTGTTTAAATGGACTTCAAACTCAAATTCATGTGAAAGCATAGCAAACACATCAAGAAGATCAATGAGATATGGGTGAATGCTTGTGCAAAGTGTTATGAGTGGATGATTCATGTACAAAAAATGTTAAAATTTCACTAAATAGCCCCAAACTGCCTTTAGATGTCCCAGAAATTGATCACCATTACTCAAACCATCACACCTGGATTGCAATCTAGGCGCCTGGATTAGGTGAATCCAGGCGTTTGGATTGAATACAAGTGGCTGGAAAGGGTCAATCCAGGCGCATGGATTGCCTCCCAGACAAAAACCTCAGAGCATCATTTCTCACAGGAATCACCAAATGCAATGCTTTTGACTAACTCATATGCACTCTGAAAGATGTATAACAACACAGTAGCAGACAAGAACTTTAATTTTTACTCAAATGCATGATATAAGCTTAAAAGTGACTTGATTTTGGATGGTTTGAAACTGAAATACTCCAAATGCTAATCAAAATGAGGATTAGAATATGAGAAACAAGTACTCTAAAACCACTGCATGCAAATGATGCACCATGAACTAGTTAAAATGCAAGAAAAAACTGAAAATATGGTAAGAGAGAAAGAAATCTAGGCACCTACATGGAGTAAATCTAGGCGCTTGGACTCAATGTAGGTGCCTCGAAAGATATGATCCAGGTGCCTGGATTGAATACTGATACAAAGAACAGATTCTTTCTTGACGTGATTTAGACCTCTCCCAAGCCCTCCATTCGTATAGAAGACCAGTAAGAACTTGATTGAATCCTCCTCAGGGCCTGCTTGAGCATATTGGTAGAAGAATCTCCTTTTCTGGCTTGATCAATAAACTTGAAATGGGTTTTTGAGTGGTTTTTATGGAAGTGTAGTTGTTGATATTTTAGTTTACAGAGCTATTGAGAGCTGATTATAGTGCTTTGGTGGAGTTTGATTCATGGAAATGAATGGATGTTGGGTTAATGTGGTAAAAGAGTGGGTTTTGAAGTTGAAAATGAAAGGAATTGAAAGGAGATGGTTGAAGCTAAGAGGGATCAGTTTGTGGATAAAAATTCTGGTGTGATTTTAGCAGAATAACAGTAGAGGAAGGAGGGAGAATTGAGCTCTTGCAAATGAAGAAGAGAGGGGGGTATACAAGCCTCATCATTCCGCCCGTTGGCCTGCGGCCCGCCCGAAGCCCACCAAGCCCGATGGGCTTTACCCGAGCCCGTCAAATGGGCGGGCTAGCCCAGCCCGACCTTCCCATGGGCCGGGCTTGGGCATTAAAATTTTAGCTCCAACCCGTCCACCCATTAGCCCGCCCACCAACCCGGCCCGGAAGCCCGAGATATTAGCCCGCCCGTAGCCCGATACACTATATACGCGTAGCATGGGTTAGTAACAAATATACATATATGTAATAAATATATAATAAAATAGCTCAAGTTTTTTGGAATGATTCCAAACCCACTTTACTATGGGGAACTCCCAAACCCACTTTCTTATTCCAAGATTTAAAAAACTGAAAAAATATGAAAAAAACACACACACACACAAAAGCATGGTCAAAGAATTTTTACAAAGAATTTTTTTCCTGACATTTACTATGGGGAATTCATTGTAAACCCACTTTCTTACAATGAATTTTTTTTCCGACATTTACAAAGAATTTTTGTGTGGAGGGTCATTACTTTCTTTAAACCGTGTTTCAGTAACTCTCAACCATTTTTTTTCACATCTCTTCCCTCTCCATTTCCACTGAAACCTCCACTTCTTCAAACCAAGAGCTTAGGCAATAAACATTATGAGAGAGAGAGAGTTCGCCCACCTAATTAGCCCGGCCCGCTAAAAAGAAAAAGCCCGCTAAGCCCAGCTCATGGGCGGGCTTGGGCAGGAAGTTCGTGGGCTGGGCCAGCCCGGCCCGGCCCGATGATGACCCTTAGGGGTATATATAGACTTGAAAGGGTCAAAATGGGTCATTGAATGGCTTAGGGGTCAAATTGGGGGTTCACCTATTTTGCCCCCTCACTCTCTAACAAACTTCTGTAGAAAATCCCAAAAGAATCCTCCAAGATGCTCCTCCCCACTCACTTGACCTTGGAAAACAAGTATCTAGAGTGAATTAGAGCGTCTGTAATAGGGGATCTAGGTGCATGGATTGAGTTTGGGCGCCTGGAATAGGGGAATCCAATCGCCTAGATTAGGAGACAACAAAACATATGAAACTTCGCGGGGCTATTCCGGGTGCTACCAAACTCTATTTTGTGCTTGGTTTGAAGCGTTAGAAAGCTTGTCAAGTCTACTTTCTAACCCAAGTGGTTTGAACCCAAGATGACTTATACATCAAAATATGTGACCATTTTATCCTTAGAAGGTCAAAAAAATAAGTCATTTTGGTAAAACGGACACATCTCCCTCATTTCAAAATGGATTGGCACATATTATATATCAATAAAGAGGGGTTTGAATGCACTAAAAGGTTGTGCAAGTTTGGGTTTATTTTGGAGAGGTTTAGGAGGGGTTTCCAAGTTCACAATCAAGTTTCGCGTGCTCTTATCAAGCATTTTCATCAGCGGAGATTGCCAAGGATTTTCGTGGGTTCAAATTGGGGTGTCTACACTATTTTGATCCATGTAAATTTCTTCATCTAATTCACCATTTAGAAAAGCAGTTTTGACTTCCATTTGATGTACTTCTAACTTATAAATGGTGGAAATAGCATTTAAAATTCTAATTGCAGTGATTCTAGTTACTAGTGAATAAGAGTCAAAGAAATCTATTCCTTCTTTTTTACTAAACCCTTTAGCAACAAGTTTTGCCTTAAACTTTTCAATTGAGCCATCCGTTCTTAATTTTTTCCGGAAAATCCATTTGCAACTAATGGTTCTAGAACCGGGTGGGAGATCAGTTAAAACCCATGTATTATTACTCATAATAGAGTTCATTTCACTATCAATTGCCTCTTTCCAAAATACAACATCTAAAGACATCATAACTTCACTAAAGGTTTTCAGATCATTTTCTATCAAAAACATGTAAAAATTGTCTCCAAAATTTTTCTCTATGCTAGCTCGTTTACTCTTTCTCACTTCTATTTGCTTTCCTTTATCTAGGTTAGAACTCAAAACATTCTCCTCTAGGCTTTCACCTACTTGTTTTGTCATTTTGTTTTCCATAGGGAAAATATTTTCAAAGAAAACTACATTACATGACTCTATTATAGTATTATTCGAGATTTCTAGAGTTTCTGGATTTAAAACTAAAAACTCATAAGTAGGACTATTCAAAGAATAACCAATAAACGCACAATCAACAGTTTTAGGACCAATCTTTCTTTTTTCGTGATAGGAATATTAATCTTAGCTAAACACCCCCACACTTTGAGATAATTCATGATAGGTTTTCTATTTTTCCACTTCTCATAAGGTGTCTCAGCCGAGTTTTTGTATGGGATTCTATTAAGAATATGGCAAGCTGAATATAAAGCTTCACCCCAAAGATTATTTGGTAAGCCTGAATTCAATAGCATCGCATTAACCATATCCATCAATGTGCGATTTTTTCTTTCAACAACTCCGTTCGATTGTGGTGCATAGGAAGGGGTTAATTGGTGAATAATTCCATGTGTTTCACAAAAATCAACCATTTCATTTGGAGTATATTCACCTCCCCGATCCGATCTCAAAATCTTGATTTTCTTTTCAAGTTGATTTTCTACCTCTGCTTTGTAAATTTTGAATTTGTCAAACAACTCACTTTTTGCATTAATCAAATACGTGGTACAATATCTTGAAAAATCATCAGTAAATGTTATAAAATACCTTTTACCGCCACGAGTCAAAACATTATTGGAATCACAAACATCACTTTGTATCAACTCCAATATTTTTGTTTCTCTTTCAACAGATTTAAAAGGTTTTCCAGGTTGTTTAGCTTGAACACAAATTTCACGTCTTTCTTTTGAATCAATACGAGACTTGGGAATAAGCCCAAAATTCATCATCTTCCTAATGGTGTTTAAATTCACATGACCAAGCCTACCATGCCAAGTATTTGAACATTCAACAACTTGAACAGAGCAAGAAGAACTAAGCATTTTATTATCATGCGAATATGAATTCATAACATTAAGCTTAAAAAGACCACTGAGCAAATAGCCCTTACCAACAAAATTAGAATTCCTACTGATTATAACTTTATTAGACTGGAAGACAACCTTATAACCATGTTGGACTAACAAAGAAGCACTAACTAAATTTTTCCTAACATCGGGAACATGTAGAACTGCTTCTAGTGTAATGATATTTCCAGACAACAACTCTAATTTTATTTGCCCTTCTCCTAGTACCCCGACCAAGCTCCCATTTCCCATGCTCACAGTGCTTGTGCCTGAGTCTTGATAGGAATAAAATAATTTTTTATCAGCGCACAAATGACCATTAGCACTCAAATCAATCCACCAATCATGATTTTCAAAAGTAACATTTACTTCGGGGCTACTAACAAAATACCAATGAGCAGGGTTGGAGGAGTTGGCCCCTATGATCATCATATTAGCTTGTGGCTTGAGAATTACTGAAGGTCCACGAGCTCTAGGTGGTTGATCCTTCGGAAGTGACAAGACCCAACATCCACCCACAATCTATTGATTAAAGTTTTTATCTCTTGGCTTATTATTAAAATTGCTCTTGCCAGAGCTATTTTTCTTAAAAATCTTGGGTTTGGGTTTGTGTTTGTGATGATTTTCGACAATAAGCGCTTTAGCTTGAAAATCGGGTTTCAAAAGCAAATTTTGAGACTCACGGTGTTTTTCTTCAATCCTGAGAGAAACCAAAAGGTCAATAAAAGAAAAATTCTCAGCTTTTGCTTCAATGATCTTCCAAATTCGGTCCATGAAGAAGGCAATCTTTTAATCGAAAGAGTCACCAAAATAGTTTCATGCACGGTGATATCTTTCATTTTCATATCATATATAATATTTTCAAACTCATGAACTTGCTCCATAATAGACTTGCCTTCATCCATTTGAAAATCCACAAACTTTTCAGTAGAATACCTTTTCAATCCTTCTTCCTCAGACCCATATTTTTGTTCTAAAGCTTCCCATAAGTCAATAGAAGATTTTGTAGTGCAAAAAATAGGATAGATAGTATCAGATAATGCACTCAAAATTCTACCATGACAAAGTAAATCTTTTTCTTCAGAATCGTCTACATGGGTCTCAGATTGTTTAGTAGATGTAGAGTCTTTGTCCACTTCAACTAACTTCCTTGTTCAGAACTTTTTCCTTCCCTTTAATTGCTTTGCTAATCATAGAATAGAAACCTAGAGTTGTGAGCCAAAATTTTACTTGTTGTTGCCACATCCTAAAATTTTGTCCTGTAAACTCTTCTGGTTTGCATGAATTAGACTCCATTTTCTGTTTTACAGAAATTTCTAATGGACTTATCTTCTCTTAGATTGTTAGAAAAATCGCAGAAATTTCTGTAGATACAAAACATTATGCAAAACTAATAAGCAAAGATAATAATTTAATCAAGAGATTAAGGGTATAGAAAAACCTGTGGATTGAGGCATGCGTGTAGCGCTCTCCTAAGAGAAGATACGTCCCCCTCTTGCACCAGGTAGATCGACGCTCCACTCCCAAGATTCAACAATCCCCGAAAAGTTTTGTGTGCAGTTAAAACTTTCACCGCGAACCGAATATTGCCCATGTGCTCAAAACAAAAATATAGTGTATGCTCGACCAAAAGAAACCCGGAAAACTATATAGCAAAAGTTTTGCTCTTTGTATTGAAATCACATGTGTAATAGTACTATAAGCACTAGAAGCATTTCAAAATTTTGTGTTTGTTTTCCTCTACTTTCCTCATATAAATACAAAAGAGATGTTATAGCATTTAACATAGTATTAAAGGAGAGATCAAATATCAGTTACATAATGCAATATTTCAACGTTAATATGAAGTAAATACATATTGGTTACATTCTTAACAATCACCCAACATTCATATTGGGTAAAAGCTATTATAGAGACCAATGGCCACTTGGCTCCATACCATAACCGACAAAAGAAATTAACATATACTCAGGGAATTAAATGTACAATAAAATCAAAGAAATATTTACTATGAAATTGTAAATCATAAATTACAACAGAGAAAACTTCAAATCCCGAAATTTGAACTTCCAGTGTGAATCCAAGGTGACCCAAGTTTCACACGGTGTGTAGAACGCGAAAATGACTTTGGTTCTTGAAGTGGTTGAGTGAGGAGGGAGAGATTTGAGGTTGGAGGTAGCAAAAATGGTGGAGAGGCCGGGAGGAAAGAGAGGGCCGGTTGAGGGAGGAGAGAGGGACTCCGAGAGTGTTTGTTTTATTTTTTTTGCAATCTTCCCTTACACACTTCCTAATATAACACCATATTACACCTCACACCCAAATGTCCATTGTGCATATAAAATGTGACCCTATCTCATTAATTTCAATCCAACACTTAGTCAATAAACATTTGACGACATTCCTCACAAAACCTCAAATTTTATTTTTTAAAAAAGTAATTAAATTTTTCGGGTCTTTACAGTACTCTAGGACCATAAACATGGTTGTTTACAGCAAGGACTGGTGTCAACTTGAATGATGTCAAATTGAGAAATATTAGTGGATGGAAAAAATTGGAGATTTTTTGAACAACAATGCTATGGATACATCACATATGGGTGCCCCATATATATACTACCACATCCCAATCGTCCAAACGTCTTTTCAACGTTCTAGATTTGGAATGAACTCTTACTGGCCAAAGAGCTCTTTGACCGGTAAGAGTACATTTCAAAATCCGGACCATTGATTTCTGACATGGATGATTAGGGTATTGTGGAGTACATTTGGGGTATACTTGGTGGAGTACGTTTGGGGTATACTTGGTGTTGTACCCAAATCATTTTCGTTTGTGGAATCAATAAAAATTTTGATGCCCCCCAAAAAGATAATGAACATTTCAATGCCTTTTAACTCCACTTAGGTATTTCAAATCATAAGCAATTTTATTATTTTCAAGATTTCAAATCAATCTCTTACATAATTTTATTAGTGGTCCAATTCACCATATACTCCTATATTTTCTTGTTAAATTTGCAACAACCCTACTTACCGTTGACTTTTATGGTAGGAGAGGAGATTTTTGTTTTGGTTATTATTAAAGCATAAAATGCACGACCGAAGAAGTAAATAAATTTTCAACTTTTTATATTTAAAGATATGTAGTATTATTTTAGATTGAAAATGATGCCACTACAAATATTCCCAAAAACACAAACTTTAGGCGAGGACAATTCGTACGATTTCTCACGTTGTCATGTTGTTGGTGTTAATGTCAATGCATAAACTATTTTTAATTTTCTAATGATCACAAATATATTAGAAAAGTTATATATATTACTGTTTAGTAACTATCTAGGCAACAAAAATTTAAAGCCCCTTTGCTTATAAAATACGTGAATAAATCACACTCAGAATTCATCTAGTGAAATGTCTCAATACAAAAAGAAAAAATAAAATAAATATGCCAGTCAAACTTCATTTGAAGTGATTATTACAAATAAACAGAACCAACACTAACAATTATTATTATTCTTTAAATCAAAAAGCTCTTAAAATGTCTACAAACTTTGGCTCGAATTCTTACTAATTTGAGTTTCATTCAAATTCTAATCAACAACGAAGATTCAATTTTTTTACATAAATTTTGCAAATATATATATTTTTGCCTCTATCAGAATGAACAACTTTACAATTAATGAAGTCTTAATTCTAATTTAAGCTTAGATCATAGGTTATCCTTAAATAGATTAGCGTACTTCATATGAAATCCAAACTCTTACTCAAACTTTTATTGTACTGATAAGCCTCCACACACGGTATAGAACGCTATACGAATGTATAGTTGATAAAAGTGTTGGGACACTACGTGAGAGTACTCCAAGACCACAGAATAATTAACTCACAGATTAAAGATGCCCTTGCAATAATAATGAGCAGGATTAACTTTATGTGAAAACATTCTTTACACCGGTGGTGTAAACTAAAGTTTTTTTCCAAATCAATTGCATTGCGTCATGTGTCAAAGTTTTACCTTTCGGAATCACTGTTTCGACATATGGTGCAATGTACTCTCTTCGTCCCAATTTGTTGTTCTTGTTTCCTTTTTCGGACCTCTAACAAAATTGTCTATATTTCATAATCTGTAATTTTTTTATGATTTCAAAATCTTTGTTTAACAAAATTAATTAAGATCTATTAAATAATATCCATATTAAATATAAAAAACATTATAGATTAAAAGACATAGTCAATTCTTTGAGGCGTCCAAAAAAGAAACATGCACAACAAATTAGGACGGATGGAGTAATAAATTTGAAGGAAACTTTGGTTTACACCATTGGTTTAAAGAAAGTGGGTTCAAAGTTTCTGATGTGCTCCAAGTGGACAACACACTTGTTGTGTGGCCCATTTGGGGCTCAGCTTAAGTCTCATTTTTCTTATCTGAATCGTTCATTTTGTTTGGCTCGTCGAGTATGTTGTCCACATAAAAATTCATATTCGAATATCGGTAACTACTTGATCGGTGACCATCTAGCTTATTGTTTTGTAGAAAAAAATCACCTACAATAGTTTCTTTGAGTGTTCCAGTTTTATTAAAAGTATAGTCTGAAAACATAGTTAAAGATCTCCGATCAACATAAATTTTTACACAAACCACATACCTAACGAGACGAACAAAATGAACGATTTGAATCAAAAAATGAAATCTGAGATGGGCTCCAAATGGGCTGCATAGCACACTGATTGCACAACACATACCCTTGACCTAAAGAATGTTTACCCTGCAGTAAAAAAAAGAATGTTTTCCCTTATTTTATTGCCTCTAATATTTTCGGCCCTTGTATGCATGTGACATGCCACGGTGTAAATTGGTACCAAATGCTTAAAATTAGTACTCCTAATTGATTGATAATTAAATGTGGTAGATAGTTCTCCTATCACTCTCAAGTGGGCCATCCCCTAATTTGTCCTTCTTCTCGCACCGACAGTACGAAATAATAAAATCTACTTGCTTGCATCTTTACATGATTTTTATTATATACTCCGTATATGTAAGTCAACAACCGTACAAATATAAATATGCAAAAATTCAAAACAAAATGACTAATTGGCATTGCTCTAATGGTTAAATTATTCAAAACCACCTAATTGGATCAGATAAGAATTTCACCGAATTGGATCAGATAATTGGCTCCAATATTTGTAATAAAATATTATCAATTTCTTCGTTGGAATTCATTATAGAGAAGTAAAATGATATTTGTGTATTACGGAGTAATTTTTTTTTTATAGATGTATGCTTAAACTTTGCACAATAACATCAATAAAGCTCACTAAATAAAACTCTTACTATTCCATAATTTCTCCGTTACAAAATTTTTTTTTGTACCACTGATAAAAATGCAAATCTCTTCTATGCACAATTTTTTGGAAGAAAATGAAACCAAAAAAGGATTAAGCTTTTGAATTTGTTTAATATTGATGAAAAATTTATTGCCATATATTATTATTATTTTTGTTTTTCAATCCAAAAAATAGAACAAATTTTCTTGAGATTAAAATTAAGGAGTAGACTAGGAATTGAAGCACATATAACGAAAGTACAGTGTTAGAAAGTTCTTCTAATGAAATTTAAAATGTGAATAAGCCCTTTGGTCTAAATAAACATGGTTTATTTTCTTTCTTTCAATTTCCTTTACACTAAATACTTTTGCATTCTTATTGTACTACTATTACATTTGGCCTAAATTAATTTCTGTTAAAGATAGTCCATAGTATGTACTTTTGCTGATTTCTTGCACAGATATTTCGTTCTAATTTTTCAAATCAATCATTCTCAATGAAAGAATAAAAAGCATAGAAAAACGGTTGAAATTGAAATTGTTTAAGATAAGATGATAATAATGAAAACAACAAATACAATTATTTAAAACTTTTGATTTTTAATAAATTTTAACTTTTGCATTTGCTCGTAATTATTTGCTTTTAAAATCCTCTGTTTGAATCAGTTGATTAATTCGGAAAATTTGAAGTAAAAATAATAAAAACATAAGAAAATTAAATAAAAATACATAAATTAAATAAAAATACCAAAATAGTAGTAGTAATAATTTAGGCCAAATGGGTAGAGGGGGCCCTCTTAGAAAAACTCTCCATGAAAGTAGTAAATGGCAAAGATCACCTCCTAGTAGCTTCACGAAAGCACCTCACACCAGTTGGATTCTACTCAGTCAACGCTACTACCATTGCGAATACTCGCATAAGATGAACGGCCTCGATTAGGCTGTCACTTTCTGTTGAAAAACAATGGTCTATTGTGATCTAATCTCGCATCAGTCATCACTACTCTATGAGCTGTACATGATCAATTTTACAGACTTTTAAAGCCAAATCGTGGGATTATCATATTCTTAAATCTAGTGCTGATAGTGTCTGTTGAATTATTACTTTCCAAGTCTCTCTCTCTCTCTCTCTCTCTCTCTCTCTCTACATTCTGCGGTAGTGGTACCTGTTGTTGCAGATCTTGGGCGGAATTCAACCAGGCACAGATCAACCGGGCGTAATCCGACCAATTTGGCTACAAAGGATGGATCTTTACTCAAGATCAATTACCCAGTTCACTTCTTGGGCCATTGTGGTCTTGTTCTTGCTTTCCTCCCTCAGCTTTACTTCAACAGGTTTGGACTCTACTTTCACTCCTTCCTACAGATCTTCCCTATTTTCCCTTTGGGTAGTTGTTTCTTGTTATTTTCTGTAATGGGTATGGCCTCTACTCTGATTCACTCCTTTTTTCTAATAAATAGTGCTTCTTGAGGCCTGATTGACTGATATAAGCTAAAATGCTTAAGAAAGCTTACAATTTTGGTTTGGAATTGAAGTTTCAAGACATGGTTTCCCTTGATTTGACATAAGTTTCAGATTATTCTTGTTCTGTGCTATTTGGGTATCTTTTGGACGTCACAGTTAGGGGTTTTGTGGAAATTTCAGTTTTTAAGTTAACAAAAATGGGAGAAACTAAGAGAAGTAGTGTTAATTTTCTTGCTCATATTTATTGCGCATTTAACTTTCTTTAGGGTTTTCGATATACATAGATCAGAATTTAATGGAAGAAGCTTCCTAGATCCTTGACATGAAGCCACAGGCCCACAGACAATGTGTTTCTCTCCACCTTCCCTTTTTTGTTGCTGAAACTTGGGGTTTAGTCGTTTCTGCATTTGATTTTGTAAAAGAATTATCAATTTGATGATGAGATTATGTTGATGCCTAACTACTTGCTAATTGTGGCAGATTGACTTTTTCTTTTTACGCTTTTCTTTTCTTTAAATTTCTTTATGGGTTTTACGTATACATAGATCATAACTTAATGACAGAATCTCTGTAGGTCCTTGAAATGAAGCAACATACAATGCCTTCCTCTCCACCTTTCCCTTTTTTGTTACTGTCACTTGGTTTTTACTTGTTTTTTGTATCTGATCTTGATTTTGTACAAGAATTATCAATTTGATGATGAGATTATCTTGATGCCTAACTGCTTGCTAATTGTGCCAGATTGGCTTTTTCTTGTTACCCTTTTCATCATCAATGCTCCCAAGGTTCCAAGATCTGTTTGTTATAACTGTGCAATACGCAATGAAAAGGGGGAAAAAAGCAGGAATTGAAATAATGCTGAGGAAAGGCCCTTCAAATTGATGCATGGCTCTATTTGTTGGAAAATGCACTTCATTTTCCATCCAATGAAAAACTGCTGTGTCTTTGTACTATATATGATCTTGCTTGATTAAAGGATCTGTTTTTTTTTTTTTTATTAAAAAAAAAAAAAACCGAAATTGCACATATTTCATAATTAGCATGGGGGAAAAATATATCATTGAGATCTTGAATATTCTTGTTGTCTGCATTTCTTTTTGTGATTTATGATGTGGTACAAATTCTTGTTTTTTCTTGTTCCCTTGCTGTCTTTGTTTTTGTTTGCATGCTTCCCATCTTTTCTGGATAATAATTCATGCCTGCTGTTACACCTAATGCTCATTTGTTTTGAATAGTGCAAAGATTTGTTAAAACAAATTTATTGGTGGTTCTTTCAGATGCTTATGATGCCCTTGACCCAACTGGTAACATTACAATTAAGTGGGACGTCATTAACTGGACTCCTGATGGCTATGTTGTAAGTATTTGCCAGCCATTTCCTGCTTCCCTTAGATGGATCACGTGTGCATGAACACATATGCTTTACACCATTTCCGAAATAGCATGTCTTTCGACAGTGCATCTATATATTTCAAGTCTAGCCTCACCTCTCATTACTTACCTTATATGATATGACACATATTTTCCCATTGACAGTTTCATATAATCAAGTCAACTGTCCTAATTGAATTTCAGATATTTCAATTTGCTTTGTGCACACAACCCTCGGAAGAAACTACATCAATCATTTGGTGCTTTAGACCTTCTCTTATTGTCTTGTTGTTTTTGGGCTACATTCTTCCCAAAGCGCATGCCCAAACAAAAATGATAGGAACACAACCATACAGACGCACCACTGAACACAACCCCTCATATGCACTTAGGTCCCACTCACATTTATTAAGCAGTCCCCCTATATGTATGTGAGGGGTTGTGTATGGTGTTGTGTTCTTAGCATCTCTGATGTCCAAATGCTTATTAATCCTGATTTTGGGCTCCTTTTTCACCTCATAAAAAGGTAACAAGTTTATAGCTTGCAGAGTCTATTTTCATGGTAATTTAGGTTGACACTGAGAGGTTGGGGCATAAATATTATAAGTGGTTGAGCCCACCAGACTACCAGATTAAACATGTATTTCTCCTATGGCTTGGCTCTAATTAGCTTTTTATATTGCGACCGGATAGGCGGTTGTCACGATGTTCAATTTCCAGCAATATCGTCACATCCAAGCTCCTGGGTGGTCACTAGGTTGGACATGGGCAAAGAAGGAGGTGATTTGGAGCATGGTGGGAGGCCAAACCACCGAGCAAGGAGATTGTTCCAAATACAAAGGGAACATTCCCCATTGCTGTCAGAAGAGTCCAACAGTTGTGGACTTACTCCCAGGAACTCCTTACAACCAGCAGATTGCAAATTGCTGCAAGGGGGGAGTAATTAACTCGTGGGCCCAAGATCCAGCCAATGCTGCGAGCTCATTCCAGGTTAGTGTGGGTGCTGCTGGGACCACTAACAAGACAGTGAAAGTGCCCAAGAACTTCACCTTGAGAGCACCAGGGCCTGGTTATACTTGTGGACCCGCAAAAATCGTCAAACCTACACAATTTTGGTCCTCAGATGGAAGGAGAGTCACACAAGCTATGAGTAAGTCTTGTTATTTCTATGGTACACTTCTTACTACTGTTTATCGTCTTTTTTTTACTAGGGCAAAAGCCCGATAATGATAATTATTTCTCTGTATTGGTTAATATCTACTTGATCGGTAAATCCAATACAGAAGCATAGGCAACTTCACACATTAGTGATCTTTTGGACTGCAATTGTGTGCTAACTGAACTAAACTTATTGTATCCAAATTTCTGTTGGTTAGCCCTGGTTCACTTATGTTATTTTGTGTTGATATTTGAGAAACATGAGATGGCTGCAGATAAAAGGGGAATTTACACTAGCTGTTTCTCTGTACTGTTGAAGCTATGTGAAGTTCGTGAGCTTGTACATTTGAATTCAGATATTGACCCATTCTCTATCTTACGGCAGTGACATGGAATATTACATGCACATATTCGCAATTCCTGGCTCAGAAAACTCCTACATGCTGTGTTTCGCTCTCATCCTTCTACAACGACACAATAGTACCCTGTCCAACTTGCACCTGTGGCTGTCAAAACAACAATACTCAGCCGGGGAGCTGTGTAGAGTATGTTCTCTTCTGTCTGTTTTTCCCTTCTCAATCTTTTAGTGTGTTGTTATGGGTTTTTTCTTGCGTCTCTAACATGATTCCCCTTGCCTTCTCTCTTACTGCAGCCCAAAATCACCGTATATAGCTTCAGTTGTTTCAGGGTCTACTAGGAAGAATGCCTATACGCCGTTGGTCCAATGTACGAGCCATATGTGCCCGATCCGAATTCACTGGCACGTGAAGCTTAACTACAAGGATTACTGGCGAGTGAAGGTCACGATCACAAACTTTAATTACAAGATGAACTATAGCCAGTGGAACATAGTTGTTCAGCACCCCAACTTTGACAACCTGACTCAGCTTTTCAGTTTCAACTACAAGCCATTAAATCCTTACCAAGCGATAAGTAAGTGAATCCTAAAGTCTCATTGTTCTGTTATGTTTTTATTCTTTCGGTTATTTTCTTAGGCACTAAAACGGGTCTAGTTGGTGGGTGTGATAAGTTAGTCCTCTATTTTGGATGTCCCGGAATATTATTGATCTTTGAAAAGTCAAAGAAAGTTCATATTTGTGAAACTCTCTCTCATAAGTAGTTATCAGTAATTTACCAAAAAAGAAAAAGAAAAAGCTGTTATCAGTACATGTACAGATGAGGGAAAAAAGGGTAGAGTAGGATCAATGCTTTGAGAGTCGAAGACCTGAGTTACATGGCCTCTTAAAAAGTTGGAAACTCCTAAGTGGATTACCAAAATGGGATAGGGGGAGTGGTTGTAAGTTCCTACTGTTTGCTTATAGAGTTAATAGCTTTTACCTACAGAATGGAAATACTTATTTTTACACTCTCTTGTTTCAAACAGATGACACTGCCATGCTATGGGGAGTGAAGTTCTATAATGACTTTCTCTCTACAGCTGGGCCTTTGGGTAATGTACAGTCGGAGCTACTCTTCCGAAAAGATGCTTCAACTTTCACTTTCGAGAAGGGTTGGGCTTTTCCGCGAAGGATCTATTTCAATGGTGATAACTGTGTCATGCCGCCTCCTGATTCCTACCCATTTTTGCCAAATACCAGTCCCCGAAAAGACTTCTCTTTGCTTACTCTATTGTTGACCTTGTTGTTTTCTTTAACCTTCTCCTATGCACATGCTTAAGAATCTTTATGCCAGAATGTCTACAAATTCTGTTGCTTCAAAAAATCTACCATGTATACTTTAAACACCAGAACCTACAGCAAGCTGATTGAAGAGTCCTTGTGTCTGTCGTTGGTTTCCATCAAGAAATGTAGGATCAGGTATGGCTCAATGGCAACAAATTTCAGTTTTTCTTTCAGTGGTGAATTCACTACTATTTTGTTGCTTTTGTAACATTGTATCGGTTGTTTACTACCTGTAGTAGATCATCTTGTATTGAAGAATTCAATATCCCCGTGTCGTCACGATTGTAATGAAAAATTGAAAATAAAATACCATACAGGGAGAAGTGTTCTAGTATATGCAGGTTTCATTTTTAGCTTTATTATCTGTATCTCGTCTGTCTGTATTCTGTTAGTAACAATGGCAGCTATGCAATTAAAGAGACTTCGTTTGGTGAAAGTGCATTTACTTGTAACAATACAACAGTGACAACATTCTGCTCTTTTTACGTAGAGATCATATTTCATATCTAGTGTTTCTGTTTATAAAGTCATCATATGAATCTATATCCGAATGACATGAGCTCCTCACGTTGTCTATAAAGAAATTTAGAATTTTTGTACCTTGTCTTGGCATAATCGTTCCCTTTTCTTCAAAACTTTCTGCTCATTGAACTTTAGGATACCACTCACCAGAATCCAATCAACATGAGAATCATCGAATAGATCACTGTTGAGAACCCAAAAATGTTTCGACGGGCAGAGTTGGGTAAAAATGGGTATGTATCGGGTGAGGGAAGCATGCATTCATCGCCATTAAAGTAGACTTTCCTAGGAAATGCCCATCCTTGTTTGAAGGAGAAAGTGTTCTGGTCCTTCTGAAGTAGCACTTCTGACTGAACATTTCCAAATGGCCCAGCTTCCATTAGTAGGTCGTTATAGAACTTCATGCCATAGAACATTCCCGTGTCATCTGCATATCAAATTCCGTTTGTTTAGGTTAAGTATTTTCGACTAGATATCTTCCCTTTGCACAAGTATGAGAATAGATCAGAATTGGCTGGGGATACTCACTGATGGATCCGTAGGGAACGAGAGGTTTGTAATCGAAGCTAAACACTTGAGTTACATTGTTGAGATTTGGGTGCTGCACAACGAGGGTCCAGAGGGTGTAGTTCATCCGGTAGTTGAAGTTTGTTATTGCGACCTTCACACGCCAGTACTCTTTGTAGTTTTGTTTCACGTGCCAGTGGACCCGAATGGGGCACATGTGATGAGTGCATTGTAGGAGTGGTGCGTTATCTTTTCTTGGCGTGTTTACTCCTACCACGCTAAGAAGTTTGGAATCGCTCCTAGATCACAACCAATAGTTTAGATTCTGTTATTAACTCTGCATGAATATAGATATATATATCGGAGAGTGGCTTACTTGACGCATTTGTTCTTGTTTTCACAACCACAAGCACAAGAAGGACAAGAAGTGATTGTGTCGTTGTAGAAGGATGAGAATGAGACACAACAACTTGGGTGTTTCCGGGCCAGAAACTGCGAATAAGTGCAGGTTACATTCCATGTCACTGCAGGGTAAAGAGTGAGAACAGGTCGGCCACATAATTATGGATGCATTTTAGAATCAGGACACCAAAATAATACATTGCATTGCGCAAATTTGTTAGTCATCAAGTAGTGGATAAGGGCAAGACTTACTCAGAGCCTGAGTCTTCCTCCGACGATCAGTAGTGAGAAAATTCGTAGGAGGTACAATCTTTGCCGGTCCACAAGTATAACCTGGTCCCGGACCTAACAAAGTGAAATTCTTCGGAAGTTTCACAGTTTTGTTGGAAGTACCGGCTAACCCGACGCTGACCTGGAAGGCTGAGACAGAAGACGCAGGGTCTTGGCCCCAAGATGCTAACACCCCACCTTTGCAGCAGTTCTGGAATTGCTGGTTGTAAGGTACCCCAGGGAGTAAGTCTACAACAGTTGGATTCTTTTTGCAACAATGTGGGATGTTGCCTTTGAATTTGGAGCAGTCACCTTGTTCAGTGGTTTGAGCCCCAACCATGGACCATAACACTTCTTTCTTAGCCCATGTCCAACCCAGGGTCCAACCGGGGCTCATGATGTGCCGGTACATCTGGAAATTGTTCATTGTGACTACTGCCTGGTGTAAAGCCATAAAAAAAACCTCGTCAATAGATGGACACACGAATAAAACCGAACGTTTTAAGTACTAAACTGATCCAAGGTGCATACACACGAAAGACACAATGTAAGGAAGCCATTTGCCAATACACTCAGTTTAGCACGTAAATTCACTTTATCATCGACATCCGGGAATCCATATCCTTTGCAATGCAAGCAAGGGTCTTCCCTATTAGATCATGCAGTTATCAGTTCATCACTTGGGATGGGATAGTAGGGTAAGGGAAGTAGGAAAATGTAGGTAAGAGTGGGGATGTGGCTACTGCGGCTACCTTCAACTAAGACTCACTAGCCACTGGCGATTCGAGTGTGCATCGCTGGTCAAGTTTGATTTCGATGAAAGATTTTATCTGAAAGGGATTTTAACGAATCGATAGCTTCTTTTGTTTTGCAGCTCCAAGGAAAAATTATATAAAGAATCATGACAATTAGCGCAGTACTCACCACATAGCCATCAGGCGTCCAGGACATTACATCCCATTTGATTGTTATGTTTCCAGTTGGATCCAATGGATCATACGCATCTGCATTCGAAAAAATTAGAACAAAAATCGCTAAACCACACGAAATTTAACGAGTCCGAAATGAAGCTTGAGAAAGTAAAAGAATTTACCTCCATAGGAAAAGAACACAAGAAAGAAGATAACCGAAATGACAAATCTCATCTCTTCAAAGCTGGTATAGGGTATTTCTCTTGAATATAAGAGATGGGTTCTAATCGTATTCGACTTTCGGAAATTGGGTAGTGAAAATTTTGGTGTTTGATTTGATTTTATGAAAGAAAAGAGGAGCAAATTGAAGGAAATGTCAAGGAGTTTGGGATGGGTTACCTACTGGTGGTTGGACACTAGAAAGAGTGTATCTTCCACCACATCATCTCCTCCTTTACACTCTCATGTTTATATATCTGTTGGGTTTTCTGTATCTTCAAGCAACAACTATGGAATTGGTGAGAGAGAGAGAGAGAGAGAGAGAGAGAGAGAGAGAGAGAGAGAGAGAGAGAGAGAGAGAGAGAGTTCTAAGCTTGAAGACTACATCCGAACGGTCGCATTTGCCAGCCAAATGTGACAGGCAGTGGAAGAGGTTGGTTTTCTACCTAACAAAATTACCCAATTGCCTGTGTTACGGTAATTTCGTTCGATCGAAAAAGAAAAATAGAGAGTTTGGACATTGGTATTCATGTCGAAACTCAACATTCAAAGACCACAGAATTCTAAGATTGGGTGCGCGATTATCAAAAAAAGTTTGCAAACATGTGAGAGGCCATATGGATGTATGTAAATATGAATTGCACAAATGCTACCCAACAAAAGATTATTGTATATATATTTTTTAATCAAACTAAACACTCACAGAAAAATGGTCATTTGTAAACTACTATATGTATACAATCTTGTTCATACATTTTACCAAGAAAAATCTCGTTCAAACTTTATAAACTAGTACTACGATGTTATGCTGCAGTTATTAGCTTTTCCTTAAAGAAAATGGGCGAGTGCAAGATTGTTTTAGAAAAAAATTCAGCGGACAGACGTATGTATGTAATTTTCAAGTTAAAAAGAACTACAATTTTAAAAGATTTCAAGACTTACGGAAGGTTGTCGTTCGGAGTTATTTGCCCCTCAATCAGGCTAATTCTCTAAATTCAACTTTGCGGAGGGGTAAATAATTTGTGTGTCATGCCCAGTCACTACTCTTAAAAGTTAAAATGCTATCCAAAAAGTCGGTACATAATGAGTTGCTCAGGGCATTTTGGTCATAGTAGGCAACATGGTTAGGTTTCTTGAAATACCTTCCGAGTGCAGTTTTCAAAATTTCCTCTTTGGGGGAACTTGCTCAATATCTAGTCCAACTGTCACGTTTTCAGTTCTGAAGGAAGAGTTTGTGGGAAGTAAACAGAGGTGATGGGGACAGCCTCAAGGTTAGTCCGGTTCATTGGTAGATTTGTTCCTTGCACAATTGACTAGGGTTCGATTCTTGGGATCAGCCGGTCAGGCTGCAAGTTTGTTATGGTATGAATGACTTGTTTTTTACCAGACCAAAGAGGGGTTCAGCCGAAGTGTACGTAAACTAGCATGGACATTAAACCGTAATAGTAAAAAGAGAAACAAGACTACAAGAGGTGGGGACCAGAAGTGAGTTCCGTGGTTATTCTGAGGAGGTGACATCTCAACCAAATTCATTCATTCAGCAGACTTGGATGCTTCAAACAACAGTAACATTTGGACCCGGGGGAGTCGTTCCGTTCCTCTCCGGTCCGGTGTGGGTGACCGCACCTTGATTTTTGGATCCGGGGGAGCCGGATCTGAGCTCAGATCCGGGCTTCTAACGACGGCGGCGGCGGCATCGGTTGGGTGACAGCACCGATGGCGGCGGCGGCGTTTCTTCCTTTTCTTGTATTTTCCGGTTGTTTTTTTTTTCTTTTCCGGTGGTTTTCAGCCGGTTTTTTTGGTGGTTTTGTGGTTTGTACCCGATTTTTTGTGGCCGGTTGTTTTTATATTAATATATTTTCTTTCTTTCCTCAAAAAAAAAAAAAAAAACAGTAATATTTCAGTTTTGGCCATTATGTCTGTGATCTTCTGCCGTCAATTGTTACAAGCCAAGGGAAACTCTTTTCCTTAGTACTCTGGATTCCCCATGGATTTCCTGCACGCAGCCATTGAGCAAACAAAAATTATATATGTCCAATAATCCAGTTCCAACATTGCTCTAACACACTCATATGGTACGTAGAGTCCACACACTCATATGGTACATAGAGTCCATACACTTGAGTGTGAAGTGTAAATGTGGGCTCTACACACCATGTGAGTATGTTGAAGCTGAGTTGTTATACATATAGTGTCTATTGCATGGGGGGCAATTGTGATGGCGAAGTAGTCTTCCGCCCACAAGCCAAAGTCAGAAGAACGATTTGCACGTCAATCTTATTGTAAGCTTCTACCAAGCTCTCCTCTAGTTTTACCCCCTTAGATATATTCAAGAGATTATGAGGTAGCGCGGCTAGCACTATAGTATGGGAGTACTAACTTGATCGTTATGTGATTTCAAAAGCTTGTACGAGAGGTGATTTCTGGAGTCTCCGTTACAAATGCAAGGCCTAAAAAGGGCAAGTAATTTGGGACAGAGGGGTTATATAATTTGTTCGGATCATGAATGAAGTGTCTCTAGTAGATTTAGGGGCAATTGGCTTGTATTCCATGCATGTTGGTGAGTTCAAATCTTGTCCTATCGCAATTTTTTAAGTGGTTATTTGTCCAAAAACAATTTTAATGTATTGAGAACCAACGAAAAAGAGGATACAAGGCAACAATAAAATCCGCTGGAAGAAATGCATTTCCTATGTGCAACATTGATGAAACGAATATATCCATAAATGTTTTTATTATTGTCGTTTAATTGTAAAAATACGTAAGGCCCCAGGCTACGATTTCGCCGAGGATCCCCAAATACTTTGGGCCAACCCAATGCCTATGCCATTGAAGGCTTCGCCTAAGGCCCATTTTTTCTTTGGTCCATGTGAGGACCCTTTCAACTGCGGGTTTACTCTCTTTCTCTCTCTCTCTCTCTAACGACAAACTAATGTTGTTTGAAAACCGGATCCGGGGTAGGTGTTGTGCGGTAAAACGACGTAATTTTTGGCACACCTCTAAAGGTTCTAAAGACCTTATTTGGAAGAAGAAAAAAATCACTACAAAGTGCCTAAACCCTTAACCCAAAGTGTCTAAATCCAAGTGCTTAAAACTACTATATCATATCCCAAAGAACCTAAATTTCCTAAAATTGAACCCTAAAATAAAACCTCAAAATTAACTCTCCAAATAGGGCCTATTAAAGTGTACCAAGAAAATGAACAAAACTACGTTGTTTTGCCGCATAACACGGCGCACAACATGTACTGCACAACACCTCCCCAAATTCTTGAAAACCGACTAAAATAGTAAAAATACAATTTTAAAACACTTCCAATGCCTGGGACGACAACCAATCCACTTGGCTTTCTCCATTCTTTCCTTCATCCTCTTATAATAAAATATATACATAGGCGGACCTTGAATTTTATTTTATTTTAGTCCCTATATGTAAATTATATTGCACACCAAAAGAGGCCGATCAGATAGTAGAAAATATCAGCTGATCAAAATATTTCGTTTGCAAAAAATTAACCACTAAAATTGTTTCCTTCACAAATGTGATTTGTTACATGGCTAACAATGTTTGATCCATGTGATTTTTTATTGGAATTATTTATATATCAAAAACCTACAAAAGAAATGTTCAAATTGTCGAAATAGAACCATCTAAGGAAAATTTCAAAGGATAACCAGAGTGATTAGTCGCACATAGTCACAGAACAATCCAAATCATCGAAATAGAAGGATAACATTCGTGATTAGTAGTTTGCATATATCATATATGCAAAGCCTTGAAATAGAACCATGTGAGGCATATTTTCAGATCTGGACTCCTGATGACGACGACGGTGACTGCGGTGGTTGACAACTCCAGCGGCTTGCTTTGGCGTTCTTTGTTTTCCTGCCCTTTTTTTGTTTGCTTGTTTTGTAGATTGCTTTGGCCGGCCATTTATTTTGTAGGCGGTTTTGTGGCAGACTGGCAGGTAGTTTTGTAGGTGTGGCCGGCGGGTTTTTTTTTGCTAGTTTTGTAGATAACACGTGTGATTATTGCCACACAGTCACAGACAGTCCTACCTAGTCCTGCATTAGCGAAGTTATAACTTCTCCGGTTAGAATAGCATGTAAGAATCAGAACAATTAGTCCAAGCGCTTGGGTAGCTGCACTTGGATATAACGAGGTTTAATGAGGTTGTGTACTAAACGAATCCGGGGGAGACGATGTGCAGTAGGTGTTGTGCTCTATATTGTGCGACAAAACTATGTCGTTTTGCTAATTTTCTTAGTATATCCAAGGGCTCTGTTTGGATAATTAAGTGTTGGGTTTGGTTTAATTTTGAAGTTCAATTTTAAGGGACTTAAGCTCTTTGGGATAGGGTATCGTGGGTTTAAACACTTGGATTTAGCCACTTCAGGTTTAGGGTATAAGCACTTTGGATTTAAGCACTTTGTAATGGTTTTTTCTTCCTCCAAACAAGGCCCTTGGAAACTTTGGAAGTGTACACAAAAATCAAGTAAAATACCAAAGTTTTGCCGAACAACATGACACACAACACCTACCGCATAACACCCATCCCAGTTATGCAGATGAAGTTGCCAATGTTGTTGACGAGTTTGATTAGAGTTACCGGTAGTATAGGTGATGTTAGCATATGTACAACAGCAAGAATGTGTAAGAAATAGTTGACAATTTTAAGTCTTTGTTTTTATTGATGCAGGGTCCCTGTGGCGTCCCTTTCACACTACACGGTATAAAATTTATCCTAACCATCCATCTCAACAACTGATGGTCCCTATTTTAAACGAACTCTTCCAGGAGATGAGTAGTCTATTCTCTCAGGAGAGTCTTTTTAAAGTTCGGATCATTAAAAATACTTTTAAACGGTTGAGATAGAGCACTAAGTGATTATCTTTCGAATATCCTCTCCGACATTCCTTTGATACATATTGACATGCTCCCCCTCGTTGTTTTCTTATCGATCATTTGCCCCTAATATTGTTCATCCTTCTTAATTTATCTTTAAGGATTGCAGGCGTGTACTGCGGACTGCAATCCAAAGCAATTTACGCATAAGGCTTGTATACCCAATCATTAATTTATAAAATCAAGTGAATCGAATATGAGTATTATACTATTATTTTCTAAATAAAATAAAATAAAAATAGACAGCTATATTTTAAATTCGTAGAATATTTTTCTCAAACCTTTTGACGGCGACTCAATTTAATTTGTTACATAGAGCTGTAGAAAATGACCCGAATAAGTCCACATTGCTTGATGACCAACCCCAAGGGGTTAGCCAAATGATCTTGACCTTGGACTTAGTAGTTTGCTTCCACCTAAAATTTCAGGTTGGATTCTTTTTGCTAGCAACTCTTGGGGCCACTTCTTCCCCATGCGTAAGCGTGTGAAATGGCTATGGGAGGGGCTTTTGGGATTAGTTTGTTTTAGGGATTAGTCCGAGATACGCGCAAGCTGGAACTCTGCGTGATCCAAAAAAATAAAAAAGATAAAAATACTTGATGACTTTTTTTTCTACATTTGGTAAGCGATGCATTTTAAAAACGAATCCCTTTACAGGTTTTTGAAAGATTGGATGATGTTGTTCGGTCCATTTGTGAGTTCCTTTCAATAATCCCTTTAATAATAATTGAATTTGTTTTTTTAAGTTAATCAAAAACATCGATCATACTAAAGAAAATGAAAATCAGATTTTGTTTGATATATTTTCATGATCTACTATTTTGTTGGCTTCAAAGGTTTGGGGTAAAGCTTCGAAAAAACCTTTCACGATTTTACATGGTTAATTCTTTTTTGCATTTTGCGTTGCTTTTTAAGGGAATTTGGTGGAGTTTTTGGTAATTATTATTTTTGGTGGTGTGTAGTTGGATTCAATGGCTAGAATATTATTGGTTATTTAAGTTGATGCTAAATTATGTTCGCATGTGCCTTTAGGCACTCCTGACTTTTGTTTTTCGATTTAATAGAGCCGTTAAGGTGGAATACAATTGAGATTTAAAACTATTAAAATTCTTTCATTGGCCCTTGATTTGGTTATCGGGCAAATTTTTAAAAAAGTATTTGATTTAGTTATTGGGAAATTTTTTTTTAGAACTATTGGGATTCATATGTTGACCCTTGGTTTTGTTATTTGGCAAAAAGTTGCAAGAGAGTGCTAAGCTATTTACTGTAGTAAATATCAGAATGATAGTTTATTAAGTTAAGATCAAATTACGTCGCGCCGTGCCTTCAGGCATTGGCAGTCCCTAGTAGTAGTACAAAGAAACTAAATTTTGAAAAATTTGTTAGAACATTTTTTTTTTTGGCAATAAGTGCCCTAAATAGGGAGGGCAATGGACTCACTACTGTAAGAACCAAATTTCGGAGTTGTCTTATTTTGGCAATTCCATATGACAAAACACATATTTTTATCGAGTTGAAATTTTATTATTTTTCCTTAATTTTCTAAGTAGCGAGTCTGTACAAGATTAGAGTGGAAGGAATCTCTTTAGAATGTAATTTGAGAGTTAGTAGTTTAGTCGGTTGTAGCCTAATCAATATAGTGCATTCGGAACGGAAAAATCAACTAGGGGATCAATCGGTTTCTCAATCGGGAAACTCTGATTTAGTGCAAGTCGTGGAGGCAATTTCAGAGCATGTGGATTGATAGAGGGATCAATCGGGTTTTTAATTGACTTATGATGCAATTGATTGGAATGACGTCTTCTATAAAAACATCATGCCGTTTTAGATCTAGGATATCGACTGAAAAGGAATATTAGAGCCGCTTGTCTTCAAAGCCACAAAACCCTAGAGTATTAAGAGTGAATCTTGAAGCACAAGATCGATGGAACTTTAATTAAAGCTTCAAGAGGTTTCTACATCAATTATCAATAGTCAAGTTCAAGGTTGTTTTCCGGAAGAACGTTTGGAAGGCTTGAGGATTCGAGGCAGCGGTAGTCAAATATTGGGGGTGGTGTACGAGGATTCGGCAAGTACATCTTAAAGCGATTGTGAATGATTCAAATCGTAGGGTAAGATTACTTGTAACTACAAAATAGCTTTATAGCGTTTGATTCCTTCCCGTGGTTTTTGCCCATTTAGGGTTTTTCCATGTATATCTGGTGTTCATTAGTTTATTTGTTTTATAGTTGTGATTGTGTCATATATTGATTAATGTTATTGTTTTTATTGAGATAAAATAATCTAGCAAATTATAAAACCTAGGTGATCTAGAATTTTTTTTCCAACTACAATCCAAAAAGTAGAAGCAATTAATATTAGACCACGCTCTGCTAGGGCTTAATCCCAATTAAATTGCAATAATAAATCCGTAAGCTGTCATACAAACACTAATAGAGGTGTCGGTTTGGATTATGAAAGTGGTGGTATTTATGGTTCTTTGACAAAGGAAAGCACCGATGGTGGCAGTCTAATGACGAATCAGATCGATTAGTTTGCCGACCTTGCTACTACGAGCATTAGGTTTTTTTATCAGCGATCCTAAAAATTCCGATATGTGCCAGAAGTGATCGTCGAAGATTGTAGGCGAAGTGCAAGATGGTTCAAGAGTTGTGTTTTTCAATTCGTTCGGAGAGCCGCGAATATGATTTGGGCTGGCAGGTCCTAGTATCAAGTCTTAAAAATCTAGACCTCCCGATTGGTTGTTGTATTCTTTGAATCGAGATCACTATCTTTTTTTGGTGTATTAATTTCTTTGTTATTAATAAAAGTTTCTACCAATTTTCACAAATAAATAAATAAATGAAACCGTAAGCAAATCAACTTTTGATTCTCAATGAGTCCATATCTTGACTCCCCCAGAAGTGCCCCCCAGGGAAACGAGTATAAATATGAATGTAATGAATATTCGTGCCGCTCAAACGGCGACACACACTTCACACCTGAGTTTCCTTGAGACGGCTAAATTCTTCCTCGTTTCTTCGTTGCTTGCCATCTGCCAATAACATCTTCCTTGTACCACCATTTTCCCAGTCCCCTGTCTCTTTCTCACTGTCTGAACAAAACCCCCCCTAAAATTGTTGTTTTCTCAGCCTCGTCAGTCACATTCACATTGATTTTTCTGTTTTCCTTGTTTTTTCCAAACAAAAATCCCTCATTAATTCCCACCAATTCATTTCCTTCCCTGTCAATTCCCAAATGGGTTTTGGGAAGAAGTATCTGTTTTTGGCTGTCGTTTTGGTGTTTTTCAGTGTTTCCGGAGCTTGCTCCAATGGACAGTGCAAGGTCTCTCTCTCTCTCTCTCTCTCTCTCTCTCTCTCTCTCTCTCTCTCTCTCTCTCTCTCTCTCTCTCTCTCTCTCTCTCTCTCTCTCTCTCTGTGTTCTGATTTTTTCTTTGGTGGGTGTTTGTTAAATGTTACTGAATTTCAATTCTGATGAATGGGTTTGAATGATTATATAGCTAGACGATGAATGCACATCGGATGGGGATTGCGAAACAGGGCTGTATTGCTTCTCGTGTGCTCTAGCGTTTAGGGGATCTAGGTGTGTAAGATCCGACTTCACTGATCAATTCAAGCTCCTGGTACGTCTCATTCTACATGATTTCCCACATATACTACTCATCTACCCGATAAAGCTCATTTTTTGCATGGATATACTGCGTTTTGATTTCTGTATAACGATTTGTTTATTTTCTGGCTGATTATGGATAGTGCTGCAAACAGAATTGGTCGCTAGCAGCTTGTTATGGGCTCGGCTCAACCCGTCAGTAAATGGGTCTGACTCGAGGTTGAGTTTGCTCGTTTGGAATAGCCGAGTCAAGCTTGAGTTAGTTGTACTCAGCTCATTTATAAAAACTCGGGTTGTTTGTTGAGAATTGGTTGGGTTACTTGTTTAATAAATAGTGCGAGCTCAAAAACTTCAAAATTAGGCTTTCCTCGTTTGCGTACTAATTTTATTTATGGATGTTATATGCAATTGACAAAGAACCGTTTAGGCATGGTCCACCGAATCCTTCCCGCGTCAATGCAGGGGCATGGGTCCTAGGTCACATAATTCTTCAACAAGATCCTTTGCTCCCAATGGTTTTGCTCTTAGGGGTGGTTTGGGTGAATTGAAAAAACTAGTTTTTTGGTTTTTGTTCTTACTCAATTTTTTTTTGCATTTGTTGGTTTTTGGTCGGTTTTTGTGGTTTCTTAGCTTGTCTCGACGAGAGGAATCTAAAAAGTATAAAATTATTTGTCAAACTTAAAATTTTGCGAATAAAGACGAACGCAAAATTTTAAGTTTGGCAAATAATTTTATACTTTTTAGATTCCTCTCGTCGAGACAAGCCAAGAAACTACAAAAAATCGACCGAAAATAAACAAATGTAAAAATAATTCTAATAAGGACAAAATCAAAAAAACCAAAAAACTAGTTTTTTCAATTCACCCAAACCAACCCTTAATCGTCACTCTTTCTCGCAAATTTAGTACTCCCTCCGTCCCAATTTTATAGTCCATTTTCGGAGTTCGTGCCACTTTTCAAAGTCTTATATCTTATAATCTATAATGTTTTAGATGATTTTGAATACTTTGTTTATTAGATTAAATCTAGATCTATCAAACAAGATCTATATTGCATATAAAATATATTACCAATTGAAAGATATAATCATTTTTTTATCCGATTAAGATAGAACAAAGGACTATTAAATTGGGACGGAGGGAGTACTACTTTGGAACAAGTTAGAAATAAGGTTTCGTGCTTGCACTCGGGCATTACTTGTTACAGTATGTCTACTTTATTATGGGACCCACTATATACACGTGAATTATTTTTCCTCTTCTATTGAAGATACTCCATCCTCCAAAATTTGTGTTCATTTTTTCGCATGCTTGTCGATTTTTATTACTTATATTTCTCAATCTATAATGTTTTATATGATTTTGAAAACGTTATTGAATAGAAATGATTAAGGTCTATCAAGAAGATCCATATTGGAGTATAATATTTTGAGGCGCTGTAGATAGTGAAAGTGGACAAGAAATTTGGGACAGAGGGAGTACTTTATTTTTTTCTCACTATATTCTATTAAAGAATGTACTTCCTTTAAACCGAAATTGGCATAAATTTTGCGTCGTCCTTTGCGAAAATACTAAAAGGGACCTTCTATTAAGCTAGGAAAATGACAGGAAAAAAACACAAACGCTCCAATGCACTTTTTATACATTTTAATACACATTCACAAATTTCAGTATACTTTTTGACACATTTCAAAACGCTTATAAACCTTTTAAAGACAGCCTGGTTGGATGTTTTTAGCATTTTTCATGCTAAGAAGGTGGAAACAACAAATGTATTCATGGTATGAGCACCATCCTTTCAAGATTCCACAAATCTGTGTATAGAGATTGGTCCCATCTTTGGACTTGTGTTAGGGTTGGTTTGGGTGAATTGGAAAAATTGGTTTTTTGGTTTTGTCTTTATTCAATTTTTTTTTGTATTTGTTGGTTTTTGGTTGATTTTTTGTGGTTTCTTGACTTGTCTCGACGAGAGAAATCTAAAAAGTATAAAATTATTAGCCAAACTTAAAATTTTGTGAATAAAGACGAAAAATAATCGAAAAAAGGTTTTTGGATTCCTCTCGTCGAGAGAAGCAAAGAAACCACAAAAAATCGACCGAAAACTAACAAATGCAAAATTTTTTTAAATAAAGACAACTAAAAAAACCAAAATACCAAAAAACCCAATTCACCCGAACCAGCCCTTAGTGCAGGCCTAGGGCAAGTTGTTGGGCTCTACTGTTCAAAACGCTGGGCTAAGCCAGTATCCGTAAGGCTGAAAGATACATGGTATTGATTTTTGCATTAGTTTTTCCCCATGTGTGGTTGGGAGACATTCTACCAGCTAGAGCTCTCGGCACACCCGATGCGTGTGCACATCAAATGTTAACAAAAAATATTGGTGACAATTAGAAGGGCTATTAAAAGGGGAGAAATTGTTTGGCAGTTAAAAGAGCAATTTGAAAATTTAAAATTGTGAGCCAACCTCAAAATCCAATTCGCTGTCCCCAAATGGTGTCCCCCTTTGGTGTCCTACCCCCTATTGCTGACATGTGTTACACACTAAAAGCCCTTTAGTCTTTGTTTCTTTCTTTTTTTTAACCGGAAAAGAAATTTAGTCCGTTACTAAGCCTCCTCTGTTAGAAAACCTCTCACTGTTAAAAACCAAAGGGCCTTTTCACCTCCTTTTCTGGGGAAAAAAAATGCCCTTTCCCTCTAAAGTCCAAACCAAAGTGTGGAAGATTTCTTTTTTTTGTTTTTAGAGTAATTCAAAGATGACACCAAAGGGAGATAGCGGATCCGGAGTGTCCATACCGAAGTGTTGCTCTCCCTTTCTATATTAGAATAGATGATGTTTAAAAATCATGCTGACATTAGTAGAACTTCTACTGCATTTACGATGGGAATGTAACTTGGTCTAGAACTCAGTCCGGAAGAAATAACACGATCTAAATTTGCAACTTCTTGTCTTTGCTGCTCGAAGATTCATCTTAGCATGTTTATCATTCTTCTCTCCTTTTCGTAACAAATCTTACTTTCTATCGTTTTTCTTTTGGGCAATAGAACGATTCACTTCCATTCAACAAGTATGCATTTTTGACAACCCACAATTCTTATGCTATTGACGGAGAGCCTTCTCACACTGGAGTCCCAAGAGTTACCTTCACAAATCAGGAAGATAATGTGACTCAACAGCTAAACGTAAGATTATCCTCCAAATCCTTTTTTGTGATCGTAAACCACTTTTTATTATAATTACAAACTTTTTTCTCCTCTAATTTAAGTAATTTCCATTGGCATTTCTCATTTGTAGAATGGGGTTCGCGCCTTAATGCTCGACACCTACGATTTCGAAGGTGATGTATGGTTGTGCCATTCTTTTGAGGGTAAATGCTATGATTACACTGCATTTGTAAGTTTTCTTCACTTCCTTTGTTTCTCAATCCTTACCAATTCAAAGGAAATTATTGTAACCAAAATTGTCATTGTAGGAACCGGCTATAGACACTTTGAGGGAAGTTGAGGCCTTCTTATCTGCAAACCCATCTGAAATAGTCACAATTATATTAGAAGACTATGTTGAGGCTCCAAATGGATTGACCAAAGTCTTCACCGACGCGGGTTTGATGAAATATTGGTTTCCACTTACAAGCATGCCACAAAATGGCCAAGACTGGCCTCTGGTTAGCGATATGGTTGCACAAAACCAAAGGCTTCTCGTGTTCACTTCAATTAGATCTAAGCAAGAGAGCGAAGGAATCGCTTATCAGTGGAACTTTATGGTTGAAAATCAATGTAAGAACTTTTTCTCATCTGATCACATGATATCAAAATATATACCAGAAAGAAAAAGTTTTTCTTCTTTTTGAAATAACTTTATAGAGTATGCACTAATGTTTGTTTTTTCTGCGGAATTTGCAGATGGGGATGGAGGAATGAAGGCAGGAAGTTGCTTTAACAGGGCAGAGTCGTCGCCGCTTGATGACAAGACTAAATCACTGGTTTTGGTGAACTACTTCAGGTCTATTCCAAACAAGTTATCTGCCTGTGTTCAAAATTCTGCTCCCCTCATTGACATGCTCCAAACTTGTTATGGAGCATCTGGAAATCGATGGGCGAATTTTGTTGCTGCTGATTATTACAAGGTATAAACATTTTATGTGTCTTGTGTAATCATATAGGCTTTGTTTGCATTATGAATCCCATGGAACTGATATTTTATGAAGATAACGTATCCATTAAACAACTGATCCCGAGAAATACGTGATTTAAAGAATGAAGTATCTGTATCACTTCACTATTAGTCTAGTATGTCCTCTTCAAGATTCTCAAATCAGGATATTGAAAATCAGGTATTGTACATAAATAGGCACACAATCGACCAATTTTACTAGTCTGCATCCCCAACTCTTACAGGGTCAAGTCACTTAGCAAATGTCTGGAATTCTGGATTACTCGTCGTACATGTTCCACTATCAGTCCAGTGAACCAAACATAGTCTTCGATCGTTAAATAAACTCGAAATGACAAAATCTCACAACCACAAGGCCATGGAATGCAGAAACATTAATTTGTTGTTTATAATTCTTAATTTAAATGATGCAGAGGAGTGAGGGAGGAGGAACATTCCAAGCTGCAGATACTCTAAATGGGGAGCTGCTGTGTGGATGTCAAGATGTACATTCTTGTGTGGTAAGTAGAGATACATTCCTGCATTACAGTATAAGAAATATGGGATTGTTTAACAATTGTTTTATGGGCAAGCACATCAAGTTTTTGAAAACATTAATCACATGCTATAAGGGGCTAGTCTAATGAAGTTATTATGATTTTATCTCGTCACACTTTTACATAGTAATTTCTTGGCCCATGTATTTTTTTTCGGAGTAGAAAAGGTAGGAAAGGCTACTTGCCCATGAAAATCTTTCTTAGGCATAACCAAAGAAACTTTTATGGCTGAGAGCTAGATAAAATGAGTGCAACTGGATCCAACGGCATGGGAGAATGATGTAGTGGCTAGGTCCGACTTATGGCATCAACCAATGAAGCCACCGTTTTGGACTTCCCAAACATGTAAAAAAAATAGGTCCCACAAACATATAGGCCTCCTATATATTGTAATGGTTGTTAATTTTTGAATGATTATATATTAAAATTTGTGCAAGAATAAATATTTTGTAATGCTTTTTTATGAAGACTAAGTGTTGAAAATTATTCTATGCAAAATATATGGAGAGCCTCATTTAATGAATATGTTTCAGGCCTCCAAAACTAAGAATGACAAAACCTATGTTTTCATAATCACCAGACCACTTGGATGTAAATAACAACACTACACAACCATACGGAGCTTTGCTTCGATTTTAGTTGGGCTATCCTCATGTGGACGGTGCATTTAGGCCCCGAGATTAATCAATGTGCACAAAAGCTGGCTTGGAGACTTGAATTATCAAATATAATCTATTACTACACAACCACCCCAGATGGTTCAAGCCGAAGACTACACTGATATTAGTGTTCCTATCAAGTGAATTGGGTTTAAACATTTTGGGCCCAATTGAGTTTGTGTACTTACACAGGCCCACCCTGAACAGCAAACAAAATGATTCCTCCTCTCTAGTACACCAGAGCTTTAATAGGTTGATTTGTGGCCCATTTGTGATACAAATTGGCAAATTGTGTCTACACCTAATTGACAGTTGTAATTAAGAGCGGAAATTTTCAATTTTGGTGGAGTTGCAGTTTTTTTTTTAACAGATTTTATTCACAAATCTAATTATGTTTGAATTACAAACTTGTTTTGAGTCGAGATTTATGGAAATTATTTCATTTTCGCAGCCGGGATCTACACCGGGCACCTGCAATGCTCCTCCCCCGACGTGATGGCAGCATTGCCAATTTCACTTTACAAATATTCATCATTTGAAATCCTCACAAAATAAGTAGTCAACGGAAATCTTCTCCTTTTTTTTCCCTGTTAATCAGAGCGAAATAGAAAATAAGGATTTTTTTTCCTCAACTGGGTGAATCCAGAGGTGGAGAAAATAAAACAATGGAATTGGAAGAAAGTTTAGTATTTAAGAGAGTATTGAGATTATTTTTTTTTTTCCCCTTTCCTCTTAAGGTAGGTTGTATTGTTGTATTGTTAATGCCATCTCCTTGATTCTTTGGTTAGTTCTTAATAAAAGAAGCTATTCCATTTAATAAAGGGCAATTAAATATCCATCTAGATTTTGAATACGTTTTCATCCTCCTTATTTTACGAGGTTATGTTTTCATCCTTTTATAATGTAATTTGTCATAATTACCTTTTCTTTATATATATAACTTCCGAAAATGATGTTGCTTCTGAATATGTGAGTTACTTCTCACGAAATTATGATTTATCCTATTGCCTAAAATTAAGGGATTTTTGAAATGGATTCTCTTTTCTAAAATCAAGGATTGTTTGAAATTGTGGAGAAAACTTAGGGATGATATTGTTTCCATATTTTGGTCTTGCCCATTTTAAAGGAAGACATAAGGGGTCATTAAATGCCGAAATAATCAGTTACTTATTTCGAGGGATTGCCTAAATTCAAGAAATTTTGAAATGGTGGGCGATAATGAATACAAAAAGGGCCACTTAGCCAAAAATCCAAAATATTTGACATTTTTAAAGGGACGGACAAGGAACTTTTGAAATCGAACATAAAAATAAAAAATATTTGACATTTTCAAAGGGAAGGACAATGAATTTTTGCAATCGAACATAAAGACAAAATTAGTGAGATGTTGTCACTTGTCACTAATTTTTTAAAATTCTAATTTCAAACATAAAATTAAAAAAATCTCCACACCACCTCCGGCCGAACACCACCCCACCTTCGGCCGAACACCACCCCACCTTTAGCCGACCACTTCCGGTGACCAAAAAAATTAGTGAGATGTCACTAATTTTAAAAAATTCTAATTTTGAACATAAAATTCAAAAAAATCTCTACCCACCTCTAGCTGAACACCACCCCACCATTGGGTCAACCACTTCTGGCGACCAAAAAAATTAGTGATATGTCACTAATGTTTAAAAATTCTAATTTCAAACATAAAATTAAAAATAAAAAAAAAACACCATCCCACACCCAATCAACCACAACCCCACCTCTAACATACCACTTCCGGTGACCAAAACAATTAGTGAGATATCACTAATTTTAAAAAATTCTAATTTCAAACATAAAAATAAAAATAAAAATCACCACCCACCCTCAGGCCGGCAGCCACCCCACTTCTGGCTGATCACTTCCGACCACCAAAAAAATTAGTCAAATGTCACTAATTTTAAAAAAAATTAATTTCGAACATAAAATTAAAAAAAAAAAATCACCACCCCACCTCCTATCAACATCATTAATTTCCACAACAAAAGGTTTTGATGATCGATCAGCTTGGCAATATGTAGGTATGTGAAAGACTCTTCAATCTCCATTAGTTCCACTGCGTATTTCTAATTGATTTTTTATGACGCTATTTTCTTAATGGACTGTAATAGTGTAGTTACACTTTGGAGGCAACCTCGTGTATTTTGGTTTCCTATCAGTTCACCACAAAACATCAACAAGCTTCAAACTATGTTTTAGGTTGGGTGGTTTGTTTGACTGGGTGATCTAGAATGATTTTTAGACAAGCCAAACACAAATCGATTCCGAATAGCCTAGTTCATTTTAATAGTCCTAAACTTGTGGTAAATAAGCAGCTTGTCAATGCAACGCGAATGATAATGGGCCTATTTTGAAGCCCATGAACCTTTTGAAACACTAGATCTTAAATACACTTTTCGAGAGAGGATTCAATTCTTTTAGAGAGAGAGAGAGAGAGAGAGAGAGAGTCTTTTAGAGAATGAAGGTATTTGTGACTAAAATAAATGGAGTGTGGATTTGTTTTATCCTCTTATTAAATTATAATTACAAATAATGTATTTATGTTTGATTGCAAAAGTTCTTTGTCTTTGCCTTAAAAATAGGCAAAAATATAATGTATTTATGACTAATTATTCCATACAAAAATGAGTGGGATGATAGCATTACCAAATATAGTCCTTCGAGAATCCGAAATTTTAGGCATTTTGAAAAAGTGGGGGGAATGCAATGTGGTGGGGATGCCAATTATCCAATATTTTGGAGGATATATTGCATAATTCACTTTATGGTAAAAAAAAGTACAATAATAGTTTTCATGATAAATTATAAATAGTCATGGTAAAATTGTCTTTACACAATATTTAGTTATTATGGTAAAAAAAAATAGAGAACAAAAAAAAGGGTAAAAAGAGGCTAAGTACAATAAATATGGTAAAAATAAAAGTCTTGCAAAAATGAATGATTGTCAAATACGTGTCCAGAAAAATGCGTCCTTTACAAATGTGATTTGTTACATGACTATTAATGTCAGATTAATTTGATTTTTAACAATTTAAGTATCTAAACCTACAAAGAATAGTGTTACTTTCCTCCGTCCCTAAATTAAAGTACAGTGTTCCATTTGGCTTTGTCCCTTCAAATGTGATTTATATCAAGAGTATATGTTTTGAAAAATTATTGGGTAAAAGTTTGTATAATCATAGGTATTATTATATCAAGAGAAAAAAAAAATATATATATATATATATATATATATATATATATATATATATATATATATATATATTTTCAATCGCAAGACAAATTTCCTGAAACCATGTGACTGCGGACATTTCAATTTAATTTGTCACATAGAGCCATACAAAATGACCCGAATAAGTCCACAATGCTTGTTGACCAATCCACAATACTTTTTATACATTTACTTTTCGTAAAAGATCCATTTTTAAAAAGAACTAGTCTCAGGTCACGTGCGATGGACATGCTTCGACATGACTTGCAAATCTCGACAGCAATAAGCTGAAAAACATTTCCAAACATTTATGTCTCAAACAATGAAGCGAGTTTTACAAAAATGCTGGAAAGAAATAAGATTACAAGATGAAGCGGTCAGCAAACATTGCAGTATAGAACAGAGTAAAAAAAATCTCGTTTTTTGTATGTTCAACTCAATTGCCTGTTTTTAACTTTCTTGATAGCTCCATATTGCTAACTGTTGCCCATTATGTGTCCATCAACCTAGCAAATCAAGTTGCATCTCCCGTCATTGGGAAAAAAAATTCAAAATTATAAGTAGAATTATTGGTCTATTAAAGCAAGTAGAAACCCAATATATTACTTGAAGTACTCACAAATATTTTCAGTTGTAGTGTTGAAGCAAAAATGTTGGCTATATGGTGAGCTGTGTAACAATTTTGCAACATTATCCAAAGTGCAGCAACGGACAAGAAAGAAACAAAAATACAACTGAGACACGCGTAAACGTCACTTCTAGTACTATTTCACTTGGACATTTTACCGGACACTTAGGCTACACATGATTATTTGAAGTCACAATCCTAGCCTCTACCCAACTTTCACCTCAAACATTCACGGGAGCATAACATAGATGCACACAATTTAATCATAATTGTTCATAACAGCATAATAGGATTACGAATAAACAAACACGTATCACATTTCCAGCTCAAACATTCGCGGAACATGCAACAAAGACGCATTTAGATTGGGTCAGGAAAGAACAAAATGGCAAGTTTGTCATAGAGCTTCACATTCTCTAGTTGCTTTGTTTCTTTATTTTGCATCCAATCTTTACTGATGCACTATCAAATTAGAACAAATGACTTGTCATGCTCTAAAGACCAACAATACCCAAGGATCTAATCCATCCAAAATTCAACAAATATTCAGGATTAAAGCTAAAAACCTTATGAATAGTGGAATGCAAAATTACCTCATGAAGAGTAAGCCGGCTTAATGTATCATTATATTGGACTTGAACTTAGTCCTTTAGCCGCTACGAGTAACTGCTTCGTAATTATGAAAAATAAAAAAAGGTACTTGTACGTACGAGTCTGTGCTACATCATTTTGAATAGACTTTACGCATCAGTGATACTTGTTACTTGTGTGATAATTGCACGAATTATCCTTAAATCACATTCTTAATATGTATAAGTTTTTTATTGTCCTCATCAAGTTTTGATCATAATTTTTAACAATCATGAGGCTATAATGATCAATTTGAGATTTTACCAGTAGGTGCTTGCTCTACGGAACTCTTCCTCTGTTTTCCTTCATACCAATTTCATTTTTACATGTTATACTTACGGAAACTGAAATTAAATCAATGCTCAACGTTCAAAGTAGGAGGTGGAAGACGCAAAATTTGGACAAAGATTCTCTTAGGCATTTAGTTGAACACCTGGCGTACGGCATCATTATTTGGAAACACGAATCTAACGTCCCAGCAATTCCTCCTGGAACATTCATACCGAAGCAACCAATGAAGATAGTTAAATTAGTACCTCGACCTCGGACAGGGCGAGGATATTCGCGGGCGTCTCTGACGAAGTAGGAAGAAGTAGGTATATTTTGAGCCGCTGGGAATAGGGGCGTCGAAATTGTTGTGTGAGGTGTGCGGGATATGGCGGTTGCACGGAGGCAATGAGCGGGAGGAACTGATGGCGGTGGGAAGGTGTTCATTTTCTTCGCCCTTAGGTCCCGATTGGATGTAGGATAACTTTCTGTGAGATTAAATAATAAAGAGATAAGATAATAACAGTCGTTGGATGGTGTTCATTTTCTTCGCCTTTGGGCCCTGATTGGATGCAGAATAAGTTTTTGTAGAATTAAATAATAAAGAGATAAGATAGTGACAGTCCGTTTGGATGGCGTACTGATTTTGGAGAGATTAAATATACGTTTTTAATAATAACTAATTTGTAATTTTTATGTTACTCCCCAACAAAGTCAAATTCTAAAGTATAAAAAATTTTAATTTTTTTTGTATCCAATTAAAGATCTCAATTATTAGTTTAATTTGGTGCAAAAAAAAGTAAAAAATTTAATGTGAAAATACTTTATTTTTTTATCCAAAGGATATTGCAAAGCAAACCAACAATATCAAATTCTAAAGTATAAAAAAAATTAAATTTTTTGTAACAAATTAAAGACCTCAATTTTTTGTATAATTTGGTGTAAAAAAAAATTAAAAATTATGACTGAAAGTATTTCATTTTTTTATCCGAAAGAAATGGCAAAAGTTCATAATATATTTAAAATGCAATTCAGTTTTACAGTAACGAGAGGGAGGGACGGTAAGGCAGGGGTATAATGAGGGTTATATTGGTAGGGGTATAAGGGGGGATAAATTAATAACTTGGGGGTTGTTATTATTTAGTGAGGGGAAGGGGGATTATTTGGATAGGGGTATAATTTTATCTGGGTTCCCTTTGGATTCCCAAACCATGGTTAAAGACGTGGGACCGGGATAAAAGTACGGGGTATAACTTATACCCCCTCTTTAACCCCCAACCAATCGGAGCCTTTAGGTCCTTTGGGTTTAGTTGCTTGAGAAAAACACAAGTGGCACTTTTAATATATAGCATGCGTACGATGCCTGGAAAACTCGTGCCCAATACATGCGTGTGCTTGCCATTTCTATTTTAACCGTTATAAAAACAAAAAATCCCAATCACATAACATAATTGAATCTAAATATATGAAAGTTATGAAATTAAAAACCAGGCATATTAATAGGATCAATTCATACATGTTATGGTTGAAATCCTTTATTTCTTTGTACACTTAACCCGTTCATCGAGTTTGGAACAATTATTTGAAGAAAGAGAAAAGAATAGAAATTTAAAACATATCTTCGATCTTTTTATAATTAAATTCCTAACTTAGAAAGAGGAAGGAAATTTTCTTCCTCCTCTTCGTTTGATCCCTCCTCTTCAGAACTTTACAATAATTTCCCTCTTTTTTTCCTCGCCCTATTTTATCCTCTTTTCCCTTCGTAAAAGAGGAAACCCTCAGATAAAAGAGGGGGAATGGAAAAAGAGAAAAACCCTTATTTTTCATATCCGCAGAAGTTTAAATACCTTTTACATCAATGCTTAATAAAATACAATTAAAATATCTCGTAAAAGCACTCTTTTTTTTTTTTCTTAAAGATGAAAAAAGAATAGAAACTGAAGCAATTGAAATCAGATCCAATTTGTTTCGAATAAAAAGCAACTACAAAGGTATATAAGTAACTAATAGTTACTTTTCGTCGGCCATGTTTCATTAGGCATTTTGAGGCCCCAAAATAATAATTGGAGATGTTTAATTTATTTAAAATATTATTTTTGTGGGACACTTGTAAATAGTCAGTTCATTCAGATACCGGTAAAAACTTGATCGATTCATTCAACTTTTTTTTTGTTAATTCCAAAAAGGGGAAGTTAATTAGAGATCCCGTACAAAAAAAAAAAAGAAGTTATGATTCCATCCCAATGGATTTGAATAGTTATGATCCCATCTCAAAATTTGAAAATTACCCAGAAAGCTCTTATGGAATATTTTTGCCTTTCAAATTTCCTATTATTTATTAAAAGATTTGAGCAGTTAATAGTCCCAATAAACATCCCACAGAAGTTTCAAAATCTCAAATCTCTTACTTAATCCGAGCAGTTTTGAAACCTTTTCCTATTATTATGTTGAAGTTGGTTATGGAATTGTTACCATCCCCAATCCCTAAAACTTCGGTGAGAAACCGTCCCAAAACCATATCCAATCACTTTTAAAATCAAACTACTACCCACGTCGTCCCAACCCATTGTCACACCACCAGACATCACTGGAGAACCCACCATCCTATTGCGAGGGCAGAGTGCGACGAAGGAGAAGAATTCGAACTTGGGAGCTACCGAATGGACGATTAGGAGATGTGGCTGCAGATTTCCACACCGGAGTAAAATTGTGACCAGCGTACGATTGGAATCTGGGTTTGTCTTCTTTGATCCATCTTTCGATACCCATTTGAATCTAATTGGAATCCTTGAAATTGCAACGATGGTGTATTGAAATGATTCGTTACTAGTTTTGTTTATGTTTTATTCGTCCGTGGATGATTAAAGATCCATCTATTCAGTAGATTTAGTGATTTTGGGATATTCTTGTGTTGTTTTCAGGTATTGTTAGATCTTTAGGGTTATTTCTTGGGTTGGATTTTTGGGGCTAGGATGGAAGAGATTGGAGGATAGCTGGGTATTTGTTTCATTGAAATGGGTTTTTAGTTTTGGGGTAATTAGTTATGGAATATTGATTTACTATTTTTCTGCACGACTAGTGAATTAGTTTAGTTATGGTGTATGATTGTACCATGTACTCTGTGAGATAATGGAATACTGATTTATCTTTGTTAGATCATTGAAAGTTTAGTTATGGTGTATGAATGTACCATATCGATCCTCCATTATTAAATCAATGGTCGATTTCCAAACTTGTTTGAAGTCGGTTCAATGTTGAGAATCTTGTAGTCTTTGGACTGTAATTTGAATGGAAGAATTCTGTTGGGTTTTGTTCCACATATTCCTTTGAATATTGATTATGGTTTACTAATGTACTGTGTTTAGATGATAGTTTTTAAAATGATATGTTTTAAGAGTATGTGACTTATTGGAATACTGATTTACCATTTTAACTATTAATGTACGCTTAAATATGGTGCATCACTAAACCATCTCCACTTATTTATTAGAACTGCGGACGTGATTGACTGATTTGCCTTTTTTCCATGACACAACCTAATGGGATATGGTGAATTGGGACATCATGATTTATGTGTGAAAAATGCCACCAGTGGAATAACGACTAATGATGATTTAACAAGTGTGGTGAAATGGGATATCATGATTTATGTGTGAAAAATGCCACTGGTGGATTAATGTCAGATGATGATTCCTTTTTTCAACCATTGAAATGGGCTTCATGAACCGTAATTGTATCATGAAGAAAAATCCAAAAAATGGTGATATATAATACCTTTTTCAATATCGATGAAATTACTTAACGAATCACTTGAGGAGTTGTTGAATTCAAACTTTCCGGATCCCACATCTAGCCTAATGAATTGAATTATTCGAAAATGAATGGTCAAACTGGTGTTATGTATAAGTAACTGAAGTGGTATTCTTTAGGACTAAAGCATTTGAAATTCAAATGCAACCTAAACTAAGGAATTAAATCGGCTAGAATGAACCACTAAAGGAAAAGATAGAAATTTTCATTTGAAAACTGAGATTTTAGGACTCTTAATAGACATTTAAAAGATTTCAATCAAGGGACATTAAAGGATGACTTGTGCACCGGATTTTTTAGTCCTACCAATTAATATTGAAAAAATTAACATATATACTAATTAAATACCTAATAAGGGCACAATCGTTTGGAACTCATTTTATAGGATGAAATTATAACAATTCAAACTACATGGGGTGAGATCATAACGATCTTTTTGGTATGGGATGACAAATTAAATTTCTCTTATTTTATTTTATTTTATTTGCGTTTGTTAGTTTTGCGTTAAACTTTTGATGATTATAGGTTTGTCTTGATGAAAGGAATCGAAATTGGGTAAAATTATGTTTTTATCTAAATATTTTGGGAAATATTCAAGACACTAGAACCAGTTCTAATCGAGTCCATGTCTTGACTCCGGCAAAAAGTGCCCCAAGAAAATGAATATAAATATAAATATAAATGCAGTCTTTCTATTGTCATTTTACTGGATAGACGATATGACTACTCTTTGATCGGTAAAAATGCATTAAGCTGTCAAAAAGAAAGTCTAATCATCAACCCAATGAGTTGACAGTGTGGAATTTTCCATGTGAACGTAGTGAATAGTCGTGCAGCTTAAGCCCGAAACGGTCACACACGCTCGAGTTTCCTTTTCTCTGAATTGACTCCTTTCCCAAAATTACAATCCTTTGTATTTGATTGGATGACCAAATTCTTCCTCGTTTCTTCGTTGCTTCCCATCTGCCAGAACATCTTCCTTGTACTACCATTTTCGCAGTCCCCCCCGTCTCTTTCTCACTGTCTGAAAAATATCCCCCCTAAAATTGTTGTTTTCTCAGCCTCACCAGTCACGTTCACATTGATTTTTGGATTGATAATTCCCACCAATTCATCTCCTTCCACATCAATTCCTTCATTTCTCTTCCCTTTTCTCCCAAATGGGTATTGGGAAGAAGTATCTGTTTTTGGCTGTCGTTTTGGTGTTCTTTGGTGTTTCCAGAGCTTGCTCCAATGGACAGGGCAAGGTCTCTCTCTCTCTCTCTCTCTCTCTCTCTCTCTCTCTCTCTCTCTCTCTCTCTCTCGTGATTTTTCTTTGGTGGGTACTTTGTTAAACTTTCAATTCAGTTCTGATTATTGGATTTGAATGATTTTATAGCTAGATGATGAATGCGCATCGGATGGGGATTGTGAAACAGGGCTGTATTGCTTCTCGTGTGCTCTAGCGTTTAGGGGATCTAGGTGTGTAAGATCCGACTTCACTGATCAATTCAAGCTCCTGGTACGTCTCATTCTACATGATCCGATATACCTACATACTACTTATCTATCCGATTAAGCTCATTTTTTACATGAATATACTTACGCTACAAGCCATACTAGAGAACGGTTCAAATTAGTCCAGTGAACACACTGGGGGGTGACGATCTATATTTTGGCATGCTTGCCAATTTTGTGTTGCTTATATTTCTCTTCAAAACATTATTGCATAGAAATTATTAAGATCTATCATTAAGATTCATATTGTATATAAATATAAATAATTTTTTAAGGTGTTGTGAATTGTGAAAGTGGACAAGAAAATTGTGTAGATGGAACATTTTTTTTTTTCTCACAACTGCTATTAAAGAATGTATTTCCTTTAAAACGAAATTGCCATCAAATTTGCACCATCATCTACGAAAATACTAAAAGGGTCCTTCTATTAAGTTAGAAAAATGACAGAAAAAACACACTCCAATGTATTTTTTATACTTTTCAATAAGGGTTAATTTCACCAACCTCCCCTAAGGCTTGCATTAATGTCACTGACCTCCCCTCAGTTTTCTGATATTCCACTGCCCTCCCTTGCTTTACAAAATAAATGTCAGATCCCCCCCTTGCCGTTAAAAACGCCTAACGACGTTAACTTTGATGGCGCATTGACGTTAATGCCCTTAAACTTTACTTTATTCTTTCTTATTTGAGTTCATATTACATAAAAAATTTGAAAGGAGTGAAAAAATAACTTAATTATTTACTTTTTTCTTGGAACTTTTTTTTCTTTAACTCAAAACTAATTTTTTTTTATTATAGTTTTTTAGTTCCCATAAGATATACTTCAACATTTTGATAATAAAAATAAAATTATCAATAATCACCTAAGCCCACAGCCTGCATTTTTCTTTTTTAACATTTTTTTTGGTTCCTTTTTCTTTTTTCAAATATAAAGCTAACTAGACTCTTTTTTCTTCTCTTCTTTTTTACATGATTTACTTAACCATGCTCTCTCTTTTTTTTCTTTTTCTTTTTTTTATTAGAGTTAATAATGGTCTAAAATAAATATGCACACCCTTTTAGGAGAAACAAGCATTTTGCACACAAAAAAACCTATCAAAGTAGTGTATTTATGAGTCTTTTTCTGGGGGAAAAAATTACTCTATTATTTTTCTCAACGGGATCCTTGAATTGGTGTAAAAAGAAAAAAAAAGAAACAAATATGCACACCCTTTTAGGAGAAACAAACATTTTGCACAAAAAAAACCTATCAAAGTAGTGTATTAATGAGTCTTTTTTTTGGGGGGAAAATTACACTATTATTTTTCTCAACGGGATCCTTGAATTTGTGTAAAAAGAAAAAAAAAGAAACAAATATGCACACCCTTTTAGGAGAAACAAACATTTTGCACAAAAAAAAAACCTATCAAAGTAGTGTTTTTATGAGTCTTTTTTGGGGGGGAAAAAATTACACTATTATTTTTCTCAACAGGATCCTTGAATTGGTGTAAAAAGAAAAAAAAAGAAACATATGCACAACCTTTTAGGAGAAACAAATATTTATCAAGGGTGTTCACACCCTTTTAGGAGTGTGCACAAATATTTTAGACCATTATTAACTCTAATAAAAAAATAAAAAGAAAAAAGAGAGAGAGAACATGGTTAAGTAAATCATGTAAAAAAGAAGAGAAGAAAAAAGAGTCTAGTTAGCTTTATATTTGAAAAAAGAAAAAGGAACTGAAAAAATGTAAAAAAAAAAAAATGCAGGCAGTGGGCTTAGGTGATTATTGATAATTTTGTTTTTCTTATCAAAATGTTGAAGTATATTTTATGGGAACTAAAAAACTATAATAAAAAAAAAAAAAACTAGTTTTGAGTTAAAGAAAAAAAGTTCCAAGAAAAAAAGTAAATAATTAAGTTATTTTTTCACTCCTTTCAAAAATTTTATGTAATATGAACTCAAATAAGAAATAGTAAAGTAAAGTTTAAGGGCATTAACGTCAATGCGCCATCAAAGTTAACGCCGTTAGGCGTTTTTAACGGCAAGGGGGGAATATGACATTTATTTTGTAAAACAAGGGAGGGCAGTGGAATATCAAAAAACTGAGGGGAGGTCAATGACATTAATGCAAATCTCAGGGGAGGTTAGTGAAATTAACCCTTTTAATAAACATTCACACATTGCAATACACTTTTTGACACATTTCAGAACTCTTTTCAACCCTTTTAAAGACAGCCTATTTGGTTGTTTCTAGCATTTTCCGAAGTAAAATTCTACTGTCAGCCAATGGCCGGATGTAGAGTTAACTCTTTCTTATAAGTCTTTAAAAAGTGAGAATTGTAGCATGTAAAATTTAACCCTTACATGGAAGAGTTTGTCGTATGACTCGTATCGTCAGTCAAGTGGACTGACAATAGAACTGTTTTTCATACTAGAAAGGCACATGAATAATTGTGCGGAATCGACAAATGTGGTCATGTTATGAACACCATACTTTCAGGATTCCACAAATTCGTGTACAGACATTGGTCCCATTTTTGGACTTTTGTTAGTGGATGTTGGGATTTATCAAAATAAATTGAGTTTGTTTTGGGTGTTTTATCAAAATAGTCCTTTTGCCTTGAAAAGGCTTTTACGAAGCGTTTTGGTGTTTGTCCCTCATTGTCTATTTGTGAAAAAATAGAATGGTTTATATATGGGGCACATCTATTAATTTCACAAAGTTATTGAGTGTCTTGACTCCTATGGTGCTTTGCGCCTAACCAGAGAAGCCGAAGCTCACCCCATCAACGCTCACCCACGTGCATGAGTGTGATAGCAAGCTGTGTGGCTGCAATGTGGCGTTTTGATGGCGGATTTGGTACGTCAACTTTTCTTATTGTGACTTGGCAGTAGGGTGTTGCTGACATGGATCTTGCGTGGCATATGTGTGGCAGGTCAGGGAAACGGGTACCGGTATCGCGTTTCGTCCAATATTGGTACCTACCAAACAAAGAGTTTAGGTACTGGTATAAACCTTGGTACCAGCACCCCCAGTTCCTACCGAATTCGTGCAGGTGATTGTTATGAATTAACGACGAAAATCCGTTCAATCCTACAACACAAACGCCCCTACGGATCTTGGGAACAATGAATCACAGAAAAAGCAAGCAAACAAGTGCGTAATAAAAAACTAGAAAGAAAGAAAGAAACAAGATATACGTGGAAAACCTCAACGTGAGGAAAAACCACGGGAGCCACACCAGTCCACTATGAAATCGAATCAAAGAGTACAAGTCTTCTCACAATCTCTCTGAGATTGGTTTTCTCTCGCCTCTCTAGTTTTCACGCTCTGAAAACTGTTACACAAAATCTACCGCACACACCGTCGGCCAAAACCCTAAAAAACAATTTTAAGGCCTCGGTAGCGCTATAGAGAAAAGCCTGTAGCACTCCTAAACATTCTGTTCAGAAATTAGGCTCTGGGTAGCGCTACCCCATTTCCTTGGTAGCGCTACCGCTTGGTTAACTTCACTCCCAACAGTGATTAAGGCACTAGTTCGAATTGGTTGTGACCTTGTTTGAAAAGGTTATGACTCAAACCAAAGGCTATTTGATCGATCGGTGTAACCCTGTGCGAGAAGCTACATTTGAGTCTATAAATAGAGCCCAAATTACAACCATTCAACACACTTTCATAATCCGAAACTCTGCCAAATTTTCTTTTGAGTTGCTTTATTGTTCTGTTACCTTACTCTGTAGTAGAAACGGTGGCATTAAGCTCTTGGTTCCTTCGATACTTTTTAGGTTCGGTATTTTGTCTGTCCTTCATTCGTGCGCATGCAAATAAAAAGGTCTTTAGACTGGACTTCGTTGTATCCTCTAACAGATTTGCTATCAACCCGGTGCACACCAAATGGTAAGGACGGCTATTGTTTTCGGGAAGCGACATTGTAACATGCCTCGAAGGAAGTTCCATCAAGGCATTCAATATTCCGAAGTACCCAGATTCTGCACCAATAGTGCAGGCCTAGGGCAAGTGCTTGGGCTCTACAGTTTAAAACGCTGGTCTAAGCCACTTCTAATATCTGTATCTGTAAGGGTGAAAGATACATGGTATTGATTTTCTCATTAGTTCTTCCCCTTATGTTGTTGGGAGACATTCTAGCAATGTAACTTGGTCCGGAATTCTGTCCGGAAGTGATGATGTGATTCGCCCGTGACAGAGAGCTAATGGAGACGGGCCCTTTCGGCTTTCTGTTCCTATTCAGGAGTTGTCACGTTTGTCACTTTTACGCTGAAGTGAGCTGTAGCCTGTAGCAATACTCATCCAAGAAATAAACGAACTAAATTCTTAGCCTGTTTATCCTTCTTCTCTCTTTTTCGGCTCTTTTTCATAAATAAAAAATCTGACTGTCTATCTTCTTTTCTTTTGGGCAATAGAACGATTCGCTTCCATTCAACAAGTATGCATTTTTGACTACCCACAATTCTTATGCTATCGACGGAGAGTCTTCTCATACTGGAGTCCCGAGACTTGCCATCACCAATCAGGAAGATAATGTCACTCAACAGCTAAACGTAAGATTATCCTCCAAATCTTTTTTCGTGATCGTTTACCACGTGATCATTTACCACTTTTTCTTATCATTACAAACTTGTTTCTCCTCTAATTTGAGTAATTTCTATTGGCATTTCCCATTTGTAGAATGGGGTTCGCGCCTTAATGCTTGACACATACGATTTCAAAGGTGGTGTATGGTTGTGCCATTCTTCTCGGGGAAAATGCCATGTTTACACTGCATTTGTAAGTTTTCTTCACTTCCTTTGTTTCTCAATCCTTACCAATGCAAAGGAAATTATTGTAACCAAAATTGTCATCATAGGAACCGGCTATAGACACTTTGCGGGAAATTGAGGCGTTCTTATCTGCAAACCCGTCTGAAATAGTCACAATTATACTAGAAGACTATGTTGAGGCCCCAAATGGATTGACCAAAGTCTTCACCGATGCAGGTTTGATGAAATTTTGGTTTCCAGTTACAAGCATGCCACAAAATGGCCAAGACTGGCCTCTGGTTAGCGATATGGTAGCAAAAAACCAAAGGCTTGTCGTGTTCACTTCAATTAAATCAAAGCAACAGAGCGAAGGAATCGCTTATCAGTGGAACTTTATGGTTGAAAATCAATGTAAGAAGTTTTTCTCATCTGATCACACGATATGTATACTCTTTGAGAATCGTTATTATGGATTCTAACATCTTGAAATCAATGTAGGAATATCAAAATATACACCAGAAAGAACAAGTTTTTCTTCTTTTTCGCTCATAGAGTATGCACTGATGTTTGTTTTTTCCTATGGAATTTGCAGACGGGGATGGAGGAATGAAGGCAGGAAGTTGCCCTAACAGGGCAGAGTCGTCGCCGCTTGATGACAAGACTAAATCACTGGTGTTGGTAAACTACTTCAGGACTGTTCCAATCAAGTTATCCGCCTGTGTTCAAAATTCAGCACCCCTAATTGACATGCTCCAAACTTGTTATGGAGCGTCTGGAAATCGATGGGCAAATTTCGTTGCTGTTAATTATTACAAGGTATTAACATTTTATGTCTCTTGTGTAATCATATAGGCTTGTTTGGATTACAAATCCTGTGGAAAACTGATATTTTAAGAAGATGACGTATCCACTGAATGATGCCGTGAAATATGAAGTATTTGTATCCCTTCACTATTAGTCTAGTTTGTTTTCTTCCTTATTCTCAAATCAGGATATTGAAAATCGGGTATTGCACATAAATATATAGTTACACGATCGACCAATTTTACAAGTCTACATCCCCAACTCTTGCGGGGACTAGTCACTTAGCTAGTGTCTGGAATTCTGGATTATTCGTCGTATATGTTCCACTACTAGTCCGGTGAACCAAACATAGTCTTCGATCGAAAAATAAATTCGAAATAACAAAATCTTACACAGCCACAAAGCTATGGAATGCAGAAACATTAATTTGTTTATAATTCTTAATTTAAATGATGCAGAGGAGTGAGGGAGGAGGAACATTCCAAGCTGTAGATACTCTGAATGGGGAGCTGCTGTGTGGATGTCAAGATGTACATTCTTGTGTGGTAAGTACAGATACATTCCTGCATTACTAACAGTAATAAATAAGGGTTTGTTTAGCATTTGTTTTTTGTTTTTTTTTGTTTTTTGGCAAGTATGTCAAGTTTTTGAAAACATAAGCCCCATGCTATGAGGGGCTAGTTTAATGAAGTTATTGGCCATGTTCGTTTACAAGTTTAGAGCCAGTTTTGGTTTTGATGACATCATCATTTTTCTCATTTCTCTCTCTATCTCTCTCCACTTATTACACCTACTTACATCATCAAAATTAAACTAAAACTCTAAACCAAACACAGCCATTATGATTTATCTCACCACACTTTTTACATAGTAATTTCTTGGCCGGTGATTAATTTTTTTGTCGGAGTAAAAAAAAGTAGGAAAGACTGCATGCCCATCAAAATCTCTCTTAGGCATGACCAAAGAACCGATCTTAACTATCGAGAGCCAAACGACACGGAAGAAGTGTCCACGAAGACGGACTTGAATAACAGCTTAACTCCATTCCCAACTAAGACATCCCGACATAGTGACATAAAGCAAATGAGCTAAGAATGACATGACCCACATTATTCTAATCACGAAACCACTTGGATGTAAATAATAGCACTACACAAGTAACACAACGATACGGAACTTTGCTATGACTTTAATTGAGCTATCTGCATATGGGTAGTGGGTTTGGGATTCCAGATTAGTCGAGGTGCACAGAAACAGAAACCTGAATTATGAAAAATAACCTAGCACTACACAACCACCCCAGATGGTTCAGGCCCAAGACTATCATGATATTAGTGTTCCTATCAAGTGAATTGATTTTAAACTTGTAGGGCCTGAAGTAGCCCAATTGAGTTTGTGTACTTACACAAGCCCACCATGAAAACAGCAAACATTTTAATTGAGGACAACCAAATGAATAGGTTGACTTATGGCCCATTTGTGATAAAAATTGGCAACTGAATCTACACCTAAATGATAGTTGCACTTAAGAGTGGAAATTTTCAATTTTGGTTGAGTTGCACTTTCTTTTTCACAGTTTTTATTTACAAATCTACTAATGTTTGAATTACAAATTAACTTGTATTGAGTCGATATTTATGGTAATTATTTCGTTTTTGCAGCCAGGATCTACGCCGGACACCTGCAATGCTCCTCTCCCGGCATGATAGCAACATGGCAAATTTCACTCCACAAATTCATTAGAAATCCTCATAAAATTTTAATCAATTAGCCAGTAATCTAAGTTTAAAATATTCATGATCATCTAATGCATGCTTGAATCCTTTGTAACAGTGCAAATAAGTAATTAATGGAAATCTTCTCCTTTCCCCCTCTTAATCAGAGCAATAGAAATAAGGATGTTTTCCCCAACTGGGTGGGTGAATCCAGAGGTGGAGAAAATAAAACAATTGCATGATGATGTGTGCCCAATGTGGATCCTCAATTGGTGTAAAAGCTCAAACATTGGTCCAATGATGTCAGTGAATTTGAGTATTATAAAACATAAGCTATTATTGGCTCAATGCAGTTTTTAATCCATATTAGTCAACTTTTTGGTTCTTTAATCCAGATTTTGTTAGCAACCATGTGCTGCAGATTAGTGGAGTCCAGCATTCCGTTTCCTCTTTTGGGCACCATAATTAAGCTTAATTAAAACCTACTGAGTGTGTCAAGTATCTGGTAGCTTTCAAAAAGAATTTTTTTTTATCAGACAATAGGATGTTAAAATTTTAGTTAAGTTATTTTACTACAAAGGGTATCAATACTGTTCTATTAGGTAGAACTCAAAATCTCTCATTATGTAAGTACTAGTACACTACCAACTGATCTAGAAGCCCTTGCTGCTTTCAAAAGCGGTTAAGGTGTTTACTTATTTCCTCTAGAACAAATTTATTCCATAATTACCTCTTTTTCGCGTCAAACAACTTTTGTGTTGAATTATAATTTTCACACATGCTCGTTTTGACAAGAAAATTAAATTTGTCAAGGAATATGCTTAAATTTAGTAGAATTTAGATTCTCAACACTGAACAATGATCTAAGAGGAAAATGTGCTCGAGAGTGGTAAAATTAGAGCTTCAAAACGCGCTCAACGAGCAGTGCAATGAGTTATTGAAACTTGATTTTGAAAACTTTAACAGGCTCAAAAAATAGTGCTCAAACTTATCTTATTTCGTTCTCGCATAAGTTTCAATCTAACCGATAACGATCCAAACTAAATTATCTTCGTTTTCCAAAATTATCAAAGCCTAGTAAAAGGTTTTCTGAGATTAATTTAAAGACGTAACGAATTTAAACAAATATTGCATTTGAGATTAGTTTGTCTTCACATTAATCCGGTCAAGAATAGTTTTTACCAAGTAAAACCTGAGCCGATCTCGAGAAGCTAGGAATAGGAAGGGAAAAGTAAAACCCTAGTTGTTCCTTCAGTACTACTCCAATAGCCCTACAATGGTGATGATGAGAACTAGTACCCCAGCCACACAAATAATCCGGGCACAAGAACCCTGGATTTGATTAGTAGGCCAAAGAATTTTGGGGTTTTGTCCTCAATAATTGAGATATGCCCTCTGTTCAATCTGATATGATGACCATCCCCTGCAAGGATAAGTACTTCAATATTCAGCACTTTTTATTCCTTTTTCCTATACATGTATTTTTGTTTTCTCTTTTTGGGGAAATTGATGTCTATCATTAGAGGACATTGGAGAGGGGTTTACTATTGTTTAAGATATGGTTTGTCCCGTGATTCTGTAAAGCTTTGTGCAAAAAAGGTACTAAGAATTTTTTAAAATATGAACTCCTAGGGTTGGCCCGGTGGTCGAGACCTGAGATTTAGGGATTTGCTCTCTTCTAAGGTTTCAGGTTCGAAACCTCTCGGGTGCAATCAACTCTTTCTGGCTAGTTCATACGGAGTTTGGCTTTTGCTTTAATTGGGCTTCCCGTAAGTGGATGGTGAGATAATTTGGTTCCCAGAATTAGTCGAGATGTGCGTAAGCTAATCCGGACACTTAGTTATAAAAGGAAGAATGTATATGTATTTATACACAAATGGCTTTTAATTATGAAATGCAAGTGGCTTTTACAACTAGAGTGGGTTCAATAATGTTGTGGAAGCCATAGGCAAAACAACAACTAGAGTGGGTTCAATAATGTTGTGGAAGCCATAGGCAAAAAAACAGTGATTTGTAACATGATTTAAGCCAGATGGGATACCAACTTTCTTTAGATTTCCAGAACAAATTAAAGGTAGTTTATTGAGAACAAATGAATTTAATGGCCAATAAAAATGTTCTCAGAGCCCTACCGTACATTTGTTTTGAGATTATCAAGATTTGCCCCTCGATCTCAAAATATTTTAGTTACAAAATATTTTAGTTACAACGGGTATTTTTAACATCCTCTCATATAATGTGTATCTCGTACTAGAGGCGAGAGAGTAAAATACAAGTAGATTCATTATACCCACTCACTTTGATTTCTCACAAGAATATACGATAGTTTGCCCCAAAGTATACTATACCAAAAAAAATTATACCAACTCGCTTCAAATGCCTCGAAATCACGAGCGTTTTCTTCTTTTCAAGAATTTTTAGTGTTACGAATGAGGCCATTTAGTATTTTGTGTAGTTATCAAAGCATTTTAGGTCTTTAGGACCACTTATAAAGAAGAATCATATTTATCAATGTATATCTACCTTATTATTAATCTATAATTTAGTTATTTATTTGAACTAACAAATAAAGAAAATAACTTGCTCATATATTAAAGAAGGTTGAAAGATTGGGAAAAATCTGTCTTAGCAGAGTTCTTGTACTGTATTTATTTTAATTGGCAACAGTAACAATTTATTAGGGATAGTTTCAACTAAAAGTTGGAAATTACAACCATAGAGACGAAGACCAAATACACCTGAGGGCCCAAAAACCCCAATAAAACAAAATACAACTCAAAACACCTAAAGGCCAAAAAAGCCCAAATACTGTTGTATTTATAAGTGTATTTACAAGTAAGGAATGATCAAGGTGATATATATACAATATAAACAAGGGAAAAAACATATTTACAGGGATTCGTTTCTTGAGCCTACAGCAAGATTTTGACCTTCCCTAGATATAAGAGAAGAATGGAAAACAGATTTTCCATCAACCCCAAGTTTGTTTTTGATTTCATGATTTTGGCTGATTTGATTATCCTCATTTTCCTCCACTTGAGTGGTGGAGTATTGTGCTCCAGTATAGATCTAATTTTCTGACCACACTATCTAAAACTTCTGGCTCCGCCTTTGTCTCACGCCGTAAGGTTGTGCTTACACCCGAAATCAAACACATCAAATTTGAACTAGTACTTTTCAACCAACTTGTATTTTGCGAGTTGATATTTTTTTTTACCTAATGCTGAATCGCCCACTTCACAACTGTTGGCTTGACACATTTATCTTGTAGTTTAAACTTGACCTAATGGTTACCTTTTTTAATTAGGATGACATCACTTTTTAGTGAGACTTACACCATTTCAATTAATAAGAGGGAGGGTTTTGTATATTCTCTTTTCAGGAGGGTGAACAAAATTAAATTCAATAAGAAGAGAAAAGATTAAAAGAATTCCTTCGAGTTAGGCATCCGAAACCAAATGTGGAAAGATCTGGATGTGTCAATAGCTAGGGCGAACATTGTGAAAACCCCAAACAAGACTATAGAATGGGAAGATTTATTTATTTATCTATTTATTTTTTAATATGGTGTGGGAGGATCGATATAACTTTATTAATTTTTGCAAGGCTGTATGGTAGGATTGTACGAGGACAGCTAAATTCTCAAAATGGCCTACTGAAAGTACTCCAAAATCTTTTATCCAATCCAACCCAATTCAACCCATCATCCTTTCAAACCGCGGAGTTTTTCTTGAATACGTTGTGCGAGAAACGTAAGTTGTCAAGAACTTCATGGGCGTGTGGAGTTTAATTATCCATAAATCCAACGTATGCTAACCCTTCTAATTTGATATATTGCCCATCGGAATTACCATGCCATGCCTACATTTTAAAATTTTAAGGCGACAAAAAATTGTGCCCGTGCGGTTCCTTTCTATTGTTTTTAATTCTTTAATTAATGTCTGTTAGGTCAGATTGGAGTATTTCATTTAAGAATTGATGCAAGTATAAAAAATAGAAAAAAATAGTAATTTGAGGTCAGTCAAACGCTGAAACCAATGCTGTTTGAAACTCAAAAGATCAAATCATGCAAGTACTGGAGTATATGACACCACCAACTACTCTGCATGTTTTCTTAAATTATAAGAGGGAAAATTTTTCAAAAATCTGAATTGTATTGAACGGAATTTAAAGATCATTTTTTTTTTTTTGTCTTTCAAGTTATAAACAAAAGTAATCAAAGATTATTTTTGGACTTTTTGATTAGGAAGTCGAAAAAGTTAATAAGAAAAACGGAGCCTGAACCATATTATAGCCTATCAACAAGATAATGAACTAATTAATTAAACAAATAATCATTCATCAGAGAAAAATAAAAATTAATTGATTTTACCTGACCACCGATTTACAAAAGTGAACAAGGGTGACTAACTGAGCTAACCCCAGTCCACAGTTAACTGCCACACATGTTGTTATTAACCCTCTAATCTTATATTTGGAGCATGTGAGTAGGTAGGTGATGAGGCATCTAACACATGCTCGTAAATCTCAAGTTATCAATTAAAATCCAAATTTATGTTTTTTATATTGTGGTCCTAATAAAGAATGAGATCAAGATGGGGTTAACCTTTCTCTATGGATCGCATTAGTTAGTAACATGCTTTGATGTCGCACTTTGCAAGCATAATGGGATTCATGTTATTGGTGGGTGTGAGAGAAAGTACAACTCGGAGCGGACGCATGATACATTACGTGAGGAGATCGATTACATGTATTTATAAATTAACAACAAAATATCATTCTCGTAAGAGGACCTTCCTTTATAATTTGTACAAACAAAACCTAAAATATAGGTTGACTCTGTTGTCCTGTCTCTAAGGGACGACAGACCCTATCAACTACCAATCTAACCTATCCACAAGTGTTGTGAATGGGTCATAGTTAAGATACATCTCTTCTTGTAAAAAGAATAGTATTGGCTAAAATCTGAATCATTAATTGTTGAGACAGACAATCCAAATGTGACAGGCAGGGCCTGTTGTCCCTCAAGGACAATAGAGCTCCTGTCAAAATGAGTCGAATACCAATGAAGCTCGAATAGCTTGACTCATTTAGCAAACCTATATCTTCACCCACCCTTCTTTTTTTTAAACAGCAAAAAAGAGAATTTGTTAATCTTCAAAATAAAACAAAGATTAAAGAGACATGAAACAAGACGGTGTCACAACGAGAGATGAAGTTCTAACAAAGTTGCCACCAAGCCTGAAGCCACTCGAAAATCAATTGCCACCCCACGCCCACCCTAAGCCCAAAAACTGGTAGCAAGTAGCCAACCAAAAAAGCCAAACACCCTTAAAACCCAACACCAAAGCCACCAAACCAACAAAGCCCCCCAATGCAAACACCCAAACCCTCCACAAGACTTGTACCAAGCCTTCTCTTTAGTCATTACCAATTTTAATTCAATTACCAGTGATCCAAAACATAAGTGGGATAGAAACATGCCTCTACATCCTCCAATCAGAGATTGCATTTATGCATATAAGGATAATAAAGCAAGATTGATGACAAATAGAAATAAAGTCACATTTTCTTTTTGTTTTAGTTCCAATATTATGTAAGCTTATTGCCCACTTTAACCCAAGGTCGGCCAGATGGTTTTGGCCTAGGCCTTAAGGGTTTGCTTACTCTTAAAATCTCAAATTCGTTTCGCCTTGTAAGTAACTCTTTGGCTCAACTCACCTCACGTGTAGGCGTGGAAAAGTCTATGGAAAGGATTGTAGGAATTAGTCTGAGATACACACAAAGTGGCCCGAGACACTTTGCATTACCAACAGGTTATTGTCACTTTTTGTGAGTCGGGTAATAGTCGATGTTCATTGTAGTACCAAGGACAAGTACGTATAATAGATACTCTCGCCACCCCACGAGGGAGTAACATGCAAATGGGATTGTTTTCTTTTGTTGTTTGTGACACATGAGCAAAGAAAGCGCCCACCCAAATACTTGTTGTGGCCAAGCATGCCCCGGATCACATGGGTTTTGGTACCCCTTCCCCGCTTCACATAGGGGTTTAGTTATTTTTTGGATCAACGGTTGTGCGCATTCAGTCCAATCAAAGACAAGTTATCGACACCAAGAGAGCATTGACAAAAAAATAATTTCTTACAGCCTAACTCTAAGAATCGAACCCTGATCATCAAATCTATTGAAATATGGCTACCTTATAGGAGGACACTTCTCTATTAACAGACAACATAGTGAAATTGTGCATTTTAGGGCTCATTAGAAATATATCATAATGATCGAAATTATTCATCTTTCATAATTCATCAAGAATCGACTCTATGAAAGATAAAGTTTGATTGGATGCTTATAATCTCCTAGTTGAAACCCATTTATCTTAAACAATAAGTTGCCCAAATAATTAGGGGTATAATTGGGCTGAGTATTGTAGAGCTTGAGCTCGGCTGGTTTTGCAAATGGGCCAAAAATCGAGCTCAAGCTTGTCTTGTTCATAATTGAGCCAAGCCGTAAACGAGCCAAGCCAAGGTAATTTACTTAATGAGCCGAGATTTACCGAGCTCATTTACTTAACAAGCCTAAATTTCGAGCTCGGCTCAATTACTAAATGCCTAGAGCCACAAGCTGATCGCGAACAGCTTGGTTCATTTGTAGCGTTACTCACATTGGACGGATTGAAGCAACTTTTAAAAGATGAAGAATTTTTATTATACATTTTGATATCCGATAAACATGATTTTTGACACTCATGACTGCAAAGAAGCCTCCGAACTTACATGAGAGAGAGAGAGATCAAAACAATGGGAAAGACAAGCAAAAAAGCATGAAAACAAAATGGGACCTTTAACACATGGTGTGGGGGAGCTTCATCTTAAGCTTGTGCCAGTGGCATGGAGCCAAACTTAAAGGTAGTACTGATATTCTTTTGCAGTATGTTGGTTAGAACCACACACTTAGGGCATGTTGTACCACCGTGACAAGAGTACAAATTTTAAGTTTTTCAACCATATATAGCTTCTTAGATTCCTTTTCTCTCATTTAATTCACATTACATAATGTTGTTCTTGGACCAGGACTTAAAGATATATCGTACAACTTTTTAACAAACTGTGCGATTGAGTCGATAGTACTGATTCGCTTTGTTCATTCCAATAGATTATGCTGCACACATGATTCATGAGAAAAACGTCAATTGTCTAACTAGAATTCACATAGTATATCTCAACGAAAATAGACAGCCAATATGTAGAACCCATATTCTTTCTTTCAAGACGAATTTATTCGTATCTGGCTACTACATGGATGGAAGTTCATAAACTAATTTTCGAGTCTGTTCCACAAAACTATTTTATTCTTAAAATTCGCTTATTGCATTTTATGAGACAGGTTATTCTTTCACATGTTGTGCTCAAACATGCACCTCTCGCACGAAACAGTAAAATCAAGCAAGATACAAGACACACAAATTTACGTGATTTGGCCAAATCGGGCCTACTTCCACGGGGAGGGGGTTTTCACTATAATCTAGAGAAAATCCAAGCTTTGTGGTTACACACTCACTCTTAATCTCACAATAATGAAACCTCACAGTTCTCTCGTGTATCTCTCTCACACACTCTCTGCCTCTCTCACTTTTGTCACACACATAAACTTAGGCATATCCGAGTATTTACAGAGTTACATAATAAAACCCTAATCCACTCCCTCTGGGCCTAAGCCCATCTAGCCCACACGTGGTGGAATCCCAACAATCATCCCCTTCATACCGAGTGGGCAAAGCTGACTGCAACATCGCCATGTTGCCTCCTCCAATCAGCTACCTCTAGCAAGCGTCTATGTCACTAACTAGTCGAGCATTCATGCACCACCAAACAGAGTACACAAAATCCGAAAGAGTGTATTCTTGCAAAACCAGAATCCAAAACCAATCAAAAAATCCGAGTACTGCACCCTCTCAACTGGAATGCCTCCTCTAGCACACCTCAAACCCAAGATGTCTGCACTCCCCAACCAAAGTGCCCGCACCCCCTCAACTAGGGTGCTCGCCTCCCCAACGGTGCGGCTGAGACTCACTGGCTCGACAACCTTGGTGATAGTGTCCCTCCTCCTGTGTCGCCTACTCCGAAGATATCACTACCATCAAGCACATCAAGAGCAAAAGAAACTCCTTTTGGCATCGTCAGGGCCCCCAAAATCTCCGTCTCCTTTCTCTGAGCTTTCCCATGGACAACCTACACCCATTGATTCCTATCATTCAAACCTGAATCCCGCACAACTTCTGAGCAACCCAGCTCTCTCCGTGTACAAGTCTGCAACTGGCGCATCTCCTGCCCAACTAAACACTCTCACCGCTTGTTCCATGTCTAACAACAGCCCTTCCTGTCACGATAGATCCCGCAAGCCTATATAGCCCACCAAATTTCTTTCCTACCAGTATATCCCGCTCTCCAACAGAAACCCAAAGTACTCTAGAATCTGTTGAAAAACTACATCCTCTCTCATCAAGCATCCCATGAGATATCAAGTTCTTCTTCACTCTTGGCACGTGTTTTACTCCTGCTACCTTCACAATCTTTCCACTCGGCACTTGAAACTTCACTGTCCCCTTGCCAACAACCCGATTCCCTGAACCGTTAGCCATCCAGACAAGACCTTCATCGTATGCCTTATACTCCCAAAACTTAACCTATCCCTGTAGACATGATATGAGCACCCAGAATCCAGTACCCAATTCGATTTTCTTGCATCTGTAGCGTCTAAGACTGTCAATGTAAACTCATCATCAGAATCTTGAATAGCCACTGTTGCATCCTTCGGTGGGATTCCCTCTTTCCCCGCCTTAAACCTTGGACAATTCCGTTTTATATGCCCATCTTCCAAGGAATGATAGCAAGTGAAGGTATGCCCCCTGACTTGGAACGGTTTCTAGCTCCCTTCCTTCCACTTCACTTTCATAGGTTCCTGCCCCTATTACCGTCCGAAATTAGTGCTCATATCTCGTCAGCCTATTCAGTCCCTATCTCCCTCCTCCTCGCCTCCTCGTTGAAAATAGCTTCCTTAACCATAACCATAGTCAACTTCCCTTTCAGCGTAGAGTTACCCAGGGAAACCACCAGTGTCTTTTAATTATTCGGTAGAGAACTTAGAAATAACAGAGCCTGCAACTCATCATCGAACTTCATCCCAACATTGGACAACTGTTTAACCAAATTATGGAATTCACTGGAAGGCACAGCAACCGAATCCCTATCCCGGAGCTTCAAATTCATAACTCTCCTCATCAGTAGCGCCTTATTCTGGGATGTTTTCAACTAATACATCCCCTCCAATTTCGTCTGCAGAGTATAAACGTCTGTCTCCTGAACTACATGATGAATAACCTCCTATCTAACACACTAGCAGATCAAAACAACTGCTTTCCTATTCACAATCTTCCAATCTTCTATTTTCACCTCTGTCGGTTTGACTCCTATGTAATCCAAGGGATCATATAATTCTCTTAAAATAAGCATGTCCTCCATCCTAGGCTTCCAAATTGCATAATTAGTCATCGTCAATAAGGTCATAGCATTCATGTTAATCTCCGACTTCTCAGCAAATAAGACAGTCTCAAAAACACTCCTAGAAACTCCCACAATTGATTTGATACTCCCCAGAACGATTTAAAGCAGTCAAATGAAATGTACCGTCAAAATCCGTACCAAATCTCCGCAAATCGAGTTTAAAATTGGACTCAAACATCGAACCGAGTTTAAAGTCGTTCTAAACCAACCAAGAACCGGCCAAAAATCTCCTAAACCGGCTAAAAAACACTCTCTAGTAAAAAACCCGGACCATTGACCAGTCAAAACCCGATCTGAACCTACCAAATCAAACCGAACTACACAGTTTCCTCCGAAAAAAATTGAAACTTGAACCGATTGAACCTTCTGACCCGACCCTTAAACCCTTTGACATGATCTCTGACCCATTTGACGTGCTTCTGACTCTTTTGATCCCTTTGAACCTACGACTGAACCTTTCGAACTGTTGTTGGCGTCAGCCTTAGTGTCTGATGATGTCATCCATAGTCGTCCAAAGATGTTCTTTGTACCATCGCGATCATCTCGAAAATACCTACACAACTGTGTACTTAAACTTCAAAATTGATCACTTTTTATCCGGTCCTAACTCAAAAAGCCTCTCGCCTCTGTCCGTGAATGTTCAATCCAACCATGTTCCTTTCTCCAATGACCTACACACCGTTGTGATCGTCTCCGAGAGTAGTAGCTTACCCACTGATCAAAAACAAGTTTCGTCACCTGTTTTGTCCGACTAGAACTCCGAACGGTGCTTCAATGGCCTTCGGGTGATTATCCAACTGCTCTGCATTTTCCGATGCTTCAACGAAAGCTCTGATACCAATTTGTTGTTACTCACAGATTTACTTCCACGGGGAAGGGGTTTTTCACTATAATCCGAAGAAAATCCAAGCTTTGTGGTTACTCACTCACTCTCAATCTCACAATAATGAAACTTTACAGTTCTCTTGTGTACCGCTCTCTCACACTATTTGCCTCTCTCACTTTTGTCACTCATAAACTTAGGCATATCCGAGTATTTATTAGAGTTACACAATAAAACCTTAATCCATTCTGTCCAAGCCTACGCCCATCCAGCTCATACGAGGCGGAATCCCGACATCACAATATATCAATTCAATTAGAATAAGTCCAATAAGTCAGTTTGTGAAATACCCCTTCACATAATCGAGATCTTAATCACTCTTATAAAACCCAAGAATGCATAACTAACCCCATTGCACACAGCAAACTCGAATCAAAACATCACTTTACTACTTTAGCTACGTGAAATAGTGAAATAAAGAAATGCCAAATAATTAAGTAATTAACCAAGTTTAGTTGTAGACTTCAGCAATTCTTTGCCCTTTTCACCCCCTTGCATATGTGCTAGCGAAAAAGTTATTTGGTCATCTTGAGAACTGCTTCGTGGTGCTCCAACACTTTTATACATCACACATTTTTATGGGGTCCAGTACTATACTACAACAAAATTGAGTTTTTGAGGCCATCGAAAATGCCCCCAACAAGTCCTCTATTGAGGCAGTTCAACTTTTATTTACAAGGCTACACACATAAAGCCAAAAATCCTAATTGATCATTCCACTATCTAAAAAGTCAAATGAAGGAACAAGAAACTAGCATGTGTTAGAAGAAGGGAAATCGAAGATCGATAAGTTTGATGGTTTGGATTTTGCTTTTTGAAAGACGCAGATAGAGGATTATCTGTATTAGAATGATCTTTATTAGGGATGACAATCTTGGCCGACCCACCCCTATCCAACCCGTCCCCCTACTCATTCGGGATTTTTTTGGGGATCGGGTAAGGGATGGGAATTATTTTTTAAAAAAGTCGGGGATTGGGTAGGGGATGGTATTGTTAGTCCCCTACCCAATCCCCTCCCGATCCCCCCCTCCCAAAGATCCCCATTCATATATATATATATATATATATATATATATATATATATATATATATATATATATACACCGGTGATCCAGTCCGGGATCCCGGATTTCCCGGACTGGAGCATTTTTCGGTGTTTTGATGCTTTTAAACATTGTTTTTGGGAAATCCGAGCCGTCCAATGTGTTCAAAAGATGTTTTCCAAGGTCCCCGTGAGAAATCTTCAAAAAAAAAATACCGGGAAGGGCTTGATCCAAGTAGTTTTTCGCAAAAACTGTAAATATAAAGTTTTTGCGAAAACTGCTTGGATCAAGCCCTTCCCGGTATTTTTTTTTTGAAGATTTCTCGTGGGGGCCTTGGAAAACAACTTTTGAACACATTGGACGGCTCGGATCGTCAAAAAAATATCGAGAACATGGAGTCCCGGATCCGGGACTCCCGGACTAGAACACTACTCTATATATATATATATATATTATAAGTTTTTAAAATTTATTTTCCACCACAGCCACCCATCCCATCTATCTATATTTATCTATTTTGGATTTATAGAAAAGTTTGTTTTGATATTTGATTGTGCACTCCATTTGTTCATATTAATTTGTGATCTCACATGGTAAATTCTTCTAGTGGATTACATGTGATGTGATGCAAGTGTTAACTCTTCAGTAGCACGTGATGGAAGTGTTAAATAGCTGGTTGTACATTATTGGAGAAAGTTCCAAACAACTCAAGCTTTTGGGATGGTAGCAAGCTAATTCAATTTAAAGTGTAAGACTATTAAAAAAAACCTACACATTAAAGAGCAACCATTTTTGGATCCCCAATTCCCCGTGGGATCTCCGTTCCCCGCATCGAGGCTAGGATGGAGGTTAAAATAAAATCCCCGGTGGGGATCGGGGAGGGGATGGGGATTGATATTGGTTCGGGGATCGGGGATGGAGGTAGTAGTATCCACCCCCTACCCTCCCCATTGCCATCCTTAATCTTTACCGGCGTTGCTAGGTAAGGAAAAATGGAAGAAAATAGGAAAGTGCAATGAAGTTTGGGATGTTCTTGACAGGAAAACAACGAGTTTAATCCGTTTATCGCTCAAGAAGTTTGTCGCACACAATATTCTGAAGGAGAAAAACATGTTCGATTTTATGAATGCTCTTCCAGAGATGTATGAGCAACCCTTTGTTGTGAACAAGGTACACCTTATGAAAAACTTTTCAATTTGAATATGTTTTTAAGAATGTTCATTTATGTTGCATCTCAGTGAGTTTAATAGAATAGTTTGACTAGTTCGTATTTCGTTTGATGACAAGGTCAAGCCTTGTTAGTCCTGTCTCAGTTGCCAGATTGCTGGCAAGGTATGGTTACTGTTGTTAGTAATTCGTCTAAGAGAGGGAAACTCAAATTGAGAATTTGGTACTGCCTAAAGAACTACGGAGGAAATCAATAAAGTTAGCGTCCGATTCAGGTGTTTCAATAAATACCTTAGTTAACTAAAATACTAAGTTATAATATTAATAAAATAATTTATACTTGATTAATAATTCATAAAAAGACGTTATAGACCCAATTTCACATTGATAAACTAATTTAGCTAAACAATCAAAATTAGGGTAAACTACGTGATAAAAGCTTGATTTATTAGGGTCAAAACCGTAGAAACCAGTAAGTACAGGGGTAAAATGAAATAATAATAATAATAATAATAATAATAATAATAATAATAATAATAACAATAACAATAACAATAACAATAACAACAACAAAAATAACAACAACAAAAATAATAATAAAAATAATAATAATAATAATAATAATAATAATAATAATAACAACAACAATAACAACAACAAAAATAACAACGACAACAACAACAACAACAATAATAATAATAATAATAATAATAATAATAATAATAATAATAATAATAATAATAATAATAACAACAGAAACAACAATAACAATAATAACAATAATACTTTATACTTAATTAATAATTCATAAAAAGACTTTATAAACCCAATTCACATTTATAAACTAATTTAGCTAAACAATCAAAATTAGGGTCAAATATGTGATAAAAACTTGATTTAGGGTCAAAACCATAGAAACTAATAAGTCCCGGGGTAAAATGTAATTATATCATTAACGTCTTCAACTTGGACCAGCCAAGTCTGATAGTCCGGACCTTGGGATCTCTTGGCCAAACACGAGGTCTTGCGAACAGAGCATTGTTAAGTTTTGTTTCAGAAATTGTAAAATTCCCTTAGCATGGGACCAAATTCCTTTGGCCTACACACTATTTTTAGGAGTGAATAGAGCATTGTTAAGTTTTATTTAGGAATTGTAATTCCCTTAGCATGGGACCAATTCCTTTGGCCTACACACTATTTTTAGGACTTTTTAACATGTAGTATTATACTTAGGGTAAGAGGTTTCTAACTTGGTTCTTCGGGATTTTCAAACGAAAATGAGTTTTAGCAACCAAAAAAAAACCCCTGGGGGTAGTGTGAAGATTGAATTTGGAAGTGGTGGAAGTTTGGTGCAAAATCCACTTGGAATTTCTCACTTTCTCTTTCTATACCTCCATTGATGGGTTTTCTCATTCTATCTTAATGATTTTTGGTGTGGGGAAATTGTGTAGGTAGTGTGGAGGAAAGAGGATGAAGTAAAGGGTATTTATAGGGGTGAAGGAAGAGTGGAAGGCAAGTAAATAGAAGGATAAGGTTGGGAACAAGCCCATGTGGGAGGAGGTGGAGGTCATATGTGATGTGATGGAGTTAGGATGAGATAGGATGGAAGGAGATAAGGATACGAAAAGAGTGGGGTGGCAGGAGATATGATGTAAATTTAGTGATGATGAGATGTGATGGAAGTTAATGGGAGGAGGAAAAGAGTGGGGTGGCAGGAGATATGATGTAAATTTAGTGATGATGAGATGTGATGGAAGTTAATGGGAGGAGATAAGGGTGTGGGTGTGTGATGATGGTGTTAGAGAGAGAGAGAGAGAGTCGGCTGGGGAGGGGGAGAGAGAGGGTGGTGACATTGTGATGAGATGGAGGAGGGAGAGGTTGAATATGTAGAGTTTTTGAAAGTATTGTGGTCCTAAGTGTAAGCATCAATAATTAAGGGTTGAAGCTGTAATTAAGAACTAATTGTCACAACAACAAAAAAATATTCGAAAAAAAACTGAGCAAAAATTTGGGTCGTTACATGATTTCTGAATTTATATAAAACCAGTTCAATCCGGATCATATGCACCCATAAACACTTGAAAGGACTAAAGTCCAACACCTATAAAAGAACATTTCACTGTAAATTGCGCTCTCTTTTTTTTCTTTTTTTTTTGCCTTTTTAGCATTTTGAAGATATATTTTTGAGTTTCTTTAAGTATCAATGCAACCCAATCTTCATAATTCCTAATTTATTTAATTAATTAGTTTTTTTCCTCTCTACAATGCAAGGGTAAATGCAAGCGGGTCCTATATAGTGTTTGGGAGCCTCATTTTCAACTTTTCATTTTTAATTTTTTGGTTTTTTGAATTATGATCAGAATGTATTTTGAATCTGATAAGAGTGTTTGGAAAAAATGTGCAAAATGCATTTTGCAACAGGAATTGTGTTTGGGAGCTATGTGCAAAATGTATTATGTAGTTTTTTTTTTAATCAGAATGGGAAAAATAGAAAATGTTAATTCAAAAAACTCCTCACAACCTACTTTTGACTTTTGCTTCCTAAACCTACAATTTGAAAACTCATTTTAATATTACATGTTTTACACATAGGTTGCCAAACTGCCAAAACCTGAAAATGGGAAAATGAGAACCCAATAAAGAAGCTCCCAAACGGCCTCATAGGCATTCAAAACTCATTCTTATCAAACTTCCAATTTCGAAGAGTGAGAGATCAAACCTCATATTTTGTAGAAGAACGCTACTAAGGGTACAACCCCTTTTGGCACTAAAAATGCACCCCACCCCTTCGAGGACCCAATTTTGGGTCTCACATGAGTGATCCGAACCGTTCATTGTTCTTAAAACATTTTTCCGAGGGGGCACACAAAAAATCAGCTTAATCGGACGATTAGAAGTGCTTTAACCAAAGTCTCACCATTTCGAATCAAACCTCGGAAAAATGTTTTAAGAACAATGAACGGTTCGGATCACTCATGTGGGACCCTAAAGCGGGTCTCCGAAGGGGTGGCGCGCATTTTCGGTGCCAAAAGGGGTGTACCCCAGGTTTTTCGTTTGTAGAATTGACTAAAGAGTACTGGGTTGGAATTACAAATATTATGTGGCTCTTCAAATTAGTTTTTTTTTTTTTAAAAAAAAAAAAAAAAGTCAAAGAAATACTGCCAGGGCTCTCGCATTGGAGGGAAAAAAATAAGGAAAGGTACAAAAATTCAAATCAATTCCCTGAATAAAATGGGTGCACGTGGATTTGACGGGCCACACATGCATTCAATCATCGTATGTCATATGGGTTCTCTATCTCTCACACATGAGGATAAGGCCTCGGAGCAAATCAAACAAAAAGACACACCTAATTAGAAGCGGAGATGGTGCAGTGCAACAAATGCGTTATGCCATGCAGTGTAATCTACGTAGTTCAAAAGTGTTTTGGACACTTTGCATTTGTTGCACTGCAAGGTCTCCAGTCCTAATCTCTATTAAGGAGCATTATACTTTTCCATCTTTTTTTTATATATATTACTCATAAATTGGGGTTAGATTACGTGTATCTCGATGAAGTCTGGATTAATTTCATTGCCTACTTTTGGGAATTGAATTAAAGCCGAAGTAAAGTTTCATGTGGACTGTCTCCGAAAAAGTTGATAGTACTTGAACAATTTCAAATCTAAAACCCTACCATTCTCAAGTTAGGGGCATTAAACTTTATTCATATAATGAGAGGTTTCAAACAATCTTTGAATTTGCTCTAATATTCCTCACCTCACTCTTTCTAATGAGATTGAGCGTCTCTAGGCACACTTTTAGCTGCCATGACTCACTACAATATTCCATTCAAATCACTGCCGATTTTAGCCCAACCTCGAGGGAGAAAGGGACAAAGGTTTTTCTTGAAAATGGTTTGGATAAAAGATTGGGTTAGATTTTGCTTTCTTTTCTTCCATATTACGTGACAAAATATACGATTTACTGGACTTTGTTTCGCTTCAAGAAATTGACTGGCTTCTTTCCAATTTTTTGTAGCATCTACTTAGTGTTTTTTTACTTCATAGCACAAATATCGTAAGCATAAACACTCTAAATTTCAGAAATTTAATTTATAGTGTTGTTTATTAGGTCGGTCAAGTTAATCATTCATGCATCCGGTCAGTCGGATATGGAATCACACCATATGAAAGGGACGATTGAATTTGTTAGAGGTCAAGCGACCCATCTGATTCAAAAAATACATGTGGCTGTGTTTGATTAAATAGTTTAGTTTAATTTTGATGATGTTAGCAGGTGTAATGAGTGGAGAGAGATAGAGAGAGAAATGAGGAAAATAATAATGTCATCAAAACTAAAACTAAACAGGGAAATGAATCAATAATTTTGTTTACACTTAGAGCAAGTGCAATAGATTAGGTAAACACTCCAAATTAGGTAAAAATAGAGAAGTTGGGCCAAAATTTCACCTCCAACAGCTTAGGCATCCCCTTAGGTATCCTTGTTATTGCTACAGTACTTAGGCAAATCTACCTCATCACTGTTCACCAGCCAACATTTTTTTATTAGTTTTTTTTTTCTCTCTCTCTCTCTCTCCCTCTCCCTCTCCCTCTCTGGTTTCAGCCATTGTTGCGACCGACCGAGCCAGGCCAGAAGCGGCGATGGCGATCGGCAACAGCGGTGATTGAGGGTGACTAGCGGCGGCCGGCCAGGCCGGCCAGATGGAGCTACGGACCCGGCGGCTGGCGGCGGAGGAGATGATGATAACGACGGCGACGGTGTCGGACGAGATCGACGGCATTGGGCAGATCGGCCGGCCCGGCGTTGGGCCGAGATCGGCGGCCATGGAGACTCTGGAATTTCTGGCCAATGGAAATTTCGGAACGCCGGCGGCGGCGGCGTGAAGGACGACGGCGACGGCGGTGAAGGACGACGGTGACGGTGATATATACATACATATACTGTGTGTATATTGTATAATTAAAAAATATTATTTTAATAAAAGATAAGGTAAAATGGGTAGTATTGTTGGAGTGTTGATAGTGGCCGGGTTATACATATATCTTTGTCTGCTTGAGTATTGTAGTAAAAATAGTAAAAATTTACCCCAGCTGTTGGGGATGCTCTTAGTATTTGTTTTACTTTTCGATTAATACTATCACTTGCAAGGAGCCAAATAAAAGAAACTCTAGTTAAACTAATGAATAACTAACTAGTATAGTCCGACCAAATCAAAATAAGTCCAGCCTGAAAAGTTTCGCAGCCTAAAAATAAAGAGCATTACAAGTTTGTATTTTATTATTACTGCTATATATTGTCCATGGATCATATGAATAAATTTCTTTCCAAAAATTCAAACTAAAAGTATGAATTTGATAATATATTTTAAGATAAATATATTTTGATCACACCTTAACGACCTTAATAAGAACACACACCCAAATTAACTATGACTAGGGGGGAAAAAAGGACCTCCAAAAACTTTTTTTTTAATAGAAAAAAATAATGGATTTTATGTTCGGTAAAGTATATACAGGTAAATGTGCAAAGTACAAAAAATAATAATAGGGTGGGTACCGATTGTACCAACCCCTGTGTGGGACTCATTTCAGTTCTCACACAAATGATTGTGGAGTTCATTTTACTCGTAGCTGCAATATATTTAATATGCCTGGACAAAGTTAGTTTGTTTGCCGATACGAAGTTTGATCTAGTTCATTCATTTTTAATTTTTTTTTAGAACAGCAAATTTTGAAAAAAAAAAAAAAAAAAAGTTCTGTCAAGCACGTATCCGTATCCGAACAAACAAAACTTTTACAAGGTGCGCACATTGAAAGATTATTCCGAACAAAAAAAACATCTCACGTATAGAATTCAAGGTGTGCCCTACATACGTAAGGGTCAATACGCCATTTGTACCTCTTTGCAGTCCCGACTCTAGAAGTTCAGCGGCGCGTGGTCATTCATAAACATCAAATATTTTTACCAATCATAAATCAAAATAAATCATCACAATAACGATAACTAAAAATCTTATTCCAGCAAAAATCACATCTAAAGCTCAACCTAGTAAGATAGATCAACATTTTATTGTCAAAAGAACAAAACCAATGACTAGGATTCAAACAAACCACACAAATAAGTAACTTTTGTGAACTTTTAGGAGTTATCCTGGGCCCAATCTTCTAGTCCAAGCCTCCAAAAAATAAGAAAAAAATGATTTTTTTGGTGTTGCAAATTATTTTTGGAAAATTCGAGCCGTCCAATGTGTTCAAAAAGTGTTTTCAAAGGTTCGCGCGGGAAATCTTAAAAAAAATACTGGGAAGAGCTTGATCCAAGCAGTTTTTGCAAAAACTGTAAATATAAAGTTTTTGCAAAAACTGTTTGGATCAAGCCTTTCCCGGTATTTTTTTTTTTTGAAGATTCCTAGCATGAACCTTGAAAACACATTTTAAACACATTGGACGGATAAGATTGTCAAAAAAATGTTTGGATCATGAAGGTCTGGAAACAGGAGGTCCAGATTACCACAAAATTTAGGGGGTTTATTTATGAATTTTTCGAATACTTCAATACAGTAATAGTATTTTTTATACCCATGGGGTCGTCTAACCCTCCTCTCCATAATGTGGAGTCGGCCCTGCCTCTTTGGTCGGTATCCATAGTCGGGTTTGGTAGGTATATTGCCAATAATTACAAAGTATGGTCTTGCTAACGGAAGCCTATAGGCTTTTATTAAGCACAAGAAAAAACCAAAAAAACAAACCCTTCAATATACTTTTTATACTTTCCAATACATTTCATCTATTTTTATATATTTTCACATATTTCTATGCATTTGTTAAACTTTAATTAGCAGAAGCACACTAGACTACTTTTAGCATTTTCCTTAAAAGTAAAGCAAAAGAAAAGAAGAATTGGTGGGAAGGGTACCAAATTTTCTGGCAGAAGAAATAAAAAAGCACAAGAATACAAAACAGAGGCCCTCGTGCAAACTGGAAGTCTTCAATTTGTACATCCCCACACAAATTTAATGTATGTATCCAACCCTACCCATCTGTACGCAGGGTTGGCCCTGACAAATGAGGGGCCTAAGACGAAATTTAAAAATGAAGGCCCTTAACAAGGAAAAAACTAAATATAAAATCGATAAACACCGTTTCAAAACTATATGCATGTATTTAACATGGAAAAAACCCAAAAATGGGCCTACATACTTGGTGGTAAAAAATATTTGGAAGCCTTTTTTTTCATTTTTCGTGGGACCTAAGGCGCCAGCCTTACGAGCCTTAGCTCAGGGCCGGCCCTGTCTGTACGTGTGGGTATACATCTCTCTCTCTCTCTCTCTCTCTACACTTATTATTATGATATGCAAAGTTGCAAACACTTTTTCAGCCCAACTGTATGCATCCTTTCTGCAGTATCCGTGCACATCTTTCTGATCCACCTAATTGCTCTATCATTCACAATTTCGTACTCCCTCCGTCCCAAAATTTTTGACACTTTTTAGACAGTGTATCATTTTCAAATGTCTATATCTTTCAATGTAAATGTCAAAAAATATGCAATATAGATCTTGTTTGATAGATTTTAATTAGTTCTATTAAACAAAGTTTTCAAAATCACATAAAACTTTATAAATAAAAAGATATAAGCAATTTAAAATGGCACGCAATCCCAAAAAGGTCAAAAGTTTTGGGACGGAGGGAGTATCTCCATCATCTACCACCCCACCCGACCTGGGGCCCTGCTTTTGTGATGGCCTGATATTCGTCCCATGTCCGTTATTCAAACTGCTTGTTTTGTTCGGCTCATTGAATTTATCACTTTGAAAAAAAAAAGTGAGATGAATTGGACATCGGTACTAATTGGAAAGCAATAAGTTTTTTTCCAAATGAACTTAATGAGTACTATTAGAAAAATAAACTTCACGGGAAATGTATTCCCTCTTTCCCAATTTGTTTTGTCACTTTACTATTTCAGACGTCTTAAAATATTATTTGCATTTTAAAAAAAAGAAAATATTTGTGTGCAATATGAATCTTGTTTAATAAATATTATTTAATTAAATTACAGAAAATCCCGCATATGACAACTATGTCCAAGAATTTGAGATGCACACTGACTTACAAAGAACAATTTTATTTTTTTGTTTTGACGACAAATTCGTCGAGTCGAACAAAACCAATGATTCGAATCATGCTAATGGACTCAGAATAGAACTCATCGGGAAAGCACAACACCCTGCTCATCCCAACTTGTCAGAGGTCCCGACCAAGATTTAAATATCGGCCGCAATTTTTAAACAGACCGATACGGATATTGACCGATATATGATCAGATACAGACCGATATCGGCCGATGTTTGACTGTATCACCGATACAGCCACTACACCATTAATTTTAATACTCCCCCGATAGGAAAAGAGGAAAAAAGGAAAAACTAGAACAACTGTCCATGATCTCTAAAATCTGTGTACTTGTTTATGCATGCGTTCGTTTGTTTGCTTCATCAATTGGTTCCAATCCGCTACCTCTGTCGGCAATACTTGGAAGAAGTAGTATGAGGCTTTCAAATCAGAGTTTTTTTTTTTTTTTGGTAAAAATCAAATCAAATCAAATCAATAGTTTTTGTTATTCAAAGGCTTTGACCAGTTTGATTAATCTCGTGTATGGTGTTTATTATGCCGTTTGTCAATTTGTCACCCGCAATATATATTGTGCAAGTATTTGGTGAAATTATCGGTGCATGAATGTAACCAACTAATACAATGATGATAATATTTGACTACGTAGGTCATGTCGTTGGTTTATTCAAAATACGGTTAATTGTACGCCTTGTGCACTTATGCGCAACCCGAATGTTGTGGGGTTCATTGGATGTTTGTTCATTGTGGACCATTCATTCTGTTTGTCTCGCAAAAATGAGTGTTAAGCTCCAAATTTCGGTGATATTACTTAATATAAAAAGATATACTCCCTCCATGCCTTTTTAATTGTGCAATATTCTATTTTGGGTTGTCCCTTAATAAATGTGTTTTTACAAGTTAATAGGTAAAAAAAATTACAATTATTGTTTTTCGCTTTCGAAAAGATAATGGGTAAAAATGGAGGATAATTTTGAAAAGTAGAGGTAAAAATTGATGTGAAAGGTATAAAGTTAAGGTAAAAGTTGATTTGAAAGGAGTAGTGATGATGTTTATATAATAAGTTGTATTTACGAAGCAATACACTTAAAAAGGGATACATGGGGTAATTAGAAAGGATTTATTTCATTAAGCAGTGGAAATTAGAAATCATAATTCGGTTACAATAACAATGTACATAATTGTCTCAAATTAAATTACAATAATCCACCACAAATAGGGATGGAGTTCTCTAATTATTCATGTTCAGATCCCAACTCTCTTCTAGCATGTGAATTCCATATGGAGGTTCTCTAATTATTCATGTTCAAATCCAGCTCTCTTCTAGCATGTGAATTCCATCTGAATCTCCAGCTAGTAGTATGGCTCCCTGCCTTCTTCTTCACTACCGGGCTTAATATGCCTGGGCCAATAATAGTACCATGAGCGAATAATTACACAACAGCTAACTCTCACCAACTAACCCTTTACATTACACATAACATAGTTCATATATGATTGAAAAGCAGTTCAGAATGGAAAGTAGGTAAAAGTTTTTATTATCTAGCCTTTAACTTATGTTTCATCTAAGTTCTCAGCGTCGAGAACATCTTCCCAATATAACCACCAAGTCTATGACAATTCGTGATTCAATTCCCACCTTGTTTGGCTTAACCAGGAGCATCGATGAACAGACTAAGTTATCTACTTAGGCAAGTTCCTCAACACATGCAAGGACGAATTCCCTAGGGACTAACTGAATTACTAGGCCAACGAGGGACTAACGAACATAGGGGAGTATATAGGCTCGTAGTCCAATACTATAATACAAAACACCTTATATAGCCAAATTCATGAGGAGAAATCCTGCAGCATTATAACTTAGGGTTTCGCGTTACAATAATCCTTGTTTCACCACCATTCATGATTTCAAGATAACCTCCATCCATCTTTGCCTAATCTTCCATATCTCATCATTATCTTCGGATAACTTCTCGCATTATCACCTCAATCTCATAATATCCTCCCATTTCATATCTTAAATCATTTTCAATTTTCTTTACTTAATAACGTCTATGTGAATTCTACACATGCTACTTAACCCGGGAATCAAATTGTCCAGTCTAACATTCACAGTATCACAACTAAATAGCAGAACAAAACAATAATGATAATGTTGGGCTAAAACAATATTCACGCAATTTTCACAATTCGATTCACAAAGTTCGCACATAATTTCACAAAGTATTTACAAATAAAGGGTAGAGGCCATTAATAAAATGTTGAGGGTTAAAAGTGTGATTTATAAAGATAGAGGGTTTGTACATATGTAGAAATATGGTAATTAAGTAGTAAAATGTTGAATCTAATGCTAAGCTTTACAAAGCTTAGGGCTATTTTAGTAAGTAGACTTGATAAGGGTATTTTTTTAATTTTGACATCGTGAGATTTATTTCAATAAAATATTATTTCCTTGAGTTTTTATAAAAACTTCCTAATTTTTTATATAAATTATATAATCAAAACCATGATTTAATCTTGAATAATACTTGGAGGGCAAACAGGTAATTTATGATGACAGATGGCATTTTGGTAATTTCACAATCTAAATTCATATTTGAAATAAAGTCCCTTGGCACCTTTTATAAAATTTTATTATCTTAAATTCTTTAATTTAAATAACATCTTCCTTTTTAAATAGGTTATTAATTTATATCCTTAATAATTAGTAAATAATTCTTAAAATTGCATAATAATTCTAATTACACATATTTAAATCAATTTTAAGTAAATACAAAACTACGGTCAAATGTGCAATCAAACATTATTCGAGATCAAAATCATATTAATTAGATAGTACAAAGACTAATCTGTAATCATAGAACACAAAATCAAAACAAGTTTGAACCTGTTCCAACCGTTTGGATGACTTGGGATCCCTTTAAGACGAGATCAACAACGAAACAACAAAGGTTGTGGTTTGGGTTGGTTTTGATGCATGAGTTTATTTCCTTCCTTTCTAAACGTTCAAAAATACCATCTAAGGTCTTTAATAGACTTAGGGAGAGTGAGGGAGAGTTTACACTACCACTCTTCCAAAGGTTAAGCTAGGATGTGAATTTTGGCTAAAATCGAGTGTCGGCAAGAACGACAGCGGTTGAGGTCCTCCGGTTGGATTCGGCCGACCTTGTGAAGATCCTTGGGAGTCTAAAGAGTGGTAAGTGTGTGTTATTCATGGGGTTTGTGTGTGGGATAGTGTTTGGTGAAATCTCACTCTTGCCTTTTTTACTCTCTCTTTTTCTAGAATTCTTTAGGGAAGAGAAGCCGTTCTCTCTTGCTTTCTTTTACATGTTTAGGGTGAATTGTGGTTGCTTTGAAGTGGTGAGGAGAGGATGGCCAGAGTAGTTGGGCTTTCATAGGGGTTGAGGGGTGCCTTGAAGGGGAGTTTTTGGATAGGAACACACCCATGTGGGTGTGATGATCATAGATTTGATTTGGGTGGCAGAGATAAGAGATAGAGGATGGTCTTGTAGGGATAGGGCTAATGCAACCCTGATTTAGGGGATTGGGGTGCAAGATGTGATGGGAAGGTGGTGTATTGGCATTCATATGATGTAAAATGAAGGGCTAATGGTGTGAGGTGACTAGGGGTGATCACTGGGGGTTGGAAGAGAGGGAGGGAGGTCTGTATATTCAAAAGATAAGAGGTGATAATGGTGGTGATGCAAGAATTTAACGGTTTATGTGAAAGGTGGCAAGTCATGGAAGCGATAGGGTAGTGATGTAAGGTGATGGTGTTGTCAGTGATAAGCGGTGATGGAGAGGGTTTGAATTTCAGAGGATATGGTGGTGGTGGTGGTGTGACTAATGGTTAATGGGATGTGAGGGAAGGATAAGATTGGTTGTTTAATGATGGTGTCAGGAGAGAGAGAGAGAGAGAGAGAGAGAGAGAGAGAGAGAGAGAGAGAGTGTTGTTATAGCAATTGCAGCCATTGAAGAGCCTATTGGACTAGCTATTGTTTCCTCAATTTGTTGTAATAGAAAATCAACTCTTATTAACCAATCAAATTTGTTGAATAAATTGCTATTTATTGAGGTAATGGAGGAAACAAAAATGATTGAGATTATAACTTATTACAAGAGATAATTAAAGAAATAGAAAAAAATATTCTTATACTTTGAGAGAGAGAGAGAGAGAGGTGGTGTTGAGGTAAAGGAGGGAGAGAGTGTGTATGCAAGGTTTTTAAAAATAATTAGGGACCAAAGAGTAGGCTTACGATAGTTTAGGGATGCTAAGCGTAAGTAAAGGAGATTAGGATTTTACTAAATATAAGAAATTAAATAATTCAAATAAAAATTCAGTTCGATCTGGACATGAGTAGCCATGTACCACACTTAGCATACAGCTTCTTTTTTTTTTTTCTTTTTTCTTTTTTTCAGTACGAAGGTGTTCTCATCAAATGTCTATCAATGTAAGATAACGCTGCATGTGAGCATGGGTCATCTACTCATGATTCAAAAAATTATAATGATTCATATATGAAAAAGACCATATGCGTAGCACCATGGACGCACATCATATGGACTAACCGAATTACTCCCTCCGTTCCTAAAAAAATATAATGTATCTTATTTTGGGTTGTTTTCTAAATAAGTGTGATATTGAAAAGTTAGTGGGTAAAAGTTAGTAAATTTCTTATTTTGTCCTTAAAAGTATACGGAGTATTACTTTTTGAAAGATCAGTGAGTAAAGTTTAATGTGAGGTCTCCAATCAAAGACAATAGTTGAAAATAAATGTAAAAGTTAATACAAAAGGTGTAATGATGATACTTTTTTAATAGAATAAAAATTCTTTACACCGGCAGACGGTAGTGTAATCTAAAATTTTCTCCAAATCAATTGTGTTGCGCCATGTGTGCATATTCTACCTTTTGGGGCCACTGTTTGAACACATGTCACAATTAATGTAATAGATTTGGAGGAAACTTTGATTTACACCGGCCCTTTGATTTACACTACCGGTGTAAAGAATATTTTTTTTTTTAATAAGTTAGAATTACGAAACGACACACTTAAAAGAGCAACAGATGGAGTACTATTTTATGTACCATATATACTGCATGGAAACCACGCCTGAAATACGATGCGTTGGGCAATAATTTCTTGTAATTGTACAAGCAGGGATTTGTAAAAAAAAGTGTCAAATCCCTTTCTAAGAATCTCCCCTTGGATCCAAACTTCCTTTCAAGTCCCTATCCAATCCAACCTTTTGCGCCTTGTCAAGACAAAACCATCGGCTTCACCGAAAGTCAAAAAACAAACTGAGAGTCGGATTGATCAATTGGAAATTATAGGACAAATAATGTCTTCTTTAAATTTGGCGTTGGTGTCGTTTGCAGAAAATGTACGTTTTGCACGCGTAACGGGTCGTTATGTACAGTGATTGAAGTGGAAAAAATTATTCATTCAAATCAACAACGCAAAAAGTTAAGTTAATCAAAGGTCAGTAATTGTATGGTCGCGTATATCGCCATAAAAGAAAATGAAATGCCAACATTAATTCGAGAATATTCTAGCTATTGTGTTCTTTTGGAAACAAATATGATTCCAACTTGTGATTTCTTAAGTCCAGTCACTTGAAAATTTGAAGTACATGATCTGCTCGGCGAATTCTACTCCCATATTCATCAATTCCAATCATCTCATCAATATGGCCAATTTTTTGGCTGCCCCAACATGATGTGCACAATATTACAGCAAAGCATATGTATTATTATTATACGTGCCTATTTTCTCTTTATTAAGAGTAAAAGCCTAGTTCGGTTAGCTAGTGAGTTTGTTTCCTACACAATTCATTAGGATTAGTTTTTTTTTTTTTTCAGTCATGCCAAAAGAAAATAATCTTCGGTGAATCCCTAATCCTTTAACAGTAATAGAAAAAAGATTAGTCGAAATGCACGTAAACTGACCTAAACACTCTTGACCATGAACCCAAAATAATAAAGTATTAATTCTTTCTTTATTTTAGCCTCAAAGAAAACATAATCTCTCTCTCCCTTTGCCATAACTAGCCTCCTCCATTCCCTTCTCTTGATGACACGAATATATCATTGAGTATTTATGATTCAATTGATATAATATCCAATCATATCACAAGTTCATAACCCACAACACATCAATTTTAAATCAATTACCCATTTTGTTTTTCACTCTTGTTTTTCACTCTCTTATGTGGGTTCAAATCAAAACCTTATCACAAATAAAAATTCGGAAATGAAATTTTCATTTTGATGGACTCCTTAATATTCAAAGGATTTTTTTTTTGTTACTCGGTGTGAAAATACAATAATGAATTATATCAAGAGAGAGAACATTCGTTACACAGGCAGTGGAAAACCATCATTTTCTACAACCACCTTTGTAGGCCCCATTTGGTATGAATTGTTGATGTGACCTATTCACCTTGTAAGACCCACATAGCAATACATCCATGCAAAGAGTCGATTTGATCGGACATAGACAACTATATCAAAATTTGAATTTTGTTTTGTAAAATGGACACAGTTATGGGTTTTAGAGTAAATTTTTCATGACCATCCATTTCACAAAAGAAAATTCACTAAATTTATATACGTAAATCGATGTCTGATCATGTTGAATTTTTGAATGGATGCACTATTCTACAGGCCCTACAAAATGAACAGTTTAGATTATAATAATAAACTAAGGGAAGGATCCACATATGGCGGTGGTGGAAAATGACAGTTTTCCACCGCTGGTATATGGAATGTTTTCTCTTACATCAAACTAGAAACACTCTAACACGCAAGTGGAGAGATTCGTGACAAAGTCTACAATTATAACTATTAGACCGACCCAACTTCTAGCCCCATTAAGGGGAGAAATAACCCAACAAGTAACGAGGAGAGAATTACGCCACAAGCAGGTGGAGAGAATCGAACTCTTGATTTTCTAAAGCGACAGCGGAATTTTAGCCACAACAATATCAAGTCATAACATGGAATTGGTCGCAATTAAGGAGTAAAACAAAATCCGCACTTTGTTCATCTATCAATTTACTGTTGTGAAAGGGATTGCAATATCGAAGAAATTTAAGGCCATATCTGGAATCATATGAATGTCTTTATCTGAAGTGATTACTGGAAACCAAATTATTTATCGCATTCGGAACATCCATTCGCCCAATCATTTCAGTGCTTTGACACATTGATCATGGACATTAATTAAAGAAAGCAGTATCAATTCAGAGCCACCTCTGACATTTTGGAGGCTTAAAGCAAAAACCAAAAAGAGGGTTTTTTTTTTCTCGAAATCTTAATGAACAAAATATAAGTAGGTAAACTAAACTTCCAAAACAAATACCAATATTCATCTATATGAAATAACCTTAAAACAATAACAAAACAATCCAAGATTTCAAACTAGTTACTTAAATATCGCTAATCCTAAAATTAAAAAAATAAATAAAAAAATAAAAAAATAAAAACCTCGAACCTTACATAATTTTAAAAGCCTCATCTAAATATCAATCTTTGCAGTTTTAGCAGCAAAAATACTAATTATATACGATACATATCTATTTTTTTTATTACAAAAGATACGTATGGGTACCTAGGAGTACTAGATTACAGGGCCCTTAAAATTCATAATTTTTGGAGAGCCTAAATCGGTCACAACGCTTACTTTAGCTCAGGACCGGCTATGAGTATCATTGGGGTGGCGTTGTTTTTGTGATTTTTGGGTGTTCAGTTATTGGGTCCGATGGTTTTGGGGTAGTTATGTTTGGGCGCTTATAGTTTATGATAGTTTTGGGATATTTATGTTTGGGCGTTTACAGTTAATTTTGGGGGATGGTCTTGGGTTATTTTGGAGGTGGTGTTGATTTTGGAGTTCTTTATGGTTCGTTTCCTGCTAAACTTTTTGGGTGTTTAGTGTTTACACATTCTTTCGTCTTGCACTATATAGTGTCGTTCTATATAGTGTTGTTAGTTTTGTAATCTTTTTCTCCTCTCTCTCGTAATATTTTGTTTTTATTGATGAAATATTACTTTCCTGGCTGATAAAAAATATATATATTTCTTTTTCTCTTCTTCTTCTAGCAATGCTTATATCATTAAAAAAAAAAAAATAGGGATGAGTGTTTTTAAATGAGCAAAAGTTCTTATTCAATTGGAGAATGGTTTTGCGTAATAACAAGCCAAAAATGTATTGCATATAGTATTAAAAAAGAACTTTTTAGTGAAAAATCCTATTTTGCTAGCAGTCGAATAATCAAGCAATAATAGGAATTAAAAATAATCGAAGAAACAATGAACGCGCGATATACGTGGCAAAACCCTAGATGGGTGAAAAAACCACGGGAATGAATTAAGCACTATAGAAAAACGTTGTACGGTTACAATCGAACTTACTACACAATTGAGAATCCTTGCAATTGACTCAAGAACAATAACCGAATCCTCGTTCACCGTACCCCATGCTTGATTGCCACCAACTTGAATCTCTCAAGCCTTCCGAAAAAGTTTTAAACATCCATCAAAGTTTAACGCAAGAAAAGAATCTAGGTTGATAGAAAGTCCTTGGAATTGATTGTGTATTTGTGTTGCTCAATGAACAATCATAACTTGAACTCTAAGACTCAAAGGAAGAAACCAATCACAAAGCCACTTTCTCTCTCTTCTTAGACGTCAAAATATGGCAGCCAAAGTTCTATTTTCGAAACCCTAGCTGTTGCCCTTTAATAAGCTTTGCCGACTGCTCGAGCACATTGAAAGTTGCCCGAGCACTTTCCTAATAGACCATATGTTGGACCCGTAGCTTGAAAATGCTTGAGCATTTCGTTGAAACTTCTTTTCTCCAACAATTAACATCTAAATTTGACTGAACCTATCAATATACATTGATTCCATTCCACATCCTAAACAAACACTCTAAAATAATAAGAAAAAGAAAAGACAACTCGATAAACAAAGAGATACACATAAATGTGTGTTTTGACATAAAATTGCCAACCACGAGAAAGCTCAGCCTATAGAGCTTACATTTAGGACGCACAATTTCAAGTCTCCTTAGTGGGTTCCACCACATTGAAGTTTTCTAGTGCCCAAGAGACCTTGGAACTATATTCTTTAGGAACGGGAGAGGCTACTGGATCATCAAACGGTATTGTTTCTTTCTTTTCAGAGGTCCCTCCTTATTGCCCCGTTTGGCATCATAGTGACATCCTATTTGTGATTAATGACTTATTAGTGATTTTATACTGGGTGTATTTCGAGTCCTATAAAAATGATTCAAATTGCCCATTATATATAAATTTTTATTATGGGTTCCTGTAAAAACAATTAGCTCAATCCTCTAGTCCAAACCTCCTGAAAATAAGAAAATAATAATTTTTTTTTGTTGCAAATTATTTTTGGAATATCCGAGTCATCCAATGTGTTCAAAAAGTGTTTTCAAAGGTTGAAGCGCAAAATCATCAGAAAAAATATCGGGAAAGGCTTTATCCAAGAAGTTTTCACAAAAACTATAAATATAAAGTTTTTGCGAAATTTGCTTGGATTAAGCCCTTCTAGATTTTTTTTTTTTGAAGATTTTTCATGTAGGCCTTTGAGAATACCTCCTGAACACATGCATTGAACAGATCGAATCATCAAAAAAATACTCGAATCACAGAGATTCAAAAGTCCGGAGTTCGGACTAGAAGTGCTCCCATTAGTGAGGTCTTTTGCAAAATTCGTAAGGCAAAACACTCAATTTGAGATTAATCTTCTTCTCTTTTTTTTTTCGGAGCCCATTTCAAGAAGTCAAACCGCTCAGTATCCTTGAAATATTTGTACTGAAAAAGCCCTCGCTCCTATTAAATTAAATTGAGCTAAATTTTTACAAAAACTCATAAAAAAAACATTTTAAGTAAATTGGGGGGTGGGAGGGGAGGGGAGGCCCTAGCTCCCTTATGGCGATCTGCACAGCCGACCAACCCTCCGACGCTCTACATTGTACTTCTATCCCTAGTGCACTCTGCCTATCGTCATCGCCTCGAAGGCCTCTTGTCATCTCCTTTGGCCTCTCTAGTATTTTCTCTCGTTTTCCACGGCTCAGAATCGAACCTTCTGGTCTCTGGTCTTTCTTTTGGATTCCGATCGAGGAAGAGGGGTGGCTCGGTTACGGTTTCCCGGTAAGTGGGTGGCTCGGCTCTGGTTATCCGGCAAGTGGGTGATCGGTTCTAGTGTTCCAACGAGTGGTTCTTCAATTTTTATTGTTTGATAATCACTATTCTGTTTCCGTTCTTTGTAAGTTTGTGTTTATCTCCTTCAATGGAGTTTGTTGTGCTCTACGTGGAACATTGATTACCCTTTACAGATATTCAAGTGCAGGGGTGTTCCGCTGAGATGGTTTTTTCAAAAAATTAATTTTTTTATGATTTTTTATGTAATATATTGTAAGAGAATAATTTATCTTAATTTTTTTAAAAATAATTTTTTATTAGTAGAACACCAACTCAATATACCATATGAATAATCCAAATGTTGTGGATTGTAGTTCCCAATATAGAACTATGAGAATAGTGGAATTTGGGTGAATGAAAACGATTTTGAATATATAAATAAAAAGTACTACTTCCATTTAAACACAAGGGTAATAATGGAATTTTACCAAGATTCTATGTTTAGTTTTGGAAAGTAGATATGTATTTTGGATTGCAAATTTGTTCACATTTACTCTGATTGGTGAAAAATGTATCGAGTCTACCAGAAAGTGATGTGGTCTAAGTGAGAGTGTACAAATTTGGATTATGTATTTTTGAACAACTCCAAATGGAATATATTACTATCAAAATGGGATCGAAGGAGTGCGTTATTGAAGTATAATCTTAAGAGAAATGAGTTTTGATACTAGTCTACAAAATTCTTGTTAAGATAAATTCAAAGAAACTCAAGACTATCAAATTGGATTCCAAAAACCCGCGCACGAAAGTCCAACCGGAGTCTAGTCCTTTTAGTTAGGGCAAATTTCACTATCCTTTACCTTCCCTAAGTTTTTTGACATAAACAGATACTCCCTCCGTCCCAATTTCTTGGCCCCTTTTGGGGAAGCGGGTTTTTAAGGGGTGTGAAAATTTTGTATTGACTTTTCTATTTTGCCCCTAAATTCAGTCAATATTACTGTGATCAAATTTGTGAGGCTAATTTATTATATGAAAGTCAAAACATATTCAATATGGATCTTGTTTGATAGATATCAATTAGTTTTATTATACAAAATTTTCAAAATCATAAAAACCATTACAAAATAAAAGATAATAGACTAGTCAATTAAGATGGGAAAAGTACTTTTTAAGTGTAAAATTGAAAAGTGACCCAATTTTGATGGATGTTTTTAGAAGTAGGACAAATATTTTGGGACATCCCAAAATGGAAAGAAGGACCAAGAAATTGGGACGGAGAGAGTACATTTTTTAATATTTTTGAAATATCACTGGCCTCCTCTGTTTTGTTTTTTTGTTTGCACAAAAAGGATCCCTTTGTCGTTAATGGTCCACAGATAGCATTAAAAGTACCAAAATACTCTTATAACAAAGTAATTTTTTTCGCATACTTGGTTCTTGAGATCACAAGTCATCTATTTCATTTTGTGAAATGAATCTTCTTAAAAACCACTAGGGTGTATGCATTTTATTTTGCCTAATATCTTTATAATTTTGATATGAGTGTTTTATTTTTTTATTTTTGTTTCTACCAAACATCAATGAAATAAAAAAAAATAGACTTGTGTGAATTAAATTCAAATTAATGTCTTTTGCAAACTTTTCTCAATTTTAGTTCATTTTTTAATATATTTATACGTGCTCATTTTTCTATATATGTATAGCAATATTTTATTTTACATGGTGATGTCCGTGTTCCCAGTTTATTTTCGCTCACAACATCAATTCAATCGAAAAAAGAAAATATAAGTTTGTTACACAATTTAAATAAAAAGTGAATACGTAAAAGAAAAAAATGCATACATAGAGGGAAGGAAATGGAGAGAAAAATATGTATATTTATTATGTACAAATAATAATGGTGGCATAATTTGTTGTAAAAGAAGTGTTCGAATTTTAGTACTCCAATAGGTTGAAAACACTGAGTTTGGTTGTAGGAGCATTATATGAGGGCAATTTTGGCATTAAGTGTATTCATTTAGTAACATTAAATTAAGTGTATTAATAAGCGTACTTTGATGATTTTCTCGCAATTTTTAATGCCATCTCTGGACCATAATGGCAGGGGGTCCTTTTCCCACAAACAAAAAATCAGGGGAAGTGAGTGATATTTCTCAAACATTAAGGGAGGTATCTGTTTGTGTTAAAAATCTCAAGGGTCAGTGAAATTTGCCTTAGTTGGGATCTTACTATAGTGGAGACCATGGACATTTCTGGCAACGTAGACATTTTCAGTCAAGGGTACTGTACTAGGTCTAGCATCGCATTTTTCAAGGGTTACTGTCCAGAGTTTCAGGCCCCAGACTACTACTGTGAGAGAGGCAGCCTAGGCTTCAAACTTTTTGCAGTTTTACAGCAGAATCCCCTCTCTCTTTCTCTCTCTCTCTCTCCCCTTTTTTTTCTTAGTTTTCTGGGTCATTTTATGTACACATCAAATAATTCTACAATATAAATTTCGCCACCATCCACTACAAATGATTCATTTAAAGTCAAAGTAAAACTATGTATAGACCGGCCCGAAGGAAGTTGATAGACATCTAAAAAATTTCGAATAAACTTTGGCTACTGGGCTAATCCGGGTTTTCTCTTCTCTCTCTCTTGAATATTAACATGGTAACCAAACCAAGAAGAAGATCTGTCCCCTTGTGTCTTTTTCGCTTGTGATTCCCTCGGGGGTAATAAGGAGAAGATCTTGACTGACATGTGAAGAAACACAGGGAAGGGAGAATGCTTTTCTGTGAACCCCCATTGGGGTGGTATGGTGGTTTTTTGACAGCCCAATAAAAAAGTTCAAAAAAAAAAAAAGTGGTCAAAGGTAGAACTCCAATTTTTAATGGGTCCCGACTCTTTATCTTCTTCCAAGTTTTGGATTGGACGAGATTGTCTTGATCTCGATTATACATTCCTATAATCAATGGTTCTCATTTGCTTATAAACTCTAATTGACAAGTATTTTTTAAACAAATTCAAACCGTTAATTGCATTAAAAAGACGATCCAAATCTAGATCGTCTCATTCAATTCAAAAAACTTAAACCGGAGATGATCCATCTTTTTAACAGATGAGGGTAAAAGTTAGGTCTTGTTCTTCTATAGATTTTAGGTGCATTTTATGGAGGGGTGATAAAATAGAGTTGTTTTCCCAACTAATAAAATATAGTGGTTTTCCTATAGATCTTAATTAGGAGGATTTTAGGAAAATCTCATAAAATCACTTTTGCATTTTATGTGTTGAGATTTAAGTGTCACAAAATGTGAAATTTTATGTCTCAAAAATCTGTTGACGAACACACACTTGTAATTTCTCTTTGACTTGTACATAGATGGCTTATACTCCCTTCGTCTCAATTTCTTGGTCTTTCTTTTCATTTTGGGACGTCCAAAAATATTTGTCTCACTTCTAAAAACATCCCTATAAATTGGGTCACTTTCCAATTTTACCCTTAAAAATTACTTTTCTCATCTTAATTGGCTAGTCTATTATCTTTTAATTTATAATGGTTTTTATGATTTTGAAAATTTTGTATAGTAAATCTAATTGATATTTATCAAATAAAATCCATATTGAATATGTTTTGACTTTCATATAATAAATTAGCCTCACAAATTTGGTCACAGTAATATTGACTGGATTTAGGGGCAAAATAGAAAAGTTAATATAAAATTTCCACACCTCTTAAAAACCCACTTCCCCAAAAGGAGCTAAGAAATTGGGACGGAGGGAGTATATCCTTAAAGTATATCCCTCTTTCTAATTCCCCCTATTAAATGAACGGTACCGATTTTAAACATTCGGGTTGTGTTTGGTTTGAATTTTGAGTTTTGATTTTTGTAATGATTAGAGAGAAATAAGGATAATAATTTTAAAAATAGGTATTAATGATTGGAGAGAGATAGAGAGAAAATTAAAAATAAAATTTAAAAATAGGGATAGTAATTGAATAATAATTGAGAAAATCGGTTCTTGAAAACCAAAACGAAAAATGCCTCAGTTTTCTTGGGGTTTTTTTTTTATTATCAATATTCGGTTTTCTTTTTTGCTAATGCAGTTTGACAATACTTTTGTTTCAGTGGTCCAATTGGTTACACATCAAAAGACAAGTGCAGAAAATTCAAAGACAATAAACTGTGGCAGTAAGAAGTTCACACATCACAGTGAAAATCCTTTCATTTAACCGATAAATTATCCTTTTGTGCTGAGAAATTAAGGTAGACTTTTACAGTTTTACCCGTACAAATTGAAGATTTGTGAAACCCTAAAGAGGCCTTTGGTAACGTTTTTGTTTCCTGTTTTTTGTTCTTGTTTTCAATTTTTTTCAAAACTATAAACAAAAATGTGTTTGGTAATTTATTTATGTTTTGTATTTATTAAAAACATTTTCAAAATTTATGAAAATCAAAACACAAAAAAAGAGATTTGCCTTTTTTTTTTTAAAAAAAAAGAGTCGTTTAAAAACAAAAAACAGAAAACATAAATTTTATTACCAAACAAGTTTTTTTTTAAAAAAAAAAAAACAATAAAAATGCATGATTCAACTTTTAGTTTATTTGAAACAAAAAACAGAAAACAAAAATGTTACCAACGCCCGTAAAAACATTAATGTTCAATTGGATTTGGGATAGGACACCAATATGTGCATTATGTATACGAAAATGAATCTATAAACAAAAATATTTGTACCTATGTTTAACCACAATTTCGTGTACAATAGAAGTTGGAGTTCTCCAATATACGAGAGCTCCTTAAACACACCTAATGAAACTTACGTGCATCAAATATCTCTCGATAGCTCCATAAACACAAAGTGAAACTTAATACTAGTTGCTCTGGCTGTGTTTGGTTTAGAGTTTTAGTTTAGTTTTGATGATGTAAGCAGGTGTAATAAGTGGAGAGAGATAGAGAGAAAAATGAGAGAAATGATGATGTCATCAAAACCAAAACTGGCTCAAAACTTGTAAACGAACATGGCCTCTATGTTTGCTCTTTCCACTCAAATAAAAACATAATTGAACAAATGTCCAAAAGCCCTTTTTCAAGAAATTTTAATTACTTATCTATTTTTTTTTTTTATAAACATACAAAATAATTAACAACTACTTCAAGTTACATTACCCATGCTCTTAAGGCATTAAGGTATTTTCATGTATTTAATAATTGTAGAAATTATCCTGTCTCTTAAGGTTAACTAAGATAATTTCTGTATTCTCTCGCAAGTCATTCTTCTCATATATATCAACTGATCTGATACTTGATAATTCAAAAATATTGTAGCAAAAACTAACCCTAAGTACATACACACATTGTCAATCAAACTCAGAAATCATGTTCCACACTCTTAAGAGGGATAAACCCCTATTGATTATAAAGTAAGTTTATATGATAATATTGACTGTGTTTGGTTAGATAGTTTAGTTTTGATGATGTCATCAAAAGTAAAACTAAACTAAAACTGGAAAACGAACATGTCCATTGTATTTCCAATTTAATTAGACTCCCGCTCATAGTCTGTAAGATTTATCACACTCCCATTCATAGTCTGTAAGATTTAATCCCATAGATTAGTGTGGAGTGATGTATGAATGCCCTGTTTTGTGGAATTCAGGGGTCTGTTGTTCTTTAGGAGATGACAAATCTTGTCAATCATGATTCTAACTGAACATCTCTGTAATTAACGATCTAGATTTATTGTTGTTTTCTTACCGGTCAAAATATTTTCTTACAAATAAAAAAACATATGTGATCTAAACTGTTAATTATCGAGATAGACGATTCAAACGGGTTGACAAGCACTCCGGGTTCGTTTTGAGTCAAGCAATTTGCCCATTTAAATCTGTTCCAAAAAAAAAATTCCCATTTAAAGTAGTAAAATATTATAATCATCGGCATATTAAAAAATTACTACCTGGATGTGATTTTATTACTTGGGGTTAGAAAACCTGTGGCCCACCCCTGGCAGAGTGCATGCTTGTTTGGCAGTATATGCTCTCTTCCTCTCTCTCTCTCTCTCTAAACACATGGACACACTCTCACAGGCCAATATATATACACACACACACTTGTAACTAGCTTTAAACCAGAGAAAGCCCATACCATTTTCCAGCTCCATTTGTTTGAAGTGGGTTTTCTCTGGAGAGGGAGAGGGAGAGGGAGAGGGAGAGGGAGAGCTTCTTGTTTGGGAGCCAAAAAACAATGGCTGTTTTTGTGGTGATTCTCTTGTTTGTTTTGGGGCTCTGTTTTTGCTGCACAGCTTTGTTGAAATGGAATGAGGTGAAGTACAGGAAGAAGGGCTTGCCTCCTGGCACGATGGGTTGGCCTGTTTTTGGGGAAACCACTGAATTTCTTAAACAAGGCCCAAACTTCATGAAAAATCAAAGAGCAAGGTGAGGTTTTTTTTGTGTTGCTCAGTTTTCCTCTGTTTTTCTCTCTGTTTATGGTGTTTTTAATACTCTGCCGATTTTTGATGTTTAAATTTCATTCTGGGTCTTTTTCTTTTTCTCCTTTTAGCTTATAAATGGACAAGCACTACCCATTTTTTATCCTCTTGGTTCATTGAATCTGTAACTTCTTTTATTTTTCTCCTTTTAGTTTGTAACGGCGTCCGTCTCCTTGCATAAAACGGTTAAAACAACAGCAATCTGAACAAGTACCGCTGAGAACTGCATTGGTGAACTGAACCTGCGTCTGTCTCTCTCACACACAACAACGTATTTCAGCACCAACCATTTTTTCCCTGAGGGTTAAAAGATGGTAATTGAATCAGTAAACAGGAAACCCATGTTTTAAGGTGACTTGTCGTTAGCTGTCCTGTGTTTTACTGTACCTTAGAGTTACTGTATAGGTATGAAAGAAGTAAAGGCAGAGTGTGTTTTTTTTTGTTTTTGTTTTTTTGATTGACTCCATATCCGGTTATTAGATCGTTTAATTCGAGAACCAATTCCACTGTCTACTAGCGACACTCCAATGAATATGGGTCAAAGTCCGTGTGGACTTTGCCCCGGTACATGAATTGATAATAGGAGGGTGAAATTAAACTCTAGACCAAAGACTTTCTTTGGTTCTGGTCGTCAGGTGACTATCACTGCGTCCACCCTTGAGGATTCACCGTGCACGACACATCTATGGCCAAGGCTAACACTAAAGACATGTGCCTGTGGGTACCAAATGGCCCCTAATATTGGTCGGTGTTTGAGTGTTGTAATCTTTATTGTAAACCACGGATTTGTTTGTCCTCCTCGCCGCGTGGACGTTCATTGTTATTTGTGTGGATCAAAATCATGAATGTCTACCACTGAAGGTGGTAGCCTGGATGGTAAGGCACAACCCAGTCATCAGACATGGCTCGGTTTCGAGTCTCGCCCTTTGCATGTCTTTGAGGAGTGGGTGCTACATACCCTTTTGTACCTAGGTGGTGTTGTGGATATGTCCTGTCCGGATGCTATGGCTCAAACTAGACACACCTCGGCAAGTCGGGAGCCCCTATGGTCACGCCTAAGGGGGTTGTTGCGTTGGTTGCCCCCTTCCACCCCTTTAGCAGTTCAAAAAAATCATCATATCTTGGTAGTTTCTTCTGGAACTTATATTAATCTTCCATGAATCTGTGGATTAATGGCAGGTTTGGGAGTTTTTTCAAATCCCACATATTAGGATGCCCTACCATTGTATCAATGGATCCAGAAATAAACAGATACATCCTGTTGAATGAAGCAAAAGGCCTTATTCCTGGTTACCCACAGTCCATGCTTGATATCCTTGGAAAATGCAACATCGCAGCTGTTCATGGCTCCAATCACAAGTACATGAGAGGGGCATTGCTTGCCCTAGTTAGCCCTTCCATGATGAAAGCCCATCTTTTGCCGAAAATCGATGATTTCATGAGATCCCACCTCAGCAATTGGGATGGCAAAGTCATTGACATTCAACAAAAAACTAAAGAGGTTTGTTTCGCTACGCCATAGTCTCTCCCCGAAAGATTTTGTTCCGTGTTCTCAATGCACTCTCAGTTGCACGATATACATAGTGAGAATCTCAGTACGCACGGATTTCAAGATGATATCGTGTAGCTGAAAGTACGTTACGATACAGAGGCGGAGTTTTGGGAGTCATTTTCATATTGCTTAACATTTGTGTTCCTCATTTTTGTTCAGATGGCACTACTCTCATCGCTTAACCAAATCGCCGGTGTTGAATCCATCTCAATGTCCAAGGAATTCATGCCTGAATTTTTTAAGCTGGTTTTAGGGACCCTTTCACTTCCCATAAACCTTCCTGGCACAAGTTACCGCCGGGGTTTTCAGGTAAATCACTTGCCTGATTCCATTAGCCCATTTTTAGCATTTTGTATATTTCATAAGTAATTTAAAATTGAAATTTACCTTTTATGTGTCAAAGGCTAGGAAACATATTACCGGCATGTTGGCGAGACTGGTGGAGGAGAGAAGAGCTTCCAATGAAACCCGAAACGACATGCTTGGTGTCCTAATGAATGGTGATGAAAGTAATAGATATAAACTAAGTGATGAAGAGATAATTGATCAAATGATCACAATTTTGTATTCTGGGTATGAGACTGTTTCCACCACTTCAATGATGGCTGTCAAGTATCTTCATGATCACCCCAATGTTCTTCAAGAACTCAGAGTGAGTTCCTCACATGCAACTTTTTTTTGTATCTAATCATGTGTTGTGGTGCTTGTAAATCCAACTGGGATTTTCTAAATTTTTACTTTTCTTTTTCCTTTTTCAGAGAGAGCATTTAGCAATTAGAGAAAGGAAAAGGCCGGAGGATCCGATCGACTGGAACGATTATAAGTCGATGCCCTTTACTCGTGCCGTAAGTGTTTGAAAATAATGTTTGCCAACATATTTTTCAAGTGGAATTTGGCAGGCAAAAAAGGTTGTTAGAAATTAGTTTTTAACTCTGGTTTTTTTGGTGCAGGTGATTTTTGAGACATCCAGATTAGCTACAATTGTTAATGGGGTCCTAAGGAAAACAACTAAAGACATGGAAATGAACGGTAAGTCTCAAGATATTCATGTCTTAAGAATTTCAAGAATTTTAGGTACTCATAGTTATCAATCAGACAGCGAAATGTGCGACGTAGATTCAAATTTTATTCAAATTTTCAGCTGTAGAATTCTATTTTGAGAGCATAAAGGTTCTCACATAATCTTACAGCTGAAAATGCACCGGAATACTTGCACCCAAGAGGTGCAGGATTCTTTCATAACGTATTTTTCTTGTTCCGATTCATTTTCAGCCACACGATCGTACTTTGAGACGGGAATTTCGAAATTACCATAGGGGAATGGAGATTATTGAGATCATGGATCGAAGAGCCTCGTTTGGAAAAATAATAGTACGAAAAAAAATATATAACCTATGAAATTTTTAGATCAGCATCTCCAGTGGACCCCTTTCTATCATGATCCACATGGGAGACCTACCCTTCCAGCCAGAACATTCCCTCAATGACCCACCTCTTCTGAAATGAATAATTGAGACATTGATTTTTTAAAAAAGGCATGAGGAAACTCAAATCTCTTTATATTGAGGCCAATGGGCCATAAAGTTTATAGGGTTGCTTAAAAAAACAGTTAATCACATCATTTCCTCACTTTCTGCAGGATTTCTTATTCCCAAAGGATGGAGAATATATGTTTATACCAGAGAGATTAATTATGACCCGTGTCTGTATCCGGATCCGTTAACCTTTAACCCGTGGAGATGGATGGTAATTGATCCTAATTTTTTTTACCAAATAGTATCTCGTTCCATAATGCCGGAATATGTTATCATCGGTCGTTTAGGTAAGCTAAATCCAGCCATGAATTGCTAAATGCAGGACAAAACCTTGGATTCGCAAAACTATTTCTTCATATTCGGGGGAGGTACTAGGCAGTGTCCCGGGAAGGAACTGGGGATGGCGGAAATTTCTACGTTTATTCATTATTTTGTGACTAGATACAGGTAAAATACTAATTTTGAATGCAAAACAGAAGTCTTAAATTTAATTTTCTTGTACATAAATATTAATATTAATGTGATTTGGTTTTTTGAAATTCAGATGGGAAGAAGTTGGGGGAGACAAGTTAATGAAATTTCCAAGAGTGGAAGCTCCAAATGGACTGCACATTAGGGTTTCAAGTTTATAAGTAAACTGGCCTTTTGTTAATTGTTTTGTACAGGAGATAGAGCATCATAGCACAAGGAACATATAGGGATGTACAATAATTTATACTGCACATTAGAGAGTGAAATTGATTCAAAATTTTGGCCAACTTCTAGTGTCTTTTTACACATTCTGCAATCAAGCCGCACAAACTTTACTAGTATGTAGTAACAGACATAAAACAAGAAGCCCAATTCTGTTGGTTATATGCGAAGAAGTACGGATACGGATATGGGAGGCGGACAAGACAGAATATGGACACATGGACACGTTATTTCTTGAAAGTTAGTAATCGGACATGTAGGTTGGGACACGCTAAATAAATTATACGTATTTGCATTATAGAAGTATTTTATGATATTTATTTCTATCTACTGAATGTAATACTCACAAATATTATCACCATTATAAAGATACGAATCAACAGTTACTGCGCAAGTATTTCTGATGACATGAACTAATCATCAATTGCATTTGTTGAACTCTAGACCAAGATGACATTTTAACCTCCTAATGTTACCTCCAAGTATCCCTTGTCCTAGATGGTCCACAGACGTGTTATAAAACGAATATACCAAAGCAGAAATGAGAACCAAACACAGAATAGTGTTTGACACGTGTCTGAATGTGTCCTGTAGTGTCTGCATCCGACACTTATTGGATACGGATATGTTGGATCGGTAAATGTATAATCAAATTAGTTCGAAACGAATGTTTGTAGGTTTTATTTGTTCATGCATCAATGCACCTTCCTCTCTTTCTAGAGTTATGATGGATTTACATTACTCATTAGATCTTAGATTTGAAACTTTCTTAGGTGCTATCAATTTCTCCGGGGTTTATTCGTATGAAGGTTTGCTCTGCCTTTTAATAGGGCTTCCGCTAGTAGATGGTGAGATTGGCTCCTAGGAACAATCAAGATGCGTGCAAGCTGGCATGGGCATTTGATTATATAAAATAAATAAATTAAACTCCAACTAAATCTACTTGAAAAGTATCAACGTCATTTTCAAAAACAACTGCATTAGCCAGGCTAAGCCCACTTTCAGAACCCATTTGAGAAAGAGAAATCTGGAAGGAATGGGCTCATATCAGCAAAGAAGTTCCCCATATTTCGGCCCACAGAAGTTTGAGAAATTTGGACAAATAAGCTGGATCTAATCAGGGCTTTTAGCTTAGTTGGTCGTATACAAGTGTAATTAGAAGTACTGGGAAATTTAGAGTTCAAGCTAATAGTAATATCGATACCTCTTGTAGTAATCTAACTTAACTAACATACTAATAACATCTTATCGTCTAGCAAGAATAAAAGAGAAAGTTGGATCCGGTGAGAGTAATTGTCAGATGGGAAACCTTGGCGAAAAAACAAAAGGAATTATAAGGAAAATTCTGGAATTAAAATTTTCGCTCAAATGGTTTTCCAAAAAATTTTCGGTTAAAATTTTCCCTCAAATATTTTTTTAGAAACTTTAGGCTAAAACTTTTATTTGGGCTATCTGCGTAACCTCCTCCAATTAACAAAATCTGGCAAAGAAGCCCATATCAATTTATGGCACAAACAAAGCCCATTGTATATAAATATAGAATACAAGTCTTACAAGCTCATTACCATTGGCAAAAGCCCCAAGGGTTACTCCTATTTGTTAGTGGATTTGGTTCTCACACAATCGACTAGGATTTGATTTTGGGGTTAGGCCTCAAGGAAGTAATTGTTATGAAGTCCTAGTCCCGGCATGTATGGTGTAAGACTCGGGAAAGGAAAAACAAAGAGTGTTGGAAATGCTTCAATACAAACTCCTATAAGTTCATGTGTACGTTATTCAACTCTTGATTCATAACCTTTTGAATAAAAATTCATCGGCTTTTTTTTTCCCCACAAAACTTCATCGTATCAATCTCGATTTGATAATGTTTTAATAAAAATGCAGAACATTCATCTTAAGGGAGATGCAGATAAAATGTTGATATGTTACGAGGAAGACAAAATTTTAGAGTTTTCTTTGAATTGACATTGACATGTTTTTAGAATAATCGAGATGGAATTTTTATTTCTTCACTACACTTCAAATAAACAGATTAAAAAAAATAAAAGCTTCAAACGGACAAATAGTTCATAAGCTAATAATTGCTAATGAACCATAAAACAAAAGTTGAAGCGTCTGGAATGAATTCCATATCTTAATTTTTGAGATATATGCGAATATGTACATGCCAAATATTGTAGTGCATTTACGTAGCTACACAAAATATGTGAAATTAATGATAATAATTTTTTTATTTTGAGCCGGTGCACGTGACTTTGCGTGTCCTATCTCTTAGAGCACCTGTTCTTATCAAATGACTTTGGCACAGTGTTAAAAAACAATACTTTGGTGATCATATTTTGAATATCACATGATGGGTTGATTATAGTCCAGAGGTTCATTTCTTGTCGCATGATCGCAATTATTTTCAGAGCAATTTCATTAGACCGATGTATAAAACCACCAAGGGTCACAGTAACACCTGATTGTTCCCCTTTGTGTTGCGCACTGGAAAAAATTCTCAAAGTCAGAAGCTGCAAGTTGCTGGAGCAAATCAACACCAAATGAGAATGTAGTAAACAATTAGTTGCTTCTCAAAGAGAAAGTGAATTTGGATGGCTAAGTGATTTGGATTTGCAATAAAGTGGATGAATTTAGTCAACGGAAATTCATCTTGCAAGAAGTCTATAAAAGGAGAAGCTTGGGAATTAGCTAGAGAATTAATGTTGGGAATGTCTAGAATATGGAATCGGGGGCGCTGCGCAATCCTGTGCTATGTGGCACCGGGTGCCGCCGCGCCGTTATCTGTCCGATGATCGAAGACATTCATCATGTAAAAATCATCGACAACTAAAAGTGTTCCAAAAATCAACTCGATCGGATATCGTTAAGTACGTCATCAGAAGGCAAATAACTTGAAAAAAATGGGTTCAATGGTTTTCATCTAGTGTTTCAAGTATATGTGTTCCATTTTTTTTTCAAGTTATATGTGCTCCGATGACGCACTTAATGATATCTGATCGAGTTGATTTTTGGTTCACTTATAGTACTCGACAAGCTTTAGGCAATAAACGTCTTCGATAGTCGAACCAACACTGGCGTGGCTGCGGCGGGTGCCGTACCTCATGCTGTGCAGCACACCCTGTTTCCCCTATAATACACACTGATTAAAGGTGTGTGCCATATGCAGATAATTTTATGGTCCATATTGTGTCACCTCATTGGTAATTGTAATATTTTTTTAGTGTTTCATAACTTATTAGCAATATGATTCATAACATTTTTTTTTATAATTCATAACATTTTGGTGCGTATCGTAACTTTTATTAATAAGTCGTTAGTGATTCGTAAGAATCATAACTTTTGTAAGAGTACTTATGATATACAACCAAACATAGGGTGTGTACATGTACCAAAAAAAAAAAATTAGGGTGTGTACTATAGTCTTTCCTTTTTTGTTAAGATTTGCCATATCTTTAAATATGTTAGGCTAAATTATTTGCCATGACATGAAATTATATGTTTAAATATTCCTTTTATGTGACAATCTCTCCAATAAACAAAAGCATATTTTCAATTGATTAAATTTCTTCTTCTCCATTTGCCTGAGATTCATTAAAAAGAAAACATGTCTCCGCACATCTGGAGCTGTTCCATTCTGCATTTTGCCATATTCCATTGATCTGTCGCCTCCCACCGTCGCTGGTTACCATTGCCATTTGACTCAGGAATGAAGCCTGAGATAGGTCAGTAAGAGTGGTCGCTTCTATTAAAAAAAACCTCTAGTAAGATAGGAACAAAATTTTTTTTTTTAAATTATATAGGTTCGCCTTGTAAAGTATTTTAGAAAAAAAATTTGTCCGTACACAGTGAAATTCCTAACTCCATCCTTGATTTGACCCACCAGGCTTACCACTTGGCCCTGTTCGTTTCCAAATTTAGTTTTAGTTTTAGTTTTAATGACATATCATTTCTTTCATTTCTCTCCACACATTATACCTGTTAACATCATTAAAACTAAATGAAACTATCTAAGTCGTACATTTGTTTCTTGGGTACATCGGAATGTCATCGATCTCCTTGTACACAGTCCAGCTCCGCGACTCCAAATTCTGTATATATTAGTCTTAGTGACGTTGTACTTAAACTTCCAACCAAAGCCACTCTGTTCACCATGTGCTTCATAGAGAGTTGGCCTCGTGAGATCATTTTGTGGTGTACGTTTTGCTTTGATTGGACCTCTTGAATCTCTACAACATAAATTAATTTATGTTCCGTTAAGTTTTTATTTTATTTTATTTTTATCGGATCTTCTCAAAGGGACGTTAAGCGGATTTTTTTTTTTTGGCCTTTTTATTTGATAAATACAAAGAAAATGGCATATCTCGTGACTTGTGAAGCGTAAAATGTCAAAAAAAAAAACCATTAATCCACTTAGTGGAACGGGTCTAATTACAATTTTGGCAGTTTACACATTTGTAGAAGCTAATAAGCATAACATATATTATACGGGTCTTTTAATTTGGAAAATACAGTAGATATCTTACGCGGCTTGTCTTTGGGATCTCTGTTTCAACTTTGACGTTTAGTCATTTAGACTCCAAGCGAGTGCAGCCCATATGGATCCTATTTCGGGGACTTGAATTTTGTTTTTTTGGTTCTTTTTTATGTAGGGAAAACTTCACTAATACCTCTTGTAGATTTGGCCATCATCTGCGGTTTCACTTTTTCTGATTCACTTTGTTGCATCCGTGCTCCCGATGGTTATCAAAATTCGTGCAGACGCCCTCATCTCCGTCCATGACAACGAAGGAAATCTTACTTGCCTCTCGAATCTAACCAATATATATAAATTTATTCAGAATTATTCATAATGTATTACTTCAAGAATAGAGCATCTTTGTAAAAAAAATCATGTCAATCAGACACCAGTAACTCAGTAATAGGGTTCTTGTCAAATTGATAGGTAAATTCAAATTTGAAAATTTACTTCATAATAAAAACTATTCGATCATGTGTTTTTATTTTCTGATCGACCTGAATTTCGGTAAAGATGTAGTACTCGTCAAGCTCTTCAAGATGAACAATTTAGATCCAATTTTTTATTTTTATTTTTGCAAGGGATGGTGTTTAGACTTAAGGAAGAAGAAGAATCAAAGAAAAAGGTGAAAGCATATTGGACTTTTAGTCATTTCCATTAATGGTGCAAGTATTATTTTCGTTAATGGGTGCATCTGCACAAATTAAAAAATCACAAGAGGTGCCGATGCAACAAAGTAAGCCAAAGGAGGTCTAACCGCACTTGACCCAAACCGTAGATCCTTAATTTACAAAAATAATTGTAAGTTCCACGCGCGCTAGAAAAATAAGAGTAAAACTTCAGTAAATTTTCCATTTTTTTTTGGCTAGTGATCACCACCCTGAAGTGTGCATCTACATTATCCAAAAGTGTTTTAAACGGCTATTGAAAAGTGAAAACAAACTATTTGCGTAAATAGTTTATCTTTGCGCAAATAGTTTGTTTTAAATCTAGATTATCCATTGCGGGGATGAACAACCTAGGTGTGCACTCCAGGGTGCTCTCCAGCGCGAATAGTTTATCTTTGCGCAAATAGTTTGTTTTAAATCCAGACTGCCCATTGCAGAGATGAACGATCCATGTGTGCACTCCAAAGTGCTCTCTAGAAAGTGATCATTAGTATCCCGAGGTCCTTCCAAACATAAGTAAAAATGCAGTAAAGGCATATACATGGCCTGTTTGCCGTAGGGCAAGTAAATAAACGTGTTCAGTTGCTGAATGAGTGGCCAGAATTAAGAGTAACGTCCACTGCTTCATCCTTATCGCGTGATTATTTCAATATTGCACTATTTGTTTTGATAATTTAGTTATTTACCAAAAAAATTTTGAGGGCAGTTTCTTTTTCAATTCATAACGTTCTGGTCTGCAAACAAAAATTAAAGTTCCTCATTATGAAATAAGAGCCATGCTATGAGAAACTGATGTTCAGCCACAAATCTGAACACAAATTTGTTAAGATTTGATCGATACACATATCATAGACGTCCCTACAAATGCACGTACGTGAACCCACACATATATATATCAGACGGTTTTGAATGCATCCTTACAATATCCAAATATGTGTGTTCCAAGCATTTTCAAGTAAAGAAATGCCTTTAGTCGATATGTTTAGCTTGAGTCATGTTAGGGGTTCACGTACGTACTTTTTTTTTTTTTAATCAAATCAATGCATGTTGTACCACATGCTAAAGTTGACTCACTAAAATTTAATCAGTTAAACCAAGCACATTGCTTCCACCATAACCACATAAAAATTGTTTCCATTCTCGACTTTGATCCAGCACGCACTTATGGCATGTGAATCACACAGCGTGGAACTCCAACTATGTAAACAAATTAGTGTTTGGTATTTATCCATTGTATTTTCTCCCCCCGCAATTTGCACACAGACCAAACTGAGCCTTATGTCTCAATTAAAAAGGAGTAAAATTTAGGTAGCTGATTTTGGGGCTCCCTTTTTTGATGCAAACACTCCAAAATTTAATGAAGTTACAAAACTACCATTTTCAAAATATAAAAGTTGTTGTAGACACTCTACTCCAAAATTATCTCCTCATTTACTTGAGGCACTCCTAACGCAAATATGAACCAAAACCTCTCTCCGTTGGCAGCAAATCCTCTGTCTGAAACTGTCTCTCTGACACCTCTGTCTCACGCCCTTAGTGCTGCCATGTCACCCATATTTCCCCTCCATTAAACCCACCAACTTTGTTAATGGCATTGTTAACTCAAGGCAATTGTTACTTTTTTTTTTTAGTTTTGCAATATCCTTTGGATAAAAAAAAAAGTATTTTCACGTATAATTTTTTATTTTTGTTTGCACAAAATTAAAATTCTAGTAGAGATCCTTCTTTTGATGCACAAAAATTTTAAAAATTATATACAAAAGTATTTTACATTGTTAGTTTATTGATTGGCTTTGTACTATCATTCGGATCAAAAAATAAAGTAAATTCGCACATAATTTTTTATTTCTTTTGCACCAAAATAAACTACCAAAGAGATTTTTAATTCGATTCGAAAAAAATTTAAAAAATTTATGCGAAAGTATTTTACATTGCTGGCTTGTTGGGTTTAAATTATTTCAAACAAAAAATTTCAATTTTTTTAGCCATGAAAAAAAATAAAAAATTATGCGCGCAATTACTTTAATTTTCTATCCGAAAGATATTGCAAAGCCAACTCAGCAAGCCAACAATATAAAATACTTTCGTATACATTTTTTTAAAATTTTCACACCAAATTAAAGATCTCTATTAATAGTTTAATTTGGTGAAAAAGAAGATAATTTTTTTTGCGCGAAAGTACTTTATTTTTTTATCTGAAAAATATTACTCCCTCCATCCCAAATTGTTTGCCCCTTTTGGGAAAACGTGCATTTTGGATGCAAAAAATGATGGGTTTACGAAGATTATTTTTCAAAAAAATTTACACTATTTTTTTTCTACTCAATGAGATCTTTAAATTGGTGTAAGTTTTTTTGAAAAGAATGCTTATACATCATTTTTTGGGTGAAAAATGCACGGATTCCCAAAAAGGGCGAACAATTTGGGACAGAGGGAGTACAAAGTTGCTCAACAAGCCAACAACAAAAAATTTGGTGAGATCTATCCCCCCCTCTCTCTCCTCTTTTTCTCTCCTTTATCTCTCTTAATCTAGGCCGTCCAAAAAGTATTCTATCCCCCCCCTCTCTCCTCTTTTTCTCTCCTTTTTATCTCTCTTAATCTAGGCCGTCCAAAAAGTATTTTTTTTGGATGATATAGATATGCGCTTTGAGCACCACGTGAGGATGGTGTCCGCGCCGGCCTTTGAAAAATTCCTTGTTAACAGAGGAGGAAAAAGAGAAGAGTAAATTTTTTTTGGAGTGCCTGAAGAAAATTATAGAACCTGCAAAATGGTAGTTTTGGAAAACCACTGTACCTTGGAGCCCCTCCATCAATTTTTGGAATGTGATTATCAATTCCCAAAATTTATAGAATTTATCATATTTATTTTGCGGTAACTAAAACACATGTGCGCACTTCTCTATTAGAGTAACTCTTACAATTTTGTAGGGTGATCCACTTATTCCACCGTGAATCTTGGCCTATGAAACAAGCAACAACAATCTCTCAAACTTGGTCCTCCTTCGAAGAAATCTGGTTATGGTCCACTAATTCTTACTGAAGCTATAGTTGCTATAATTCTTTGGTCCCTTCCAAAGCTTGACACAAGCCTGGAGTCCATATGGTCATACTCAGAGGTGAGTTGCTTGCCCCCGCCCTTTTTTACTTGGCCAAAAAAAAAAGGAAAAAAAAAGATCGGTCCTTTTGGAACTTCTACAGCTGACTTGGGTGTCTGTTTGTTGGAGAATTTTGTGAATGAAACCGGGGCACTCGGAGGGTCTCCCGGGGCAACCGAGACCACCCCACGGATTCAACACACGCTGGGTAACTCCCTCATGATTATGGAGATAATGGCAGAATTGATTTTCAATTCAATTTCGGATTCATGGCTGCGGTTACAAGATCAAGAATTCATTGGCAGAATTCATTTTCGTTATTGAATGGGGAGGCTCCCCCATTAATCCCGTATTCATGTTTCAGCTCCCTTTTCCAGCTATAAAAGGGCAGCTCTGTTTTGGTTTGTTCACAAGCAATTGTGCAACACATTTCAGTATAGTCACAACTTCGTTTTTGTGAGAGAGAGGCAGACGAGAGTAATAGTTCGCCAAGGCTTCCAGCGGTGGTGTTCCGGTGGTTGTGGTTGAGCCGTTGTATCCTGGGACGAAGACGCTGATTCATCCTACAACACCCACGGTAGGCGGCGAATCTTTGTTAAGGAGAGTGTGGTTACACACGACTCGGCATATGTTCGACAGTTTGTATCTCTGTTTTACAGTTTATGTTTTTGTGTTCATTTTGTATTCTGTTCATGTATATTTATATATGAGAAGTTTTGTTTTTCCTGGAATCACGATTGCCGCTGTAATTTTTCCAACAAGCTTAACAAAGATTCTTGATCGATTGGCAATCGAATTTCAGAAAAAACAATTCTGTTTAGACTGACCTTTGAGTTGCAAGAACAGGATTGATGAACAGAATTGGTGGTATCTCGTTGAGATCATATAGTAATCTGACCAGATTACTCGTGGGATATAGATTCGATATCAGGGGCTACGGCCTAAGTCAATCGTGCGCGATTGAACTTCACTGATTAAGCCACGGCTTTAGGCAGTTGTGCGCAACTGGCCTTGATCTGTTGAGTTTGTTTGGCCTCTGGAGCAATCTACTTGGCTTAAGCCTTGACATTGCTCGGTCAGAAACTTGTGATCAGTGGATTGTTTGGCCTCTGGAGCAACCTACTCTGCTTAAGCAGTGACGTTGCTTAGCCTCAGTCCTCTGGATCTCTGCTTTGTGATAGCAGTTCTTGTGTTGGGTTTAAGAACAGCCAGTGGTTGGGCTAGTTCGGCCTAAGCTTGTGCTCTGCCTGCAGTAATATAACCAGTGGAAGGTTAATTACCCAGCCTTAGTACATGGCCAGTGTAGTAACTTGGCACAAGGATTGGTACACTTAGCAGAGGCAGAACATGAATTGCCTCCCTGCAGGGGGCCCCCCTAGGAACCTTAGGGGCACGCCCCTAGACCCCCACCGGAGGGCAAGCCCCCGGGACCGTGAGTCTGTTTGGCGTTGTGGGTGCAAAGACCATGTTTGGTTGCTAAGTTTAGATTATTAATCTATACTTATTGTCATGATTGTGAAAGTAGTTTCACTAATTTGTGGTTTGTCATTTCTCAGGTTAAGATGACAACTGGAAAGAGCAATGAGACTTCAAATGTGGCAAGCTCAAGTGCTGCTACTCCTTTGCACGGAGTCCCCTCGATACCAATGTCCCATGTTGATAAGCCTGGGAAGTTTGGTCCAGGGGTTGATTTCAAGAGATGGCAACAAAAGATGATGTTCTATTTGACCACTCTCCATCTCGCTGGGTGCTTGTCTGAGGATGCACCGGTTTGTTCTTTGAAAATGAGATGCATAAACCGAAGCGGCGTGCTCGGATCGTGGAAGAATCTTTGATTATCCGCCAAGAATTATGTCTTGAATGCTCTTGATGACTCGTTATACTCTGTGTTCAATGAGGCGGAGTCAGCCAAGGAATTGTGGAAATCCTTGGACAAAAAGTACAAGATCGAGGGAGCTGGGCCTAAAAAATTCGTGGTGGGCCGCTTCCTTGATTATACTATGAAAGATGAAAGGTCTGTGACTGAACAAGTCCAAGAGCTCCAGATGTTGATCAATGAAATCAAAGCAGAAGGGATGTTATTGCCTGAGCCGTTTTTGGTGGCTGCTATCATCCACAAGCTTCCAGGAACTTGGAAGGAGTTCAAGAGTTATCTCATGTTCAAGAACAAGGAGATGACATTGGAGACTCTCTTCTACAAGCTCAATGTCACGGAAGGTAATCGGGCTAGAGAAAGTTTACGCCAAGGAGGCCGAAATGGCAAAGGCCAATATGGTGGAGCATGGTCGCCCCTTCTAGTGGTGTGAGAAAGAACCAACATGACAAGCGGTCAGATAAGCAAAAGGGCAAGAGTGTCCATCTGGGACCAAAGGGTGTGTTGCTAAGAAGCCCAAGGAGAAGTTCCAAGGGAAATGCTTCAATTGTGACAAGTTTGGCCATAAAGCATCGGAATGCAAAGAAGCCACCTCGCCCACAATGCGATAAGCCTAAGCGGGAGGTAGTTCCCGACATGAACTTCTCGGCTATGGTATCCGAGGTGAACATGGTGGGCTCAAATCCACGGGAGTGGTGGATTGACTTTGGGGCTACCCGCCATATCCGGGCTTTGTGACAAGAAGATGTTCACGCCACTTGAGGCGGTTAATGGGGAGAAGTTTGTTTATGGGGAATTCAAATGACCTCGGATATTCTTTGGTGAAGGAACGGTGGTGGTCTTGAAGATGACCTCGGGGGGAAGACATTGACCCCGAACAAAGTGTTGTTCGTGCCGCACATCTTAAGAATTTGATATCGGCTCTCTCACACGAAAGCAAAGCACGGCTTTCGCATGGTGTTTGAATCAGATAGGGTCATTCTGACCAAGGCTGGATCATATGTAGGGAAAGGTTATATGGCCAATGGGCTATTTAAAATGAATGTAATGATCATTATCCCTACCATTAATAAGACAAATGCCCCTGATTGCTTATGTGCTTGAGTCTTCCGTTTTTTGTGGCATGGTAGACTAGGTCATGTTAATTATGAATCTATGCGTAGATTAGTTAACTTGGACCATATTCCAGCTTTTCATATTAATACAAATCACAAGTGCGAAACTTGTGTCGAAGCAAAGCTAACTAGAACTTCGTTTCACTCGGTTGAAAGAAGTACCGAACCGTTGGGGCTAATCCACACTGATGTGTGTGATTTGAAATATGTCCAAACGCCAAATGCAAACAAGTATTTCATTACTTTTATTGATGATAGCACGAAATATTGCTATGTGTACTTGTTAAAAAGCAAGGATGAAGCGTTGGACAAGTTCGTTCTTTTTAAGAATGAGGTGGAAAACCAACTTAGCAGTAAGATTAAGGTGGTGAGAAGTGACCGAGGTGGTGAATTTGAATCACCGTTTGGTAATTATTGTGCTGAACACGGTATGATTTACCAAACCATCAAGACCTTACTCGCCAGAACGGAATCAAGGAGCGCAAGAATCGCATACATTGAAAGAAATGATGAATGCTATGTTGGTTAGTTCTGGGTTGCCTCAGAACATGTGAGGTGAAGCGGTGTTGACCGCTAACTATCTTTTGAATTTAGTGCCCCGCAAAAAGTTGGACAAAACACCTTATGAGTTGCTCAGAGGTAAGAAGCCTAACTTTAAGCACTTGCGAGTGTGGGGGTGTCTTGCTAAAGTAGCAATACCTCCTCCTAAGTATGAAAAGATAGGACCGAAAACCGTTGACTGTGTGTTCATTGGTTATGCACACAATAGTAGTGCATATCGGTTCCTTGTGTATGAGTCTGGAGCAACAGATATACACAAAAACACTTACATGGAGTCTATAAATGTGTCATTTTTCGAGCACATTTTTTCAGATAGATCCAATGGAGAGTCTAGTTGATGAAACGGACCCCCGCGATCCCGCTAATTTTGGCAATGGTGACCAAGGAAAGGAAGGGGATGTTGAACCCGTGACGCCAAAGAAGCGTGCTAGGACATCAACATCCTTTGGTCCGCATTTTCTAACTTATTTGTTAGAAAGTGAGCCTCAGGACTTACAAGGAAGTCATTTAGTCGCCTCTTGAAGGTCCTTTGTGGAAAGAGGCCATTAAAAGTGAAATCGACTCCATCCTACAGAACCATACGTGGGAACTAGTGGATTTGCCCACCGGTAGTAAGCCTCTGGGCTATAAGTGGATCTTCAAAAGGAAGATGAAAGCAGATGGGTCGATAGATAAGTACAAAGCTAGGCTTGTCATTAAAGGCTATAGGCAAAAAGAAGGCCTAGATTACTTTGATACTTATTCACCCGGATCTCAAGGATCAATTCCATTGGGATGATAATTGCTATCGCAGCCTTTATGAAAACCTTGAGATACATCAGATGGATGTAAAAACAGCTTTCCTAAATGGCGATTTAGACGAAGAAATCTATATGGACCAACCCGAGGGTTTTTCCGTGCCAGGTCAAGAAAGGAAAGTCTGTAAGCTTGTTAGATCTCTGTATGGTCTAAAGCAAGCTCCGAAACAATGGCATGAGAAGTTTGACTATGCAATGTTGTCTAGTGGCTTCGTGATCAACGTAATGTGACAAATGTGTGTATGTCAAGGACACTAATGAAGGATATGTCATTCTCGCGGTCTCTATGTTGATGATATGCTCATTGTTGGTAGTAATGACAGGTCATTCGATCTACCAAGGATATGTTGAACTCTAAGTTTGACATGAAGGATATGGGTCTTGCAGATGTAATACTTGGTGTGAAGATCACCAGAACATCTGATGGCCTTGCATTGTCTCAGACACACTATGTTGACAAAATTATTGAAAAGTTCAACCGGGCCCGTCATGGGCATCGCAAAGAACCCCCTCAGAGCGTAAGTCTCCATTTATCCAAGAATGGGGGAAGGGTGTCCCAATTGGAATATTCTCGGATAATTGGGAGCCTCATGTACTTGATGAGTTGTACAAGGCTCGATATAGCCTACTCAATTAAGTAGACCGAAGGCGGATACACGAAAGTAATCCGGGACATGATCCTTTGGAAGGCTATAGTCGAGTACTACATTATTTAAGGTATACTCGTGATCTAGGGTTGCACTATACGGATATCAAAGCCAGCACTAGAAGAAAGCGGTACTGTGATGCGAATTGGATATCGGATATGAAGGACTCAAAATCCACAAGTGGATATGTCTTCACGCTTGGTGGTGCAGCAGTTGCTTGGAAATCTTCTAAACAAACGTGTATAGCACGATCTACAATGGAATCTGAATTCATTGCTTTAGATAAAGCAACTGAAGAGGCTGAGTGGCTACGTCAGTTCCTGGAAGATATTCCAAAATGGTCAAAACCAAACCGGCTATTAGTATCCTTCGTGATAGTCAAGTGCGATTGGTAGTGGCTTTGAGTGCCAATTGTAATGGTAAGTCTAGACATATACGTCGAAGACATAATACCATTAAACAACTACTCTCAAGTGGGGTTGTCACTATTGACTATGTGAGGTCAAAGGACAATATTGCGGATCCGCTAACCAAAGGGTTATCTCGAGAGCTAGTTGAGAAAGCATCAAGAGGAATGGGGCTAAAGCCATTACGCTCATAGTTACCGTGGGGGTAGCCAACCTAGTTGACTGGAGATCCCAAGATCTAGGTTCAATGAGACTACTTTATGCGTGTAATTGAGAATGATCACTGTGGAGATTTGATCTCTTGCCCATTTCTAAGATGCGGAACAGTGAAGCCTGTAAAGTGGAAGAGGTTAAGCATTGCTTTTAATGACTCTTATGCATCGGAGATGCCGAGCGGGGTATAGCAGGATACCCATTATAAGAAGGTCACCTATGTGAGTATGAAGTGGGGCCGCTTCTGTGAGAATTCTGGCAAAATTCTCGAGAAAATACTTGCAGAACCAGGAAGGAGGGTGTCATGGCCGAAATGAACCCAACAGTGAGAACTGAACTACGTCAGGAGAATTCCTGTGTGACGTCTGTTGTCTAAGTTTACACCGGTGGCGGAACAGTTCAAAGCGGGTTCGCACACTGATCTGCCAGTAAACTCGATAGGCTATCGCAAGGGAAGGTTCAAGGCCAAAAGCTACCTATCCTATGCAGGAATTATCCGTTGCCTCTCTCTCGGTCTTTTGTACTCGCGCCGGTGTGCCTCGCCAATTTTCATTCATGGGGAATGTTGGAGAATTTTGTGAATGAAAACGGGGGGACTTTTTCGGAGGGTCTCCCGGGGCAACCGAGACCACCCCACGGATTCAACACACGCTGGGTAACTCCCTCATGATTATGGAGATAATGGCAGAATTGATTTTCAATTCAATTTCGGATTCATGGCTGCGGTTACAAGATCAAGAATTCATTGGCAGAATTCATTTTCGTTATTGAATGGGGAGGCTCTCCCATTAATCCCGTATTCATGTTTCAGCTCCCTTTTCCAGCTATAAAAGGGCAGCTCTGTTTTGGTTTGTTCACAAGCAATTGTGCAACACATTTCAGTATAGTCACAACTTGGTTTTTGTGAGAGAGAGGCAGACGAGAGTAATAGTTCGCCAAGGCTTCCAGCGGTGGTGTTCCGGTGGTTGTGGTTGAGCCGTTGTATCCTGGGACGAAGACGCTGATTCATCCTACAACACCCACGGTAGGCGGCGAATCTTTGTTAAGGAGAGTGTGGTTACACACGACTCGGCATATGTTCGACAGTTTGTATCTCTGTTTTACAGTTTATGTTTCTGTGTTCATTTTGTATTCTGTTCATGTATATTTATATATGAGAAGTTTTGTTTTTCCTGGAATCACGATTGCCGCTGTAATTTTTCCAACACTGTTACAGTTGAATTTGTAATCCAAGGCACTACACTCACGTAGTGCTCCTGATCTGACCCGCCATTAATTTTGATAATGCTAACTTGGATTTCATGCAAACAATGGATGATTCAAATTTTTAAGAACTAGGATCAAATTTGAGTTGTTCAGATCGGGAGTACTACAGAGGTGAAGTGCCTTGAGACACTACATGACTCAACTCCCTAAAATATAGACAAGCAATTAATATTAATTTGGCCACCAGGCAAAAAGTAAATAAATTATAGACTTGTCAACACAAGTTGACAATATCGGAGACAAAAATGTTATAAGCGGCTTAACATCAAATTGGACATCATTAAGAATATATTTTTTGGAGAAAATTTCTTTGAGATATGCTAGAATCAGTAAATGATGTACGTATTGCATTTTTTTAGTGGACGAGTGTATCCATGTATTACATCATGTATTAATGTGATAATGACATATGTATAGTTTGTAAATTATTTAGTGCTTCTAGCATTCCTCAATTTCTTTGCCAATCAATGAGTGTTCTTAATTTTTTGGGCATGTAAGTTTTCAGCACAATTCAGGTCAATCATGAACTAAATGTATGTTTTTTTTCAAGGATGTGCATCTATGTATTACATCATGCATTGATGTGATAATGACATGTGTACTTTTAGTGTAATAGTTTGTAAGTTATTTAATTAGTACTTCTAGTATTCCTCAATTTCTTTGCCACTCAATGAGTGTTCCAAATTTTTTAGGTATGTAAGTTTTCAGGAGAATTTAGGTTATTCAGACATTGACAGCAATATAAAAGTTTTACATCTGTCTTCAAAGTGATAGATTGATCAAATTCTGCTCAACAATTGATTTGATTCAAACGCCTATCGATATCTGTTCAACTAAATTCTGGTGTATAGTTAATTTACATGTCATGATCTTCCAAAAGAACGGCTCAGAATGTTAAATTAATTAGGTTATGAGACATTTTGTTATTGAATTTTTTTTTAATAATAAATGTGCATAGTCTGAGATAAGGTTTTGAATCCTATATTGTACCAGCCCGTACGTATTGGAATTGACCAAATTGGGTTCCCACACCTTAGATTCTGTTCCAGCTCAAATACCGGTCGGTGCCAGTCAATACCGGTCATACCGGACAATACTGAAAAATATCAGCCAATACCAAACTAGTTTTACATTTATTTTTCTTTTGCAGTACTAGTCAAATATCGGATAGGTACTGTTCAATACCAGTCTGTACCGAACGATATTAGACTATTTTTAACTTTATTTTTCTTTTCAATAAATGTATATGTTATGCTAAATTCTTTGATATTGGAGAACAACACTAATAGAGAAAAACCCAAAATGGTACCGGTATCTCACCAATACTGGTAAGTAGTGTACTGATAGAAAAACCAGTAATCTAACTGCTATGGTATCCAGAACCTTGGTCTAAGAGCATCTCCAAGGTTGCAAGTTAATTTCTATACCAACTGAGACTTGGAGACACATGTCGCAAGTCGAAGAACCATTTGCAATAAGTTCACTCTAAGGAACTCTTCAACATTTTAACTTTTATGTCTCTTTTGACTCTAATTTGCTAGATAAATCAATTACTTTACCAATAATAATTATCATACTTGATAATGTGACAATTTAAAGAGTTATTTCTCGCTTTACAAACTTGAAGAGAGTGGAAAAAACTAATAGTAGATATCAAGTTGCACTAATCACAAGGATGTTCATACATAGTATCTTTTTCTCTCTGACCCGAAGCTTCTCTCCTAAGGAAAAACCCTAGCATCCTTCTAGGCTTCTAGTCCTTCCCCTCTCTCCCCCTAAGTTTTTCATCACCCCAATGAGGGAAGGGCTTTACCATTTATCACGTTTTCCTTCATTTCAATTGGTTACCATTTTTTTTGCTTTTAATAACCCCTCACGAGGGTCTGCACTCTCGATCTCAAATCTGAGAATTTCTTTGTGCTTCTCTTTTTTTCCCCTTCATCATCGAGGAGTCGTTTTAGATATGTCAATGGTGGTGGTGATAGTGCTTTGTCAAAGAAAGGTAGTGGCAGTAGTGGTTCAAAGACAAATCAAGTCGATTGGATTAACTTGCCCTTAGTTTGTGGATGTGATTATTGAGAATACTGAAAGACTCAAGTGTGTCTTTGATTAGCATAATTTTTTTTTTGTACTGATGAGTGCTAATGGAGTGGCCATTATGTAGCTATGAGAGTGACACAACGAAATTTACAAGTGAATAGTTAGCGTATTATTCCAAACGAGATAGGTTCTCAAATCCATGAGAGTTGTTGAATCCACAAGAGAAAGAGAATAAAATCAAAATTGTTGTTGATTAAAAGCTGTTGAAATAAAGAGATCACATGCCCTTTTATAGGGAAACCCTAACAAATACTACTAAAAATTAAAGTATTGCGAAAATTAGGGAAACTTCCAGTATTGAAAACTAGGAAAAAAAATTCTCAATTGGAATCAACGTAAACAGAATTATATACTAAGAGTAATTCGTAATCTAAATATTTCCTAAATAGAAAAAGTACTAAATTTAAGGCCTAAATGAAGGAATTATGTCAAAATCCACCATCAGTCATGAATTTAGGGTGGTGAGTCTTGATCGCAATGCGATTCTGTTTCAACCTACCAAGTTTGGGCTGATTCTGGGCTCGTCGATAAATTGCCAAATTTGACAATCTGTTTTGACCAATCCAACTAATAATAGAATTGAACCGCTACTTGTTCTACATCAGAGAGGTAATAGTAGTTTGAGTGTCTGTATCGATCTAGGAATGCTATTCTCCTTTGTAGCTTTTTAGTCCTTCGATTAAGAACGAATGCTACTTCCATAATTTTAATAGGCCGGTTCACTCTCCATTGTAATTTTTAAATTGCTCTTATCTTTAAATCTACAATATTTTTAAAGGTTTTAAAAACTTTGTATAATAGACCTAATTGAGATGTATCATATAAGATCCATATTTTCCATAAAATTCATTATAGATTAAATACTATTAAAAATTTATAAATTGCATTGGAGACCGAATCAAACTATTAAAATGGAACGTAAGGGTAATTATCTTTTGTACCTTTATTTTCTACTATCAATCAAACTTCTACTAGTTTGAAAAAGAAAAAAAAAAAGAACTTGATGAGTGAGAAAACTATAACAAAGTGAAAAATTAATCTTACAGCAATGCTAGTTATCTCAAAAAATTATCCCGAAAACTATCACAAAGTGAAATCAGTGGTTTATGTTCACTCATATATTAATCTGAACTAATGATTTTTATTTTCGGGATAGTTTTCGCGGGTAGTTAACATTTTCCTTGATTTTATTAACTTCTCATGGAGACTCTTTAAATAGTGTGTAATCAAAACTGGTTTCCTTAATTTTACCACCTCTCATGGAGACGCTATAAATAGTGAGTAATCAAAAACTGTTTTTCTTAATTTTACTACCTCTCATGGTGACGCTCTAAATAGTGTGTAATCAATAGCCTAAGTTTTCAACCATGTAAGGAATAAGGTCAATCAAAATCAATGAAATCCAAAATCTCATCATATATGGAAACGAAAAGGCAACACATAAAATTATATACAACCCCTTATTTCCAGAATCAATGAAACCACAAAAAGTAAAGGCAACCCAAATACACCGCTCCACGAAAATCTCCTTCATTGACCCTTCCGACACTTGCCCCTTTCCACGCTCCGTCCCACATGTAACTCCTTCCTATTTATACACCCAAACAACTTCACAGTTTTCTCACCCTCTCAGAAAACTCTCTCTCTCTCTCTCTCTCTCTCTCTCAACAATGGCAGCCGCAACCCCACTCCTGACGAACGAGCTCGACATCGTGATACCCACGATTAGAAACCTCGATTTCCTCGAGATGTGGAGGCCGTTTTTCCAGCCATACCATCTGATCATCGTACAAGACGGTGATCCGACCAAGACCATTAGGGTACCCGACGGTTTCGATTACGAGCTCTATAACCGTAACGACATCAACAGGATTCTGGGTCCTAAGGCCTCGTGCATCTCCTTCAAGGACTCTGCTTGTCGTTGCTTTGGCTACATGGTGTCCAAGAAGAAGTATATCTTCACCATTGATGATGATTGCTTTGTGAGTTCTTCAATTTTGGTTTTTTTGATCTGGGTTTTTTGTTTTGATATCTGGTTTTCTGTTTTCTAGTGATACATTTTGGATCCTGACTAGTATATACACAGCATCATGTTTCAAGCGCTTCAATTTTTTATGCTTCAGTGTTGATTTTTCTATCTGGGTTTTTCTTTTTGTTCATGGGTTCTAGTTTTCTAGTGACAAAATTCAGATCTTGACTAATTTAAGTTTAGCATCATGCTTCAATTTTGTCTTTTTATGCTTTAATTTTTGTATCTGGGTTTTGGATTTCTAGTAGTAAATTTGAGATCTTGACTAATATATGTACATAATCAAGTTTCATGTGTATATGCACCATTCATTATCGGCATTGCCCTTGAGTTCTGTTCTTCGTGTGTTTTGGGCTGTCAACTTGGTAGATCTGTTGACCATGGCTTTTATAATCTTGGTTTCGTGGAGAAGGGATTGATTTGATAGTTGGGTTGTTCTAATGGCCCACTATTGTGATAAAAAAAATTCTGACATAAGTATGAAATTTCTTTTAGTATTTGTTTTTTATTTTTGAATTTTGTCATCTGTATGATCTACATTACTTCTTAAATATTTTGAGAATTGTGGTCGGTTCAAAGCAAAAAAGTTGGATGGAAGTTTTAGTACTATTGAAACAACTCTGTTGTTGAGTTTGATTAGGTCTCTATGACTCCTGCAACAAAAACAGTAACCGTGCCCGTCCAATCCCCCGTGAATTGCGATAGGAATTGGATGGAGTTAGATATCATGGAATAGAATTGGAGTTTTTTTCTGTTTTCAACTTTTTTGGTTTGATTCCAATATGCAGTTGATTTATTTCGTCGAGCTCTAGTTTCAAGTGACATTTGGATTTTAATCCTATGCAATTTTGTTCATTGTCTTGATCTCTGATTTGTATCTTACGCATTTTAATCTCATGAAAAGAGTTTTGTATGCATTTTGAATAATGCTAAAAGTGAGATCTTGCAATTTAAAAGGTTTTTGAATAGCTTTCCCACCTTTGTTCCATCTGTTTCCATAGTTCTACTTAAAAGTCACATTCCGTTACTTTTTGGGAGCATATCTTTGACTTGTTACTTTTCCAGTTCACTATAACCTGTTACAGTGTGATCTAAAGCTGTAGAATGTCAAGAATTTTAAATCTGATGCCATTGTTTTGCAATATGGAGTACTTAACTTTGCTCTTTTCTAATCTTGGATGGTGGGCTCTCATTGGGAAAGTGACTTTAGGTTGGATTTTGGAACAATAAAGTTATTGCCCATCCCATGAGATACTCTCCCATTGATAATTCAAATTTTGAATCTTACTCATTCATATGCATAGGTATACCACGTACCTAGTGGGCCACCTTTTGACCAGCCACCAAAAGTCGACATCCATTTTCAGTATCAAATTACGATTACATTTGTAAACTATTGGCTAATGAACCAAAGGAGAAACATTTAGAATCTTAGGGTGCTGTATTGTTGTTGGAATGTGACAATTGACTATGAAAGATTAGCTACATGATTGCAACATTTGGGCTTCGATAATGTCATGGGGCGCTTTCTATGTTGACTTTATTAGGGATCATAAAATATGTGCCTACTTCGTTTTCAATGATTAATGAGTCTGATGTGTAACATATAAACCTCCAAGGCTTTCTACGTGGTTTAAAAATAGGGTGGTGATAATGCCAAAACTCTTTTTGTTAGTGCTAAAATTCAACTGCATAAGAGAGTTGTACCATGTGCAATGTACAAGACTCTTGTGCACTAAAAATTTTGGCCTAACAGAAAAAGATTTGACATTATCCTTCTCCTTAAAATTGTGTTCAGTTTAGTTATGAGTTTATGATAGCATCTGTATGTATTTTCTTCTGATAAAGCTTTGTTAATACCTATATGGAAGTTAAATTATCATAGTTTCAACTGGGTGGCAAAGTATTTTCTTTGGGCTTAATGTGGTGAAATCCATGTACATGTTTAGGTTGCGAAAGACCCATCTGGAAAAGACATCAATGCCCTTGAACAGCACATTAAGAACATTCTCTCCCCATCAACCCCATTCTTCTTCAACACCCTGTATGATCCTTATCGCGAAGGTGCAGATTTTGTCCGTGGATACCCTTTTAGCTTACGCGAGGGTGCTCCAACTGCTGTTTCTCATGGCCTCTGGCTCAACATCCCAGATTATGATGCACCAACGCAGCTTGTTAAGCCTCGTGAGAGGAACACTAGGTTTGTTTTTATCTTACCAAGTCAGGCAACTTAAATATACCCCTCTTGTTTTTGTACCAACAGCTACCTAGCTAAGTTTTGGTTCTTGACTGTGTTCTTTTATATATATTGTAGGTATGTGGATGCTGTCATGACAATACCAAAGGGCACTCTGTTCCCCATGTGTGGTATGAATTTGACATTCGACCGTGATCTCATTGGCCCTGCTATGTACTTTGGTCTCATGGGTGATGGCCAACCAATTGGTCGCTACGACGATATGTGGGCTGGCTGGTGTATCAAGGTACCTGTTTTGATTCTTTTGTTGACATGCATTACTTCCCAAACTTTGTCAACCATAATTGAGCTTTTCTGATACTTTTACCATGTTTTTCAACCAGTACATTCACACTACGATATATGGAATTTTAAATAACTACGTATTAAGGACCCATGTCTACATGTGTTCAAAAGTTCTAGTTGAACATCCATCAAAGAAAAATGTTTCGTAGTGCAATTTACTGCACAATGAAGGATAAAACTCTCCTGTTATGCATGAAATGGTATGGTACGTTGCAAGTGGAACTCACCTTAAAAATTAAATAAAGATATTGATATACAAATAGATGGCCGTGCTCTTGTGTCCATGGCGACAAAGAAATCTGAATTAGACGCATACCCATCCTCGATTCCATCTAGCATTGCATTTTCTGTGAACATGGGAAGATAACCACGATTAACTTATTGTTGCGTGAGTAGGTGATATGTGACCATCTGGGACTTGGAGTCAAGACAGGGCTGCCCTACATTTGGCACAGCAAAGCAAGCAACCCGTTCGTGAACCTGAAGAAAGAGTACAAGGGCATCTACTGGCAGGAAGAAATCATCCCATTCTTCCAAGCAGCAACCCTTCCGAAGGACTGCACCACAGTTCAACAGTGCTACATTGAACTGTCGAAGCAGGTCAAAGAAAAGCTCGGGAAAGTGGACGAATACTTTGTCAAGCTATCTGATGCCATGGTCACATGGATTGAAGCTTGGGATGAGCTCAACCCGCCAACCAAGAGTTCTGCTAACGGTTCTGCCTAGGATGAATTCGAGTACCCGTGATTTCCTTTTTCTTATAGTTGATTAAACAGTCTTCAGATATCGTATTTACTTAAACTATATTCTTAGTTTTCCTTGATTCATTATTGGGTCTGAAAATTGAGGGATGTAGTACTATCTTAATTTGTTACAGGTTATGAGCTTTAGTACAATAAATGACTGTATCGCGAATTTTGATGTCTTCGTTTCTGAGTACTATTTGGTTATGATGCTTTCACAGTTGGTTAAGATCATACGGAGTATTTGTTTTAGCATATTTCGTATATTTCGTAGTGCTACTAACACTTGTGAACAAGGGGTTTTCGTTTATGGTCTCTTCATGGGAGTGAAAATTAATCCCACCGGTGAGTATCAAATCAAACAGGTTTCCAAATGATTCGGAAACTTTTCCGAAAATTAACACTAAAAGTTCAATAATTTGTCAATTGGCCACATCAAAATTCTCGGAAACTATTATTCTTTCTCTTCATTTTCCTCCTCTACAGGGGTCACGATATTATTAAAACACATAATTTTGATGGAATTATTGCGTATGGGATTTTGTTAAAAAAAATTTACTACAATTTCTGTGGTTGACTTCCTCAATGAACATTAGGTGGTCTTCATAATTTTATCACTTATCATATATATACTTTTTCTAATGAACTTAACAAATATTGTATGTTTTCCAATTTCTTCATTTCTAATGCCAGTTGCCTCTAATAGTTTTATATGAATCTTCATTTTGTATATATCTGTTCGTTGTCATGTGTGCAAAATAAAATTTGGGCCGTCTATCCGAGCAACGGACGGCTTGGACGGTGCATAGCAGTTGCTGTGCGAGGGCTGCACAACAACAAACCCAAATCCATGCTTTAACGTCGGATCCCACAAATGCGGACTTACTATTTAGTGTATTCAATCGTCTTAATTATTAGTACTATTAATGATTGCTTCCATCAATTGCTCTATGCCTCAATGGTGACCATCAAACTATTTTTAGATGATCCAATATTATTATGAAGAATTTAATATTTCTCAAAACAATATTGTTACTCGCTTGGGTATTTATCTGACAACTATGCTGCGGCTCCCAATATCGTTGTATTCATTGTTTTTTTAAATTATAATTTGTTGATTTGAATTCCACATAACGTGCCTCATTTAAAAATGAAGAAAAGGACATACAATGTTGTGCACCCTACAAAACTTCAATAGTTATATGCTAACTATATGCGGTATGTCCAAATATTGTTATGCCCATTTAGTTTCAACTATTATTCTTACTTGTAGACTGGAGTTTCATTCTCTCTTGATTTTCCTTCTCTACAGGGGTCACGTGTTCGATGCTCATCACTATATATTGTTCAAACAAATAATTGTTATGGAATTATTGCATATCCGATTTTGTTATGGCTCCCAGTGTCGTTATATTCAAATTTTAAAAAAAAATTATAATTTGTTGATTTAAATTCCACATAACGTGCCTCATTTAAAAATGAAGAAAAAGACATACAATGTTATGGACCTGTTTGGTTCTTTTACTTCTTTGCAATGAAAAATGATTGTGTACGAGCGTGTCAGAGAGAGTTTCAATCTCCTCCCTCAGATTAATTTTGGAAAAACCAAGTCTAATCAGACGATTGTGTTTTATTAGTTCAATGACCTCAATTAAGAGGATTTTTCTTAATAAGTGAAGGAAATACAAACCAACAAACTTAGGAAATCAAAAAACAATAAAGAAACAAGATATTTCGATTTATGAATCAAAGATAAACTTACTTCGAAATCGTCTCCAACTTCAAATACAGAGTAACAGAACTTCGAACGGGTGATTGTTACAAGAACAACCGAGATAAAGGTGATTGTTACAAGAACAATCGAGATAAATCCTAACCTACTTCCTAATCTACTTCGAACTGGGTTCGAAATCCTAAACTACTTTGCCAATGAACAAACCAAGCATCAGTTTTTTGATAGTTGTTTGTTGAAGATTTGTCCGGGGCTCTTTCACTCTTCAATTTCTTCTATTTATAGACACTGCTTGTAGTTTGAACTTCCCGCTCAATGGATTTGAACTTTGGCTTACTTCGAACTCTAAATCCCACTCTTCGAGTTAGTAGTTATTCTTCCACCACGTCTGAATTTGAATCCTTTCTTCCTCCAGAAGCTTTACATTTGCACATTTATTTAAACAAACTCAAATGATAACATGTTAAGGAAATAACTGCCTTCTAGAAGTATTCCACGTGTTCTAACTGCCAATTGTCTTGTTTCACAAGTTTACACGTGGAGTTTATGTGTTTAGCAGTTAATATTATGGTTTTGAAGCCAATCTTTATATTAGCAATGGCTTGTAACTGCCAATAACTGTCTTTTCAATTTGAGAAACAATACGACATTGTATTTACTCAATTTTATCCCTTTAATCCAGTGTATCTTCATTGAGAAGTAATTTCCAAAGTTTGACGCTTTTGATTACGTGTCAATTAATTATTGGATTGGTTAATTTTATATGTAAACAGAACCCCACAAAACTTCAATATTTATATGTTAACTATATGCGATATGTCCAAATATTGTTCTACCCATTTAGTTTCAACTATAAATTCCCTGATGCAAGTGGACAGAGAATGATTTAACTATATTGAAATAGATTTTGGCTTTCCAAGGTAGGTAGTGGATTGCGTTGGAGAAGAGAAGTTCGAACAGGCTCAAAATCAATAGTAAGGGCCATCCAAAATAGGATCAAATGTTGTTGGTCCCGATAGTTGGTGAATTTCTGTGCATATGCAATACTGGACCACTCAGGTTCGGAAAGTGATAGTTGATCCCAAATAGCATTTACCGGAATCATTGATGGATTGTCCTGTTTCCTGACGCATATAATGAAGATGACTCAGAAGCTCATACTGATGATCAAGTTCGGTTGTACTCTAGCGTTCTTTCAAGAAAATCCCAAACTATAAATTGCCTGATGCAAGTCGACAGAGAATGATTTAACTATATTGAAATAGATTTTGGGTTCTACGGACGATGACGGGAAATTGCCTTCCTATTTTTATAATAATAAAGCATAGAATCCATGGTGAATTGTTGGAAGCAATCGATGGGAGTTCTGAGTAGAAATAAGAATGCCGTTCAATAAAGTAGAAGTGAGAATTTCAGAGGAGAAAATAGCATAGATTCTTCGCCTAGAAGTATCAAAACCCCCAAAAAAGGATAAAAATCGCCGTTGCCGGGGATCGAACCCGGGTCACCCGCGTGACAGGCGGGAATACTCACCACTATACTACAACGACCTTGCTGATCTGGTACCTTTACAAAATTTATTTATTCATTAAGTATCTTTATACTTTTCTCATACCCTCTCAGGAATAACGCGTTAAAACATGTGAGGGTTGAGGGTTCTTAATGCATAGATATATGTTTTTTTTTGTTAATTATTGAAGTATATGTTTGTTTTTCTCTGTTCTAACTATGTTTTTTCCTTGTCCTCCAAAGCCCGTCCATCCTTTGGTTTGGACATAGCACTTGCAACAACAAAAGAGCATACAATCATAATAGAAGACCGCGGCTTGATTCTGATACAAATGAAATGCAATTGAGATTTTTCAAACCCAAACAGCTCTAATCATCTCTATTTCAAGAATTTGGGGAGTGGTAGCTCACTCCTAAATAAAAATTAATTTTTGGTCTGGGTATGTACTTCTATCTCAAAGTTGTAGAATTCTTCATTGTTGAGTTCGGTTCCGGTCAAGACTCCCGGACCTATCTTAGGTCCGGAATTTTCACTTCCCGGCCATTTGGCCGGGATCCGAACCGTTGGATGTTTTTAAAATGTGTTTTTAAGGTTCTACGCAAGAAATGGGCAAAAACAGATACCGGGAAGAGCTTCATCCGAGCATTTTTCGATAAAACTGTAAAATCGCAGTTTTATCCGGATGAAACCCTTCCCGGTATTTTTTTTTTGCCCATATCTCGCGTGGAACTTTTAAAACACATTTTAAAAACATCCAACGGTTCGGATCCTGGCCAAATGGCCATGAAGTGGGAGGTCCGGACCTATCTTAGGTCTGGGAGTCCTGACCGAATCGTCGGCGCTTCATTGTTAACTAGTGCATTTTTTGACCCCTACAAAAAATACGCGACCCTTCGTTAGTACACATATACATGCCTCTGATTTTCAAAGCGACCACAATTTCACAAAAGTTTAGTACTATAATACAATTGTGAAACTAATTTTTTACTTTGTGATACCAAAATAAATGGGCTGAATGTGTCAAGATATCAGTAGACTCGATCGATATTTACATCATTGACGACTGACGAGTGAATGATTTGAGTGTTTGGTAGCCGTACATTTCAATCAAAAGTTTAAAACATGTGAAACATGGTGGCCTTGTTTGGAAAGGTTCTCAAGAACCGGTTTTCAACATCATTATTCAATTATTATCCCTATTTTTAAATACTATTCTTATTTTTCTCTCTATCTCTCTCTAATCATTAATACCTATTTTTTAATTATTACCCCTATTTCTCCCTCTAATCATTACAAAAACCAAAACCCAAAACCAAACCAAACACAACCGGTGTCAATTATATTTGCCATTACATATTAAATTGGCAAATCACTATCAAAACTTCTTTCATGTATTTATTTTTATATTAACCTAAACAGTAACATCACTATGTAAAAGTCAAGGAAAATGGAAAATGCATTACAATGTAATTTTTTTTTTCATCGGCACATTACAATGGAACTTGAATTGACGGGTGTTAGGTTTAAAAGGAAAATATTGGATGAGTTGTCTTATGTTCCAAACCGATCCAAGCCATTATTGCAAGTTGCAACCGATTTACTCCCACTGTCCATTTTTCTAAGTGTGTTATTTCGTAAATCTAACTTACGGAATATTAAATAAACATTATCATTACTGTGACGACCCGACTTTTTTAACTCCGTAAAAATATAAATAATCTTTCCAATATCCTCAAAATTATACAACGAAGAACCAAGGCCCTAATCCTCAAAATGACAACTATATCCTCTGCAAATAGCCTCTCAACATTAATTCTCCGATTACTCCATTCAACTACCACTAACTTGCTCTGCATCTGAAAAATATAAAAAAACCGGATTGTATGTGCAATAGAGGACAATAAATATTACACAAAATAAGGACGTGCTCAATAATCAACAATAAAAAATCAAAGTGAATCATTCTGAAACGATATATTATTTGTAGCCTCTTTCCTGCCCATCTTGGAAACACGCCAAACACCACCCGGGCCAAATCTGTATGCCCCCTTTCGGGCCGTATGAAAGTGTACTGGGTTTCCCCAAGGGAAATCAATCATATTTCCTTTCTCATTTCTACCCGGTTGGCTTGCATGTATACCTATCTGTTCCATGGCTTTCAGCAAAGAAAGTGGCTAGACAAGAAAGAACTACTTATACTACAAACTACACAATGACACAATCAACTAGACTAAATTGAATAACAGCCAAATATTCTCTGTGTCACGGCAAAGAGGTAGACAATAACTAAACCAATGAACTTAGATATCGAAAGAGTACAATACGAGAGAATAAAAGAATACTCTTCGCAAAGAAATTTAGCAAGGATTGTATTACACACTATCCAATACCTTAAATCATAATCGTGTACATAGGATCTCGCTGTTGAGTGAACCCTCCACCTAGTTCAACTTTCATATCCCTATCCTTGATCCGTATCGACTGCTAAGACCAGCAAATTTGGCCCGAGTCAAGTCTGATAATCAATTGATCAAAAACTGGTCCGATAATCTCTCTCTCACCTCTACGGATTACTTTAAACAGTTGAGCTAAAATGGGATGCACAACTATGATGAAGGATAGGTACACCCGCTATATATGTGTTGTCTATTCAATTTCAACACACTACTCCCAAGTACTTTCATCCAAGCCCATAAATTCTTTTGGACTTGTTAACCTAATTGGCAATTTCCGGATTACAACAAACCATTGGAGTATGTATTTTGTTTGGGTTTGGGGATAGAAGTCTAGGATTGTGTCTAGATGCTCCCTTCCATGTGTTGAAGCATTGAGGAGAAGATGGTGCTCATGCCGGAGCTTACTTTGATTATTGAAAGGTATAATTCATACATTTTGCATTGTCATTTAGTCTTAATGTTTAACTAAATGCATGTTTTTAAATAGGCTAAGCCATTTGCCTAATCCTTGCATTTTTCTAGAAATATCTTTTTATTCTAAGGCATGAACGAGGGAAGCGCTTTGGTTGCACCAGAGCGCATCTTTGAAGCATGGCTTAGTTTGGCTTGGGTAGCGCGACACGCGCCATGGATCCGCCGTAGCGCTACTTAGGCTTAGGCTTCGGAAGCACTAACATGCGCCCTAGATGCACCACAGCGCTCATTGCTTGGGAAGCGCTGGAACGTGTCCCAGTTGCACCACAACGCTCTAAACCTTTCTTGCACTTATATATACACATTTTTCTCTCATTTTAGGGTAAATATTCATTGAAAAATCAGCCCCCTTTTAGAGAGTGAGTGTCTCTTTTTTTTCTTTTTGTGGAACTTGATGTCCTTGATAATTTGAGGTAGCTCATCTCATCTTTTTTCAATCTAGGGTCTTCTTTTCTATGGATACACTCAGGTTGATTTTGTTTTTCAAAAAACTTCATTAAAATCATATTTTTCATACGTCATGGTGTGTTGCCTACATATCTACATGGCCGGATGATCCGTAGCCGTCTTTGATACGGAAATTGAGGGGTGTTGGACTTGTGGAGGCTATGGAATCAATAAGGGGCTCGGGGAGCTAAATCAAGGAGTGGAGTTAGGTGTAGCTTGGGGCAAGTTGGTAATTCTTAATCTTGTTACTCTTGATTTAACCTTTTGATTTATAGTAATTAGTAGATTAAGTCGTAGTTTTATGCTTAGTGTATTTAGACCATAAGTAGTTTCCACGTATATCCTCATGTTTTGTACCTTTGCTTTATTTACTTTGCATTGGAATTCTTGGTTTGATTAAATAGCCATGAAATTGGGGTGAATGTGAATCCTTAGTAACATTGAATTTTTAATTAATAGTCCTATTCACCCCATCTAAGACTTGTTTCACTTTTGCATAATTTCAGGACTTACTTCATTCAACAACTTTCGGCCGAAATCTTGAAAATGCATTCAAAGACTATTTCCTCATGGCTCCCACGTGGAGCCAATTGCCACCTCAAGGTTTCCTCCGAAAATCTATTGGGCGGATAATAAGGCAATTTATGACCGGTCATAATACTTTTTTATAAGTTACTGTAGCTGTTAAAAGGTATTATGACCGGTCATAAATACATTTATGACCGGTCATAAATTGTTTTTATGGGTGGACGGTAGAAATATCCTTTTATGAAACGGAAAAGGTGGATTGTTATGATTACACATTTCACATTAAAAATGAATGGGTTATAGTCTTTTACCTTCACTTTATACTTTTTATAGTAATTTTTCTCTCCACTTTTAGTAATTTTTATCTACACTTTTCAAAATTATTCTCTATTTTTACCCATAAACTTTTCAAAAGGGCAAAATAATAATCGTATAAACTTTTACCATTTAACTTTTCAAACAACACACTTATTAAGGGACAATCGAAAATGAAAATGTATACACTATGAAAGTGACGAAAGGAGTAATAGTAACAAATAACATCGTTTGGCAAGGCTGCAACTTGCAGCAACGACTATTCGATTTAATTACAGCAATGACATACACATAAATATTACCCAGGATTTACCTAGAAAGTGAGAATTAAGGACTCAGATTCAATTGGGAGTGAATCTAAGTCATTTATTCCTATTTTCTTGGCAAATTCTTGGCAATACTTCTTGGCACTTAACATTTCTATTGTAGTTACGCAAAATTCGCACATGAAAATGGATATTAATTAAAGTCATGACCTCAATTTATTTTGTCTCAGATAAAGAAAGGACTTTCTTAATTTGCGAAAAAAAAAATTCTTGTTAAGTTGTAGTCGTGCGATAAAAACATAATACAAAAAAGAAGATATTTCTCTCTCTCTCTCTCTCTCTCTCTCTCTCTCTCTCTCTCTCTCTCTCTCTCTCTCTCTCTCTCTTGCCCCCCTCTCCTATGGATGTTTTTTGAATTCGTTTGATCAAATTAAATGATAAAATACCCTAATATTTTTCTTTTATATTAAGCTACTAAATTACATGAGCAGTACTATGTGACATATGTGGTATTACTTATTTTAAAATTTCAAGAAGATTTTATTTGAATTAATATGTGGTGACGAATTTAACTTAGAGTCGGATTATACCATGTCATGTCTTTAGGCACGCGTAATTCACGATTCAATCAACAATCATACAAATCCCTCCCATAGATTTTGTCTAGAAGCATTTTCAGACAATAATATCGATGACTACAAGACGACTACCATCTGACTAGGAAAAGGCTCAAAAACCTACAGCACACATGGACGGCTCCGATTGCACAAGAGAAAATGTCGGTTTCTCACACCCATTGATTGACTCATTACCTTCATGTAATTGGAGGATTAGAAACCCATAATCATGTTTAGTACATAGTTAATTGCCTCCTCGGTTGTTCACTTAGCTTTTCATCTGTCTTTTTTTGTGCACTATCAAATCAAGCATATCTAGTATCGGATTCGGACTCCACTTCTCTACGGCATGGACGGAAAAAAAAAAAATTGAATAGTCCACGTGCGTTGGGTCCAAGCTTGTTTCATTTTTATGATCGGACTCGTTGGTTTTGTAGTGTGTAATGTGGTGATAATTGTTACAAAAAAATTAGTTTAATCGAATATCAGCAAGTGATTGATTCAAAACAATCATCTTGGTTCAAAAGTTGAGACCGAAATTCAGAACCACTTATTGGGTGTTTGGCCAAAAACTTGTCGATATCAGATTGAAGTGAATTTTTGGAAGGGTAAGTAGTAGCATATATCAAGTACAGCAAAACGAACGGCTTTGATCATCTGAAGAGGACTGGGGCCCCTACCCACCCACATGGACTATTAGGTTCCGATTATTTTTCTGAAACCACAGAGAAATTGAGTCATGTAGTATTTTCTGAATAAGAGTACCATAATCTTTGGTACTTCAACAAGATCTTGTAATCCATCGTAATCTTCAAAAAGCTAATAATTAATTAGTGGTCTACGTAACACATCACTACCTATAAAGGGCATTGTGCTACTAATTAATTAGCTATTTAATTACTTTCACCAATGACACAATGCCCTAACATCTCTAATTATGCGATTAACTTTGAAAACCAAGCTACGTGTCCAGTTGTTGACTCATTGAGTGTGTTCCTTTTCACATATTCTAATCCCCCATTACCCTATTTAGCATTCGAGAAGCATCTCTAGGCCTAAAATATTGCAGATTAATTATTAATTAACATTTGAAAAGCATGCAAATTTCGATTACGTAATCGACAAATGGTACATGGTGATTGGGGGAGACGCCGTTTTCGAGGTAACATCGGTAAGCCACTAAATTTTGTGGGTCTTAAATCAAGATTATGCTTTCTTTAATTAGTATTCTTGGTGATTAATTAACTACTATGTGTTTAAGTCTTGTCACGAAATTACGAAGTTGGACCATTGTCTTGTGATTGTACGGAGCCAAGGATCTTTCTAGTGCACGCCACACTTGTTGGATCCTGATTTGTCAGAAATCTACGCTGAACATAATGTCGGAACACCTGGGTCGAAACTATACGGTGGAGGAATACTTACAAGAGGCATCATTACTAAATTAGTTTAAAAGATTTAGTGTTGGTGAGATAAGCATGGAGTTAAAAGAGGAAATGATGGATCTAAGGAGGAGTATATAAGCAAGGGCTTGGCACAGTTAGTGTAGTAAGCATAGGAGACAACATAAATTAAACTTTGCTCATAGAAAAATTGAGAGAGTGAAAAAAAAAACAAAATATAATGGTAGGTTTAATGATGGGTTGGGGAGGAGGTGAGAAAGGGTGGAGGAAGGGGCCTTGGACCCCTGAGGAGGATAAATTGCTAACTAAATATGTTAGCTTGAATGGGGAGGGAAGGTGGAGTTCTGTGGCTAGGTCTGCAGGTAAACTACTCACTAATTCATATGTTTTTTTTGGGTTTTTTCGGAACGTTTGGTGATTGATATTGTTTTGTGATAACTCGGTATCTGACTCAATCGATTGAATGTTGAGTTGCTTAATTTGAATGATATAATTATGCTATATTGTTTAGCTAATTTTGTTTGTTGCATTTGGGATGTTAGGGCTGAATAGGAGTGGGAAGAGTTGCAGGCTAAGGTGGGTGAATTACCTAAGGCCTGGTCTTAAGAAAGGGCACATTACACCTCAAGAGGAAGGCATCATCATTGAGCTGCATGCTCTATGGGGTAACAAGTAATGCAAATTTCTCTCTCTCCCTTCAAAAAAAAACTGCAGTTTTCTTTCAGTATGGATTGCATAATACTAACACATTCAAAACTAACACACTTACTTGCATGTGGTGCTTTCTTCTACTACGGATTTTGAGAACAAAAATACTAAAAACACATACGAGACTACACAAACGCTTTGCTTGCATACTCACTATGGCTAAGATGCCAACACATTGCATTTTGTGGGCCCATTAGCCATTGTGAGTGTTTACACAAGCGTTTGTGTACTTCTTATGTGTCCGGAACACTATATTATTGTGAGAATCTTATGCTTTTCCGGAAGAAACATTTTATGAGATTACCCACGTGTCTCGTGATATGTGTAATACTAACATAGTACAGTAGCTTTTGTGATCAAAGTAGTTCAAAGTCACATATAATGAATGCAATTCACAAAGTTCAAAATTTAACATGATAATAGTGCATATGGGTGACTCTAAGCCTGCCATATAACGAGCAGATTTAGAATGGAAGAACCTTTCACCTTCTGTTTTTTATCAGCAAAAATAAATTTCATATATAATGAAGATAAAAATATAAAATCACTACGATAGAGAAAGAATTAATCAATGCTTTGAACCTTTCTCCTTCTTACTAAATGCTCCTTTCCCTATTCACACAGGTGGTCTACCATCGCTCGATACTTGCCCGGAAGAACAGACAACGAGATTAAAAATTACTGGAGAACTCATTTCAAGAAGAAAGACAAGCCAAGCTCCCAAAAGCAATTCGAAAAAAGATCAAAAACCCAACTTCTCCACCAGAAACAATTCCAGAAACAAGAGATCAATAACAACATGAATATTAAGACCTTTCCGAATGAAGAACTACTGAGCAACGAATCGACGACCGAGAATACAAACCCTGAAAAGCAAGAAATGGGTTCGATGTACCCGATGGTAGAGGATCATTGCTTGCCTTTCATCCATCAAGATCTTGCTTCTTGGTTTGAAACCATCACAGAGGATTCTGACCTGTTGGATGGCTTGTGGAACATAGATGATTGCAACGACATAGCCATCCAGAATCAAGCCAATGGTTATAACTCTTGTGCAGGGAATAAAATTAACTGGTACAATGAAGGGTATATTTTTTAAGATGGGTTATGGAAGACATAATATATGCAGGGAAGATATAATAAGTAGTTTTCTTTTTGAAGTCAACTGTTCTAAATTAGTGTATATGTATGTAACACTTAATCTTAGTTCACACATAATGTTTTGGGTTGATTTTGGAAAAGAATTAGTAAGTTTCATCTCTTCAAAGCTATATATGCCACCTCTATTTGCCTTGATAGTTGATATGCCTTTATACAATTGTAAGATTTGTGTTTCAAAATATTGAATAAAAACCAGTTATATATACTTGCACCTAAGGGAAGCTTCTCTCTCTCTCTCTCTCTCTCTCTCTCTCTCTCTCCTATTCAACCCTCCTCCTTCCCTCTCCTCGACTCCGTTTGTGTATCTTTGCTCCGGCAATTGATTGGCGTGTGGTTGGGGTTGGCAATCTTCCTCCTGGCAATTTGGCTTTTGGCCATCATGGTGAGCCTGTCTCATCTATCATCGCTATGCCTAGTCAGACCTAGGTGATAGTGGCTGATCAGAAGGTAATAACAAGGTGGTAGGATAGGGTTTCTTTCCCTTTTTTGCTACTTTTTCTATTTTCTCTTTCGACTGTTTCTTCAGTCCGATGATGTACCAATCTGGTTTTCCCTAGATCTGGTGGGTGGTGTTAGTGGGTAAATAAAAGCTTTTGTTTGCTCTAGATTACATCAGTGCTTGTTGTTTAAGGATTTGAGATGGGTTTCCAACTGGGTTGCTCTACTGCTAAGTCTTGACCGGAATCTGTACCTTCACCCCGTGTCGGTTTGCCCTGGCAGTACGACTCCGGAGCCGGTAGCCAATTAGTGCTTTAGCCATGCTCTTGTTGGATGTTAGTAGTTTTGGATTCATTTTGGTATTTGGAATGTAATTCTTCCGGGCTTTGTAAGTGTTGAATGGCTTTCTAAATAAAATGTATTGTTTCTGATAAATAAATAAAAAAAATAAGAGGTTTTGAACCCGAGCCTTGGTGAGCACCTCACTTGACCAACTTGCACAATTTAAAATCGGCATCAATTTTTGGACCCTCTACATTAATAGCGTTTGATATATACTATATTTGCTTTGGCTAACTTGAAAAAACTAAATTATTGGATTATTGGTTTTGTCCTTATTCAAATTTTTTTTTGCATTTGTTGGTTTTCGGTCGATTTTTTGTAGTTTTTTGACTTGTCTCGACGAGAGAAATCTAAAAAGTATAAAATTATTTGCCAAACTTAAAATTTTGTGAATAAAGACGAAAAATAATCCAAAAAACCGGTTTTTTGGATTATTTTTCGTCTTTATTCGCAAAACTTAAAATTTGGCTTATAATTTTATACTTTTTAGATTCCTCTCATCGAGATAAGCCAAGAAACCTCAAAAAATCGACCGAAAACCAACAAATGCAAAAAAAATTTGAATAAGGACAAAATCAAATAATCCAATAATTTAGTTTTTTCAAGTTAGCCAAAGCACTCCTTAGTAATGCTGGATAAGTTTTTATATCTCATGGTGTCAAGCCATTTTACAGTCACCATCTCGACTTAACTTCGGGCCAACTCTTTGTCATGCTATTGCCAAATAATTAAAAATAAATATTCACTGATACACACGTGCTTCAATACTGCTTTTTTAAACACCAGCAATTGTCCTGGACGGCAAGCTTGTCAGATTTATGTTTTTGAGAGGTCACACATTTCCCTGTATGCACACAGATAAGAAACAATAATATGGCAAATCTTAGCCCACGGACTCTTAGAGAATCCAACAAATGAAACTTAGGATATAAAATACAAGATACTAGAAATATTGATCCAATCAATAACATAGAGTAGTGTCTTTTTTTCCTTGCATCGTTAGTGGGTTAGTATAGGCTACTGTTAGAATGCGGACATCGTTTTATCAACTCGAGCTCATAACCTCACAAATGATTTAACAATTGCCACAATTTCACTGGACTAGAAGCCCATGGTTGTTTTGGTTGAACCACCCGATGATAAAGAGAGAGAACCACAATTCTGTAAAAAAAATCTCATGAATTTCAAAATTAACTCGAAAAGAAAATAAAAGATCAAGACACAATGACATTGTGGAAGGAATAGAGTCGAAAATGAGATTGAATATAGGTACTAGTGATGTAGCTTTGACCCTCAAAAGGTCTAGAAATACAACTTTAAAATAAAACTATGTCCAGAGCCAGGGTGGAGCTATGATTTTAGGTTAACGGAGTCAAAAATTAAATCTATATGCAAGTTATTTGTTCTTTTTACTCATGCAAACAAATAACTAATGTTAGATATTAACTATAACATAAATATACCCTGATACATTTATTTTTTCTTCGTAATTCCCAATGACTTTATTATATTTTGGAAATATTGTATGACTCAGCCTCGTTTCTAATAACTCTCGGATATATGAAAAACTTGAGAATTCTATGGGGTAACAAGTAATGCAAATTTTTGAAATTTTTGCGGGGTAAAAATTGTAAAACTAATTAGCTGCAAACTATCAAAAATTATTGTGAGAAATTAAAGTGAGAGGAGTCACCCTTTCAAGTAACCCTTCTTACACGTTACTGGCTTCGCAAGTGTTCTGAGCTGTTAAATATATATGAGCCATGTGCATCTAACAGTTTTAATATTGTTTCCTTAACATTTAACATTGGTATTTGACCCGTGCTCATTTTCCATGTGATCGAATCTCATTTTTGGTGGGACATATTATTAATCAATCTTATATTTAACTATTTTCTCTACCTATTTATAAATAATTGCCCAAGTAAGCGGGTGTCACACTGATTAAAAAATATTTTGTTTTGAAAATCAAGACATGTCATTCTCTCAAAATAGATCACATAAAAAATAGTAAAAAACCAATTTATTCTAAAAATACCCTTAGCGAAACATTCCCTAATCATTCAAGATGAATTTATTGGGGCTGCACAATAAATTCACCCAATAAATTCATGGGGGAAAAACGGAAGGAAAAGACTGCCCTATTTAGTGACTTTCGTGGTGTAGCAAGAGCACAATGTTTTGAAATTCCTTAATCGAGTCACGGAATTAAATTAACTTGAATAATGGAAAAACAATCAATCACACAAACTGGAAAAATAATCAATCACGCACGACACAAAGATTATGTGAATATAAGAGATTTTGCTCAGTGTTTGTGTATTCTCACCATGAAGCCTAAAACATACTTGCCGAATTCACATTAATCACACCTCTGCATGATTGCCGAATCTTAAATCCTCAAGCCTTCCCACTGATTGCCTTCCAAACTCCACGAAAGGACTTTGTTCTGAAGAAAAGTATTGTGATTTAAGAACACCCCTCAAAAATGATTTTAAGAATCAAGAATCCATACAATCTTTGTAATTTCTTCGAGTACACAAAACCCTAGCCCCCAAAAGAGATGGATGATGGAACAAAGTGTGATATGGTTATACAGCCACCAAGCTAATAATTCTCAACCTAATACATGATATATATATATATATATATATATATATATATATATATATATATATATATATATATATCAGGATCTAGTCAGGACTCCCTGACTTTAAAAAAATCTAGACCTCCCCTCTCCCAGCCAAATGGTCGGGATCTGAATTGTTGGATATGTTTAAAATGTATTTTCAAGGGCCTACGCGAAGATTCGGCAAAAAAATGATCAGGAAAGGCTTCATCCGAGCAGTTTTTCATACAAACCGTAGGATATATATTTCATGAAAAACTGCTCGGATGAAGCCCTTCCCGGTCTTTTTTTTTTTGCCGAATCTTTGAGTAGGCCCTTGAAAACACATTTTAAACATATCAAACGGTTTAGATCCCCACCATTTGGTCGGGAGAGGGGAGGTCCGTATTTCAACAAAGTCAGGGAGTCCTAACTGGATCCTCTCTCTCTCTCTCTCTCTTATATATATATATATATATATATATATATATATATATATATAGAGAGAGAGAGAGAGAGAGAAATAATCTGGTGTGGTCGCTGCTTCATAAAACGCTTGTTTTGCTTGGGCAAAATCATTCTGCTTTAAAATCTTTTAAGTGATGAAGGCCGATGTTGCTTAAAGTGATTCCCACTGTCAAAAGACTTGACTAACAACTACCGCACTCATGTGAAAAACAAAAAAATACAAAATGTGAAATTCCTTTCCACATCCTAAAACAAACGTTTTAAAAGATAAAAAATAATTTGAATAGAAAATAGTACAACTCGATAAAAAGGGAATATGGGCAAATGTGTATTTTGGTCATGAACGTGCCAACCCAAAAGGGAGCTCGGCTTATAGAGCTTACATGTTCAACTTCAGTGCTAGAGTGAGGATCCAACAAGACATTGGTTCTTACTTTGCCGAGGGATGAGAGAGTCATCGAGAAGAAAGCAATAGCTTGTGGTAGAACGACGATCAGTAGGATCATCGACATAATCAACATCAGAATAGGCATGTAACTTAGTTCACATTATCTTAAATTCGCTATGATGGCAAAAAAAATCAAAATCAAAATAATCATATATTTAAAAAAATTCTAATTTCCATAACCATTTTCACGTATAAAATAAGTACATTTTTGTTTGTAAGTTATTGACATTAAATTTAAGAAGCTAAGTAAGAGAGAAGGGAAAATGAGAAAAGAGCCGAACTTGACTTTTATTTTAAGACGAGATGGTAATTACAATTGTGTGTTTTTCAAATGATAAAGATTTTAGCAAATAAGTTGATTTTATCATTTGGAAAACAACACCATGTAAACAGGTGATTGTTTGGAGGTTAAAATTTAGTGAATGAAAGCTTGGTAATGAATGGTAGTAATTATTTTGTGGTCATGGAGCACTTTCAACGTAGTGTTCAAACATCTTTTCTTCATTACATATTTGGGTGAAATCATACAAATCTATGATTGAGCATCACATGAATATGTGATGGAAAAAGGGTGATAAAGACACTATGTACGGTGCCCTAGACTCATACGGTAATTTTTCATTAATGAAGTACTACCAACGATATCATTAAAAGTTACATATACACACCCCTTATTTGAGTGTGTATCATATGCACCCCTATAAAAGTTACAAATCGATTAACAAAAGTTATGAATTTTAATAAAAGTTACGAATTCTTTGTACAAAAGTTACGAGACTCACCAAATGTTATGAATCATAGAAAATGTTACGAATCATACTTTTGAAAAAGTTACGAAACACTAAAAAATGTTACGATTGTCAATGAGCTGACATAATATGGACCACACAATGGGTGCATATTATACACATGGGTGTGTATTATAGAATTTTCCTATCATTAATTGACCCAAGAAAGATGTTGGCCGGCAAGATAGATATAACAACACAAGAAATCAAACTGCTCAAAGCTCCACAACACTGAAAAAGAACACCATAAAACCCAAAACCTAACCCAACCTACAGCCCCAAAAATTAGGAAACAATCCACAAACCACCCAAAACTAAAAGCTACGCCAAACAGAACCACCTCCAAATTCCAATCGAAAAACCAGCCGGCAAAGTAAACCAAACCCAATTAGTGAACAAAAGTTGATGACAAAAGTGTTCTTGTTCAAAAGTAATGAACAAAAATTAACGAGTTTATTCTTTTATCATTGAATTTTGAAGTTAATTACTAGCAAAAAAAGAGAGAGACAATTATGATGTTTTTAAAAGACAATGTCCGGTTCAGTGTTACCGTGATTAACACATTCATTGTTGGTCGGGCAGCTGGTCTAGCGAGCCTTCCTAGCCGCCTAGTGCAACCTGCAGTGACTACAACATAAGTAACTCAGTGCTCCATACGGAGGTGTCGCCGTGTCACCCCATTGAGTAGACGTCACAATGATTATATTGACGTTGATCGATCATTCATGGAAAAAATTGTTATAGGCCCGTTGTTGACAAGATAGGAACGTCAAATTTGCACACTATATAAATTAGAAATGCATATTGCTCTCGTGCTTCTAATGCCGGTCCTTAGCCTTCCGGCTTCAGTACCGTTCCAACAGGTTCCTTCTTTCCTGCAAGTTAGTTCTTTTATCAACTATGAAAAATTTCAGTAAGTACCCTGAAGAATTTGTAGCCAAAGTAGAGATCGAAAGCAGCACTATTCAGGGACGGAGCCAGGAATTTCACTATGCAATGGCAAATTTATTTTTTGAAATGCTTTGCAGGGGCCTATATAATTCATAGGAAAATTCTTGTTTTCCCTATATAATAGTAGAGGTGTTTTTTTTCCTTGCAGGGGCGGCCGCCCCTACTGACCCCCTCTGGCTCCATCCCTAGCATTATTGTGTTTCTAATCCTCTGCTACTAAAAAAAGAGCGGGCTGTCCGTCCTGCCTTAAGTCAAAGCTTAGTGATTTTCAATACCGATTGATCATTGGTACGTAGCTGCACCGTTGGACATGGGCGGAGCCAACAAGGGTGAAGTGGGATTACTTGACCTCATTCAATGTTTTAAAATTCATATTAGTGTCAAAAATTTGTGAGTTAATCAGAGGCATTTGACCTAGTAAAATTGTGATATTGCCCTAAATATTTAATCCAAGGTCTAAAATTGTCCCAAACATTCCATCCAAGTAAAAAATATATTTTTATTATGTACATTGTGAAGAAATTGTTTCACATTTTAACAAGAATTACTTGATGAAACTTTACATGACCATAAATTCTGCATAACGAGCTACGTACACTTTCATACATCTTAGTTTAAAGTGTAGAATTTGTATTTACTCTCTTGCAAAAATGATTTTTCGTTCCATGAAAAATTACGCCATATATTTCTAGGTATTACTTACCTACAGTGCTATACATGCTTTTTTTATTTTTATTTATTTAGACGAGTAAGAAATTCATGGATAAAAATCATACAGTACATGAAACAAACCTTATTGGTAGACGGCTAGAACAAAATTTAAAAAGACAATAAAAAATCCTACTCTCAATTATAGGATAGCAGGAGCAACAAAATGAACGCACATGCAGAAATAAAATTACTCAAGCACTTGCAAAACAAAGATTAGATAATAACGAGCAGATAAAAAATATTAGTGTAACAGATGATGTTACAGTGCACAAAACAAATGAGGTTCGTTACAACTATCTTCAATGGTGTGCGATAATTTGCGCTTATGCCTTGCGTATGTTTGGATGGACTGAGCACTTTGAGCATATCATCCAGATCCTTGAACCTTAAATTATATTTTCTCCTACAACCCCTGCCCTTGTTGTACATGCTCTTATGGACCCAAAAAAGGTCACATACCTCACGGTAAATTTAATGAGTCCATTCATCAAATATATATACACACACACAGCGGATCCAGTCAGAACACCCACATTTTAATAAAATCCGGACCTCCCCTCTCCCGGCCTTTTCCCGGCCAAATGGTCGGGATCCGAACCGTTGGATGTGTTTTCAAGGGTCTATGCGAAGATTCGGTAAAAAAAATGACCAGGAAGGGCTTCATCCGAACAGTTTTCATGACAAACTGTAAGATATATATTTCATGAAAACTGATTGGATAAAGTCCTTCCCGGTCTTTTTTTTTGCCGAATCTTCGTTCGGATCCCGACCATTTGGCCGGGAGAGGGAGGTCCGAATTTTATTAAAATGTGGGAGTCCTGATTGGATCCGCTACACACACAAATGCGACAAGTGCAACAATTATATTTCTTAATATACCCTAAAAGGAGGAAAATTATTAGTGCTCCAACAAGGAGATGATATAGAACTTAATCATGGAAATAAGACAAACTAATTCTTTAATGCTAAGAGAACAAATCACTTAAACATTCCAAAAATGCCTCTGCTAGCCCATGAAAGTGCCTAAACCCCTTAAATCCTAATGAAAATGCCTAAACCCCCAAACCTAATGAAAGTGCCAACACATTCAAAAATCTAAACCCTAGGGTACCCTATGAAAGTGTCTAAACAGCAACATCTAATGGAAATTGGAAAAGTTAAGGATATTTTGTCTAGTGTTGTTCTTGAACCCTCAACAATTTCACATCAATGTATTGGAAACATTAAAATAAGTTAGACTGGATTAAACACCATTTAAAACTCCAAACTTGGTCTTTAGGCCAATTTTCTATTTTTAAAAATACAATGTGGCAGGGCTCAATGTAAGTGTATGGTTCACTCCACAATACTTGGTGAAAATAGAGCTTGTGACTTGTGACACCATAGACTCTAAGGGCACCAAATAATCACACAAAAGAGGACCAACAAAGGTTCTGGGGATTTATTTATTTATTTATTCGTATTTGTTCGTTTCGCATCAATTTTTTTACGTACTATTAATTCAAAGAAGCAAAAATTTAGGAACCAAACTTTTTTTTTTTTTTGAATAAAGACAAACATAAGCCAAAAAGCATCTTATTTTTGTCTTTATTAAAAAATTGAATTTCAATCATAATTTTATACTTTTTTTTATTTTTCTAATCGAGATGAACCAATAAATCAAATTTTCGAAACAAACAAATGCTCAAAATTTTTAAATAAAGACAAAATTGTACCCCCTCCGTTCCTTTTTTGGTGTGTTGCTTCATAAATTCAACTTATTAAAAAAAATCATATTCATTACACTTTTTACATTAACTTTTACCTCCACTCTATACATTTCATAGCAATTTTTACCTCCACTCTCTAAAATTATCCTCCACTTTTATCCATTAACACTTTTCCCATTAACTTTCCAAAAGGGTGAAACGATAATTATATAAATTCAACTCTTTAACTTTTCAAAATACACATTTATTAAGGCCATCTCTGGCAGCCTCGACAGCTAGGGATTTCCGGCAAACTGTCGAGGCAAACCTCCAAAACAAACTCCCAGCAGCTTCGCGTTTCATCTCGCCATTTTGTTCGCAACTACAATATCTGGCCACAGGAGGCGATGGAAGGCGAACTTGACACGACCTCTCTTTCTCTCTCTCTCTCTCATCGGAAAAAACGAATTAATGGAGGAGTAATTGCAAGATCGATTTGATACTAGAAGGTTGAAGGTCTCGTTGAGGCGATATCAATGGTCTGGGACTCATTGTTGTAGAAGTTGGCCGGAGCTCACACGAGCCAATGAAGGTACACACGTGTGGGAGAGTGAGATTCACTCTCGCGTTTGACGTCCACGAGCCGCACTGGATAAAAGAGGAGTCAAATGGTTTTTTTTTTAGCCGATGGTTTTTTTTTTTTTAGCCAAGTGGCTAGTCTGTTGGGTGGGGGTGATATTTGTTTCCAAACTATATCAGTATGACACATTTTCTAGGCAATTTGTTGAGAATTATGTTAAGTCTGTTGGAGATGCTCTACGAGACAATTTAAAATGAAATATTGGACAATTAGAAGGGAACACTAAGGGCTACTTTGGGTAAAAAACCAAAAAGTGGTTTTTAAAAAAATCATTTTGTCCTTATTCAAAATTTTTTTGCATTCATTAGTTTTGCATCAAGATTTTATAGTTTCTGAATACCTCTCAACGAGACGAATCTAACAAATACTCCCTCCGTCCTATAAAGTTTGATAACTATGAAACTACGTGCAATTTTCAAGCTAAAAAATAACGTGCTTACGAAAATAATTTTTTAGTCAATATGGATCTTATTTGATAGATCTCATCGAGAACTTTTATATGATGCAAAAAAAATTCAAAAATTATTTTGGTAAATAGATTATTTTTTAGTTTAAAAATTTCACGTAGTTTCGTAGTGATCAAACTTTATGGGACAGAGGGAGTATAAAATTATGGTCAAAACTCAATTTTTTTTAATAAAGCCAAAATAGGTGGATTATTGGACTTATTTTGGCTTTATTCTAAAAAATTGAGTTTTGACCATAATTTTTATATTTGTTAGATCCGTCTCGTCGAGAGGAATTCATAAACCACAAAATCTTGATGCAAAACTAACGAATGCAAAAAAATTTTGAATAAGGACAAAATGATTTTTAAAAAAATCACTTTTTAGTTTTTTACCCAAAATAGCCCCAAGTCAATTGACTTATTTAACAAAAAAAAACCTGCCAAATTTTTTCCCACAAATTCGCACGAGGCCTAAAGACGCAAAATATTAGGTGGACGATATGCCAGTAGAACAAATTGTGATAAGGTAGTCCGAGTGTTACCTGTGGTCTTGTTCTTGCCTCTTCAGTTCTTGTAGAGAGAGAGCAAATGTTTGAGCACATAACAACAGTGGAATTGGCAGGGTATGGGGTGGGCACTCTGCTCTTGTGTGCCACCATTTCTGCCCCCAAAATCGACTCCATCATTTCTGCATCCCAGCGAAGGTAATACACTTTTTCCTGAATCCCTCGTTAAAAATTGTATCTGGGTTCTGTTTATTTCAACCATACAGGCCCCATTGAAAAACTTGGGTGTTGTTATATTCTCTGTTTTACCGAGGATTTTGTCTGAAATGCCTTTTTAGGGGAAAACAATAATGCGTTCGCAATTGTTCAATTGGGACGAATTTCAGTTCCTGATTTGTTTTTAGTTATGATATTAGCATGGCAGATTAGATTTTCTTGAGGTAATTAGAGGGGAAAAAAATCTAGTGTAATGTGGTTTAGAGAGAGAGAGAGCAAAATTGCATATCTCAACACTATAAAAGGGTAAATGGGGTAAATGGGGAGATGCCCAATTGCTTATACTTGGGCTTAAAGGCATCATGGAGCTTAGCAGATAGGGATGTAGGGCCAAGAAACGAGCTGGGCAATGAATTGTTCAAGCCTGGTTCGAAAAATTAACGTTTTTTTATCACTAAACTTGACTTGTTTATCAGGCATGCCAGTCTCAAACGTTCGTCAGTCGAGCTGATCTCTGAGTGGTTTGAAATATTTAGACATAATGAGTCATGACCTTAGTTGCAGGAACCTCTTGTCAAGGTGGCGAATCCACCTGAGAACCTCGTGTTTTTTTAAGGACTATGATTTGTGTTTTTTTAACCACAAAAAGATGAATGTAGCTGACATCCGACGTCTATGTACACATGCCCCCAGTCAAGTCTAGGTGTAATTCTTTCGTCACAATTTGCACCAAGTTCTGTATCTATGAAAAACTGTGTTCAGTTTTAGGTTTCAGAAGTTTTTTTTATATACCCAAATTGGGTTCCTCTCTCTCTCTCTCTCTCTCTCTCTCTCTCTCTCTCAGAGACACACAAACTGTTCAGGAGCTTTATAAACCGGTTCTGGAGCTTTGAACCGAAAAAGAAAATGATGTCTCAACAGCCGGGTGGTTCTCATCCTTGAGCTTGATATGTTGTTTGCGTGCTTGATTCTAGCCCTGTATTATAAGTGATAAAAAATTCTGAATTCCATTCCAATGTTCGTTGGAATGTAGCCCTCAAGCCTCATCATTTCAAAGCTTCACCTCATATCTCCTTCGTTAAGGAATGGCTTCTAATTAACTTACCAGTATTTCGCAGCAAAAATGTGTTAGAAGTATGGAACTCTGGTGTTAGAAGTATGGAACTCTGGTGTTAAATCAAATGTATGGCAACTTTAGTCTGCAATTTGATTTTCCTTGAATAGTTGAACATCCTTTTAGTAGACTCCTGAAGAGTACCTGATTCTGTCTTGCAAATTGTGAAAATTGAAGGCAATTGTCAACATAAATTATCACTCAATGCAGTATTTGTCAGCAGAGATGCTATTCTTTTGGTTGTTCTTCCGTTGATAATCTTATATCATGTCTACATGTCGTAACCTATCCTTGGAACTGGAATTAATCTTAGCGTACCCTCTTAGTTAGTTTGTAGGATTTTCATGACATCCGTCGATCATTGAATTTCAATCTGAAGAAGAACCCTATAAAGCTCATTCTGATTCATTTGTATCAAAGACGGGATTGGATTCACTGGGGCTGTTCAAAGATATTAGCTTATGATTGCCACTGTTTTGATTGATTATACAAGTTCTTGTAAGTTTGTAACAACAAATGGCTGCATCTTCCTCGTGTTCAATAGTTCAAATCTTGAAGATTGAAAGAAGGTTGGATAACTCTTTTCTTTTTTTTTTCGAGCATGCATTTGATATGCAAATTTTAGTCTCATTACATATGATTATATGGGGTTTCATCTTATAGCAACAAATAAGGGGTTTGATGAAATCCCCTTTCTTGCTAAGTACACTCTCCATCCATGTGCTACTCCCTGAATATGCAGCTCTCTAGGAATGTGCAAAAGATGCGGCGATCTGAAGATGATAGCATGCTCGGGATGCAAAGGATTAGGGTTAATTAAAGAAGGTGGAGCATTCAATATTATTCCAGTCGACAACATTTCCTGGTCGAAGATGAGATCCATTGGGTGCACCAAATGTAAATCTAAAGGGCGTTTCAGCTGTCCTGAATGCTCAAATCTTGCCCAGAATTGATCTTCATTGTTCACATGATCAGTATCTTCTCTTTGCAAACATTATCTTTCCAAGATCTTTTCTTTTTGGGATGTAAGGAGAAGACAAATTGTTCACAAGAGTTCTCATCCAATGTGGAGTCATGGGTACTGTTGTATTTGGGACATTTCAAACGTGCAATATAGGAAAGAAGTTGATATGCTTACTTGCAGAATTGGGTGTATTTTGTATTACAATTGTTAGCACAGTGATCATTCGACGATTTTCAATCTTATGCTCCTCAGCTCAAGTTTGCAGACGACACATTGCCATTATGTCAACTCGTACAGAAACCAACCACGCCACAGAACTGGCCACAAAATCTACATTGCTTTTGGTGATTTAGGGGCCTATAGTGAGCAATCTTGACTGCTCAAAAGTGTTTTGGATGATCTGAATTTTAAATAAGACACTTAGAGTGAGTTCTCTTCGCTAGAAGAATTTTATTTAAAATCCATTCCATTCAAAACAAAACAAACGACTGTAATTGCTCACTACACGCGTATTGAGCTTGAGCAAGCTCACTATGGGTCCCACTTGTCCTGTTTTTGGAAGGGAACTCCTCAAACAAGTTTTGTAAAATCAATTCTATTCATCCATGTTCTTTCTTCCCTTATTTCACATCATGTGCCCCTAGAAGGAAGGAGCCCTGCATCAACTCAAGAAAAGAAGACAGTCCACCAATCCAGTGGAAATATAAAGAGAAATTCACATCATGTCACATGGACAAATGTATTGGCCATTTTCTTTTTCTGGCAATCACATATAGTGACCATTCTACTTCGGCTTCACGTGTTCTTCACCATCACTGCATCAAACGACACTGCACCCATGGAATTTGTCCAGTGAAAATGAAAATGAGCCCAAGGGTAGAAACGTTCTGATAAAGTTGAAGTAACGAAAAAAATACTGTACAAGCAATTTATCGACACACTGATATTTACAAGGACTATAGACTTGTGCGCTGCCAGTTATCTATTTTCCCCTCCTTTTTGTTGCCACTTTCTTTCTCGTGGTTTGTAACCTGTTTCATCCACGACATAGACCTTACAAGTCATCATGTCGTCTCATCGAATACCATCACCTACAGAACCCAAGGGAAGGAAATCAAATTCTTAACTAATGAGATAATCAGATACATATACTTATAAACCAAAGTTCCAAAATTGCATATATCTAACGCTGAGTATCTAGAGTTCAGTTACGCAATCGTGTCAAAGCCAGTTCCAAGAGAGAAGCAACGGGTGGCATATATTCAGCAATAAAGTCACGATATTTGTACAGCAACAATTGTACGGAAGAGCTACTGAACAAGTATATATTCAAGCTTAATTATCCCACCAACCCAAATATGGTATCACTTGTAATTGATGTGCAAAATCTTATATACAAGCTATCATCAGTTGTCCAATCACCCAACAAGAAAAATCTCATCACAGCTTACTCCTCGTTTGCCAAACACAAAATTGGACTCCGAAATTAGTTCACCTGCATATTGGCTGGCTCATTTCAGTTTTAAAGTTGCATTTCCAAAGATATTAGAATTCAATATCTTTAATCAGGTTGAATTGTTGATGCCTCGCAATAACGATAGCAATTGCCTGCATAGCGATAGCAAATTGCATCTTCACCCTAGATCTATGATATTATTAGTGCCTTCAACTATCAACTCAAAAATTGTCCAATCACCTTGCTCATCACCAAAATAGGTTTTCTCCATCACCTCTAAAATATTTGTGTCTCATAAGTATTTAAGTCATCAAAATACCCATAGTTTAAAGAATAAAAAGGAATATCATGATGGATTTCACTTTAAAAACCCACTTGGTGCATTATTGTCTAGAAACCAAACCTCGAGCCTGTTTTTCAAACTTTCCTAATGGTGCCCAGCCCCCAGCCAATGTGAAAGTGTGACTGATGACTTATCTAACACATACCAATATACCATCATACTCTGGTCAAAATAATGTCCAAATGCCTATAATAGTTCATATAACTCTATAGCCATACTCAACAGATAGTTCCTGACAACTTATACGACACAAACCCTTTTTCTTCTTATATCCAAACTTAATGCTCCAAACCACAAATCAATTTTGCCAATCAGGGAAGTAGCGGGCACACATACTTATGAACCAACGATATTCCACCAAACCTTGGTGTTGATATCAGAAATAGTTGGCAAGCCGGTAAACGTCCAACCCAAGTCTGATATGAAACCCCTACATTCCAACTCATTGCTGCTGATTCAACCAACCGTAGTACATTGCATTCTATCATCTCTTAAGCAATCCACATTCCACACCAAGAGCAAGGGGGAAAAAAGAAGAGAGAGAGAACGAAGGCATGTTCAGAAAAAAGGCTGCTTTCAAGCCAAATTCAATTGAGTTTTCTAGAAACCAGATGATCTTACAGTATCACTAGTTCTTCGATTAGTTTTCTATAAACTTTTATTTGTTTAACTGCTGAAGGGTACATTGCTAATCTCAGAATTTTCTGTTGTGAACATGGGATGTAGGGTCGACCAGGAGTCACTATTATATGAAGTTGGGTTATTGGATTTTTCTTATAAGCCTTATTTAGTCTTCAATAGGGTTTTAGAAGTCAAAAGTCTAGCTTCCCACACTCCTTGTCATAGACTCATAGTCAGTATAGGAAGTATACTAGTCCTAGTCCTCATTTGTATCCAAATTTTTTAGGCTTATTATGTGATGCATTCGCAACAAGATGTGATGCAAAGGATTTCATGTTTCGTCATCTTGTCCACAAATTACCTTGATTTAAAGCCTCTAAAAAAACCAACTAGATTTGAACTGCTTTCATTCTACTTTTACCCCTCAATTGGTCAAGCCTAAACCATCCTACTCCAACCCTAAGACAATGGCACATAAAAAACTCAGAATCGAAAGTATTATTGATCTCGGGCACCATTCAAAGCACCCATAACAGCCATAGAAAGCGCCAAATATCCCAATGTCTCACGGCCACAACCCTTAGCCCTTCGGACCTCTATTTTTAAAACCTTTTAGCCACAAAAACACACGAAATAAATCCCTAAAATCTTAGTTATTCACACTCTAAACATCTGCTGTGCTCATTGCTAAGAGTAGCTCCCCACACATCCAACATCCCCGCAAAAAATAATAACTCATACTAGAATCATTAAAGCGTAAAAACTTTACATGTTGTCACCTAAAGAAATAAGAGAAACAAAATGAACGAGAAAACAAAGCTGGACCTCAAGATGGATTTCTATGGAAGGGATAAACAATCACATTGTTAATTAAAAGCAAATCAAAGAAACACTGGATGACAGGAAAGGGTGTTTTGGCAACAAATGTCAGATTTAGACTGAAAAAATGACACCCCCTTTGTTTACGCTTCAGCTGCTGCTCCCCCAATGAAAAGATGGCAGAATATTTTGATTATTATATAATCTGGCTTTTAAGTCATCAAGATCTCAACCAAAGAGGAAAGGATTACCTTGCCGCAGACTGGACAGCTTTCACTTCTCTCCATCCACTCATATATGCAACCCAGATGGAAATGATGGGAGCACTTTGTAATTATCTTGGGGTTTTCTGTAGTATATTCTGCATAAAGAATGCATGAAAAAAGATTGGAATAGGGATTTAACAAACCAAAACTATATTTGACATCACCAATTTAGCATCAAGGCTCTTTGATTTGTTGTCACCATAGTTTCCAGAATTTGGGTGAAAAGAGAAGCAGTCAAGCAGGTATGATCTTGGGTTAAACGTTAAACTCAAAAAGTGGCAAACTAACCCAGAAGTTGTAGGTGGGCAATAATAGCAAAATATTGTCGGAAGGAAAATAACAAGAAAGTAAAGGGAAAGCATACCCAACATGAACAGCATTACCTCTTACAACGCTGAGTATTAAAATATACAAAATTGCAAAGACACACAAGATAGGCCCTAATACTCGATTAAGATAACGAAGGACGTAAAAGAAGAACAAAAGATGTTTCCCAAATTTTGGAACTGAATGGATACCACACATAACCAGCTCATCTAGAATCCTTTAACAAATGTAAGCTTTAGAAATTGAAACTGGTTTCCAATTAACGCAAGAAACACAACTACCAATCAAATCCAACATACTACAAAAAGCAAGGCAGACGTTTGATCTATAGTATGTTAACCTAACCACAAGGCTCACACTAAAAACAAATGAAACAAATTGACTTAGTCACCTTCAAGGCATGTTGGGCAGACATCTTCATCATCTGAAGAAGAATAAATATGTGCAACTCCAGTTGTTGCTTTAGTTGCTGAGAGCTTGAATGAAGACATGGTTTGGTATTCCTTTAATCCTTCTTCGCATGTAGATTGATTCCACTTGTCTCCGGTATTCAGGGGTACTGAATTCACATCGGTATCACTTCTTAGTGGTTCAGTTTCCTCTTGTAAATGACTTGATCCCTTCTCCCATCTCGAGACCAGTCCGTCTCGTTGTAAGCGGACACATCGAGGATCAGCATCATAAGGCAAAGGCCTTGGGGGCGAACGGTACACATCAGAAAGAGAGTTGTCAAATGAAGCTGTAGAAGTCAAAGAGGCAGTCCCCTGAATGGTTGAAGGAATGGCGTATTCTTCCCCTCTACGAAATAGCGATGTATACTACCAACAAAAAGAGAAAATTGAACAAAAGATGTTGAAATTTCAAGTGGGCAAATGCAGAAGTTAATTTAGTTTATGAAGTTCTATAGATTCCCCACATCATATTCTAGTTGGTTGCACTTAATTGGTCCATTTAATGTTTTGCCACAAATACTTGGTTCCTCATATTGCAATTCCTTATCTACAAACTATGAGCAACAAGTGCAGATAGAACTATGGAAGTACCTAAACCACTTTCTGCACAAACAAGCCCCGAAGTTATGAGAGAAGGCCAAGTGTCATATCAGGAGTAACAAGTTCCTATTATGAGGAACAGAGGAATGCCACTATAAGTAACATTTAAATAGCCAACAAGCCAACATGAAGAAAACCCAGCAGAATGAGAGGTCAAAATAAAAAGGTGCATATATTGCTCATGTAGATACAATGATACAGTACATGGGTTTTTCTATATGTCTTCATCTTCTGTCGTTTTCAGCTAGTGGTCTTCAACTCTTCACTCCTCCAAAGGAGTTCCCATTTTAGTCAAACTACTAAAATACGTTCCAATAGCTAAAACCCTCTACTCAATTCCTGAAATTGCGAGAATCAAAGCACTACTCTGTAATCACCACCACTATTCAATATGTGTTTCATTACTTTCCTCTCCGTTTTCCTTCACAGAGGCAAGACTAAAACTATGATACTGTATCTTCTTCAAGCACTTCAATGGATACAAAAGAGCTAATTATCTTGCAGTGGTTTGGTTAACCGAATTAAATAGATCCGACTTCCAAGTCCACAACCATAAAAATGTCGATCATTCAACGTGTAGTGAATTCATTTCCAAATTCCAAGTAGCATCATCTAAGCAAATAATTGAATCAAAATTTGTGAAATCAGAATTTGTCATTTCTTTCTAAGAGGTAAATGAAGATGGCATGAACTCGGAGATTTCTAAGTGGAACCAGCATTATTTAGAGTGGGGAATTACGTGTGTTGGACCAAAAGATTATGATTCAGGTAATGCCATAAGTACAGCACCAAATGAAACATGAGAAGGTAAACAGCAATAAGAACTGTAAAACATACCACATGCGAGAAATTCTGTATAAAGCAACGAAGGCATAAACAGTTTCTATAAACTGAACTGTTTGGATTGAGATAATCTTCATAATCCTCTCGCACACAACAGCAAACAGCACCCATAATACCAGCCCAATAAGTCTTTGTCCCTTGAAATTCTCCACAAGTCCTCCAATCTCATCAGCAAACCCGAAAGTGCCAAGCCTTCACCTCAAAAAACCAACTGTTGTGGCAAGTTGGCAACAAAAACATGAAGATAACGAGAGGATGCTAAGCTCACAAAGTTTCTCTGACTCTGTGAACCAGTACCTCTCTCTTTGTGAACAGGTACCCTCTCTCTTAATTAGAGACAAAAGCCCAAACCCCTTCCTAATCACCTGAAAATTATGAAATAGAAAATCGTAAGAAATAAGAAGCATCGACTAGATAAAACGGTGCTATCCACATAGCAAGGGGATGAATTTTATCAAATTGGATTTGCTATCTGCAAATCTAATCTCATGAACTTTGGAAACAAGGCATCTACAGGTAATCCAAGAATCCCACAAGCAGCTGCAAATTATTACAATTATCCCATATCCAAAAGACAATCAATACAGAACATCCTCAACATTATTTGTTATGCATCAAACACAAATAGCTCAAAAACTGAAGTACTACATGCTCAAATCATTCCCGCAACAAATTTATATAAATTTTTCCACACAAAAGAGAATTACTTTCCAGGCCCTTCAGCATTGATAAAAGGGGACACTTTAATCTAAACTATAGCAAATAATGGACCAAAAGAATTGGAGAATTCCAGAATGATTACAGTTCTTTAGCAAATCATGCAGCCACAAACCCATTTCAGTTGAACACATTAAATTACCCCAAACTGGAACTTTAAAAAGTACCATTTCCTCCAAAAGGGGATGCCTCTCCTCTAAACCGACGTAAGAACATTAAAAAATATATCAAATTTTAAAGTTATTATAGCTATTCCGACAATTACCCAATAAAAAAATCAACAAACCCATTTCAGATTGGAATTTCAGTTGAACTCATTAAATTACCCAAAACTGGAACTTTAAAAAGAACCATTTCCTTCCAAAAGGGGATGCCTCTCCTCTAAATCGACACAAGAACATTAAAAAAATGTCAAATTGTTTAAGTTATTATAGCTATTCCGACAATTACCCAATAAAAAAAAATCAAAAAACCCATTTTGGATTGCACATAAGATTACCCAAAGGCAAAAACTGGAATTACAACAAGAACCACGTCGGACAAAAGATCTACCAAGAAATACAAATTCATCAATTAAACAAAGCAGACCCATTTTAGATTGTTAGATTAAACAACGATCGGAACCTTCTAATCCCCTATCATAAACAAAAGAAACGAGAAATACGTAAACAGGTTAGGTAAGAAAAGCACCTTGAGAGTTACAAGTGAGGGAAAACAAAAGGTTCGATTTGCAGAAGGAAGAGAGAGAGTGGTCTAGATATCCGAAATCAGATGATTCGGATTTTAGAAATGGGATAGAAGAGAGTTGGATTGATGGACTCTTTGGGCGTGAATAGCCATGAAAGCGCGGAATTACCTTCCTTCCCTCTGGTGGGGGTGGGTGACAGATTAATTAATTTGCCAAGCATACAAAAAGTGTTAAATGGAGCATAGGTGTACTATTTTTATTTTTTTTGGTTTTAACATTGTTTGGTAGCGAGAACAGAAAGTTATCTCGTGTGATTAATGTATCAAAAGTGCAGTTCAAAAAAAAAAAAAAAAAAGAAACCTCAAAGGTGTTTTTTTTTTTTGAAGTAGTAAAATAAAAAGATATCTAGAGCACTGCTACATATCCAGAAAACACACAAAATTTATTCAAAATTTGAAAATCAATGGCACTGATTTAGTTAGAGTGAATCTCGACCATTGATATTCAAATTTTGAGTAGTTTCTGGGTATGTTTTCTAGCCATTTAGACTTTCCCAAATATCTAATGTGGGCAATGGAACAATAGCGCGGACATATATTTGTTGGAAATATCGTTAGAATTTCGGTAAATTTATATAATTGGAGATAACAACACAACAGTATAATATGGTAATACTACAAATATAAAATAAGAGAGATTAGGAAAATTTATATTGATTGAGGCACGCGTACAATGTTTTTCTAAGAGAAGATATGTCTCAACTTGCACCGGGTTGTGTGACATTCCACCTCCCAGATACAATGATCATCCACAAAAACTTTTTGTGCAGCTAAAGCTAAAGCTTTCCACACGAATCAAGAATTGCCGGTATGCTCAAAACATTAAAGTATAAATGAAAATATGTAAAACAAACATAGTTCAAAGATCACTCCTTATATAGGGATGGCAATTTCCCCAAACCCGATTGATACCCACCCCACCCCCTGCAATTTGAAGGCGGATGTTATTCGATTTTCCATCCAATAGGAGCAGGTATAATAGAATTGAAAGAATCCTCAGTTGAAAATGGGGCAGGTATGATTTTGAGATACCGGTCTCCGAATACCCGTACCCGCCCAGTTTCAAATTGTATACATATTTTTTATGAATATTGTATGTATATGCGGACATATAGTAGTATATTAATGTATATGTATGTGTGTATATATATAAGTATGCATATTGGTATAATTTATGTATATTGTTCCAAATTAAAACTATACATGGTTAAGTGTTAAAAAAAAGTTTAATAATGGTAATTTTTAAAAGGGGAGTGATTTCCACACCCCCAAATTGTTAAGCACACCCCTTTTTTGTCTTTTAGTGACACTTTCATGTGTAAAAATGTCACTAAAAGACAAAAAGGGGGTGTGGTTAACAATTTGTGAGATGTGAATATCTATTACCTTTTTGAAATTGTATATAACCTTAGTAGACTATTATTTCTTCGCAACTTTCTATTCTATTTTGTTTTTAATGGTTGTTTTTGTTAATATAGGACACATAAATTAGATCTTATCTTCTCTCTTTTTTTGTTCAATTAGTTCGGATATGAATTTACCTTATCCCCAATGGGAGTCAGGTATGGTGAATTGTCAATTATCCCTTTTAGGTATGGAGGTGGAGATGGGGAAGAACTTCTCAATTGACAATTGGGGCTAGAATAGGAACCCCCGATCCTTACTTGTTGCCATCCCTATACCTATACATGTTAAACATGTGATGTCCTTCTATATCTTTCATCTTTTACGACTCTCATATATAGAGCTATATGGTCAAATACACAAATGAATAGCGTTTAATATATCAATGAATGGGTAGAGAGTTAAAGTATGAGAATTAAGAATATTATAACACTCCATTATGAGATTTGTGTAACCTTCAAATTTCTAAAATTGTGTTATCTTGGGGGTGGAATGTACAACTCGTTACAAGCGGGGATATATCTTCTCTCAGAAGGTCTCTTAGAAGAGCGCTTTACTTAGATTGTTGGAAATATTTGGGATGACTAATTTTTCCAATAACAGAAACTACTTTTTAAGAAACCTCCATAGAAATTCAAACCAATCGTTTGTGAAAAATAATAACAGTTTTTGCTTTTCAATTAAGAAATAGCCGTGTCACCAATTTACCGATTCATCACACTCACTCACTGAATGAAACTTTCAAGCACAAGTAATTATAAACTACTCATGATTGATAGGGAGAATAATTAATAACTTCATCAGTTACATCTTTTGACCACCTTTACCCAAAATTAGTTCTATAAATATTTGGGACCTTGTAGTTAGACCAATGAAATCAAAACCTGTGTTACACATAGAAAATTACCGGATATGAATTTTTATCATGTTAATGAACTGTTCCATCCCTTCTTTTTTTCTTTTTTTCTTTTTCGAAACATACAATTTACCTAAAACCATGAGATTATACGTGTATTTCATCAAACTAAATTAAGTGTAACATCAATTGTAATTGCAACCAATTCATAAACATTCATCATATAATAATCACCCTACTTCCACAAAAGGCTAAGATTTTCAATAAAAATAACATGCGTATAAAATTTCAATATTTAAAAGAGAGAGACCTATGCACGTATTTTTTTTTTTTCCTTTTCCAAATCACAAACTTAAAATATACCAGGAAACAAAACCTTAAGTTTTCCAAATATCCAATTCTCCTTTCGACAAAAAGTAGAAAATCATTTCTTGCTTGTTACCTACCTTGAAGATAGGAAAGGAAAATCTCTTTCCTAACATATATCCATTATAGCACTGGAATCAAATATATATGTGAGAAATTTAAATGTTCATAGCAGTAAAAATTCAGTATGTGTCATTGATATTGGAGTCCAAGTCAAGTTAACGTGGCACCCAAAAGTTCTCCAATTTTTACCGAAAATTCAAACATATATCATCTCTTAATTAGATTGTTGGAAATATTCGTTAGAATTTCTGTAAATTTATATAATTGGAGATAACTACACAATTAATATGGTAATACTACAAATGGGTGTGTTTGGAACTTGAGAAAAGTGAGGAAAAAGAAAGGAAAGTTAAAATCTTTCTCTTCTCTTCTCTTGTTTGGGGAGAGAGAAGAGAGAAAATAAAAAATCTAAGTATTATGAATAGTGTAATTTTCCTCCCACTTTTCTCTCACTTTCCTCTTATTTTATTTTCTCTCATTTTTCTTTCCCTTCCATATGTTCCAAACAAACCAAATTAAGAGATATTAGGAAAACTTATATTGATCTAGGCACGCGTAAAGTGCTTTGCTAAGAGAAGATATGTGCCCGCTTGCCCCGAGTTGTGTGACATTCCACCCCCAAGATACAACGATCATCCACGGAAGTGTAGCTAAAACTTTACACACGAATGAAGAATCGTCCGTATGCTTAAATCATTCAAGAATAGATGAAACTATGTGAAACAAACATAGTTCAAAGATCACTCCCATACATGTTAAATATGTGCTGTCCTTCTATGGCTTTATTTGGTTAAATTGGGAAAAATAGTTTATTGGTTTATTTGGTTTTGTCCTTATTCAAATTTTTTTTGCATTTGTTAGTTTTCGGTCGATTTTTTGAGGTTTCTTAACTTGTCTCGACGAGAGGAATCTAAAAAGTATAAAATTATTAATTAAATTTAAAATTTTGTGAATAAAGATAAAAATAAACCAAAAGACCTTGGTACTCTCCTTCGATTCAAATCAGTCTCCAAATACTGGTACTCTCTCATCCAAAACCCTAGCTTCATCTCTCTCCACCCCACCCGTGCCAAACCCTATTACTGCATCTCCCTTGTACGAACTGTCGACAATCACCCCTTCGAATGCTCCATGTATTTAGACCCCAAAGAAACTTGGTTCGAAGATATAGATTTATCTTTCGCCACACCCCACCCTGACGAGACTTTCAGACTCCGAGGCTCTTGTAACGGCCTCATGTGTCTCTCCTTTCGATCCACAATCATGATATGCAACCCTGCAACGAGAGAATTCAGGGTACTCCCTCAACCCCCTTATCACACATTGGATACTACCTATGTAGGGTTTTTGACGTGGGTATTTGTCATAAAATTCAAATTTACAGCGTGAGTTCAGATTTGTGGAAAGAAATGGTTGCTACGGTGCCCCACAATGTCTTCCCACTGCATCATCCTTCAATTTTATTGGATGGGTTTTTCTACTGGTTAAGTTATGATTGTTCTTCTAGTGCGTGTGTAATTGATACCTTGAACATGGTTGAAGGATTGTTCCTACGAAGGTCTTTGCCCATCGGTGTTGGCTCTCATTCCCACCCTAATCTTTGTCTTCTGAATGATTCCCTTGCCCTTATTGCCCCAAAGTATGACGGCGAGCTAGGAGAAACGTGCTTTGAAGTATGGTTAATGTCCGAATACGGAGTTGAGTGTTGGACTAAAAAGTGCACTACTGGGTCCCTCTTAGGAAATCAACGTGCATTTGGGTTTTGGCCGACTAATGAGGTTCTCTTGACGGGGTGCGTAAATGGGCCTCTTGTGTCGTTCAACCATAGTACACGGGACATAAAAGAATACCAACAGATATGCAATTTGCCGGGACGAACGTGTTTAATGCTAGTTTTCCCATACTCAGAGAGCTTAGTGTCTGTCAAGAGACGAGTTAACTTAGCTTAATCAGCATGGTACTGCGTTTAAACATTTCTGTACAAGAAGGGGAAGGTTTTTAAGGAGTACTACCAATCAACTTTTGAAAGTTCTTGATAGTCTTCTAGTCGATCACTGTGGAACTAGAAGGCAGTTTGTTCAGGTTTGTAAATTTGTTGGAAAGTGTGAGAGGATCCATTGTCTGGGACAATGGATATATAACCATTTTCTATATTTCTTGTCTTTACTTATGTTTCTTCCAATTTACATAGCTGTGGGCTTCATAGTACCACTGAACCTTGGTTTCAACTTATGTTGGGAAGGAAATGCATTTTAGTTAAAACTCTAGTTGTTTTGAGTGCCCGCCTATGTATTTTGTATGGACATTCATGGATTGATCACGAATCGAAATATGGTTTGAGCCCTTGTGTGGCTTGAACTTGTATTGAATTTAGTTAATATCAATTTTGTTACATTTGCTGATTTTTTTTATGATCATCAATTGAAGTGAGCTATTTTCTCAATTCTTGTTGTAGCAATTCCAACCACTGAGTGTAATCTTGTAAGATTTGCTACACTTTAATTACATGAAATGTTAAGGTGTACCCTTTTTTGTTGCTATTTTGATTGCTATATAATTATGTTCTGCCAAGTCGCTCTAGCAATCGTCTTATTATGGCGCCTTTCTTTTTATATGTTCAATGAGGTATGGTTGATTTGGAGAAAGCAAAACCATAGGACTTTCGTTGCGGCAGGGTGGAGCAGATCGTGTATGTGATATGGGTTTTTTTATCTGTATTTCCCCTTCTTTCTTGGTTCTACAGAGGCATATTGTAAGAGAAGTGGCTTCAAAAAATATGAGCCTTTACAAAATTTTGGTCGTTATGCCCTTCTGTGTTAGGAAGATAGAAAGCGGTTAAGCGCTCGTGTATATCTTTGGCTTTTTTTATGTTTTAGGCTTTCTTGTTGCTTTTATTGTGTTTTAGAAGTTTTTGTTTTTTATTATTAATTTCGTTTCTCCGTGAGCACAGGCTGCATTCCCTTGAAGCCATTTTTGACCATGAGATAAAAAGCATGATCAATCGACCAGTCAATCCATCTAGTTAGAAAAATTAGTTGATACAAGCACATGCTTATATTTCTTTATATGTACCCCGATTAAGTGTTCGCCCATCGTAAGTAATCTTGTAGATCAGCAGAACGCTGTAATTCTGCCAGTATCTGGATCGATTTTTTAGTGAACCTTCTTCGAAACACATCATATGCATTGCGTAAGAGAAGCGGTGCGCTTGATATACCTAGTATCTATGGTATGGTATACAAAACTTTCCATTATCAATGGCAAAAAATGGGGCCATTCTTGGGAATAGAGGAGCCTAAATAGTTCCTTTTTTGTTTTTCTGCATGTACTTCTAGCTTTGATCAGATTGGGGATTTTAACACACATTTTTCGATATTCAAAGAGCTTAGTGTCTGTCAAGAAACGAGTTGATTTAGCTTAATCAGCATGGTACTGCATTTGCACATTTCTGAACAAGAAGGGGAAGGTTTTAGGCGTACCAATAAGCTTCTGTAAGTTCTTGATAGTCTTCTGCTCAAGCACCGTGGAACTAGAAAGCAGTATATTCAGGTTAGCATATTTTTTGGGAAGTGTGAACTGTGAAAGGATCAAATTTCCAGGTCTTGGATTTTTCTTATTCGTAATTAACATTGACCTTTTCATGCTCGAGGCCTCCTTGTCCTGCTTTTCTATTGTTTTCTCCTTTTTTTTTTTTTTTTTACTTTAACTTAAACTTTCCCCTTACATACAGGTTTTATTCTCTTGATTCCTTTTACTTGTTTATTAAAGACTAGACTGGAAGTATGTTTAAGTGGTTGCTCATTCACAAGACAATTTGACCCTAAGCAATAGATGAAGTTTGCCTGGAGTATGTGGATTTGGTTTGCCATTTGAAACTGTATGAGCAAATCAAACAAGAGGGGTTATTATCCTCTTCACTATTCCTCTTTACTACCAATCCCAATCTCAATCCCCTGTTCTACGAATCCCCTAGAAACTACAACCGACATCAAACGAGCCCTAACGGAAATAAAGAGTACACATTTTAGTCTCATAATATTTGGACTTGGGCTTAGGCTTGTTTGGGCTTTGCTAATTGGGCCAGTAAGCTTACTTGCTCCTAGAATATGCTGGGAGTTGGAAGGTCTAAAGCTCCTGCTTGGTTTCGAAACACTAGATACAACCTTTCGGGCTCCAGAATTGATTATACACATAGTGGCCAAAGTCATGGCTTGCAACTGAGAGATGACCACTTGATGCGTACATGTTAGCCTCTTCTTGGTTACAATGTTCTAAAAATCGCTAGGTGCTAGTCGGGCATAAAATGTAATCTAGGTGTTGGACCTCCGGATAGCTCCTAGGTGGGGGGCTTTAGAACACTGCATAGTCTGTATTTCGTACAGCCAGAATGGGTAAAACACACCAGAATGATAGTTTTACCTTCAGTTTTGTTCTAAACATAGAACTTCAGTTTCTGTCCTGTTCAAGTTTTTGTTGTGATTTGCAGTTTTGTTCTTCTGGTGACACAAAGTGCGATTGCAGTTCTATTTGCTGGGGCAGTTTTATTATGTGTTGTCGCTAGACTGCATGCATCCCCCGTAGACATATGTTGGGGCGAACCTTGAGCACCACCTGAGAAGTGGCAAAATTGTTTTACGAACATTGCGGTCCTCAATTTGGTCAACTGATTTCTGTTATTGATCAGATTGTTTGTCTAGTTCACTCCTAATATTTCTACATATACTGCGATTTCAGGATTATAAGTGGCAAAGTTTCGCGAATGTTCAGTTCTGTTATTTAATTGTCTGCTATTGGTGAAATTTCGGTAGCTTTTTGTGCTGTAGTCTCTGTAATGGATCAGTGGAATTTACTATACGTTTCATGAAATTTTGATTCTATCTGAGACTTATTTTCTACCAGTTTGATCGTTCTTAGTTTATTCAGTGTATTCTCTCTCTCTATCTGAGAGAGAGAGAGAGAGAGAGAGTGTGGTCTGAATCACACACCTCCAGCTCTCGACTCTTTCAACATCATATCCCATCATTACCTGCACAATCCCAACACAGTTTTTTATTCCGTGTCGAATTCCTTCACTTTCGATCAGAACGATAATGAAAACAATTTCTCTGAAATTCAGTCGGAGTATCTGAACTCGAAGAACAAAGTAAATGTCATTGGATTTCCCTGACCATTCTGTGGTCTTGAATCCAGTTGATTTCGAGAGTTTCGATTTCAATGACTTTGGGTTGAAGCCTGATCAAGTAGTTGATCTTACCACGCCAAAAAAATTCAATGAATAACAAAATTTCTACTTTAATCAACAAATCCAATACAAACTTACCTACATAAAAAAACTCAATCGGGAGCATTTACACAATCAAACACAAGTCACAAGATAATGAAGCTTTGTAGATAGTTCTGAATATCAGCCTATAGTAGAAGCGATTTGAAGTTGGTCGTTTTGCGATGTGGGTATTTTGTGGAGAAATTGAACCTCCCTCTCTCTTTTGACCCACTACTCTCTCTCTCTCTCTCTCTCTCTCTCTCTCTCTCTCTCTCTCTCTCAACAATGCTTGCTCTCTCCCCATCTATCTAACCAGAGATGGGGCTTACCGGAGATGTGGGTCACTGGAGTGGGGAAGGGGAATGGGATTCCAGGTACAGTAGAGAAAGAGATTAGGTGTGAAGAAAAAGAGTGGAAGAGAGAGCACACACATAAGCTTCTGATCTCAGCCCTTGATTTCAAGTCAAGGGCTAAGATGGAGCGTAAAAACTTGTGTCTCCGGAACCGATCCCTTTAATCATATCATATAATTTCCCGAGTTTTCTATCTCGTCCACTTTTCAGACTTACGTTTTCATTTTTTAATTGTCATCCCTGTGATTATCAAGTACGAATAGTAAAATTATAAATATTGTAGATACTTGACCCACCTGCCACTTAATGTAGACTCCTCTGAATGAATTCCTAAGGTGATTTGCATTACGCACCCCTCATTATTGGAATAACGGTTAGAATCCTTTTAAATCTAGAAAACAGCTTCTGATTACATGCAAAGAAAATGCATAAAGATATTAAAAAAAACGTCAAAATTTTTATTAGGGCAGTAAAAACAATTCATATATAATAAGAAAAATTACAGAGAAATAAAAGGAAGCATAGGAAACCCATATCATAAGAACCAACAAATTCAACTTTCGAATCAAGAATTACTTTCAAATGAAATATCGAGAAAACCAGTAGAGTTATCCAGAAAGCAGTTAGTCGGAAAAGCTCCATCAAAAACCAGAAACTGCAATATTCTTTTCACAATATCATAAAAAAATTATCCCATATGAAGATGATCAATAAATACTGCTCTTATTTCAATGACAATTATAAAAACAGGCATTCATATGTAAGTACTTGATGTTCATGGAAAATATATCGGACCAGACCACCCGGTAGAGCAGATGGTGGGGTGTTGATTGAGAGGACAATCAATTATCGCAAGAGAAGACGAGTCGTAACATAATCGGACTTCCCAGAGTATCCGCAATGATCTGTCCCAAAGACACGCCAACTCCGGCCACTTTGTTGTGTGAGATTTTATGGCTTGCTCAAATGCTAACAACGAGGCGGAAGCGCCTCGTGTTATGTTAGCCGCCCGTAGTGAAAACAAGATGTTGTGCTTGTCATTCAAGTCTGCTGCCAAGGTGAGGTACGCCATTTGGTTATAAGTTGTCTCCGAGCACCCACCATGATGGTCCCATTCATGTTCCCAAAAATTTTGGTTTAGTTTCGTTCCCCTTTGGACATTGGGCCAGCTTTTTTGAAGCCTACCGAGGAGGGCACCCTACGAAAGTAAAGCAAATTAGTGTAACTTGGCGTTCGAAAGAAAAAACATACTATTGAAACTCTCCTTTCCCTCTCTTCTTCTCTTTCCTTTTTTTTTTTTTTTTAACAGCCTTCTTCTCTTTCCACTACAATAGAGTTTTAGAGCATCCACATTTTACATTCTAAAATATTTGTTATATGACAACACTTTACGCCCTTGGGGTTTAGTATACACAAAATTAAATTGGAAAATTCTAAAATTAGTTCATTGGACTGACATTAAGGTTTAAAAAGTGTATTAAGATGTGTAAAAAGTGTACATATAGGAAAGTGTGAAAATGTATAAGAAAGTGAAATACATTGGAACTTGTGTTATTTTTTGTTTTCTTGTTATCTTATTGTTAATGGGCTGACAATAGAAAATTCCAATTAAGTTACTATATTTTTATAATTGAATAAATTATAAGCAAAATGAAATATTACGTATGTATACATACTTATATGTTACGGTTTTTTAATTTTTGAAGCTCTGAAAAGACCATTAATCCACAGATCTGGACCAAAATGTATCACGTATGGTTCGGTTTGGTTTGTTTTTGCGGTTTATCGGATTTTTTTGTGTAGACACGTCCTATCCAAAATGATGATGATTCTGACTTGTTCACTGCATTCTCATCTTGGAAGAAATTAAAGTCAAAACAATTTCCATTAAAATTTTTATGTCAAATAAAAATTTAGCAGTTTGTATGCGTACCGTAACGGAAGTGCAAGGGGCCTGCGCTTTGCATGGAAGCTGCGCAGAGGTTGTGAAGTTATGGGGCCACAACCCGTTAATTGTAAAATTCAGAGGACTTGGGGTGTACGCTGGATATTTGAAGGCAGGAGGCCATTGGATGGATAACTTGAAAAAATCGAAGCTGGCTGTGGCAATGGGTAGAACAACAACGAGGAGTGTAGCAATGCTCGGGAGCCACCCAGAATTTCTTACGACTGACATTCTGCCTTGTCTCTGATGAAGATAATTTCGGTTTTTATCGATCGGATTCGATATTTCATGCAATTAGCCACGAAGTTCAGCTTCACACAAGTCGGACAAAATGGGCAGGACATGCGCATGATTATAGTACTTTTACCAAATTTCACCTAATCTACTCACACCTTTTGGCGTTCCCCTTCATTCAATTTTCACTTATTTTGTAATGATCCGGAATTTCAACTTTTTTCCCCGAATAAAATATTTTTATTTCAAATACTCCACTGTTAGTTTCTAATTACACTTGGGACTCTAGATTTACCTAAACCTACACTAAGGACCCTTATACATTTAAAACCCTAGCAATTACAAGCTCTCCCTCTGTTTCCCATTACAACAAAATAGAGCTTTTGGGACTGTTTTCGTAAAGTTGCCTCATGAGAAAGAAATAGAGGACTCTGCCATCCTCATCCAGATCATCTGTTTCGTGCATCAACAGCTCAGATCTCACTTCACCTAAGTGTACATGAGTTGTCCATTACTTGATGCAATCCGAGCCGTTAATGCGCGAAATAGACTGTGCGGATGGGGTTTTACAGGGCCTTCTGATCCCCTTGAACAGCACGCTCCCGAGTTCTATGAGGAACTTAACAGGGCAGAGCATTTCTAAATGCCGCAACACATCAGGCTGGTGGGGCAGCAAATTTTTTTTTAAGTCATTCGTCATTCCTAATCTATTATATCAAGGGAGGCGAGAATAAGACTTGATCCCGTAATGTAGTGTGGGCATGATAGGGCAATCCTGAACTTCGACAATGAACACTTCATATGCAACTATTGCCGACTAACTGCTTCTAGTCTTCCTGGTTGTTACCCTCTTCCTTCTAGCTACAAATTTAACCATTTCAAAAAGGATGGAAATGTAAAACCTCAACATCGAACAAGTACGCATACAATTTAGAGAATTACCTCATCCTCATTTTGCAATAAGGGTGAAAAAAAAGACCTTAACATCTCAGAAATAAGCAAGGAAAAAACAATCCACAGAGCCTCTTAGAGATTCTCTTCTTTAATTGATCTAATGAAGCAAAAGGCCGATTTGACCCTAAAAGCTATACTTTCATTGAACATCTTGAACCCAGCAAACACTACAGAAACTATCAACCACCATGAACTAGGACACCTAACCACCAACCACCATGAACTAGGACACCTAACCACCAACCACACAACCGCAATCTCAGACTTCAATTTGCAAATTGTAAGTTTGTAACCAAATAAACTAGCCCAATGGTAACTGAATGTCCTTTTTAGCACAGGAAATAATTTCCTACTCCATATACAAACTGTCATCAACTCATCTACTAGTCATTGTTACCGTGCATTTGAAAAACATTTTCCTTGGGATTGAAGTGACAGAAAATAGTACTTAAAAATCCCTATGATGATGTCAGCTACACGCCTCAAGGAGGAACAATACAAGCGTCATACACAATTATACAGGCAAAAGTGGACCCCTAAATAATTACCAAAGATGCAGCTTGAAAACCTCAAAGAAACACAAAAAACAATGTAAATCAAAGCGAACAAAATGCATTGCTACAGAACTTACACGTCTATGCATATTGACCCAACAAGAAGCTGCTCCAATCTGTTTGGGACACAACATGGGTCTATTTCCTGTTTATATTTGTTATCTTTTCTTTTATATAACTGGATCCATTTCTTTGGTGTATTCCTCATGAATTTGTTTCCAGTTTACTTCTTCGCCCATCGAAACAGTTATAGTTTAGCTACACAGGTTTTTAAACTGCGGTATCAAGTTACGTAACCTATAGATCTCAATGAATATCGAACTTGCAACATACCAATATCGGAGGTCCAAAATTTCAACACACAACGGTCGATCACATAAGGACAACGATATCGAAAGGCTCAGACTCATAATAAGCTAAACAATCTGTTTGATTTTTGTGGATTGAAACTATATCACACACAAATATCCTAAAACAAATGATATTCTGCTAAATGTTCCTTGAAAGATCTTTCATAAGCTAAAAACTCATGCACAAGAAAAAGAAAAAAGAAAAATAGAAAAAGGCACGATGTCACGAACAATAATACTCTTCTAAGCGCGAGATGACGAGATTTCATATAGTTCACTTCTTTTGTTTTCTTGCAAAAGACAATCCCATCCCATATTATAAAAACAAAGTCAGGAAGCCCATATAGAGATGTTGGCTTTGTTCAGATGGCTTCTCAACCATTTTCCACAAAAGTTTTGTGGGGTCTACCCTACCCATTGTCTAATATTGTGCAGACTTGACCCAAACTTGGTTATTTTAAAATTCGAAATACTCAGAGACCAGGCCCCACTAGCCCCTCACCCATTGTCTGACATTGTGCAGACTTGACGCAAATTTGTTTATTTTAAAATTTGAAATACTCACAAACCAGGCCCCACTGGCCCCTCACCCATTGTCTGACATTGGGCAGACTTGACGCAAATTTGTTTATTTTAAAATTTGAAATACTCACAAACCAGGCCCCACTGGCCTCTCACTCCAAAACATGATTGGCTGCTTTGTTTGACACAGACTGGTGAGGTTTGGTCCCACTTTGTTTGACACGGACTGGTGAGGTTTGGGGCCCACTGCAGATGTGATTGGGTTATTTATTATGTATTCGTATTGGTACAAATGTGATTGGGTTTATTATGTACAGATGTGATTTTGGGTAGACCCCGCAAAACTTTTTTCCAAAATGACTAAGAAGCCATCCGAACAAAGCCGTTATTTCTCTCGTCTGATTATTACACCTAACACCACTACATTTAATTAATCTCCTGTATACAGAGCACCCTGGATAGTTGTCATATTCACATATTCCACACTGAATAACAATCAATCGAGGGAAAATCAGAAAGAACTAAATACTCAAAAAATTGATCAACTAACATAAAAAAGCAAAATAACTCGCCAAAAAATCACCACACAGATTGTAATTGGCGTAAAGTCAATACATACCGAACCCAAAAACCTGCAAAAGCTATGCGTCCTATGAACTTCCATCATTCCTGCAAAAGGAGCAATCTGTCAAATCTATGCTAATGAATTGTCAAGTGGACATCATTTAGATAGGTGTAGACAATACAAGTCTTGGCCTATTGGAAATAGGATATGAAAAGGACCGCACATGCTTGAGAGATGAAAACCAACCCTACAAGTCTACCTCTACCCTATCAGCATAAAGCAATTCCATGTCAATCCGTAACACCAAAACATGTCGTGGGGCACTATTCAAAACCCAAGAACATTGTGAAGTTCAGCCACAAAACTCCCCATACTAACAGGTAACAAGCACTAACATCTTCCCCTACCTTCAATCCAACCCCAACCAATCCAAAATGTAACTGCTTTCCAGGCCCATAAAACCAAAAGTTCTTAGAAGCTTCAGCAAGTTTGAAAACCAATTCAATTTTGCGTAAGCTTTGTCTAAAAAACCTTAAAAACATCTTTGTTTTTGGCAGCATTTTACGCCCAAAAAAATGAGAATCGAGTCTTCAGATATTCCAAATATTACAGAGTGTCTTTTACTCGTACTTCACCAACATCATATATCAAAGAAGCCCGACAAATTTTTCTCTTAAATACATCTACCCAATCTACAATACCTAAATATGTGCTGAATTAGATATGGTTGATACAAATAAAATAAAATAAAATTTAAAAATGACGAAAGCAGTAACAGGGTAAGATGTCTGCTTACATTACCACAGCATCGAGGATCTGGTCTGGCATCGGAATAGCATAAGCCTTAGAAGACTTAACAGTGGCATCCAAGCATACATCTTTACCCACTTGGACGACAGCATCAGAGATACTAAACTGGACGCAATGCAGCAGGGCAGATTGGTGTTGAACAGAGAAATACTCAACGCAGAGCAAAGAGAACACATTGTCAGCAACATGATGCACTGCTGGACAAAATATATTATTGGGTGGCACCAAGGAGTCAAGGGGAATAACCTTGCCCAGGTCCTTTATACACCCTGAGTAGGAGCATTTCGTGATCAAGTCATATGCATGAAGCTTGCCGTAATTAAACCAGAACAACGTGGTGTTGACTGCCACCGGAATCATATCGCACGGAATGGCTGAATCCATCTTATTATCCCAACGATCCCAGTGACCGTCCTCCACATAATAAGTGTAAAAAAAATCATCGGCACATGAACCAACTAGAAATTTTCCACGGGAAGGACCAGTTAAAGCAACGGCAAATAAACCAAACGCTGTAGGCAATTGTGGAGGTGGAGAGAGAAAAGTCCACCTGCCTGATTTAGTGTCGTATACTTCAGCCCACTGTCTCGCTTTCCAATCGTCCTCAAGCCCACTGAACACAAAGATCTTACTGCCGACCACCACTGTCGGAGGTAAGAACCTACCATTGTGCATCGAAGCGCGTCTCTTCCAGGAGGATTTTGTGGGAATACGGCTGCTGGTGTCGAAACAATGGAGCGAGCGCACCTTACGATAGCTCTTAGAATCGAAGGCGGGATTACCGCCCATACAATACAGCTTGTTGTCCACCGCAGCAAAGCCTCCGTACAAAGGGACAATCGCCGCCTTTATGGGAGTGATAACCTTTACAGAGCCGTCGTCTTCTACTCCAGAGACATCGTGATTTAAGGCCACGGGATAGAATTCCATCTCGTAGTCTACTCGTCCTTCTTCAGAGACAGATCGCACATACGCAGTTTTCTGAGGCGATCGGGAGGCTGACGGCGAAGGGGATGCTGAAAACATGATTGATTCACGGAAGAATGCTGGGAGTCGATTCGCTGATCACCAACCTTTGTGTTGTGTTTGTTTTCCTCTCTAGGGTTTCTCACCGACCTATAGTAGAAGCGATTTGGGCCTTGTTTGGGAAGGTTCTCAAGAACCGGTTTCCAACATCATTATTCAATTATTACTATTATTTTTAAATATTATTCTTATTTTTCTCTCTATCTCTTTCTAATCATTAATACCTATTTTTTAATTATTACCCCTATTTCTCCCTCTAATCATTACAAAAACCAAAACCCAAAACCAAACCAAACACAACCTTGAAGTTGGTCGTTTTGCGATGTGAGGGCCTTTTAAAGTGCCTCCAAATGGTGGGCATTATAGGGCACTTTATTGGAATGCATAAAACGATGTCACTTCAGCTCCGTTTAGTTGTCAAGCATGTTGTGCACGGAAGTAAATTCTGGAAAAATTGAATTGAAGTGAATTAAAGGAAAATAAAATCTATTTTCCTTTGAGTGTTCATTTCACATAAGAATTATGTAGGAAAACTAAAATTTAGTTGTTCAGTTGCCATGAAAAGAAACTTGTGGGAATCTTATTTCAATAATTATTTTGAATAAAAGTTATTTTGGGAGCTGTTTATCTGGGCAAAAAAATAAATTCATATGAATTGCTACCTTTGAATTATCAGGTTACTCTAAAATCAGTGATTAAAAGAAGAGAAATATTTAGTTCTATGATTAAACCAGTTGGCCTTTTTTTTTATTCTATTCAAATTTTTTTCTTATCTATTTGTTTCACATCAAATTTTTGTGCATTATTAGGTCGTTCAGATGAAAGAAATCGAAAAAAAAAAAATAATGATCAAAACTCAAAAAAAAAATTTGATAGAGATAAAAATAAAAAAATTAATACTTATCTTTGTCTTTACTCAAAGAATTTTGAATTTTGATCATAATTTTTTCATTTTCGATTTCTCTCATCTAGACAAACAATTAGTCAACAAAAAATTGACGCAAACTGACAAATGCAATTAAAATATGAAGAAAAAAAATCAAATTTCCGGCTTATTTGGATGCTTAAAAGATAAATAGATAAGATAGAATAAAACCAATTTTGACCAATGGTAATTAATTGGTTGGTACAAATAAAACAAAAAGACTGATGACAATATAAAAACACACATCCGTAAAACCAACATATTGATTATGTTGCCTTTATTTATAGCAAAAAACAAAACAAAATGGATAATTGTACGATATAAGAGACATAAAGGAGTGAAGGAGAACGTTGGCGGAAAAAACTTAAGAATGAAGGAAGGATTGAACTTTCCCACCGATGCTAAATTCCATATATTTTGCAAAACCTATTTTAAGGGAAAAAAAGTCCGGGTGGAAAAATCAATTTCCAGGATTCTATCATTTTCTTGGTAACTAAACACTCAAAAATATGTGGGAAGGCTGAGGTCTAGTTCGTTTTGGTTTTCAAGAACTGGTTTTCTCAATTATTATTTAATTATTACACTTATTTTTATTTTTTATTTTTCTCTCTATCTCTCTCCTATCATTAATACTTATTTTTTAATTATTATCTATATTTCTCTCTCTAATCATTACAAAAATCAAAATTCAAAATCTAAACCAAACACAACCTTACTTTCCCATCCTTTCTCATATATTCTTGACAACTGAACGATGCCTTCCGTTCGTAATGATGGGGCAAATTTTACTAAAATTTCAAAGAGTCATCCTCGCACTAAATCTTCCACGTGCGCTCTTTCACTCATTTTCCCGAAGCTAATTACTGCACGATTGCAATTTCCGGCCCATCTCTCTCTCTCTCTCTCTCCTGCCTCGCCCTCTGCCGTCTAATCTAATTAACCTTGAGCCTATTCGATGCATGAGACAAAAGATAAAAAAGTTCACATTGAAAATTTTCATTGTTAATTACATTATCATTGTAAATTGAACGGACATAATGCTAGTTCTTCTATATATATGGATATGGATTAAAATCCCACCGGCATGGAGTAATCACCTCCGCGGCATCAGTGTCATCATGTTGTTCAAATAATAATAATAATAATTCAAATCCGGAGGTGCTGTTAAAAACAAAAATCCGAAGTTCTATATATTGGAACAAAAAAATCCGCAAACAAATATCGAAATAGATACAGATAATTAAAATTAGCCAAAGAGAAAAGAAAAAAAAGTGTAGATAGTTTGGGGATGAAAATTGCTTTTGAACAAATAAAAATGAACTTGGTATAACAATATTCGAACGAATTATCGAAGAAAAAAAAACGTCGCCAAAATTGATCCTCAACACTTTGTGAATTGCATGGGTTGATTGTTACGATCTTAATGTCCCACATTGACTAAGTATGGGTTTGGTCTTGTACATATAAGCTCTTGAGCACCCTCTCATTGTAAGCTAGTTTTTAAGGGTGAGTTCTACCCATGAGTTTGTATCATTAGTATCAAAGCTAGCCACCACGTTGCAATTCGACCCACGGAGGGGGCGACCTATAGGCTGGATTAAAATATCTAAAAAGTATTGAATATTGTTAAGTGAGTGTAGCCGCCAAAAAAAGAAAGGGCTAACATTGGGTCAGTGTCGATAGAGTGAACTGTCGTGGACGTTGCTTGCGGAGCGTGGTGGTATGTTACGATCCTAATGTCCCATATTGACTAAGTATGGGCTAAGTCTAGTGCATATAAGCTCTTAGACACCCTCTCCTTATAAGTCAGTTTTCAAGCGTGAGTTCTACCCATGAGTTTGTATCATATGTTACATCCTAGCTTTTTTAGTGAATAATTCTTTTTTTCCCAATAATTCTTTTCCGTAATTCTGTTTTGTCTCTTAAAGAGAAGAGGTGGACTTGGCGGGAAAAGTGGACAGATCAACATGTCTTTGTCAAAAGACCAAAACTAATGACTAGGATTCAATCAAACCACACAAATAAGTAACTTTTGTGAACTTTTAAAAGTTATCCAGTGGTGTTACAACCAAATTTAGGGAGTTTATTTATGAATTTTTCAAAAATTTCAATATAAGAATAGTATTTTTTTTTTCCGTGGAATTGGCTGACCCCCTCTCCATAATGTGGACCCCTGATGCCTGGTGACGTTCTTGATAGAATTTGTTAGCATTATGCCTCTACTTATCATTGTTCTCTAATGGATCTTCTTCAACGTTTGCAGAAACCTGAAGGAATTATAGCACTGCTCCATGATGCCTGGTGACGTTACAAACATTGCATCGACAATACCAATGGTAAGCTCCTTTCATTTAAGTGTGTCATGGTTCAAGATCATCTCTCTAAGTGTGTATCATGGTTCGTAGCTAAGATTCCCTTTTTCTTATTAGCATTTCCTTGCAGTCCATCCCTGTTAGAAAGCTGCCATTAGTTTGAAGATCCCTATTAGGAAAATGTCAATTGTTTGAATGTTATTTGCGTGGGATAATTATTTTTTGCATGGCAATTTTTTTTTTTATTTATTAATCATTGAAAAATATACAATGACAAAGGAACAAGGAGACAACATCATATTCAAAGAATAATCATATGCCTAATTCGAGACCCAAACCAATTGGCAAGGAGTCAATCAAAGACACCCGATGAGCCGAAGCCCGCACCTAAGTCCACACCATATGGGCCAACAACACCCAGAATAATACAGTTAAGCACAAGAATCCCCAAAAGAACCACGCCACCGTCGCCACCATTGCACAGACGCCTGAGAAGGGACAAGCGAAGCCACACCACAATGGAACCCGGGGAACAAGCCCCTACTGCTGAACCGGATGACGGCTTGACCGCCCCACCACAGTAGCCTGCCCAACAGCAACAATGAGCGTGCACGAATCGCAATCATCAGACCGCCACCAAGTGATCGACTCGTTTGATCTTATTAGGATACTATTCTTTGTTGTTTTCTTTTCTTAGGTTAGAACTTTCAATTGCCTTTTGTGTTAGTAATTTTCAAATGAATCTAATATGGCTGATATTTAATATGGTTCTCTCGCTGATAAATGCTAGGCGGGAAATTATGTTTACTTCAAGATCAAGCATAGTAAATCTAACTGAAAAATCATTCGGAGAGGGCGGATCACTTGTACGGATCCATCTACTTAAGAGTTAATTGGAACCTTAGTACAAGACTAGAGGTTTTACAATTTCATCCTACGTTATTTTCAATCAGGTATCGCGGGATGATAATGATGCATTTTGAGCACTAGATTATGAAGATCACGGAGGGATTGCTGGTGTTTGGAGTCTGCAGAGGACAAATAGCAGACACATTTTATGTCCAGTGGATGGTGATGTTTTATTTTGCATTTCTTTTGGCACTCTACGTTGTCCCTTGGTATTTTTCATGGTTACCGTGTACAATATCTATTGTGAGTTCAAGTAGATATCAGATACTATATTTTATGACAATTTTGGGAAATTGGCTTGACAATGATTATTATTGATTTGTGGTCGCTGTTAAATGATTTCTAGATGGTTACAAGTTAATTTAGGGAAGTGGTGTACTGGAATGGGAAAATACTAGTGCCGTGTAAAGAAGGAATTTATCTAGGAAATGGCTACAATACACACCCCTTATTTGGGTGTACCATATGCACCTATTGTATGGTCTAGATTGTGCCACCTCATCGACAATCGTAACATTTTTTAGTTTTTCGTAACTTTTCAGCAATATGATTCGTAACATTTTCTATGATTCATTACATTTTGGTGTATCTCGTAACTTTTACAAAAAAAATTCGTAACCTTTACAAAAAATTCGTAACTTTTCCAAAAAATTCGTAACTTTTCGCAAAAAATCGTAACTTTTTCAGGGGCAAATAAGGGGTGTGTATTGTAGCCTTTTCCATTTATCTATGCCAAATAAGGGTTTAAGAGCATCCACAGTAGGCTCCCTGAAAATAGTTCATAAGTTAACTCCTAAGGAGGTGTACACATAAGCTTAATTGGGGTCCATTTTCCACTCCTAGAGATTACTAAATTTAGAGAGCATATGTTCACTCAATGGGTTAACAAAAGGATTTTCTATTTTCAAATGAAATCATTTATCTTTTGAAAATTTCATATTTAAAAAAAGATTAAAAAGGCTTGGTTCCACTTGGAGCTAGCCAGAGGTTACCTAAATTTAGCTAATGGGTTAGGAGCCATGTTTATGAGCCACTTTTGGGAGCTTGTATTGAGAGTCTATTGAAAACCATAATTGATTAAATAGCTTGCTAAATTTTAGGAGCCTCACTTAAGAGCCATTTTAAAAGCCTACTGTGGATGCCCTAAGTGCCCCAATTGCATCTCTGTTGAGGCAGTTCTAGCTGCCTGAAAAGAAAAGTTTATGCAGCACTTCAGAGTTCTATAGCAATAGCAAGAGCGCCTGGTACACAAGATATGCGACACCAAAAAGTGCCTGGAGAAATGAATGTCCACTGTCGAGGCACCTTCAAGTGCATGCCGCTTTAGGGCTATAGCTGCATCAATAGAAGCAGGACAACACTTATACGTAAACTGCCCTAATAGGTTTGTTTTAGAGGCATTTTCTAGGGCTGTCAAAGAAAACCCGCGAACCGAGAATCCGAACTGAACCGAACTGGATCATAGATTTTGGATTGGGTCCGTGGATTAATGGTCGGGACACAGATTAAAAAATTAGAAAATTGTGCTTCGCGGTTCGGTCCATGGATTTTCATAAAAGAACCGTGAATAAACCGAACCGGACCATGAGAATTTAATCAATAAATAAATAAATATATATGTATATAATATTGGTATAAAAATTATAATTAAATATATTATTCTTAATTTTTTACTCTAAATAGGTGAATGTGGTATAAATAAAAAAGTAAGGGTGCAAACTATATTGCTATAGTGTTACTCCTATTTTCTGGTGTTTATGTTCGGGTCCATGTCAATTCAAGCTACAAATATGAGTTGTCACTTGATGGTTGTTGGTTTTAGGTTTTATTAGTACTCCCGAACCCGGGACTAGTCGTGGTGAAGATATTTGTTTACTCTCTTAATGTTATGCTGTTTTTGCATCTTTTTTGCTACTGTTAGTGCTACTCTCTTGAATGTGAATCTCTTTGAATCATTTTGAAGCACTATTGTTGGTGACTTGGTGTTGTTCAAAATTACATTGTGAATGTGGAAGGTTATTAAAACTTAAAAGCTATTGATGAATGGGTTCCAAAAGTTAGCAATTGATGAATGGGTCCCAAAAGTTACATTGAGAATGTGAATGTGAAATCTGTTTTTTTATTTTGTGGAATGTAATAATCCGTGGATAAACCGTGAACCGAACCGTAATTTTTTTATTGTTTCGAAACAGGACCATGGACTTTTGGTTTGAACATGGATTGTCTTACATTGGACCGTAGACTTTTGGTTCGGTCCTCAGATTCATACTAATTCGCACCAAACCGGACCGTTGACACCTCTAGCATTTTCAAATGCCCAAGCTGTTTTTGTTGTGCACAGAGCTCAATCGAGGCAAAATCATGATCAGGCAAAATCAAGGGGTGGAATTTTATTTCCACTGGCTAGTAATTGGTGGAAATGGGTTTGACTAGAATTGTATTTTGTCGAAGCTATTTAGGATTTACTTTTGATCCCAGGAAGTAGTTGGGGAGTCTTTTTTTTTTTTTGAAAATATTCAAGATATTATATTCAAACGCCATCAACACCGATTACAAAAGACAAGATTGAAACTCAAACCACTAACAAGTGAAATGAGAACGATATTAGGTTAACAAGGCCACCGACTCGCGGACACACTTGCCGAAGCAGACCTGACACCTAGGGGACGGAATGATGAATCCGATTCAATAGGTATCAGTAGAGAATCACAATCGACTCCCAGCACAATCAATAACACAACACAACGCAAGGTAATCGGGAACAATAAAAAACAGAAAAAAACAAAACTAAAAAAAAACTAATTAATTAGACCCCAAAGGAGCTGGTACAGCCAAGCCAAGACCCACTGAGTCACCCAGAGAGATCCACAGAGTCACTAAGTTCCACCATCTTCCGAAGTAATGAATCATTGAAGTTTCAAGTTTCAACTAGCCACTAAAGCACCTGCACTGAATTTGGAAACGCAAATCCAGAAATGTCAACAAGCATACCGCACTTCAAGAGAGGTCCCACCAAGTCCAGCAAGTGAGGCTATGAGTTCCGGCCTCTCTCTTTTCCTTAAATGAAAATCTGTATGCTAAGGGCATCTTCAACCCATCCTCCAAAACTCCAAATTTGCCTCCATTCCTTCATTTTGGAGAAAAACCTCTCCCCTACCCATCCTCATACTTGTTAAATTCATCTCATGTTCTCACCTTCACTCATACAATAACTATGTTTGAGTTTACATCAGCTTACTAGATTAGCTCCGTCATTTCCTTTTTTGGTTTTTTTTCGAATTTCTTTTGTTTCCAGATAATTCAATGGTGTTATATTGTGTTGTTTTCTAGTAGCAACTACAAATACTAATCAACATTAATTAACCAGCTAAAAAAACCATGAATATGCAGATCACATGACAATCTACCAGCAAGGTAAATAACAACCTTATGGTTTAACGGGCAGTTTAAGCTTCTGGGTCTTATGCATGATAATTTCAAAATACAAACAAGATCCCCATATATTAACTACCAGAAGCCAAAATACCCACAAAACTAGACATAGTAGCCAACAAATATTACAAACAGTTCAATGCAAAAAGCCAATAAAGAGTAGGTAATCAACGCTAATATACTCTTCCCCGTAGTCTCTTTTTTTTTCTGTTAATAACCATCTCAATTGAAGGGGGCATTACCAAGTCTTTCCCACAAATGCCCAACCAATAGTTGGAGGGAATTGTCTGGTGGTGATAAATTGGAGGTTAATTTTGGGGGGAAATTTTTATAGATAAAATAGAAGTGTGTGGGTTGGAACTTACATGAATAGTGAAGTCCTCCAAATTCACTTTTTTAATATAAAATTATATTTTGATTCTCGAAAATGGAGGAATGGAGGTGTATGGGTTGAAGATGCCCTAATGACAATTTCCACAGAGTGCAAATAAACCCAGATTTGACCCAGCCGATCCACACTGGGTCCTCCCACTGAGTTCCACCGAGTCACACTGAGTTCCACTGAGTTCTTGATCAATCACTTCCCCGGACGAAAAGAAACTTCCCTAGCTTCCGCCCATGGCATCGGAGAGCTTTATTAACCGAACGGAGCAGGGGCACCCAAGATCTACCCCTAGTCGGGCCCGAAACAACCCAAAAGGAAAGGAACGGAGGAGAGGCGGAGAGGATCTGGTCTGAGGTGGATGGTGGGTGTCTGGAACCGGCCAAGGTAGATGGTGGGTGTCCAGCAAGTGGTGGGAAGGAGGGGTGGGGCAGAGAGGCGGCAACCCCACCCCTCAAAACCTCAAAAAACAGGGAGAAAACGAGAGGGGTGAGGAATTAGAGGATGGAAGAGGGAAGGAGGAGGAAAAAAAGAAGGGGAGGGGGGAGGAAGAAGGCCGGACGGGAAGGGGGCCAGTAGAAAAAGGGGTAAACCTTAGGGCTCTCTAACTTTTAGAGAGAGAACCTCTCAAGGCAGTAGTAGGCCCTTCAAAGGGTAGGCCCTTCAAAGGTTCTAGTTGGGGAGTCTGCTAACAAAGGTCTAGCAATCCATCATAATGCTAAAAATTGATACTCTATCAAACAAATCTTCAAATTTCCGACCGAATTTGAGAGATCCATGGTAAAAAAAAAAAAACATATATCAATTATCGGTGCCAGAGAGAATGGTGATAGTCTCGAAAGAAATATTCAATGGAAGTTCGCTGGTGAACAGGTTTCGCATGAATTCAAGCAATTCTAACAATGGCAAGTTCAAGAAACCAGGTGGAATCGTTCTGCGCAAGCAATTCTTCGTGACTCCCACCCGAGTCAGTGACTTACACTCAACTGAGTTCCCTTGGAATCGGGCCAACAAAGTAGTTCCACATTAGTATCAAAATCTTTAATCTCACCGAGTCCACTCGGAACCCGATTGGAGAAAGGAGGGAGGGAGGGACCGAGGGAGGCGAAGAGGCAGGAAATCAGAAAGGGTTTCGTTTCTGCTGGTTAATTTTATAACCTGTTGGACTGGACTGATTAAGAACCATTTAAGACTCGTCCCATAAATGGGTTAAACGAGTTTTGAGTCATGCTGACCCAAACTATTAAATGAGTTGGGTTTGTTCTTCTTATTAGTGGATTGGTTTGGATTTGCTATTGGGTTTGGGTTCAATTTGCCACTCCTTCCAGCAATTCAATCCCAGACCACCTGTGTGTATACCTACAGCAAAAGCAAGAAAATCACATACTGCGGAAAGATTCGTCAGATGCTCATGGTCAAAGACTCAAAATTCACTTGTGAATGAGCTACTACTTCGACATGTTTATAATCCTTTTGTCTATGGGCGTTAGAAAACATAATAACAATCGTTGAGGGAATGAAACCTACATACAAGGGAAACGGAAAAACTAGTGAAATAAAGGCAAACGCAATGCAACGCCTAAAGCACAAATAGGCCAAAGCTAATCACCAAAGCAATGACTCCACAACATCAACAACATAATCAAGCTAGATGCTGCTATCCCCATATCCCTACTAGGCTGCTATATAACAAAAAAAAAAAAAAAGGAACTCTTTAGGCTCTTCAACTCCCTAGGATGTCCTATTTTCTAATCTTGAGAAACCAAAGCTTGGTATACACTAGAGAAGATATTGTGTATCTCCAACGCAGCGCCTTCTCTTGTGTAATCATGTTATTTTTTACAGGAGCGTGCACCAAGTAAAATTCACAAGGAGGCAGCTTGTCAGTTTCTTCTTTTCTTCTTTTTTTTTTAGGTTACAGAGAGCGTCTCTGTGACCTGTAAAGGTACTAATTGAGTATGTGTATCCCTGTTATGTGTGTGCAAATACAAGTTTTCTTCACACTTCATGTCTATATGTTTAAATCTGACCAATGACCATAAACTTTATCTAACAGTTGAAATTGGGCAATGAATGAGCAACCCCATCCATTTGTTTCTTGTCAGATTTCGTATTCACGCATAAATAATACTAGGAGGAAAGAAACCGAGCAACTATCCTTGTATCCCAACGAAAAAATAGTACTAGGAGGAAAGAAACGCTTTACAATATAAACCATCTCCTTCACCCCATCAAATGTTAGGTTTTGCTCTCTCAAAAACCATACCAAGCAAAGAGTAGCCAACAACAAGGCCTTCCTAGTTTATAGTTTAAGGCATTGTTGTATAAAAAGAAGCTACGATGGGATGACAGATAATGAAACTCTCCACATGAAAATAATCACAACCAAATAATAGGAAAAAAAAACATGATAAATTTAGGGAATCCAAGTGGAGTAGCAAGTCTCATGCTCCAAAATCTAATAAAAATGTTCTTCCTTCTCAATGTTAGTTGGAACCTTCAATGAAAAACAGTTGTGAAGCCTCGATAAGGTACTATTGGAAGAAAACCCAATTAAAGACAAGAAAAAACGAAATTGCAGAAATGTACATTGTCAAAACCATGAAAATCTAACCTTTCACTGTGCTCAACGTATTGTATTGGAATACCTGAATAAATTGCCATTCATACGACTTATCCCTCCCCATTCTTGAATTACGCAGGTGTGAATGTAGTACCAACCTAATTTAAGTCAATCAACTCGTCTCTTAACTGAAATCAAGCTCTCTGCATATTGAAAAACTTGTACATCTACCGACCACAATTCCATCATATCGCATAACTGACTATTATACTCTTTTATCTCATGAGTTCTAAGGTTGTACGACACCATCTCTCTGTCGTTGCAATTCAGAAGAAGCCCAACATTTGGCAGAAATCCCAAGACACTGTGGCATTCTAAGAAGGGTCCAATACTGTATCTTTTAGTCCAACCCTCATTAACTCCATTGTCATCCATTATCCATATGTTGCGTGTCTCCCCTTCAGGGTCGTCCCACATGCACAGAACAAGGGCAAGGGAATCATGCAACAGACAAAGCTGTCTATCACATATGAAGCAAATGCCGTCAGGCAAAGTTATTCGTTCGAACACCTCTTCAAACGTGCGGAACACACTAATTCCCCAGACACCAGTACCGAAATCAAGACCACACCAGTAGAAAACTCCATCCAATGACGTGCAACCACGAGCTTCAGAGCCATTAGGGAAATCTTTCGGCACAACAGCTTCGGGTTTCTCTCAGGAATCGGTACTAAGGTCGTAGATTTGAACTTTTTGATCACCACAGTTGTTATCATAGTCAAGAAGTGATTCATGACCATAAGGCACATCATACTCATCATAAAATGTAGAAAACGGCATAAATTCTAAGACTGAGCAGAATCTAATAACCTTATAATCATTAGCCTTGGGGTCAAAAGTAAACCCTAAATTGCTTCTGTGCTTGGTTTCGTAAAGGGGCTGAGGGAGTACCCTGGATTCTCTCATAGCTGGGTTGAATATCACGATTGTGGAGGTGACATCATTGGCGAGACACATGAGGCCGTTGCAACACCCCAAGAAAAAGATACCCTTAACGTCATCGTGGCGTAGACCGGCGAAAGAAAGGTCTAGGTCTTCGATTGGGGAAGTTTGGTTGGGGACCAAGTACATGGAAAAGACGGCGTGGTATTCGAGTTGTCCCCCACAGAATGTTTGTCTCGTCACGAGAAGGTAGTCCTTGTTTTCTGCGCGATTCTGGTGGAGGGAGATGAAGCTGGGGCTTTGGATCAGAGAGTACCAGGATTTGGATACTGATTTAAATCGAAGGAGGAATTTTATCGGAATCCTTGACAGGATCTCCATCAACACATTTTCTGGCATCTCTTCTTCAAGCCGCACAGAAGCCGCCGGGGACAATAACCAAGCAAACAAACCTTCGAAATTAAACCATCTGGAATTGGATGTTTACATTTGGTTGGAATTTCAATAAGACTTTTTCGTAAATGTAATTTCTAAACAGGGTAAAGAAAAATCGAACCTATAATACCAAGAAAGCTAATAAAAACTCTGAAAACAACAACCTGATTGATTAAACAGACCATTCCCTATAGGTCAATCAAGGCGTCATCCATCGGAGTTGATCTAGGGCTACGTGTTTCAATCATCGAAAAGAACAGCTGGTTAGGGCCGGGGATGAGTATAGAAAAGCGGGAGGAGATCGGAGGAAATATGGGAGAGGAGAGGGGTCGTTCTCTGTGGAAAAAAAATTAGGCTTTATTTATTTTTTTGGTCCTTATAAAATGCATCAAGTTTCATAATAGTCCCTGTAATATTTCTTGTGTCAATGTTGTCCTTGCGTAACATCACGTTTCAATGTCATCATTACAGTCAACTCAATGACGGAAAATACTGTTATGCCTAACGGTTGCTTAGTTGGCAATGATAAACATCCAAGATTATGTCGTTTAATCCAAAAAGAATGACAAGTCTTAAAAATCTCCAGTATTAACCCACCCACATAATACTCAGAGACCCAAACCCAGATATCAGGAACGCAACCCCATCACTCTAGTAGACTAAAAACCTGCACTCACTCTCATGGCTAGTTGGCTAGAAACACCACCAGTCCACAACAATTTTTTTGTTTTGTTTTGATGTCTCAATAATATGTTGATTGAATCCTCACAATAACCAAACAACCCACTTATTGAACATGAAAAAAATCCCTGTATTTTAAATCGAATTGATTATAAATTAATCTTTGCTTCTTTTTTTATTTCTTGAAGGAGGTCATTATTACTATACTATAGTCCTATTTTTGTTTTTCGGGGAAGAACACCCACTTCTCCTCTGTCTCCCCATCTGGACCTGGGTTTCAGCCTCTCTATCTTTCTCTCCATGACGGCAACCACACAGATGTACAACTACAGCGACCCACGCAGATCGAAGGGTCACGGTGGTGAGTCAGCGACTTGGTTTGTATGACAGCGACCACGCAGATTGACAATGACAACGTGAGAAGTAGCTATGTACGTATTTTAAAAAAAAATCAGGTTGCTTTCACAAATTTTAAAAATAAGGCTGAAATCCTTCATGTGTTCTTCAATTTTTGGTGTTTAATTTGGGAAATTCATGTTTTTTTTGTTGATAGATCTGTGCTTGGGAGAGAGAGATGACGAGCAGTGAAACTGGCTATCAAACAAGCCTTTAAAGCCCATGTCATGGCCGCCTAAGCACAAGTTACACATGTCAGCATTTTTCATTATCAAGATGACGAAAATGACGCTATTGAAATTCGTCAAAATATATGAGGACCAAATTGAAACACAAAATTTTGTAGGAGACCTTATTGAAACTTGATATATTTTATAAGGACCAAAATAGTAGATAAACCAAAAAAGTAATGTGTGCTCCAAATTTACCGTTGGATGCAATTAAAAAGTAATGTGGCCTCATCATTTGGCCCATTGGCCCGGGGCCAACCCACAAGGCCTGTTGAGCTTTACCCGATCCCAAACTTTTCAAATGGCATGGGGCTAGCCCGGTGGGATTTTTTTGGGCGAGCTTGAAAAAATTTTAAATTTACAACCCATCGCCCATTGGCATTGGGCGTCCTAATAATCCGGCCTTACCCAAGACACTAGCCCACCGGTAGCCCGATACACTTGTAATGTATTATTGCACGGTTAATGTACATAAGATATAGTATATAATGTACCAAAAAAAAGATATAATACAAATGTACTAAAATAAAAATAAATAATGCACAGTTGGACATATGTGTGTAACTATGTGTATATGTCTCACAGTAAAGTTCTAATAAAAAACTAAACATATGCATTAAAATTTTGAGAAGGTCTGAACAAATGCATTGACTTGAACATTCATTTGTTGCATCGGTAACTAACAACTACTCATGGTGTATTATTGTTACAACATATGGTAGGCTAGACAAGATTCAGTTGTAATAAAAAAAATGACTCCAAAAGGTTCAGCTGTAACAAAAATTAAAAAATAAATAAAAGGCATTTAGTCCGCCCAAATAGGCCAGCCCAGCCCGCCCGAAGACTGGCTCGCCTGACTAGGATAAACCCGTGGGTAGGCCTGAGCTTCAACTTTTGAGAGATAGCCCGGCTCGCTAAAAAGAAAAAGCAGAGATAGCCCGTACGTGAATGAAGCTTGAAATTTGAAAAGTTCATTGAGTTGGGCGCCCAAATTGATGATGACCCTTAGATGCAATATCTCTTCTATCATGACCCATCTTAGCCATCAACTCATTCCAAAAGTAACCCTTTGATTCGGGCCATATGCAGTTATAGCCATCTAGTTCATTGTATTGTATCCATTCCCATGTCATTTTTTAAAAATTGCATTTGCACCCAATTATTAGAAATAATGCAGAATCGTTAGCGGAACGATGAAAATTCCAATATGCCATAATTTTCTTCCATGATACATCTTCTTCCTTCAATCTAACAAACCCCAATCCAATCTAAAACCCTAATCCTAAATCTCAATCCAAAATCAAACTCAATCACAAATCGAACAAAGATGAGAACGAATGGTTGTTGGGCTTTCAGGTGATGATGGCAAACCATTCTACCCGTACCGACCACACATCGACAGCACCGAGGACCCCCTTGTGGGTCTCACACGGTCGATCCAAGCCGTCCATTCATTCCATAATCAAATTCCGAGTGGCTCAATGCGAAAATTTTCTCAATCGGACACTCGGGGTGCTTTTGGATCGAGCACTTAGGAGCGTCCGATTGAGATGATTTACCCACTTGGAATTCGATTCTAGAATGAATGGACGGCTCGGATCAACCGTGTAAGACCCACAAGTGGGTCTTCAGCACCGGTTGGTGCGTGGTCGGTACCCCTAGATTTTTCGGATGATGGCTAGAGGTTTGCTGAAAACCTATGGAGCTTCGTGAAAAAAATGGTAGAAACATGTAATGGTCTTGGTGGGTCAAGGTGTTCGGAGTTCAAAGGCTACGCATGGAGATGGAGGGGAGCACGATTAAAGTATGGATGGAGGAGGTGGATGGTATGAGAAATGGAAATATGATTGGAAATCTTGTTGGATTATACATTCCTATTGTTTTCATCCACTATTCTTGTTTGGTTTCATGAGTTATGTATCAAATGTATTTACTATGTTGAAACAAATGTATTTACTAAAATTAGGCAGCTTTGATTCCATTGGTGGTTGTTGAATGTTATGAATTTTTTAAATCAATTTATGAAATTGATTAGATGAATTCTTGCTTACTGTTAGTTTTGTTGGCGTTTTCCGGGTTATGTCAAGCCTTTCGGTATATGTAATTTGCTTATGGGGTTTTGGAAAGTAGATTGCTTAAGGCTTGAGTCTAGTTGTTCCATTCGAGAGATTACAAGCTTCATGATCAAGTCATTGCCATTGTCAAGTGCTTCAAACCTCAATCCGGGAAGGTATTCTTATGCATGTCATATTTGCATTAGCATTGATCATCATGGTTTAGGACACATGAGTTTTATTTAGCTAAATTGCATTGATACACTTCCTAAATCATGATTTTGTCAAAGGCATTTGAATTCTAGCCCTTGTTGTGCACGTGGCGTCTGTAAGCATTTGGTAGCCCGTGTTCCTTTTATTGGCTGCTGCATTTACACACGTTTAGTAGCCCATGCTAATGACATGTGTCATGTTTTAAGAGACTTACTTAAGGGCTCCGAATTTGTGCACTATATAAGCTCTTTTTCTCTCATTTTAGGGCAAGCACTTCATTGAAAAATCAGCCCCTTTTAGAAAGAGAAAGTCTTATCCCTTCTCTCTTTGTGGAACTTAATGTTCTTGATGATTTGAGTTAGCTCATCTCATCTTTTTTCAATCTAAGGTCTTCCTTTCCATGGATCCACTTTAGATTGATTTTGTTTTTAAAAAATCTTCATAAAAATCGCATCTTTATTACATCATGTTGTGTTGCCTACATATCTATGTGGCCGGATGATCCGGAGTCGTCTTTGATACAGAGATCGAGGGGTGTTGGACTTGTGGAGGCTATGGAATCAAGAAGGGGCTCGGGGAGGTAAATCAAGGAGTGGAGTTAGGTGTAACTTGGGGCAAGTTGGTAATTCCTAATCTTGTAACTCTTGATTTAACCTTATGATTTATAGCAATTAGTAGATTAAGCCATGGTTTTATGCTTAGGGTATTTAGACCCTAAGTAGTTTCCACGTATATCCTCGTGTTTTGTGCCTTTACTTTATTTACTTTGCATTGAAATTGTTGGTTTGATTAAATAGCCATGGAATTGGGGTGAATGTGAATCTCTTGTTAACATTATTTCACTTACTCGTCCATTGGTTGGATGCATTCTTGATTTTTTGGAAACACTATTTTTAAGAGAAGTCAGCTCAGTCGGTTGGGTGGTCCACAATAGAGACTATTTTTATTTGTGTTTAGTTCATGTATTGCGCTGTGTCTTTAGGCACACTTTAGGTATTGGAAAAAAACTCTATCTCCCAGGTAATAATATAGCGAAGGTTCGTATTTTTTGATGCTGGATCTAAATTTGAGCCTAACTCCCACTACCCGCCGCCACCTCTAGTGCCACCCTCGAGCGCCACCCAACCAAGTAACATAGAAGTTCTCCAACCCCTTTCTAATTAGTTTAGTTGGAAGCTGCACCATCCTCCTCCTCCATTGAACTAGACAATCACTACAAAGCAAAAGTTAGTTTCTATAGTGTGCCAAAAACGCTACTCTGTCCCTTTTTAAATGTGCTATTTAGAAAATGTGTATTTTTGTGGACGTAAAAAAATGTACTTCCGTTGAGTGTTTTTAAATTTTTTTGCACCAAACTAAAGTACTCAATGAACACTTTAATTTGGTATAAAACAAATTAAAGAATTATTTAGAGAAATATACTCCCTCCGTCCCTTTTTTAGTGTTTTAAATTTTTTTGCACCAAACTAAAGTACTCAATGAACACTTTAATTTGGTATAAAACAAATTAAAGAATTATTTAGAGAAATATACTCCCTCCGTCCCTTTTTTAGTGTTAAACTTTCCATTTTGGGTTGTCCCTTAATAAATGTTTATTTTGAAAAATTAGTGGATAAAGAATTAATAGGTAAACGTGGAGGATAATTTTGGAAAGTAGAGGTAAAAGTTGATGTGAAAAGTGTAAAGTTGAGGTAAAAGTTAATGTAAAATGTCTAATAATGATGTCTCTTTAATAAGTTGGATTTATGAAGCAACACACTTAAAAATGGACAAATGAGTACTTTTTAGGGGTTTTAAATTGCACGTATCCCTATAGAAGACATTTAAAAGGTATAAAAAATAAGTTATACTCCCTCTGTCCCAATTTGTTGTGTCTGTTTCCTTTTTGTGACGTCTCAAAAAATTGTCTATATCTTTTAATTTATAATATATTATATATTCAATATGAATCTTGTTTGATAAATCTCAACTAATTTTGTTAAACAAAGATTTCGAAATCATAAAAAAACATTATAGATTATGAAATATGGACAAATTTTTGCAAAGTTCCAAAAAGGAAACAGGACAACAAATTGGGATAGAGAGAGTAACATTTTAGCAAACGCTATGATAGCCGACATTATAAAAAGGGTCAGGCCTTCACTAGCATTTTTAGCCCGCTATATTTTGTACATCTTAGATGAAGTTTTTTACATGCTAGGATTTTGCATGTTTCCATAGCATTCTTAACAACATTCTTAAAAAGCTATTAGCTATGTATGCTTTAAAAGTATTTTGGGCCTGCTATATAATGTATATTTTTTATTGGATTTTTTACCAGCTATTTATGTTTCTCTTTTCATTGCATTCTTCGACTGCTGTGTACTACAATATTTTTTACTAAAATTTTGGTGCTTATTTCAGTAACCTAAAATTCAATTCGATGCCAAGCTCTTATAACGGCAACAAAAAAACAAGATGATCTCAGCAACACATTCCTTGGCCATATGTTCAAAATATTCCATACAAACCCAAGAAGATATCATTCTCTGAACATCCAAGCGATTAACATTACATAAAAGAAAATAAGTGTATTACATGTTCCTCCAAATAATCTATCTATACCAAAAGTAGAGCACAACACCAACATATGAACAAAAAGGCTTCAAAGTACTGCAAGATCATATATCTATATCTTCATCCAAAATATTATCAACGGGTTTCAACCAATTAAGTGATAACTACCAGTAGCAAGATCAAATCTTCAGCAAAAATTTAGGATTCATGAAACAATTTCTCTTCTCTATTAACCTACACATGGTAGATGCAAACATTTCAATTTCAATTTCAATGAGCCATAAAGTTTCTAGTAAACCGAACTTGCATATAAACTAGGTGGTCTCCGGTGTGCTCTCACAAGAGTATATGCCCAGTGCGAGATTGGTCGTCAGTGCAAATCAGTATTCTTTGTGAATATTATGCATACCATGTATCAAGTGGAGAGATAAAATGTAGTAATGTACCTTACGCTGAAGGAAAAGAAAAGTTTTTTTCTTATGAATGATACAGTGCAAAGTCAAGAATGAGAGATTTCTGTTTGGCAAGTTCTAAACATGAATGAAAATTTAAATAAGCAAAGTGCAAAGAAGTGGAGTAGAACATAGGGGGAAAACTGAGTTCCAATAAGATGAGGGACAACAGCTAAAGCAGCTATTTCACTGGTGAAGCAAACTAGGATCATGCTTACGGTTGAATACTTTTCAGCAACCATACTTATTTCCATTATCAAGTACTATATACATGAACAAAATTCAACTTTTTTAGCAACAAGAATAAATGAACAATTGTGAGCTAAACAAAAAATAACTTGATACATACAAATGTAAAATATACCACGTAAATCAGCCTTCAAACATCTTCTAAGCTAAACAAAGAAAATGTAGGACTACTAACCTTAGAGTTGCTCTGCCAAACCTTTCAACTGTGATCCAACATTATCCTTCAAGTTCACTTGTGAGCTGGCTTTGTCATCATAGTAAGCTGCAAATAAATGGTGGGTTTCGAGTGCTTAATATTTCAGTTGTGAGTTTGAGGATTTACATGTAATGTTCTAACAAAGTCAAAAATAGATTTTAATAATTTTTTGTTGACCAATCCTTTTTTTATTAGAATGTTGATCTATGCAGTTTGATATATGAAGAATTTATATAATTTCTCTGAATTTGTACTTCTTGTGTACTCGTTGCTTTTGTAGACTGTGCACCCTTTCCTTACCTAGCTTGCTTAAAGTCCTAACCTCACGGGAGCACATCTCAAAGACTCTTCTCCTCATCGTTTCAGAATTTGCCTTTGAGCATCAAGTGATATCTGCTATTGTAAGAAGCAGTGGGTCGATAAGCCACAAATTCCAATGATAGATAAAATAAGCCGTCAAGAGTTTAAGATGTTTTTAAGAACAAAACCTTAAAGAACTCATATTGTTTCAGAATTTGCCTCTGAGCATCAAGTGATATCTGCTACTGTAAGCAGCAGTGGGTTGATAAGCCACAAATTCCAATGATAGATAAAATAAGCTGTCAAGAGTTTAAGATGTTTTTAAGAACAAAACCTTAATGGGCAGTCAAAACACAAACCTTATAGTTTATGTTATTCAAATAGAAGATAGAATGGTATTTGAAGGATACTGCACCATGATAGAAGCAAGCTATTATCTATAAGACATGTCCAGAAAGAAACAACAAGCAGAAACAATTTGCATCAAGGGGTAAAGAATTGAAAAGCAGTAAAATGAATAGATTGTATAACTCTTTTATTCTTGTTATTCAATCGGGCCAAGCAATGGAAATGCGACAGGCATGCACCAATACTTCAACATGCAAATTTGCAAAAGATTGAGGACATAACACGTTGGGGGATATTCAGAAATTCATGTCTTTCTATTGTATCTATGAAGCACGGATACTTTATTTTGGCCTCCGTGTCACGTATCGTACGCGTATCGGATATGGATACGCTCCGGATACATAGCCGATACGTTATTTAAAGTATCCGGAATTTAAATTTATTTTTTGGTCTTCGAATACGTTTTGGATACGCTCGGATACGTTTCGGATATGCTAGGATACATTTCGGATACGCACAGGGTAAATATGTTATTACTTGAAACATGGGGGTTAAAAGCGTAATTAGAGCTCTATATCTATTTTCTTCCCCCAAATCAATCAACGTAGAAGGGTAGAGGCTGCTCTCTGGTTCGATCTTCTCTCTCTCTCTCTCTCTCTCTCTCTCCCCCAAATAAGTTGCTCTCTTTTTGATCTTCTCATATATATATATATATGTGTGTGTGTGTGTGTGTGTGTGTGTGTGTGCTGGATCTGCTCTCTCTCTCTCTCTCAAATATCTCTCTCACTGAGTGTAAATAGTAGTCAGTATATATATACGTAATAAAAATTATATTTTTAGGAATTAAAAATTATACATATATAATATTTATATTTTTATATTCAACTTATCCCCTAACGTATCGTATCCGACTTTTTGGAAAAATCACGTATCTGCGTATCGATATCGTATCTCTTATCCGTATCCGTGCTTCATAGTATCGTATACTGGATGTTTTTGTAAGAAACTGGACATTCTAAAATGAGGCTCTAATATTTATAGAAATAGCCTATAGAACTTCATTCAAATTTGCCTTGGACATGTGACAGACATGCACCAACACTTGCCTTCTTTCCCATAGTTGTTCCAATTGTAGCGCTGTTGCTTATGCTAATAATTCAAGTGTCAATGCTCTGTTAGTTGACATTTCTGCTTGTGTTTGTCAAGCTAAGGCAACATGAATTTCTTGGAAAAATTCAAAAGAAGAAATAGGCCATTGCACAGAAAAATCTTGGACAAAAGAAGAGAGAGGCCATTGAACAGAAAACTCTTGGAGTACAAAAGGAGAAACCAAAGAGTGATCCATTGCTTTTATGCCAAGCCAAATGAAAGGACTAAATGTTATTTCAAAAGCAATACACGAGTCATGAACTTGATATTGGAATATTTGCTTTTAGTTTAAGTTGTCTACACCTACTGTACTTGATGAGGTCATCAGTCTCCATTTCATTATGGTTGAATTGCTATGTCCCATACCAAATTCCGTGATTCCTTTCCCAATCTTTCCTGCTTGCAAGCATTTGGAGGAGACCAAGTTCTAGTGTAACCCCTAGCCAAACCTATGGAAACAAGGAAAAAAGGCAAGTAATATATGTTTAGGAAGGCATCAAAATGGCAGCAGCCATCATAAGTCAATAAAAAACCTAGACTACTGTCTCAAGAGGACCCAAAAGATGTGTATCCTCTATGCACATCGTAAGTATAAAAAGATTAAAAGAAAACTTAAAAACTGACCAGCTTTGATTTAACTATCCCAACTGTTCTCAAAGAAATACTTCAGCGAGTTAGTTTGACTTTGAGTTAGAAGCCTAGTACAGAGGAAAAAGCAAACAGAGTATCTCATAAATGTTTCTACAAATGACCATATTGGAACCTATCTGCAGGGATCTTTCACGTCCTTTAAAGCTGAATGGGTATGTGACCACACCAACGGTCAAACTACATCAGCCACTCATGGTCAGAATTGCTGAGTGAATGAGCCACGACTTCAACATGTTTCTGATCTTTTCGTCTTTAATAAGGAGCGTATTACTAAAAAGCATCAAGGGGACAGAACCTGTATACACGGCGAAAGGTAAAAAAACCATAGAAAACAAAAGAAAAGCAACACAATGAGGCCTAAAGCATTAAAAGGCCAAAGTTCAAGCAAAAAATACAAAGAGCCACAATTTGATCAAGGCTAGATGCTACCACCACTATGTCCTAGCAAAATAGGATCAAGTGCTTAGGAGTTAGGATCATCCATTCCCAAGACTATCCTACTTCTCTGCTCTCGCTAATGCATAGCCCGCTATACTAATACAATAACCCACATACTACCTATATCTAGCCCAGCCGCTTCTCTTATATAATGCCGGTAACGTGTTTCCAAAAATGCACATTCTGTAAAACTATAAGCACATTCATTCATATAGAAGATAAGACTTATGGTATAACCATAAACTTTTATCTCATGGTCAAAATTGACTTGCCAATGAGCAACCTCTTCCAAAGTTTCCAGCCGATTTGTTTTAAAAGAAGCATTATAGTAAAGAGCATCACGGAGCTGCAAACAATATACAAGACGAAACAACTAAAAGCTTTGAAAACAAAATAAAGCCAAAAAGAAGAAGCCTAAAAACATGAGAAAGGTAAAAAATAATCACATACCCAAATAATCCACAAAATCAAAAAATTTGATCCAAGACAGATGCAAGTTGCACCAATCCTAGTATCTGATCCGTATACAATAAAAGAAAATTAAAACTATATCGCATAAAAGGACCTATTGTTCAGTTCTCTCACAATGAATCAGGCCTTCCCGCGTTCTAGTTTAATACCCCATTGTGTAAAAATTACCCATCATGAGAGGATTGATAGTGCAGCTCTGCACAAAATAATTACAATCGAAATAGCAAATCAAATAGCAACTCTTTATTGTCTAAAGCTCAACAAAGTACATTTCCTTCTCAAAATGAGTTGAAGCCAAGGTTCAACTTTGGTAATGAAGCTACTGTTCTGTTGGAATAATACCCAAGTCAAAACAAAAAATAAAAAAATGAAAAGGACATATGTCCATTGTCCAACTCTTCACTCTTCTTAACGGATATGCAAACCCGAAAAAACTAATTCCTAGTTCCACAGTGCATGAGTAGAATACCACAAAGAAGACTTCTAGAAGTTGATTGGTACCTCTAATCAGCTTCCCCTTCTTGTTTGGCACTGAGCCAGTGAGTAAATGCAGTACTATCTTAATTAAGCTCAATCAACTCGTATCTTGACTGAAATTAAGCTCGCTGAGTATGAAAGTACTTGTAAAACAGACTCTGAGAGAGGGCTACCGCAAAACTGATTGTACTCATTTATGTCCCCAGTACTAAGTTCGTATGATACCATCTGCCCAGGGTGGCAACTCATCAAAAAAACCTCAACATTTGGCCGAAATCCCAGTGAACAGTAATGGGCTAAGAAGGGTCCAACAACGTATTTTTTAGTCCAAGACTCCTTAACTCGGTATTCATCAGTTACCCATATGTCAAAGTGCGTCCCCCCTAGCTCGCGATCAAACTCTTGCCGAACAAGGGCAAGGGAATTCTTTAGAACACAAAGATCGGCCATAAAAGTGTCGGGGAAGGGTATCCGTTCAAACAATTCTTCAAACAAGTGAAACGAATGAATTACAGGGACACGAGTAGAAAAATCAAAACCTAACCAGTAGAAAACCCCATTCAATGATACGCAAGGATGACGATTGGGGCAGAGGAAATCTTTGGGCACCACGACAACAATTTCTTTCCATGAATTGGTAATCATGCCATAGATTTGAATTTTATGATCAACAGGCGTCAGCATGGTGTCATCGTACTCACCAAATGCTTCATAATAAGGATCATCAGACGCATCGTAAGGCTCATAGAGAGCGGCGATTCTAATCACTTTATAATCATTGCTTTTGGGATCAAAACCAAACCCTAGATTGCTTGTACGGCTTGTTTCATAAGGGGGTTGAGGAACTACCCTGAATTCTCTGATTGCAGGGTTGCATATCACGATACTAGACTGATTAAAAAGACACATAAGGCCGTTACAAGAGCCATAGAGCCACGTATCCTTGAGATGTGGCGGCGTGATGAAAGATAGGTCTAGGTCTTCGATTGATGTTTGGTTGGGGAGTAAATATATCGAAAATCTGAAGGTTTCTTCAGGGGGTGTATATACAGTGGAGATGCAGTCGTAGCGTTGGGCGCGGGAGTGGTGGAGAGAGATGAAGTTAGGGTTCTGGATGAGAGTGTACCAGTATTTGCAGACCGATTTGAATCGGAGAAGAGATTTCGCCGGAATCCTTGACAAGATATCCATCAGCACATCTTCTGGTACCCGGAATGCTTCAATCGTCGTACCCTTGTTTTCCATGTTCGTGGATGGTAAAGAAAGAGAGACGCTAAAATTAGGGTTCTTGATTCTGGTGGCGCCTGCGTTTGCAATCGGACGTGAATCGAAGGAGAGATTTCGACGCCAGAGTCGAATGAATCTCCGATGATACGCATCTGAAAAGAAGTCGCGTGTGCTGCCACGTTTTCAGTTCATATTCACGCCCTGTTTGGAACGTGTGGGAAAAAATGACGGGGACATCCGGATTTTATAATAATTAGTTACTAATAATAAAAGAATAATCAAATCCTCATTTTCCGATTCTGGAGTGAGTGCAATGTATTATGGGCCATCCGATTTCGGACGTTTAGATTTGATCATTCTTTGCTAATGAAGGGAAAGGATGCAAAGGAGCCGTTTTACGCGCATCAATAAACGATCTGTAGTGTATAACACAATTCACGGCATCTAAGTGCACCGCACCCCTGGTTCCTTATTTACTACGTACCCTCATCTTTTCCCATGCTTTTTCTGGGTTTTCTATGTTGAATACATGCATTTGTTTATGAATGTTTAATTTATTTATTTCATACATTATTTTGTACGAACACTACATTTTACAAATTACATACCCTTATCTTTTCCCAGCATTTTTGGGGTTTTCTATGTTGAATACATGCATTTGTTTATGAAAATTTAATTTATTTATTTCATGTGTTATGTTGTACCAAAATTTATTAATGGCCTCGTTTTCAAGTTCATCTTAAACTCCCGGGACCAGCCTTGGTTCTTTATCTTGTCAGTTTTGTTTTCTTATTGCAAAAATCATCAATCCCTCAATCTAACTAATCTATCTTTTCTGAGGTGGCTCTATGTAGAGTCAAGGGTTGTCAATTCAACACCCAAAAAGAAATTTTTTTATTTAGAAATACATGTAAAATATTTTATTATTTTTGCCGTTGGAACATCCAACCAAAAATGTTTGAACACGCAATCCAAAGCATTGAACACCCACCCCAAAAAATAATTAAGTTAACAAAGTATTCAAATTTGCCTTTAGCTTGCACTTAGTCAGAAATGTCACGGGGATCACAAATGAACTGTCAATATCATTACAAAAGAAGACGCAAGATATCGTAAATGTCTAAGCTATGATTACAAAATGATGAGAAATAATTGATGAGATTCTTTATTAACCAAAATGTCTTCGTTTTGCAACAAGCACAATATTCATTTCCCTAACATGAGTGAAATGTTTGTATCTTTTCCGGGTTTCTTTCTAAGTTCTTGATTCGATGCATCGAGATATTTGTGAAAATGTAAGCAAGTTGTCTAGCATCTGAAACCATCAAAAATATCAGATTGTCATATTAATAGGCCAATGATGACGCGAATTTGGAACAAACAAAGTCAGATTAGCACTAGGGAGTTGATTTGTAAATGCTCTTTTTGTTTCTTCACCACCAGAAACTTTTTAGTGCCGGGCAGGTACAATGTGGCGTTTTACATGATACCCGCAACGCTTCATCACAGCTGTCCAAAAGAGTTTTGGACGGTCTAATTTTTAAGTACCCTCATACTCTTAAAAGTTTATTTACAATCCACATCATCTAATTTTTAAGTACCCTCATACTGCTTGATATTGAAAAATTTCTCCTTTATTACTAGTAACTCAAAATTTAAGGATGCCAATGTTTACATGAAGGAAGAACTTATCTATTTGGATCACCTTAACAAATAGAAAGAGATATGCTTTTGAAAATGCTACTAATATTACTGCTATGAAGCAAAATAATTGGCAAGAAGAGAGAATTTCCATGAATTCAATTGCCATAAAGTATGACAGTTCATATATCATTTTTTGGTTGTTTTGAATGGGGAACATTTATCATTTTTGGTTGTTTTCTGGACTATAATGATCAATAAAAAATGTCTGAACTTAGGGGTTGAAACATTAGTGCTTATTATTGAGATTTGGGCTCCTATCTGATCCCCGACAATCCAATTTTTATCAATGTTTTCTCGCAAAAATTCTAAATTGAACCACTAGCGCATGAGGGTTTGTGTAACGGGCGTGTCAGGATTGTGCGGTACAGTCCAACTTTCTGTAAAGGCCTGTGTGCCTTTTTCTGACTTCGTACGTAGCGATTGTGTGCAACCCAAAGGAAAGAGTTGCAAAATGATTTGTGGTTTGCCTTGTTTGTAAAGTACTTTAATAATTCCCCAACTGCATGAAAAATGAGAAACAATGAGGTAAATAAAATTCAACTTTTATTAATAAAGATCAACAAAAAACTGGGGTACAAGATCAACAAAAAGCTGGGAATCGTAAAACAAGGTCCTAGGTTGGGCTAGGCTTGTAGAACAATGAAGGTAAATAAACTCAATGGAGTTGGTGGCTTCAATGAGGTTGAGAGGCTTCAACAGGTTGAGGATCTTTGATAGGTAAGTCGTGAGACTTAGATAAGTCGAGAGAGTTGAGTTTTTAACCGTAAGGTTGATGGTAGTGGAACCCATTTTTTGTCTTCAAAACTTGTACTTAGAGGCTCAATTCGTAGAAGCTTGAGAGTTGGTGTCAATTCCCTTTATGTTGGGATGTTGCCACGTGTCCTTTTTAACCTCTTCTCCTTGTAGATGATTGACAAGTGTCCTAGAGCATCTCCAACCACGTTCTTCAATTTGAAGAACCAAAAAAAAAAATTTATTAAAAAGGTGACTTTGAAGAATGCCACTGTTCACTATAACTTCAACCCAATTCTTCATTATTCCCTCTATTTCCTTCCAAAGCTTTCCCTCCAAAAAAATTCAACTTTTATGCTACAATTTTTTTTTCCGGATATATTGGATATCAGTCTTTTAAAGATATGGTCAATATCTTTTGGGAAAATTTCAAAAAAGCCGCTGAACTTTCGCCAAATTCCTAAAAAAACACCTGGACTTTGTCTGTTAGCAAAAAGACACCTGAACATTATATTTCATCGACAAAAAAGCCCCCTACAGTCCCATTTGGTGACATCTCCAATAGAAGGAACCAACGGAAAGACTTAACCCCTCAAATTGGCATTAAGTTGGGGTTTTGTGGACCCGGCCAACCCTACCATTTTGGTGGGAAAATGTTCACTGCCCTAACTATTATGTTAACACACACACTCTCTCTCAAAACCCTTGATCTCTATTTCTCTCCCTCTCCCATGCACTCTTAAAAAACCCTAAGTATGATTATCAACACTTGAGGACTAACGATTGAGGACAGAAAGATTTACCATTGGGTGGATCAAACATGGTGTGGGTCTTGAGAAGCAACGATAGTGGACCACCAAGATATGGTATGTACACTTTACTATTAACCCTACTTTATTTGCTTTCCTTGTTTGTCGAACAGTTCAAGCGTAAGCATTTAGTTTTTCTTCTTTGTTTATTTCCCACTAAGCTAGTTGTTTGGGATTGTTTATGAATAACTGTAGTTTATTTGCATGTTTGTCGAATATGTTATTTGTTTATTTATTCTTATTTACTAGATGTCAATGAAACCTAGTGGGTCTTGATTGTGGGGTCAATTTGGGGGGTATAATAAGCAAGACCTAAATTGGGGGGAGATTTAGTAGCTTTGACTATTGCCATTGTGATGAAATGTCAATGATTAAATTGTCCCACATGGGTAATATATGATTAAATTGTCCCACATGGGTAATATATATTAATATATATGAGTGAATGGGGATGCGGGGAGGGGTGGGGAACGGGGAGGGATCGGGTAGAGGATTGACAATACCATCCCCTACCCGATCCCCAAAATTTTTTTAAAATAATTCTCATCACCTACCCGATCCCCGAATCTCCTACCCATTTGAGGAGGGGACGGGTTGGATCGGGACAGGTCGGCCAAGATGGCCATCCCTACTCCCACGTCTGACGTCTCCCACAGTAACGTCCACACCATCCGCATTGCTATACCTCAATAAAACCTTCATATTTCTCTCCTACATTTCTACCCCATTGATGATTTCATGATCTCCCTCTTCATGATAATCATCTATGATCCCTAGAAAATTTTGTAGTACCAAGTTCAACTACGTTATAGTATCAAATTTGGCTTTGTTATGAGGATTCGTTCATAGATCGATTTGTCTATATTTTTTTATTATAAAATTTGCCTTTTTGTTACGAGGATTTGTTCACAGATTTGTACTACCAAGCTCAGCTCCGCTCTGCTCCATTTGTTATGAGAATTTGTGTACGGTTTTCTGAGTACCAAGTTTGGCTCTGTTTGTTACAAGAAATTGTTCACATAATGCACAACCAATTGTTAAAAGGTTAGTCCGTTTGTTACGAAATTGTTTTTGCTGTAAACCACGTCCCCAGCCCCACGTTCCCAAATATTCCTGTAACACTTTTTTTTTTCCACTTTTCTCTCTTATTAATGCTGGTGTTGATGTTTATTTTGAAGATAGTTATGTTGGTTTGCTAATGCTGCCCTTGGAGTATTAGACAAATTTTTGGAGGCTTTGTTTGGTCAATTTGGACCTAAATGTTTTGGCTTTGTTCCACTTCGTAGCAACTTTTGATTTAAGACAGTTTTTTTTATCTTTTGGGTTGATATATTATGCACGTCCCCAGCCCCACGTGCCATGTATAACACGAGTTCAACGCTAGTGTTATACTAAATGGATGGATCTATTCACAAAAACTAAAAAAAACTGCCGCAGACATTCAATACATTTGTTTGCAACTTATTAGTGCTTCTAGATTTTTTGTAATAAATTTATTTTCCTTATAAGTTAGAATGTGAGCGAGAGAATACGGAAAATACCAAAAATACTGAAATTATTTTTTGTAGAAACTCATGCTTAATTTGGCGTCAAAAATTAAAACTATGTACAAAAGTATTTATTCTTTTAATCTTAAATTAAACTTGTTTTCGTAGTGGACTTTTGTTATGGGACAGTTAAATTATATTAATGGGATACTAATTAGTATGTAATAGCAGTTTATTTCTCTTTATAAAAATAGTGCGGTCACAAATTCATGAAGCTTACTTTTAAAAAGAGTTAAATGCATTACAATCATTTACTAATCTGAACTTGTGTCGTGCTTAAACATTCGTCAAGTATAGCCATTGTGTGATTTGCAACGAAAAAATAAACCCGAGAAGGTCCCACAAACGGGGCCAATTGGACGATGACAGTCATCTTCCTTTTTGAATAGTGTTAGAGGATCTCCAATGACATGCTTTTATGTATTACCATATCTATATTATAGTATGAAACCGGCATACCAAAAAACAAAAAATAAAATAGTAAGAGCAAGTGCAGCAGTCTTGCCAAAATGGCTCAAACCAAAAAGAGCAAACTACGCCTCAAACAGCTTATAGGCAAATGCTTGGCTATTTTACATTTTTACTAAATTTGCTACAGTACTTAGCCAAAAACGCCTGAGCACGGTTCACCTGTCAGAAATTGTTTACTTATTTTTCTGACACTTTCTCTCTCCTCCTCTTCTCCCTCGACCTCCGTTTGCCCCCCATCTCTCTCTCTCTCTCTCTCTCTCTCTCTACAACAAAGTCCTAACAATCGACGGCAACAATGGCTCAAACCCATAACCGACGACGGTTTTGATCGATTCCAGCGTTTGTATCCCCCTTTCCTTTGTTGATCGAACCCGTAACTAGCGACAATGGATCGAATCTGTAACCCCTTTCAAAGGCGATCGAAGTGGGTTTTTGTTTGTGAGGATCAACGGCGAAGTCAAGCCGCCGGCAAATTGGGTTAAGTTAGGCCGACGGTTTATGTTTGGACGATCGACGGAGATTTGGGCAATTTGGTCAAGCCAGCGGTTTTTATATTTTGTATTATTTTAAAAAGGATTTTTTTTTAATTGAGGTTGGGTAAAATAGATTGTATTGTTGGAGGGTTGAAAGTGATGTGAATTAAATGTGCACGGTTCATCAGTCCTTTTAGCAAAAATTTTGCCCAAGCTGTTGAACTTTCTCTAAGGTAAAACACATGTTATATTTATTTATGGCTATATGTTGTGTCATATATAGCACAAAACATCGCTTTGGTTATAATTTAGCAAGTCACATTGTGTCTATCTCTCTCTTCGTAGGACTCGCATATGACAATTCAAATTGATATTTTTTGAAACAATAAAAGAAATTGGATATGCACCATTTGATCAACGGTACTATAGTATAACAACTTGACACTACTCATTATTAGGGTTGGCAACGGAGACGGGTCGGGGCTGGAGACCACTATCTCTGTCCCCGATCTCCGAATCTCTCCACAATCCCCGTCCCCGCTCCGATCCCCAATGGGGATTAATTTTTTCCCTCCATCCCCGCACCAAACGGGGAACGGGGATCCAAACGGGGATTCGGGGAAAAAAAAGAAAAGGTTCTTAAGCTAGAGGAAGAAGATTGTATGATCGATTGGTGGCGATCGATGCGTTGCCGTCGATCTATGGAGGTCGGAGGAAGAAGATACGGGCTTAAGCCAGAGGAAAAAAGAGAGAATCTATAATAAAAAAAAATAGAGATGACAGTAAAAACCCAATGAAAGAAAAATGGCTTCTCCGTAGCGCAGAGAGAGAGAGAGAGAGAGAGAGAGCTGTTGAGAGACATCAGATTGAAAATAACAAGAGACTAGAGAGAGAGAGATCTATGGAGAAAGGAAGGGAAAATGAGCAGTATGAAAGTTTAGTTTTTTTATTTGCTGAGAAGACATCATTGAAAATGACTAGACACCCAGCATTGAATGTTTGCCATTGAAATTTAAAAAAAGGCTAGCATTGACCGCTATTCTCTATTCCCTAGACTATCCTCCCCTATTCCCATGCGTAATGTATGTATGTGTGTGTATATATATATATATTCTGGGAAATTTGTATAAAATGGGGATTCGGGGCAGGGATACCCCTATCCCCGCATCCGATCAGATCCCCGAAATTTTTCAAAAAAAATCCCCAAATCCGATCCGATCTCCAAAAAATCTCCAAAACGATGATCCATTCGGATCGGGGATCAGATTGGATTCGAACAGGTCGGAGGAAATTGCCATCCCTACTCATTATTCTATTGTACAACAATATTTATTCAAACCATACGCTCACTTGCGTCCCTAGGTTTTTTATTTGGTAAGTTGCTTTGATTTATTATTATTATTCAAATTTTAGTGCATGTTACTATTTTAACTTGAAGAAAAAAATGTTTATCTATTGTAATATACTTTAAATATGTAATGTGAATCTTATTTGATAGATCTCGATTAATTTTAGTAAACAATTTTTCTTTGAAATCTAAAAAAATGGTTTATTATAAATAAAAAAATATGAAGAAAGAATTGAAAAATTGAAAATAGACAAAATTTTTGGGACAGAGTATTAATTTTGTATTTTGGGTGCAAAGGTACAAAAGGGAAGCAAAAAGGACGAAAGAAAAACAACAAGCAGCAAAAAAGAAGAAGAAGAAAATCCACGTCACAGGTCCGCGGCTTCGAAAACCACTCCTACATCGACTGTTCACTACGTTCAATCAACGGCCCAAAACTAACCTACCAACACCACACGGATCGACCTTTTTCACCGTTCGATCTAAACCCCCCAAAATCAAACAAAACCGCCTATAACCCCCGCTCATATTCAAATCCATCCAAACACACCCCTGTATAAAATTCTCACGTTCATCTCCCAATTACGCATCAACAAATCCTCTCTCTCTCTCTCTGAAAACTGTAATAACTCTCTCTCTAAAGATGTCTGGTCGTGGAAAGGGAGGCAAGGGGTTGGGCAAGGGCGGAGCCAAGAGGCACCGGAAAGTACTCCGAGACAACATCCAGGGAATCACAAAGCCGGCGATTCGGCGGCTGGCGAGGAGAGGAGGAGTGAAGAGGATCAGCGGTCTCATCTACGAGGAGACTCGAGGGGTTCTCAAGATCTTCTTGGAGAATGTGATCCGTGACGCCGTGACCTACACCGAGCACGCGAGGAGGAAGACCGTGACGGCCATGGATGTCGTGTACGCGTTGAAGAGGCAGGGCAGGACTCTCTACGGCTTCGGCGGTTAGGGTTTTTTCTTTGGGAATTTAATAGGAGCTACCATGTTATGTAGATTTAATGAATTGGGGGCCTGCTTTTTATGTACTGTTTAAGGATTTCGTTTTCAATGGATGTACTGGATTTCTGATTTCCTACTGCTCATGCTGTTGTTAGTTCAATTCCTTTTTATTTCCGATTGGCTGTGGTTTCAAATCTGATATACGTGAGTTCATTGCTTAGATTTTGGTTTAAGGAATTGTTTGCGAGTGTTGCATTTTTGTAAATTTTTTAGGCAAATTTACTTTCTCAAATTTGAGTCATCCAAACCCTAAATTATCTGCATACAAAATTTTCTCGTGTAAGGTTGTTGTGTGCGATGCATTCAATCAATCGAGCTAAAAGCCTGGGTCGAGCAGAAAGGATTTAACAGACTAAAGGGTAAAATCAATCGAGCTAAAGCAATGAATTGTCCTACAGGGAATCGTCGGTATAATCAAACAGGTTTTTGTTTTCATAATTTTTTTTAGCTTTTTTGTTGAAATGGGAAATTCCAACCAAATGTGAACACCCAATTCCAGAAGCTTTAATTTTGAAGGTTTGTTGGCTTGGTCATCGTCTGTGGCTTCAAGTAGAGATGCCAGAAGATGTGTTAATGGAGATCTTGTCAAGGATTCCGATAAAATTCCTCCTTCGATTTAAATCAGTATTCAAATACTGGTACGCTCTGATCCAAAGCCCCGTCTTCATCTCCCTCCATCGGAATCGTGCAGAAAGCAAGGACTACCTTCTCGCGACCGCGACGAGGCAAACATTATTGGATTTTGTTTTTTCTGTTGTATAGCAGCCTAGTTGGGATATGGGGATAGCAGCATCTAGCTTGATTAAATTGTTGATGTTGTGGATTCTTTGCTTTGGTGAGATTAGCTTTGGCCTATTTACGCTTAAGTTTTTTGCGTTTCCCTTGCATCGAGGTTTCATTCCATTATTGTTATGTTTCTTAAAACCCAAAGACAAGGATTATAAACATGTCGAAGTAGTAGCTCACTCACAAGTGAATTTTGAGTCTTTGACCATGAAGAGCTGACGAATTTTCCCACCGTATGTGATTTTCTTCCTTTTGCTGGAGATACACACACACAATGTCTGGATTGAATTGCTGGATTATGGACTGGTATGCTGTTAAATCGGCATATGCTGTTTTTTTTTCCCGTTTGTTTGAGCCTGTTTGGGAGCCGGATTTTCTCCTTTTCACATTCTCCTTTTCACATTCTTCATGTTTGGGCGCCCAAACTGAAAACTCATTCTGAGAAAACACATTTACCATTTTTCACTTTCTAAGTCAGAAGCCAGAAGTAGGTCCTAATCTCCTTTTCCATTTTTACTTCTCCTTTTCACTTCCCTTCAATTTCACTCTCCCATTCCTACCCTCCCATTTTTCCACCATTACAAAGACAGAGAAAGGAGAAGGCATACAAGATATACCAAACATATACATACACGAAGATATTCATATATGCATGATTGATTTCCAATAATGAACTTGAATTAAACAATAAGTTCACTTTCTACACTGATCGATTTAAAAAAAAAAAAAAAAAAAACTAACCCAATTGAATCATACCCAATACTTCTTGTGGAACTGAAATCAATCAAATCAAATTAGAGACATCCGAACTAGAAGTCGGAAGCAAACCACACCTCACATCCCCCATCTCACAAAACCATAGCTTACGACTCAAACTACGGAACAACAATTGACGTCGTCGGTGCCGGATACGGGTTGGTTTTGAAGCAATTGATGGGAGTTTTGGTTTAATTGCAAAGATCTCCATCGCCAGTGGTGTAGACGGTTTGGTTTTATTGGAAAGATTTTACACGCAGAGGAGAGAGAGGGAGCGAGAGTGAGGGGGTGAAGAAGAAAATTTCTAATACCATCAGAAAAGAAATGAGGGCAAAAGTTTTAAATACCATTAAAAAAAAGCTTTTAATTTGTGTGATATTTTTTAATGTTCATCATTTTTATTTTTAATTTAGGACCAACTTTTTATTTTATTTTATGGAATTACTTTCATTTCACTTATTTGTGTTAAGTACGAGAGACTTTCAATTACCAAAAAATTAATTGAAAAGCGAAAACTGTTTCCCCAAAAAAATTGGACAGGGCAAGTTAACAAAAATATTTCCCAAAATAATTTTGAAAAACTTGCCAAAAACAATATTTGTACACATTTTGAATATCAAATAAATCAACAAGGGCAAAATGGTAAACAACCAATCAATAACTCATTTTATCATTATTCTCCCAAACACTACTCTTTTTGCAAAACACATTCTGCATATTTCTCCCAAACACTCCTCCCATATCCAAAACTCATTCTGACCAAAAGCCAAAAAACCAAAAAGCCAAAAAGTCAAAAATCAAAAGCTAAAAAGTAGGCTCCCAAACACCCCCTTCATATTGTCAAAGATTTAGAGGTTGTTTGGCAACCTATTTTTTGTCTTTTTCATTTTGGGGGTTTGGAGCACTTGACTCAAAACTCATTCTTTCAAAATGAGTTTTCAAAAGTTAATAAAGGAGAGCAAAAGTGAAAAAGAGGTTCAAAGGAGCTTTTCATGTTTTCAATTTGTGCTTCTCACATTTGGTGGACTGGAAAAGACCCTTTTGCCCTCAATATACATTAACCTTCTTTCCTCCTGTACATTTCCCGCTGGTCCTTTCCTCCTAAACATGCTTGTGGAGACTTTCAATTGCCAAAAAAGACTTTAGCAATAAAAAAAAAAATCACTAATCCACATCATTATTTTATTTATTTTTTATTAAGTACGAGAGAATTTTCATTACCCAAAGAAAAGGAAGATAAAAAAAAAATTCCAAATAGAAAATTTTCAAAATTGGACAGGTCCCGTTAACAAAAATATTTCTCAATTAAACTTTAGAAAACTTGCTAAAAACAATATTTCGGAGGAACATCAATTTGTGTAAAAAAAAAAAGAAGGGAAAAAGGACCATCTAATAATATTTTCCATAAAAAAGCCTCAAATCTCAAGGTTTTCTGTAACAAAAATATTCCCAAACGTAATTTGAAAAAAAAAAATAGAAATCTTGTTGTGCCCAAATATGTTTTCCCAAACATGCATGTTCTTAGTTTGTGTAAAAATACCAACAATAATTCCAAAGGCATGGTGGGTAGTTTGCCCCGTTGGCATGGTTGTCAGGGTTAATTTGGTAAAATTCAAACCAAAACTCATTTTCATCATTTTTCTCCCAAACACTACTACTTTTGCAAAATGCATTCTGTACATTTCTCTCAAATACTCTTTCTAGATTCAAAACTCATTATGACCATAATCCAAAAAACTAAAAAGCCAAAAAGTCAAAAATTAAAAGCTGAAAAGTTGGTTCCCAAACACCCTCTAGGTCTGTCTCCAATTATCCCCGCCAATATTCCTAATGTTTGTGGAATAGATAAGTTTTGTTATTGTTATTATAAGTAGCTCTACCGTTACTCAGATATCAATCCAAACTTGATCTGCTAGTTAGAGTAGTTCAAAAAAATCGGTGAACCGTGAATCTGGCCTGGACCAAACTGATGCATACGTTTTGAATTTGATTGTAGATTAATGGTCTGGACACAGATTCAAAAAATAAAAATCTATGACTTTTGGTCCGGGCACGAATTTTGATTTTGAAACTGTAGATTAACCGATCCGGACTGTGAGATTTTTATTATATATAATTTTTTAAAATAAACATATTTGTATAGATAAATAATTTTACCAGTTTTATAAATGTTGTCAATTTGATTTGAGATCATTACTCGTAATTAACAAAATCTATCTATGTACTCTTATCAGAGTGTGTGAGTGTGTGATTTACCAGCATCATCATATTCCTTAGCATAACAACAATAATCTCAATAAACTAAACTGAGGGGTGTTCCATTAACTAGTTTTTTTTTTCTTTTTCAAAAACTAGTTTTTCCTAAAATTTGACAGGTCATTCTCTCGCAATACATCACATAAAAAAGTGTGAATACAAAAATCAAGGCAGTTTTAATGTGGTTCTACATCGCATAAAATGATACATGTACAACAACCAGCCCAACAAGTCTCCAACACAATCACGTGATGTATGAAGTCTACACACATTTGAGTGTAAAGTGTGTATGGGCTCCACACACCATGTGAGTGTGTTGGAGATTTGTTGAAAATTTTTATTGTACATGTATCATTGTTGGTACCCAAAAGGGTTTTGAGCTAATTTCCAGAATCAAATGTCTTTCTATTTGCAAAAGGAATTCGATTTCTATTTTCTAACGTGAAGCAGAGATTGGGTAAAGGTTAGTTTATTATTCGGCACAACCAATTGTTGATTTTTGATTTTCTGTTTTGGAAACTGAGATTCGGTCTAGGGGTTACGTCTTATGGATAGAGGTGTCAAATGGGTCGGGTACGGTACGGGCACGGTACAACACGTTTAAATGTGGCACCACATAGCATAAACACGGTTTTAGATGGGCACGACACGAGCACGGTTTTAGATGAGCACGGCACGACACGACACGTTTAAATGTGGCACGGCACGAGCACGGTTTTAGATGGATATGGCACAAGCACGGCACGGAATTGGGTCGGGCACAACACCGTCTAGAAGGGCATGGCAAGAGCACGGCACAGAAGTGGGCTAGACGCAGCATGGCACGTCGCGGGGCACAGCCCAGGGCATGACACAAAAAGTACTAATTTTTAATGATGGATTTCTAATTATATGTTATACACTTTTTAACAAGTCAATACAAATATTTTTTTATTAATCTCAATATGCCTAAACTTGGCTAGATTATACAAAAAAATTGAATTATATGTTATATATATTTTAATAAGTCAATATAGTTATAATTATTAGATAAATAGTTTTTTTTTTTACGAAACTTGGCTAGATTATGCAAAAATTTTGACTAAACTCATAGATGGGCCAGCACTGGTACGACGTGAGTACAAAATAGCACGGCGGGATGTGGCATGATTAAGTAAACGGGCACGACACAATTAAGAAATGGTACGGCACGACACGACTAAGAAATGACACGGCACGGCACAACACGGTTTAGTAAACAGGCCGACATGACATGAAGCACGATTGACACAAAATTAAATGAGCCATGCCGGCATGGCCTGTTTGACTCCTCTACTTATGGAGGCCATGGAAGTGATCTTGGTGAAATTGGGTTATGGTTTTGTATCACTTCCATGGTCTTGAAAATGAAATTTCATCTACTGCTGCTACATAGGAACACCTGTTTACTAGGTGAAAATTCCAATAAGATTCTTGAACCAGTTTATATGTTTTCGTGATATTTCTCATGTCATCTTTGTGTAGATTCCAGTATTGGCAGTTTGGCACTTGTTGCTGTGTTAGTACTCCATATGGCAGCAGTCTCTCTGTGGTGGTTTATTATTTTTCCATTTTTCCCACCATGATTAATTGGTATTGTGTAACAGTGAGCAGTTTTGGTTTGGAAGGAATTTGAAATGTTGGTAATTTAGCTAAACCATTAATCTGCTGTTCATTTATTCATCTTCTGACCTAGTAATTTTCTCTACTAGTGGATAAATAGGATGACAGAATGATTTTTTCCCTAAGTTATATTTCAGAGAACATTTCATGCATCCCAACATGAAAAGCATTAGTCTGCTCTTATTTTTTTGTTCACTTCATCCATGCAGTACCTACCCTACTACTTCATCTTTGCCAAGAAGTAATTTAGAATTTGGTTTCATTTCTTCATGCCCTCTCTCTACTTTCACATCTATTTGTCCTTCTTTTGACAAAAGAGAAATTTGTTGCGATGAATTCTTCTCAAATGGTTGTTTTTGCAGTTTTCATGTTAGTTTTGAACTCCATTGCTGGCATTACCCCCGCGAGCTATTTAATTTTTGTTAATCATCATTCAACAGTCATTTTGCTTTCTAATCAAGTGGTGTGGTTAAATGACAGAAGTTTGTATACCTACGAGGCCTTGAAAGGCTTTGCAACACTGGTGATTGAGGGAGAAGTTGATTATATGCCACAGCGCGCTAGGCGTCACAGTAGTCATGAAGGACCAAGCAACCACCCATCTCCACACCACCTGATCACAAGGTTTTCTAAATCTCAATGTGGACAATGGCCTCTGGCTAGACACGAGATTTGATGGTAATATAATCATTGGCATCGTGGACTCTAGTATATGGCCAGGATATGGAAGCTTTCGTGATGAAGAGCTCGGGCCCATGTCGTCCGGTTGGAAGGGGAATTGCATAGATGCCCCTAACTTTAACTATGGGGTATGCAATAAAGAATTAATTGGGACCAAATTCTTCACCACGGGATTCGAAAACCTCCAATATTCTATGGGAAAGCAACTTAGCAGTAGTGGTCACTCACCAAGAGATAGAGATGTCCAAAAAGATTGGTATGCTTGACGTAGGATCGTGCTGCTAGAGAAGCCGTATGTGTCTTATAGGGGTGTCAAACAGGCCGGGTCAGCACGGACACGGCATGAGCACGACACATTCGACGGCGGCATGGCACGCCAGAGACACGGTAAAAACCTAGTTTCAAAATTTGAAGACACCAAACTAGTGTTCTACTTTGGATGAATAGATGTTCATAAATCATTGATCTAATTAGGATGAATACACGAGAAGCCCAGAGACCTCATTACACACCTTTCAACAAGTTAAACAAAACTAAATTTTCAACCTGCTGATAGTAACAATCTCCGGCAACAACATAAAAAATTGAGGGTTCTATAATTGTGGGAAAATAGGGATGCTGAACCCTACAGACTGAAACAAATTACTATAATACGTAAAATTGGTTTCTCAATTAGTTATGTAGGAAAGTGATTTGGTGTTCCAAGAGTAGAAAAAATTGCCAGATTTTTAATAATAAAAAGAACTTAGGGTGTTGGATCCACTGAGATTGTTTCCTCTTAAATCCAAGTTATAGAGATTATGGAGCCGGGAAATTGCTGAAGGAATTGAACCATTGAGCGAATTCCAGCTGATATTCAACTTCCTCAGTCCTGGCAATCGAGTCATTTCAATTGGCATTTCCCCAGCCAAGTTGTTGGCTTGAAGTTTCAATTCTTGAAGGACGCTGCGACTGGTAAAACACCTGTGAGCTGATTCTCTGCGAGATTCAATGCTGCTAGATTCTTATAGAAACCCAATTCAGGAGGAATTGAACCTCCCAAATTATTGTTGTGCAATTCCAAATAGATCAAATTTGGAAGGCTCCGAAAGGACCAAGATGGGATTGTCTCATTTAAGGTTGTTGAAATTGCGCGTAACTCCCTTCCATGAACATGGGTTTCGGTCTCTAGTGGAATTCCATGGAAAAGGGAACTGATCCGTGTCGTTTTGGAGGAGATTATAGAGATTGATCATGGTGTTTCTCTGGTTTGAAGGAATTTCAGAGATTACAAAATGGAACAAGAAGAGGAGTAACAAGTGAGAAATGATGGGATGGATCAAAAAAAAAAAAAAAAAAGTGAGAAATGATGGGTACGTACCTTCCCATTTAAGGTTGTGGGTTAAGAGAATGCTGAACTTTTTTGCTAAGAATTTTTTTTATTAATCTTTAAAAACGAATTACAAAGATTAAAGGGATCCGAGACTGAAAACGTCAATTTATTTATCTGCTACGTGTCTATTGATTTACTTTTTTCCTTATCTTCTTACTATCCGAATGCGATAATCTTACTTTATATATCACGAATAACTTCTATAGTATATTTTTTCTCTATATAATTTTGCTAGTTATAAAAATTATGTAATCATCTCTTGGTCAAAAAGATGTCATGATTTTAATGAAAATCCAACCCACGGGAGCTCATTAGTTTGAGGAGATGATTACTCTTGTACGTAAATGTTATATGTACTCACTAATTATAGGGTAGTGATAAGGGTAGTGTTAATGTTAAAATTCTTTTTGATTGTGCCAAAACTCAAATGCATGAAATGGTTGTACTCATGTGTAAAATACAAGCTCTTTATGCATTAGAGTTTTGACACAATCAAAAAGAGTTTTGGCATTATCACTGGTGTACAAGCATTTGATTCATTAATTTTTTTGGTCGCCGGAAGTGCCCGACCAAAGGTGGGGTGGTGGTCGGCTGGAGGTAGGGTGGTGATTTTTTTGATTTTTATGTTCGAAATTAGAATTTTAAAAAATTAATGACACTTCACTTATTTTTTTGATCGCCGGAAGTGCCCGACCAAAGGTGGGGTTGTGGTCGGCCAGAGATGGGGTAGTGATTTTTTTTTAATTTTATGTTCGAAATTAGAATTTTTAAAAATTAGTGACACTTCAATAATTTTTTTTCTTTATGTTCGATTACAAAAGTTGTTTGTCCTTCCTTTTAAAAATGACAAATGTTTTTTGTTTTATGTTCGACTGCAAAAGTTATTTGTCCTTCCCTTTAAAAATGCCAAATGTTTTAGATTTTTTTATTGTGGCAACTATCACGACAAAGTTTTTTTTTTATTGCTATAATTGTTTACATATAAAATTAACCAGTCCAATAATTAATTGACATGTAATCAAAAGTGCCAAATGTTGGCAATTACTTGTCAGCGAAGATACACTGGATCAATAAGGTAAAATTGAGTGGATACGTTGTCGTATCATTTCTCAAACTGGAAGAGCAGTTATTGGCAGTTACAAGCCATTGTTAAAATATAAATTGGTTTCGAAGCCATAATATTAACTGCTGAACACACAAGCTCCACGTATAAACTTGCGAAACAAGGCAATTGGCAGTTAGAACACGTAGAATACTTCTAGAAGGCAGTTATTTCCTTAACATGTTATCATTTGAGTTGGTTTAGACAAATGTGCAAATTTAAAGCTTCTGGAAGAAGAAATGATTCAAATTCAGACGTGAAGAAAGAATAACTGCCAACTCTCAGAGTGGAAGTTAGAGTTCAAAGTAAACCAGATTCAAATTCATGGAGCGGGAAGTTCAAACTACAAGCAACATCTATAAATAGAAGAAATTGAAGAGTGAATAGCCCCCGGACAAATCTTCAACAAACAGCTATTAAAAAACTGATGCTTGATTTGTTCATTGGCAAAGTAGTTTAGGATTTCGAAATCAGTTCGAAGTAGATTAGGAATTAGATTAGGATTTATCTCGATTGTTCTTGTAACAATCACCCTTATCTCAGTTGTTCTTGTAACAATCACCTGTTTGAAGTTCTGTTACTCTGTATTTGAAGTTGGAGACAATTTCGAAGTAAGTTTATCTTTGATTCATCAATCGAAGTGTCTTGTTTCTTTATTGTTCTTTGATTTCCTAAGTTTATTGGTTTGCATTTCTTCACTTATTAAGAAAAATCCTCTTAATTGAGGTAATTGAACCAACAAAACACAATCGCCTGATTAGGTTTGGTTTTCCAAAGTTAATCTGAGGGAGGAGATTGAAACTCTCTCTGGCACGCTCGCACACAATCATTTTCCATTGCAAAGAAGTAAAAAGAACCAAACAATAACTCAATATTTCCTAGCCTTATATCTAAATTAAATTCTACAATCGCAAATTTATGGCAAGCCTCAGTTTCTGTCATAATTGTTGTGACAAACTATCATGACAAAATTAGTATCGTCACCATTGCTCTCTCTTTTAATCCTTTTGCAACGCAGACAAGATTTTATCATAATAACAAAGTTTATTGTGACAAATAATTTTGTTACAAGTACCTATACAAATTGCAAGGAAGTTTTTTTTTTTTTTCTATTATGTATAAATGCAATCTCAAATTTTTTGGAACTAAATAAATTGTAATAGTAGAAATTTCTTATTGTGACAAGATTTCATCACAATAAATTGTGTAGTGAAGCCTCCTTTTGCAAAATTAATTTGCAAGGAGAAAGCACGAGTACGTTTGAGCAAGAGGTACTCCCTCTATAAACAAACAATATTAAGAATTTAATCATAAACAACCATAAGGCTTATAATGATACTTATAGGGTCAAAGAAACCCTAGACCAACTAGGAAACAAATAATAAAATATTAGACTTGCTAACTAAAATTAAATCAAAGGAATTATGAATATTACGAAAAAACAGAAATCTAGAAATAAAAGACAACAAAAAACTACAAAGAAATATAAGGTTATCACCATTTTAAAGACCTAGCTAGATGACATCGAACGGCCGAAAACATCATTGATCATCACCATTTTAGCAACGAGGCCCATTTCCCATCAACCATACAATTCCTGTACCTTTTAGCCAATATTGGTCCACACGACTTATTATTGCCTTACACGACTTATTATTGCCTTTTGAGCAATGAACGGTCCAAACAATCAAGAAATGTGGACGCGACCTACTTTACATCATAAATTCGCAAAAAACATTTATTACGACAAATTTCTCTTGATAATGACAAGATTCAATTCATGCCGATGGAAAACTTTTCCGCCATACTTGTTGCGACAAAATATTGCAACGAAATCGAACAATCACTCCACCTTGTATGGCCTGATGCTACAAAATGAAATTTATTTTGTAGAATTTGGGTTTGACTTAAAACAACCTACGTGGCCGAAAGTATAATGTGTAGTGTGAAGTGTGAGAAAGCATGAACGACCGAAAGTAAAACTTTCCCTTATATGTAAACCTGCTCTTCCCCAATAACTTTCCACACCCCAAAATCAATCAACAATCTTTTAAAAACACGCCTGCGAGAAAGCAAGAACGACTGATTTTATTGGGGAAGAGCGGGTTTACATATGAGGAAGAGTATTGTTAAAATCTTAGTATTTTATCAAATGAGAAAGAGGTTTGATAAAGACTCAGCAGAGTTTTGCAAAATTTTTTATCAAATCTCTTCTACATTTGATAAAATCAGAATTGACCCTGATTTTATCAACTCTTGATTTTATTTTTGATAAAATTATTTAGGAAACTCAAAAAGTATAAGAATCAGACTCTTATTCTAATGCTATAGAGACAAGATAAAGATACTAACATTTGTACTAACAATTGCACCACCTCTCTCACATGGATTATGTACCTACCACTTATATTTGGGTCCCACATATCCCATGTGAAAGAGTTTGTACAGTTATTGGTATAAAGTGTTAGTGTCTGTAGTAAATCTGAACTAGCGAAAAACCCATGCATAGTGATGGTGTTACCAGTGATGGAGCTTGGGAGGCACTTGGCACCCCTTGGTGTTAAGGGAAAAATTATTTTTGTGCTATTCTTCAAACGTGTGTATTATTTCTCATATTAAGCATATTGTGAGTGATTAATTGATGCAAATGTGTAATTTTTTAGTATTAAGCACGTTGACTGTTGATTAACCTATGAAAATGTATATTTTTGGGTGTTGCAAATAATTAATCTAAAAACACTTATACCTTTTTTATACTAATTACTTCTACCGCTCGTAAAGTTTAGTTGGTTTAACCATACCAAAATTTTGAATGTACGTCATCATTTGTAGAACACGAAAAGTACAGGGAAAAAATATAGCTATGATATATAACAGAGCCAACATATATCTTGTTTCCATTAAACAAAAGAAAAAAGTAGAACTTGACATAAATTTACCAAATTGATAAAGTTTAACAAAGTCTTGGTATTAATTCTATGCAACAACCATCTTTCATTATCAACCTTTTGCCTCTTCTCTGTTGCTAAATCTATCAAAGCACCCAAAAAAAAAAAGCCCCACAAAATAATCAATTAAAGGTAATTCTCTACCAAAAAACTTATGTGGTGTCTAATTACCTCTCTCTTTTTGCCTCTATACTTCAAACAATCACACAAGAAATAGTATGAAAATGACTTATGTCAAACATCTATATTATATTATTACAGGATGAGTTTTTGCGAGGAGGGCTATGGTTGCGACAAGTGGCACTAACCCAAGTGATTTAACAATAACAAAAAAGAAAATAAATAGAATTCAATGCCTTAACTAAAATTTCAAGTTTAAAATTAAAATTAAAGTTTAAACACACAGTCCGCTTAGCACCACAATCAACGGGATGGTTTCCAAGGTCAGAGATTCCATATAAGCAAGGTAAACACCTATTTAAAAAAACACTTTTACGTTTAGGAAGGTAGAGAGATTCTGCTATTATCATTATGGGAGTAATTACATTTTTAAAATTAATAATCTTAACAAGTCCCGTGATTTATGGAATTTATTATATTTTTTCAAAATGGAATTTGAAGATTACTTCTCAGTTTCAGTACAAGAATTATACCCAAGAAAACATGCAAGATCTCTCTTCCTTAGCAAAAATCATCAAAGAAACGGAAGTTGACATGGGAACAAATTAAGCCGGACCCTTTGTTTTAAAGGGTTTTGAGTAGATCATCTCAAACTTAATTAGTGTTTCATTTTTTTGGCACGGCCATCATTGTAATCTTTTCTTATGGATAATAATCATGTTTTACTTATTTTGATTTCTCTTTTTTACGTCATACATTTCTTCTTATTGATATCAGAGGGAATGGATTTGGATGGCATAGCGCTATCTTCGAGATCATGATGGTGCCGAACAATTAAACTGTGCTACAAGCTACGAAGAAGGTAACATATAAAAATATGTAGTTCCTTTATTTTCAATAATGATTTCACAAAGACAACGCTTCCAAATTATCCTTGGTTTACGTAAGCATTTTTAAGTTTGGATGCATCCCTAGAAACTAATACTTCATCGTGAGTTTCATATTGAGAAGAAACAAGGTAAAATATTTAAGGTTTTCTTCGTAGTATTTGTTAGGATTAAAAAAGGTAAAAAAAAAATGGAACCAATTACTAAGTGCCCACTTTTTGAACGGGAGATGAGTATTGGATTCAAAAGTGTTTCAATAGTTCGGATTTTAAATAAATTATTTATTTAAAATTCAGATCATTAATAACACTTTTGAATGGCTGTGATAGGGCTTTACAGATATCACATAAGGCACCACGTGGTGCTCGCCCGACACAAAAAAATTTCTCCTGAATTTGGGATTATTGTGCTCAAAATTTATAAAGAGTTTTACACCAACAGTGCAGCTGCTTTATTTGGGAAAGAAACTTATAATCATATTTGACTTTATGTTTTAGGTATGTGAAGATAGTTTATGCAAACCACTATCAAAAGTCAGCACCAATTCATTGTTCTTACTTATTTTCAACTCCACTGGTATGATTTTCTAAGAGTCGATCTATTTGTTATTGATTATTGATCTAATACTATTCTTTTTTTGTTTTACAAACTCAAGGTAAGAAGAATGGTATGGAACTATATATTTTGTCAATTAATTATTGATATTTTCCATTTCATTTTTCCCCTTTTGTCTTCTCTATAGATCGATGATTCAAAATACTTATGGAATAGATTTTTTAGTCAACAATCCATTTGATTTTACTTTCACACACGTAAGAACAGATTGAGAATATAATATGTATGATTTCTAACTAATATACACATTTACAATCACTCAACATAGGAAAAAATCAAGTGTACCCAAAGGTATTGAATTTGCTCATACTTTGTAATTGTAGTAGTGCACCAAGACAACTTAGGATTTTGGACGATATTGGTAGTGCAATGCCATTTTAGCATTGATTCATTGAAGGATAGTTTGTTTGGATTGATATTACAGTGCATTAGGCAAGCCTCTAGGCACTGTAGCAAGATTTGCAAAGCTTCACTTTTGTATCTACCAAATCAGTGCATTAGGCAAGCCTCAAGACTTGAATTGGTAATGTGATGTATGTAGATGGTAAATTTTGTACTATAAGGAGAGGATCAAGGAATTGTACTTTATGAAATGAAAGAATTGAGCCGCTAGCTGCTACATATTGAAATTTGGATGTGTTATGGATTAAACGGGTACCTAAAGAGATACGTATTGAAATTTGGATGTGTCATAGATTAAGTGGGTACATAAAGAGATCTAATCTAATTATAATTTTTTTTTTATGTGCATAGCAGGGGGTAATTTAACCGGTTTTATACTTGAATTTGTATTGAATTATGTATACAAAAATTTAACCGTGTACCAGATGCGACCCGTGCATAGCACGGGTTTTTTGCTAGTATGTACGTAAGGAAAAAGAAATTTCATTATTTCTTTTTGAAAATGTGATAAATCTTTATTCCTTACTTAGTTTTACTTTTGGTCACGACTTTTTATTTTTCTTTTTATGTTATTGTAGCCACAAGTAAAATGTTTTTGGTAACAAAAAATTTAGTTCTCTTTTCTTATCTTATTATGTCGCAATATTTTAAGTGTGTATGATCTAGTAAATCACTATGATAACAAAAGGTATTGAACTTGCCATAATAGATTAAATACTGCAATACATAATCAATCTTTCACTATGAGAAAAGTCACGTAATTTCGGATAAAGAAAGAAAAAATTAAAGTATAATTTTTAATTACATAAACTATGTATTTTAGGAGTCCTAATAAAAATATTTCACATGCTACTCAAAACTTCAATGACAATCCAATAAAACTATGCCATAATAGTACTCATAGAGAGTTATCATTGTCTTTATAAAAAATACCAAACCAAAGTACACAATTCATCTCAAAGACTGAGTTAACCTATCTCAAGTGCTCTGCGTCTTTCCCAATCTTCCCATAATCATCTACTAATTGAGTATACGCAACCAAGGAGATGTGTTTTTCTTCGTCACCCATATGTGGTGAAAATTTGTTGAAAGTCTAAAAATGTTTAACAAACTGTATAATTACATGCTTTAAGCTTTGCTTAAACGCTAAGTATTTTCTCAAGATAAGTGATATTCGGCATGAACTAGCAACCAACACAGTATCAATGCATGCCCATATAGTAAGCTTCTTAAATGAAAAGATTGATCTTTAGTGTATAGATAAATTAAAACTTTTATGAACTTATCTACTTATGAGTAAGAGTTAAGTTAGATATTCAATACACAATTTTTTGGCCAAAAAGGGTGGTAACGTAAATTTGTGAACTTTGCAATACATTTTAATTAATTTGTTTGCAATTTGTGTTATTATTAAACCTCCGTTGTGAGATTATCTTATGGATCCTGCTTGAGATGAAATATAAGGATACAAAATCATATATCTATGCCTTTGAGAAACTCTCCTACAGAATCACTGATAACATGAAAAATGGCAATAAAACAACACATATTGATCAAACATCCATAAAAGATGAAATAATAAATACCACATGATAGAAAAGAAACTCACTTTTTGCAAAATCGGATTCTTTGTCCCATTCATAACCATATAGTTAAACTTACGCAACCGTACCAAAATTTCAAACTTACATCATCACCTATAGAACATAAAAAATACAGGGAAAACATAACAAAGATATATAACAGGGCCAACATATCTCTTGCTTCCATCAAACAAAAGGAAAAAGTAGAACTCAATACAAATTTACTGAATTGCTAAAGTTTAACAAAGTCTTGGTATTAATTCTCTGCAACACACAATCTTTCATCATCAACTTTTTGCCTCTTCTCTATTGAAATCTTATCTGCATGTAGAACACTTAATCTGTCAAAGCATAAAAAATAAAAAAAAACCACAAACTATCAATTAAGCACCACAAAATTGACATGTACCTAATCCATGCACAATACCGTAATCTTGTTTGTTGACATCGATTTCCAGTAATGGAGAACAAAAGTGATGAAGGGTCACTTTTTTATTGTCTTCTTTTGTGTTTATGTAAAATTGAACCGGAATGAATTTGAATGCAACAACAAATTTGTGTTCATAGTGGGATGCAAGATTGTGAAACTTGCCTTTCTTTTCTTAATATAATTGGCTTTCCCTTTTCACAAATTAAAACAAAGGAAATACAGGGGTAAAATTTCAAATATGGCTTCTCTCTTTGGATGCAAAAGATCAAGATCTTACACAAATATGGACACACACTTGCTTTAACTGACTTTTTTTTCTTCTTAGAAGTAGTTCTAATGGAATTGGTATTTTATGAATTTGGGTTACAAAATCAAACTAATATCCGATAGGATTCTTTTAATTGTACTCATAATATTTTTGAATTTAATAGGAAATTACCCACTTCTGCTATTTCTTTAATATAGTAATCTGGCATGGACATCCAGTTATCTAGAATTTTTTTTGACCATATATGCTAATTTTCATGTGAATTTATAATAGAAGTTGAATAATTATTTGAGAGAATGGGTTTATTTAGAGTAAGAGTCTATTAAGAAATAAATTTTTTCATACGATTTTAGATTGTTTTATGAACATCGTCAATGTTTCCGTTTTGAACATCATTTTTGGCATTCGAATATCATTTTTTTGATATTCATGTATTTTAAATTTATCAATTTCCCCTTTAGGTCTGCACATACGCTTGATTTATTATGGAAAGTACATAAGAGATTCCATAGATATTCAATTTTCAATCTTTTCTTTAGCTCTATATACAAGTGCATGTTAACATTAGAAATTCTCAATCTTTCCATAAGGGTGCGAAAATGAAAGATCATCATAACGTAAGACTTTTTCTACTCTCAAAAGGCAAGGTAATTGATTTTAGAATTCTATTTCTTAACTTTAAGGCGCCACTTGTCGCCCTCAGGGCTCTTCTCATGAAAAGTCATTCTGCAATAATTTATAAGATACTAAATCATAAAACACTACCGTATAAATTACAACAATGTGGCATTGTTTTTCCAGATCACTTTTAAACAATACACTTTTATCAAGTAACAAAAATAAAAATATATAGAACTCCTGGTTGCAATATCAATTCATGCTTTTTCTTTGTTTCATATTTCTACTTGGTTAAATTCCACGGAGACCCACTCATTTATGCCTCTTTTCCACGGAGTCCCCTTAACATTTAAAAGTGTCCAGACAGACCCCCTCATCTCTGAGAAATGCGAAAATCCCCTTACTCTGTTAATGGAATGATGGAAATGACTATAATACACCCTCAAAATCAATCCACCCACCCCCTCATCTATGAAAATCACCACTAAACTCTCTCTTTTAAAAAAAAGAAACTACTTATTGAAAAACATATTTTGAAAACAAATTTTTAGAGAAATTGAAAAACGGTATTTAAAAAAACATTTTGGAAAACATAGTTTTAGAAAGCAGAATTTTTTTTTTATAAATTTGGAAACAATTTTTTTTAATATGAAAAAACAGTATTCTTTTTAAAAAGAATTTTTCAAAAGAAGGATTTTGTTAAAAAAGAACAGATTTTTTTAGTTTTATAGAAAAATATTTTCCAAAAGAAAAAAGTTTTGAAAGTAGTTTTTCAAAGAACTTTAATTTTCATAATAGTTTTTTTGAAAAAATAAAATAATGACATTTCAAAAAAAGGAAGTTCTGAAAAGGGTTTTTGAAAAACGTTTTTCCAAAAACAGATTTTTGAAAACTTTTTTTCCAAAAACAGATTTTTGAAAAATTGAATTTGGGAAATTTCTCAGAGGGTGCATTTGGAAGGCGATTCGGAACAGGTGATCCAGTTGATTTAGAGGAAGGGGGAAGTCAATACCAATGCAGGTCCACTAATCAAAGATGTCCATTGATTGTGGCAGGAGTTTGAAGGAATTAGAGCAAGTATTTTTAGGCGGATTGGCAATTTTGTGGCACACTTCGTGGCCAAAGATGCAATGAGAGGGAGCTGGACCCGTACGTGGGAATTTTATCCCCCCTTGGCTCTTATATCATCTTCATGAGGAGGAGGACCCCAATTGATATATTCAATTGCTTTGGAAAATCATTTATGTAATCTATCGTAAAGTTTGCCACGAAAAAAAAATGTAGGCCGGTCTCAACCCATTCGAGAGAAGTGTTACAAATAATTATTGCATTGAAAATTTTCTTACACAGTCCATCTTGGAAGTTCCTAAATCCATTTAGATTACCAAAATCTACATAATCCATTGATCTACATCCGTGAATCTTACATAGATCTCAATACCGATAACCAAAATATACATAAAGTCACTCCCTTACCAAGAACAGAGAATTTTCTTGCTTCATCTATCTGAATTTGTTCTAGTATATAGGTATGTAGTATATGATGGGATAAGGAAGAAAATCATAAACAACATAGACATCATTTGGACATTTCAAGAGGTGCAATGAGTCGCTTTTTTCTTCCATTACTCATTGTAACATTCTGCTTTGGTCATGCAACAAGTTTATGGGGAGGTTATAAGGTGTCGGTTCATATCATCAGCGCCGTTCCAGACAACCCCACACCATTGACATTTCGTTGTCAATCTAAAGATACTGATTTTGGAATTCGTATGCTCCATTATCGTGAAGAATTCAAGTGGACGTTCGCCCCAAATGTTTTTGGGAGAACGCTCTACTTTTGCCATTTTTATTGGGGTTCCAAACAGAGAATTATGGATGTTTACAATCACAGAATCGAGGGCATTTGTGGCCGGTGGGCTCTCTATGGTCATAATTGTTACTTCGAGGTGAGACCTGATGGGTTCTATATCTCCTCTGAGTTGCATAGGTGGAATAAATTTAATTACTGGATGTGATTTCTAGTCTTTTGGAATAGGATCACTATTGCATGAGCATTATGATAAACATTTGCTTTATGAATAAGTTGACTGAGATATTAATAGGCTGATTTAATAATATCTAAACATTACTCTTTCCTGTTGATGAGGAAAGGCATAATATTAGAAATACCCCCATGTGGTAGGTAAATTTAATGCAAATTGATTGCCATTGCACGAGCGTTGTGATAAACGTTCGCTTTTGTGAATGAGTTGAATGGAGATATCCATAAATTATGTCATGTTGATGAGGGAATGCATATAATCTTATAAAGGAGCACATGTATGTCAGGGAGGACAGAGCCAAGGTTTTGTTTTAGACTTTGACTTCAATGTCACGTAGCCTCCCAAACTTTCAAAAAATTTAATTTTACTCCCAAACTTTTTTTTCCGTTATCATTTTCCCCCACCATCCCAATTTATCAAAAAACTAACGACAATTGCTGATTTGGACACTAACAGTGTAAACAAACATTAATGGGGTAATTCGTTCTTAGGGAAAATTTCAAAATACCCTCCAAACTTTGACCTAGTGTCAAATAGCCTCCCAAACTTTCAGACAAATCAATTTTACTTCAATTTTTGCTTTTGTTATTCCTTTTGCCCCCCGCTATCCCAATCTGTCAAATAATTAATGAGATTGAATTGGACACTAATGATGAAAAAAACGTAAAAGGGCATATTTTGGAGGGCATGGGGCCCACTTCGGAGAAATTATTGAATGATTTGAACCATCCAATAATTTTAAAATAACTATTGAAGTGTTCTTATAAAAAATAATCCAAATCGAATATTTGCAATTAATTGAACTACTTTGTTCAACTTTCACTACAACAAAATTGGCAAATGCCGAGCACCTTAGTATATTGGCAAATGCATATTTGCATCGGGAAAGAGTTTTGCCGATGAAAATACTCGCGTTAGCACCATGTCGCCAATGCCCCGTCGGCAATGAATTTGCCGATGCAAACTTTGTTCATCGACGAAAGACTATAGTTTTGGCGACGTGAATTCTCAACGGCAAAAGTGTATTTCATTTGGCAAAATACAATAGTTTTGCCAACACGATATTACATCAGCAATACTTAGAGTATTGGCAACATAATATTTCCTCGGCAAAAGTAATTTCCAGATATTTGCAAATAACTTTTGGCGATTGATCGTGTGAATCAGCAAAAGAATTTTAAACAAAATGTATATTTTTTTTGTAAATTATGTTTTTTACAATAACCTACATTTGTCCATTTCATAACTGTCATTGACATATGAATACATTCATTCCATCCAAATTCATGCGATAGTTCCTCAAAACCAACTATGTTAATTCTAAGCTTACACCATCAGTTGTTAATTCTAAGCTTACACCATCAGCAATGCATACAAAAACTAAATTAGATGTCCAATGCATCCAATTTTTTAGAAAAGTAATTGCCATCCACAGTTTTATCAAAAAGTGATACCCAAAAAACAAGCTTTCAAACTATCTCCAAGTCTCATATTGCAGTCCACCAAAAGTGTCCTCCCCATTTTCGCTACCTTAAATTAACCCCAGAATGGCGGTTGGATCAACACCAAAAGACAACATGAGCATCATCTTTTCTAATTTTTTACCATAATCAACTATGAGTTGCCCTTGATCAGCTACGACTTTTCCTTGATCAGTGAGTTGTTGCTTAAGAGCAACTACCTCTGAATTTGGGACTCCTTGAGACTGAGTACCATATCTGCTCTTGCGAATCCCATATCCCTTCAAGTAGCCCGATCTCTTCCCAAGCACCCCGACAGAAACTTGTTCCTCTGATAAAGGATTTGTGACATCGGGTTGCGATTGCTCCGCAATCATTTTTACCATTTCATCCTACACCAACAATAGGTAGAGAAAACAAGAAATGTAAGAACATATGTAGTACCAAGATGTAAAGATAAGAGGAAAAACAATTGACTCTCCAGGGGCTACAAATGTGTCTTCTACACCAATGGTTGCTCAACTAACATAAAACTTATTTTGAGGTAAGTGACAACTGCTAGATCTTTTATGGTTACATGTACAAACCAAATACCATCATGGAATAGTCAGGTTCTAGATATCACATTTTAAATGGTGGACATGCCTCAAGAAACTTTTTCATAAAAAATAGGTGCAAGGAAAACTTAGCCAATTGTAATTCGTCAACAAGGAGTTCAGTTTCCAACACATCAACCACGTAGTATTGCATTTTTAAATTCCTCAAATTCAATAACCTTCTCAACAAGTGAAATATGTAGAGGAACCTTAGTGCGTTGAGCAATGCATCTAGAGTATATATTGAAGTAATTGTCCTAAAACATAGCAGGAAATTTTGACTTCCCAATGAAGTCAAATTTATTTAAAATCTTAAAGTTCGTGCATGTTAAGCATGAACAAGACCTCCAAATGATTTTCCAAAATCACCTAGGCTGCTGTAATTGAGAAGTCCAACAGTGACACGAATTTAAAAACTTCATTGAGAATTCAATTGAAGTTCAAATGGTCTCCAATTTGTGTCATGATGCAAACACCTCAAAACTTCGCTCTCTAATTTACCCAGATTTTAATCAAAATAAAAACCCCATCAAAACAATGGTCTCCAATTTGTGTCATGATACATAGACACCCCAATTTGCGTGCAAAAGAAAGTGACAAGTTTCACATAACACATTTTCCAAGCTAAAACATCTTACTTGCTTTTGTTTTATGCTTCACTTGCATCAAACATAATCAAACATCTATAAAAATGCATGCGTCAAGAAAAAGTCAATATGTTCATACGTACATGATGTTGTTAGCCTTGTCATTTATCCAGACTCCGTCCCCCTGTGGATGACGTATGTGTGTCTCCTTGAACCATTCCGGAAAAAGATTGCTTGCTCTTATTTTTATCTCTCACCTGTAATATTTGCGGTTTTTTCAATAACATTAGAATAAGAATTTTACAAGTTTTCAAATTAAAACTACAAAAGTCATAGTTACATGCATGGATGCTCGTGCTACAAATGATTTGGAGCCACTAATATGGTTATATTTCAAGCCTTTCCGTGCCTTTTTCCCTCTCTTAGATTTTGTCTGCGAAATACATAAAACAAAATGTGTTGATAAAAGAGACTCACAACATCGACCAATGGGATCTTACGTATCTGATTGCTTAGTGATATACTTAAAAATAAAAAAATTACTCGCCAAGCTCTTGTCTCCCACACATTATCAATCATGAATACCCAATCCTCTGGATTACAAGGATATAAAGGACGAGTTTTGGGGTTAGGCCCCCCCTTTTTTTCGTGCTTCTTTTTTAGCCTTTTGTACCGCTTGTACAACCTGGCCTTCCAGTCTGCGTATAAAGCTTGCATGGCACTTAGTGTCAACAAGGACACTAAGTGGTGAGTCGGTCTGTGGCTCCCCAGTGGTGAGTCGGTTTGTGGCTCCCGGAGAGTTTTTAGGTAGCTCATTTTGTATATGTGTGATTTATAAAATTTTCTCTAATTTCTATGTCTAATTGGTGTGTGAGTATGGACAAACCTGTGAGGCTGGGGTACAACACAATCCTCTTATCATGGATCATTTTACACAATGGGTTGTTAAACTAGAAAACGGGAAGGCCTTGTTCATTTTGAGAGAGCTGAATAATAGGTCCTCTTACGCGATATGGTTTTCATTTTCTTTTAGTGTATACGGATCAGCAATCCCGTTCTACTAAAGACTCCTTCAAACTTCCAATTTGTAGACCTCATGGATCAAGGTCGAATATCGACAATCCAAACCTCTCGATGTGTTTAAAACATGTTTTTAAGGGTCATTGCCAGGATTCGTCCAAAAAAAAAAACCCAGAAGGGCTTCATTTGAGTGTTTTACGATAAACTATATATATACGGTTATTATGAAAAACTACTCGGATGAAGCTCTTTCGGGTATTTTTTTTTTGTGATTCCTCTTGTTGGCCATGGAAAACATGTTTTAAACACATTGATCGTCAAAATTTGGTCTGAAAAATAAAAAAAAAGTGGTCCTCACAAAGGAGATCCGTAAGGGAGTCATTAATAGAACATCTTCCTACAGATCAGATACGAGGATCCTATTTCAATCCTTTGTGGGCCGAAGGCGGAGTTTTACTCTTAAGTCCTCTTCTATCCACATCTTTCGTTTCCCAATCAAATTTTGATGATCGAAACCATCCAATGTATTCTAAACGTGTTTCTAAGTGTCTTAACAAAAGATCATAAAAAATAATGACCAGGAAGGGCTTCATCCAAGTAGTTTTCGAATAAGGAAAACTACTCGGATGAAGCCCTTCTCTGTCATTTTTTTCAACGATTTCTCGCGGGAACCCTTAAAAACATGTTTTAAACACATTGGACGGTTCAGAGCATCAAAATTTGATTAGTTTTTTATTTTTTATTTTTTTGGGTAATTTATTTTTTGTTAGGGTTAGAATACAAGAGAGTAATTTCTTGTGGATGTCTTTGAACAAACTAGGGAAGAGATTAATCGAGTTGAGCGGAAGGTAGCCAAGACACCCCAGATTGTCCTACCAACCAAAAAAAAGAAAGTTTCTTAATTTGCTGATGCATACTCAATACCGATATGTTAGAGTCGGACTCTGATAAAGTCAAGTAATAGTAATTGTAGTACATGGATTATGAAATTGAATTCTAGAATCTAGACTCTTTCTCCTAAAAATACATTAATATATGAATTGAAATCAAACCAAAAATAGACATGCTTATTACTCTAAAAAATAAATCTTATAGGTACTTATTAGTTGCTTTTCCAATGAATTGGGGTGCTACGTCAACTTAAAAAAGTGATCGTTTTGTTTGTCTTCTCAACCTTTTATTTTAATTTTTTTTTTGTTGGATGTAGTCCGAATTTTGATTTTGATTTTTTTGTGGAGAGTCATCGTTTTGTTGGTCTTTTCTACTTTTCTTTTATTTATATATATATGCATATATACGAAAAACTTCTAATCCACACCTCTCGGAAATAAGAAAAAAATGATTTTTTTTTGTGTTGCAAATTATTTTTTGAAAATCTGATCCGTCCAATGTGTTTAGAAGGTGTTTTGAAGGGTCTAAGCAAGAAATCTTCAAAAAAAATACCGGAAAGGGCTTGATTCAAGCAGCTTTCGCAAAAAACATATATATATATATATATATATATATATATTTGCAAAAACTGCTTGGATCAAGTCCTTCCCGGTATTTTTTGTGAAGATTTTTCGCATGGACTTTTGAAAACACATTTTAAAAACATTGAGTGGATCGGATCGTCAAAATTTGATCCGGAAAGTCGAAAATGCCCTTAGGTCCTAATGGAAAGTTAAATAAGGATCCCTTATTAGAAGGGGGTCCATATATATAATCTTGTCGATCCGTATTTTGATTTCCTTTCGAAGTCCGTATATTTGCTGTAAACAATTAAAATAGAATTCACTAAACACAAAAAAATATTGTCTTTTTTCGTGTTTATGTAAAATTGAACCCGAATGAATTTGAATACAACAACAAATTTGTATTCATAGTGGGATACAAGATTTTGAAACTTGCCTTTCTTTTCTTAATATAATTGGCTTTCCCTTTTCACAAATTAAAACAAAGGAAATACAGGGGTAAAAGATCAAGATCTTACGCAAATATGGACACACACTTGCTTTAATTGACTCTTTTTTTTCTTAGAAGTAGTTCTAATGGAATTGGTATTTTATGAATTTGGGTTACAAAATCAAACTAATATCCAATAGGATTCTTTTAATTGTACTCATAATATTTTTGAATTTAATAGGAAATTACCCACTTCTACTATTTCTTTAATATAGTAATTTGGCTTGGACATCTGGTTATCTAGAATTTTTTTTGACCATATATGCTAATTTTCATGTGAATTTATAATAGAAGTTGAATAATTATTTGAGAGAATGGGTTTATTTAGAGTAAGAGTCTATTAAGAAATAAATTATGTCATACGATTTTAGATTGTTTTATGAACATCGTCAATGTTTCCGTTTTGAACATCATTTTTGGCATTCGAATATCATTTTTTTGATGTTCATGTATTTTAAATTTATCAATTTCCCCTTTAGGTCTGCACATACGCTTGATTTATTATGGAAAGTACATAAGAAATTCCATAGATATTCAATTTTCAATCTTTCTTTAGCTCTGTATACAAGTACATGTTAACATTAGAAATTCTCAATTTTTCCATAAGGGTTCGAAAATGAAAAGATCATCATAACGTAAGACTTTTTCTACTCTCGAAAGGCAAGGTAATTGATTTCATAATTCTATTTCTTAACTTTAAGGCGCCACTTGTCGTGGTCAGAGCTGTTCTCATGAAAAGTCATTCTGCAATAATATATAAGATACTAAATCATAAAACACTGCCGAATAAAGTACAACAATGTGGCAATCGTTTTTCCAGATTCCTTTTAAACAGTACACTTTTATCAAGTAACAAAAATAAAAATATATAGAACTCCTGGTTGCAATATCAATTCATCCTTTTTTCTTTGTTTCATATTTCTACTTGGTTAAATTCCACGGAGACACACTCATTTATGCCTCTTTCCACGGAGTTCCCTTAACATTTAAAAGCATCCAGACTGACCCCCTCATCTCTGAGAAATGCAAAAATCCCCTTACTCTGTTAATGGAATGACGGAAATGACTATAATACCCCCCAAAATCAATCCACCCACCCCCTCATCTATGAAAATCACAACTAAACTCTCTCTTTTTTTTTAAAAAAAAAAAAAAAGAAACTACTTATTGAAAAACATATTTTGAAAACAATTTTTTAGAGAAATTGAAAAATGGTATTTAAAAAAACATTTTGGAAAACATAGTTTTCGAAAGTAGAATTTTTTTTAAAAAAAATTTGGAAACAAGTTTTTTTTTAATATGAAAAAACAGTATTCTTTTTAAAAAGCAATTTTCAAAAGAAGTGTTTTGTTAAAAAAAGAAAAGATTTTTTTTAGTTTTATAGCAAAATATTTTCCAAAAGAAAAACGTTTTGAAAGTAGTTTTTCAAAGAACTTTAATTTTCATAATAGTTTTTTTGAAAAAATAAAATAATGACATTTCAAAAAAAGGAAGTTCTGAAAAGGGTTTTTGAAAAACGTTTTTCCAAAAACAGATTTTTGAAAACTTTTTTTCCAAAAACAGATTTTTGAAAAATAGAATTTGGGAAATTTCTCAGAGGGTGCATTTGGAAGGCGATTCGGAACAGGTGATCCAGTTGATTTAGAGGGAGGGGGAAGTCAATACCAATGTAGGTACGAAGATGTCCATCGATTGTGGCAGGAGTTTGAAGGAATTAGAGCAAGTATTTTTAGGCGGATTGGCAATTTTGCGGCACACCTCGTGGCCAAAGATGCATTGAGAGAGAGCAGGACCTGTACGTGGGAATTTTATCCCGCCCTTGGCTCTTATCTCCTCTTCATGAGGAGGAGGACCCCAATTGATATATTCAATTGCTTTGGAAAATCATTTATGTAATCTATCGTAAAGTTTGCCACGAAAAAAAAAAAATGTAGGGCGGTCTCAACCCATTCGAGAGAGGTGTTACAAATAACTATTGCATTGAAAATTTTCTTACACATGAGTCCATATTGGAAGTTCCTAAATCCATTTAGATTACCAAAATCTGCATAATCCATTGATCTACATCCGTGAATCTTACATAGATCTCAATACAGATAACCAAAATATACATAAAGTCACTCCCTTACCAAGAACAGAGAATTTTCTTGCTTCATCTATCTGAATTTGTTCTAGTATATAGGTATGTAGTATATGATGGGATAAGGAAGAAAATCATAAACATAGACATCATTTGGACATTTCAAGGGGTGCAATGAGTCGCTTTTTTCTTCCATTACTCATTGTAACATTCTGCTTTGGTCATGCAACAAGTTTATGGGGAGGTTATAACGTGTCGGTTCATATCATCAGCGTCGTTCCAGACAACCCCACACCATTGACATTTCGTTGTCAATCTAAAGATACTGATTTTGGAATTCGTATGCTCCATTATCGTGAAGAATTCAAGTGGACGTTCGCCCCAAATGTTTTTGGGAGAACGCTCTACTTTTGCCATTTTTATTGGGGTTCCAAACAGAGAATTATGGATGTTTACAATCACAGAATCGAGGACATTTGTGGGTGGTGGGCTCTCTATGGTCATAATTGTTACTTCGAGGTGAGACCTGACGGGTTCTATATCTCCTCTGAGTTGCATAGGTGGAATAAATTTAATTACTGGATGTGATTTCTAGTCTTTTGCAATAGGATCACTATTGCATGAGCATTATGATAAACATTTGCTTTATGAATAAGTTGACTGAGATATTGTTGAACGTTGAGTTGTGTATTTTGAAAACAAGATGAAAAGCTTTTGTCCCACATTGGACAACTAGAAGAACTTAAAAGGCTTTATATATCTCAACCCTTAAGTAGACTTGCGAATGTGTTGTTAGACTAAAGGGAGGTCTTGCGTGCACACGAAATGGGTCAAGGACCAAGTCAATTTGGGAATCCCAATTTGGGAATCCCAATTTGGAAACCAATTAACTGGGCGCTTATAAAGAAAATTTGCATTTTTTGCCCAATTTCAGAAACTGTTTTTTGAAGTGGTGTGGTGTGTTGAACTGCTTGCACAATTTGGACAGAGGCGCGAAACGTCTTAAAGAGAGTGACCTAGTCCGCGACTCACTCAGCCATTAATTCTTTTTTTTGGTAATCTGTTTTCATACACAGATTCTGAGGTAACACGTTCTTATTTTTCAGCAATTGTTCCAACAGATATTAATAGGCTGATTTAACTGGGTGCTTATAAAGAAAGCCTGCGTTTTTGCTCAATTTCAGAAACTGTTTTTTGAAGCGGCGTGGTGTGTTGAACTACTTGCACGATTTGGACAAAGCCGCGAAACGTCTTAAAGAGAGCAACCTAGTCCGTGACTCACTCAGCCATTAATTCTTTTTTTTTTTTGGTAATCTATTTTCATACACAGATTCTGAGGTAACACGTTCTTATTTTTCAGCAATTGTTCCAACAGGTATTAATAGGCTGATTTAATAATATCTAAACATTACTCTTTCCTGTTGATGAGGAAAGGCATAATCTTAGAAATACCCCCATGTGGTAGGTAAATTTAATGCAAATTGATTGCCATTGCATGAGCGTAATGATAAACGTTTGCTTTTGTGAATGAGTTGAATGGAGATATCCATAAATGATGTCCTGTTGATGAGGGAAGGCATATATAATCTTCTAAAGGAGCACATGCATGTCAGGGAGGACGGAGCCAAGGTTTTGTTTTAGACTTTGACTTCAATGTCACGTAGCCTCCCAAACTTTCAAAAACATTAATTTTACTCCCAAACTTTTTTTCCTTTATCATTTTCCCCCACTGTCCCAATTTGTCAAAACACTAACGGCAATTGCTGACTCAAACACTAACAGTGTAAACAAACATTAATGGGGTAATTTTTTCTTAGGGAAAATTTCAAAATACCATCCAAACTTTGACCTAATGTCAAATAGCCTCCCAAACTTTCAAACAATTCAATTTTACTTCAAATTTTGCTTCTGTTATTCATTTTGCCCCCCGCTATCCCAATCTGTCAAATAATTAAAGAGACTGAATTGGACACTAATGATGAAAAAAATGTAAAAGGCCGTATTTTGGAGGGCATGGGGGCCCACTTCGAAGATATTATTGAACGATCTGAACCATCCAATAATTTTAAAATAACTACTAAAGTGTTCTTATAAAAAATCATCCAAATCGAATATTTGCAATTAATTGAACTACTTCGTTCAACTTTCACTACAACAAAATTGGCAAATGCCGATGCACCTTAGTATATTGGCAAATGCATATTTGCATCGGGACAGAGTTTTGCCAATGAAAATCCTCGCGTCAGCACCATGTCGCCAATGCCCTGTCGGCAATGAATTTGCCGATGCAAACTTTGTTCATTGGCAAAAGACTATAGTTTTGGCGACGTGAATTCTCATCGGCAAAATTGTATTTCATTTGACAAAATACAACAATTTTGCCAACACGATATTACATCAGAAATACTTAGAGTATTGGCAACATAATATTTCCTCGGCAAAAGTAATTTCTAGATATTTGCAAATAACTTTTGTCGATTGACCTTGTACATCGGCAAAAGAATTTTAAACAAAATGTATAATTTTTTGTAAATTTTGTTTTTTCCAATAACCTGCATTTGTCCATTTTATAACTTTCATTGACATGTAAATACATTCATTCCATCCAAATTCATGCGATATTTCCTCAAAACCAAGTATGTTAATTCTAAGCTTACACCATCAACAATGCATACAAAAACTAAATTAGATGTCCAATGCATCCAATTTTTTACAAAAGCAATTGCCATCCACAATTTTATCAAAAAGTGATACTGTAGAACCCCAATTTTGAACCCGGGATGCGCTCGAGTATTCCCAATGATGAAACAGACCAATCTTGGCTACCCGAAATTTGTGAGGATGGCTTGAAACTGATCAAAATCAACCAATCATCACCAAATAACCCAAACCAAACCAAGCATTGTTGAACCAAGTTAAACCGGTGATCGCCACCAAGAGCATTGGCCTTTCAAATCATGAGGAGCACGCTTGGAAGGCCAAGCCCACTGGCTTTGGCCAACTCGAACCGGTCGGGAATCTGCAGAGTATCTCATCATGAGATTTCATGCAGGGTGGAGCGTCTAACCACTTCTATACGTATTGTACACGTATAATACCCCCCTACATTGTCCTAAACTACACCTAAACTACACCTAGTATACAAACCCACTATCTCTCTCTTCTCTCTCTCCCTCCACTCACTCTATATAAACTATCCACCACCCCCTATTCAGGGGTTCACCAATTCTGCTCCACAGTTCCCAATTCTCTCAGTAATCGTCCTCTCTCTCTCTACAAACCCACTCTCTTTCCATAAAAATCCATCTGCAAAACCACCTGTAAAACACCAAATTCAGCCTTGGTTTGACAATCAACCTCATACTCTACATAATTCAGTCCATAAACTGAACAAAAATCCCAACAATCTTTCACCTTCAAACCCACAATCCAGTTCAAACATCCAATCAAGTAAAAAAGGTAGTTTGATATGTGAATCCAACTGTTTTGGTTCATCTGAGGGTGACCAGTGAGTTTAATCAAGTTCTTCATATTTGCATTGAACTCACAAAGGTCTGAAATTTGCTTAAAATCACTGTAAAAATTTGCAGTTGTAATAGGGGTTGAGCGCTCAAGCCCCTAGCCTTGAGCGCTCAAACTCAATTCTGGGCAGTTTTCTATTTTGCTGAATTTTGAGCATTTTCTTGGTTTGATCACTTTTTAATAGTTAACTAGGCTCATTCTACTCTCAAATAGCTTCTGTTTTTACTTCAAAACTATTTGCATGAGCTTAAATTAGCTATTTTAAGGCAATCAAGTTATAAAATCTTTGAAAGTCTTGAATTTGGATGTAAAACAGTGTCCATGAGATTTTATAAAATTCCATATTACGTTTTATGGTCTTGAGAATCATCCAGAATCTGTTTTCTTAACAAATGTCAAGAAGTTATATAATGACTTGAGTGCTCAATGTCATCTATTTGAGCGCTCAAGCTGTTCTTGAACAGTTTGCTGATTTTTGGATGTTTTGATGATGGATCATGGTTTATTAGAATTCAAGCGTGTGTGGGGTTTTGTTACTGTACATATGATCTGGATTCTCTTCTTTCTTCCATTCCCAAGCATTTCTTTTGTTAAAGCTTGATGATTTTCTTCTTTTTATCATTGTTTATGAGATCAATCTGTCTGTTTTCATTTGATTCTCCATTAAAAACATTTTATTGACGTTTGATCTTGTAAATAAAGAGTAAAGAAGGGATGAAAGTGTTGAAAATCACAGAAGCCAGAAACTGGTTTGAGCGCTCAATCCATAAGGTTTGAGCGCTCAAATTGGTTTAGAGGGTTTGAGCGCTCAAGTGTTCATCTTTGAGCGCTCAACTCCTATTTTGGAATCCAGGTTATAAATTAATTTGTTAAGCTTCAAATCACTGATTTCTTGAGTTATTTGTTCATTTTTGTTCTTTTTCATTTCTGTAAATATTCATCATAATAATTCCTTGTCATTGTCATTTTCATGTAAATCATGTACACAAGTATCCACGTTAAATTTGTAATTTTCATTATTCTCCTATTGTTTACATGGTTCCCATCCCCAATTCCCCATTTTTTGTATTTTGAATTGAACTTCAAACATTTTCAAAATCCCACGAAATGTTGAGTAGAGACCGGTTCACGGACCGAGCAAGAGGGGTGCCGTAAAACCCTTCCCCCCTCGTAATCAAACCCCCGAATCCGAGAAATTTCTGGTTTCGCAGTGATCAGTAAAATCTTTTTCAATGGACAAACAAGTCATATTTTTTATCGGTTTCTCGGATTCGGACCTCAAATCCGGGTGGCGACTCTAACAAAACACAATCCTTTTCATGTGCGACACCGCATAATCTCCGTGGGCCGTCCACAGATACCCAAGAAACAAGCTTTCAAACTATCTCCAAGTCCCATAGTGCTATCCACCAAAAGTGTCCTCCCCATTTTCGCTACCTTGAATTAACCCCAGAATGGCGGTTAGATCAACACCAGAAGACAACATGAGCATCATCTTTTCTAATTTTTTTACCATAATCAACTATGAGTTGCCCTTGATTAGCTACGACTTTTCCTTGATCAGCGAGTTGTTGCTAAAGAGCAACTACCTCTGAATTTGGGACTCCTTGAGATTGAGTACCATATCTGCTCTTGCGAATCCCATATCCCTTCAAGTAGCCCGATCTCTTCCCAAGCACCTCAACAGAAACTTGTTCCTCTGATAAAGGATTTGTGACATCGGGTTGCGACTGCTCCGCAATCATTTTAACCATCTCATCCTACACCAACAATAGGTAGAGAAAACAGGAAATGTAAGAACATATGAAGTACCAAGATGTAAAGATAAGAGGAAAAACAATTGACTCTCCAGGGGCTACAAATGTGTCTTCTACACCAATGGTTGCTCAACTAACATAAAACTTATTTTGAGGTAAGTGACAACTGCTAGATCTTTTATGGTTACAGGTACAAACCAAATACCATCATGGAATAGTCAGGTTCTAGATATCACATTTTAAATGGTGGACATGCCTCAAGAAACTTTTTCATAAAAAATAGGTGCAAGGAAAACTTAGCCAATTGTAATTCGTCAACAAGGAGTTCAGTTTCCAACACATCAACCACGTAGTATTGCATTTTTAAATTCCTCAAATTCAATAACCTTCTCAACAAGTGAAATATGTAGAGGAACCTTAGTGCGTTGAGCAATGCATCTAGAGTATATATTGAAGTAATTGTCCTAAAACATAGCAGGAAATTTTGACTTCCCAATGAAGTCAAATTTATTTAAAATCTTAAACTTCGTGCATGTTAAGCATGAACAAGACCTCCAAATGATTTTCCAAAATCACCTAGGCTGTAGTAATTGAGAAGTCCAACAGTGGCACGAATTTAAAAACTTCATTGAGAATTCACTTGAAGTTCAAATGGTCTCCAATTTGTGTCATGATGCAAACCCCTCAAACTTCGCTCTCTAATTTACCCAGATTTTAATCAAAATAAAAACCCCATCAAAACAATGGTCTCCAATTTGTGTCATGATACATAGACACCCCAATTTGCGTGCAAAAGAAAGTGACAAGTTTCACATAACACATTTTCCAAGCTAAAACATCTTTACTTGCTTTTGTTTTATGCTTCACTTGCATCAAACATAATCAAACATCTATAAAAATGCATGCGTCAAGAAAAAGTCAATATGTTCATACGTACATGATTTTTTTAGCCTTGTCATTTATTCAGACTTCGTCCCCCTGTTGATGACGTATGTGCGTCTCCTTGAACCATTCCGGAAAAAGATTGCTTGCTATTATTTTTATCTCTCACCTGTAATATTTGCGGTTTTTTCAATAACATTAGAATAAGAATTTTATAAGTTTTCAAATTAAAACTACAAAAGTCATAGTTACATGCATGGATGCTCGTGCTACAAATGATTTGGAGCCACTAGTATGGTTATATTTCAAGCCTTTCCGTGCCTTTTTCCCTCTCTTAGATTTTGTCTGCGAAATACATAAAACAAAACGTGTTGATAAAAGAGACTTACAACATCGACCAATAGGATCTTACGTATCTAATTGCTTAGTACTATATACTTAAAAAAAAAAAATTACCCCCCAAGCTCTTGTCTCCCACACATTATCAATCATGAATACCCAATCCTCTAGATTACAAGGATATAAAAGACGGGTTTTGGGGTTAGGCCCCCCCTTTTTTCGTGCTTCTTTTTTAGCTTTTTGTACCGCTTGTACAACTTGGCCTTCCAGTCTGCGTATAAAGCTTGGCACTTAGTGTCAACAAGGACACTAAGTGGTGAGTCGGTCTGTGGCTCCCCAGTGGTGAGTCGGTTTGTGGCTCCCGGAGAGTTTTTAGGTAGCTCATTTTGTATATGTGTGATTTATAAAATAGAGTGAAAATTTTCTCTGATTTATGTGTCTAATTGGTGTGTGAGTATGGACAAACCTATGGGGCTGGGGTACAACACAATTCTCTTATCATGGATCATTTTACACAATGGGGCGTTAAACTAGAAAGCGGGAAGGCCTGGTTCATTTTGAGAGGGCTGAATAATAGGTCCTCTTACGCGATATGGTTTTCATTTTCTTTTAGTGTATACGGATCAGCAATCCCGTTCTACTAAGGACTCCTTCAAACTTCCAATTTGCGGACCTCATGGATCAAGGTCGAATATCGACAATCCAAACCTCTCGATGTGTTTAAAACCTGTTTTTAAGGGTCATTGCGAGGATTCGTCCAAAAAAAAATACCCAGAAGGGCTTCATTCGAGTGTTTTACGATAAACTATATATGTACGGTTATTATGAAAAACTACTCGGATGAAGCCCTTTCGGATATTTTTTTTGTAATTCCTCATGTTGGCCATGGAAAACATGTTTTAAACACATTGATCGTCAAAATTTGGTCTGGAACATAAAAAAAGGTGGTCCTCACGACGGAGATCCGTAAGGGAGTCCTTAATTGAACATCTTCCTACAGATCAGATACGAGGATCCTATTCCAGTCCTTTGTGGATGAAGGCCGGAGTTTTACTCTTAAAGTCCACTTCCGTCCACACCTTTCGTTTCCCGATCAAATTTTGATAATTGAAACCATCCAATGTATTCAAAACATGTTTCTAAGTGTCTTAACAAAAGATCATAAAAAATAATGACCGGGTTGGGCTTCATCCGAGTAGTTTTCCTTCCGTCCACACCTTTCGTTTCCCGATCAAATTTTGATAATCGAAACCGTCCAATGTATTCAAAACGTGTTTCTAAGTGTCTTAACAAAAGATCATAAAAAATAATGACCGGGTAGGGCTTCATCCGAGTAGTTTTCGAATAAGGAAAACTACTTGGATGAAGCCCTTCTCTGTCATTTTTTTCAACGATTTCTCGCGGGGACCCTTAAAAACATGTTTTAAATACATTGGACGGTTCAGAGCATCAAAATTTGATTAGTTTTTTATTTTTTTATTTTTTTGGGTAATTTTTTTTTTTGTTAGGATCAGGATACAAGAGAGTAATTTCTTGTGGATGCTATGTCTTTGAACAAACTAGGGAAGAGATTAGTTGAGTGGAGCGTAAGCTAGCCAAGACACCCCAAATTGTCGAACCAAAAAAAAAAGTTTCTTAATTTGCTGATGCATACTCAATACAGAGATGTTAGAGTCGGACTTTGACAAAGTTAAGTAATAGTAATTGTAGTACATAGATTATGAAATTGAATTCTAGAATCTAGACTCTTTCACCTAAAAATACATTAATATATGAATTGAAATCAAACCAAAAATAGACATGCCTATTACTCTAAAAAAATACAGCTTATAGGTACTTATTAGTTGCTTTTCCTATGAATTGGGGTGCTACGTCAACTTTAAAAAGTGATCGTTTTGTTTGTCTTCTCAACCTTTTATTTTAATTTTTCTTTTTGGATTTAGTCCGAATTTTGATTTTTTTGTGTGTGGAGAGTCATCATTTTGTTGGTCTTTTCTACTTTTCTTTTATTTATATATATACATATATATGAAAAACTTCTAATCCACACCTCTCGGAAATAAGAATTTTTTTTTTTTTGTGTTGCAAATTATTTTTTGAAAATCTGACCCGTCCAATGTGTTTAGAAGGTGTTTTCAAGGGTGCATGCGGGAAATCTAAAAAAAAAAAATTACCAGGAAGGACTTGATTCAAGCAGTTTTCACAAAAAATATATATTTATATTTTTTGCAAGAACTGCTTGGATCAAGTCGTTCCCAGTACTTTTTTTTGAAGATTTTTTGCATGGACTGTTTAAACTCCTTTTGAACACATTGGACGGATCAGATTGTCAAAAAAATGTTTGGATCATAAGGTCCGGAAATGAAAAGTCCAGATAAGAAGTTTAACCTATATATATATATATATATATATATATATATATATATATATATATATATATATATATATATATATATATATAATCTAGTCGATCCATATTTTGATTTCCTTTCGAAGTCCGTATATTTGCTATAAACAATTAAAATAGAATTCACTGAACACGAAAAAATATTCACTATTGGAGAGGATAAGATCAGATTATCCGATTATTAGGCATAGCACGTGTCTTATATAAACGCCATGAGAAGGCGATTAGCTCGGTACCACATAGGGCGTTCGTTAGTCCCTGTACCGAGCTGAATTGACCATGAATAGGGTCAGGAGTCAAATTAAAGTAAATGCATCAGAATGCACTAGCTCGGCGTAAGGCATAAAGGGATGCCCCTGATATGGCCGAGCTGTGGGAGCTACGGATATAGTTTGGCAAGCATTCTGGAATACATAGTTTAGCTCGGCGTGATGAACTGAACTATGTACGAGTTACTCCAAGGTACGTGTAAGCTCGGCACCGCCACAAGAAGGGCGGTGAGACATTCCAGAATATTCTACAAGCGGTTCCTTACGAAATAAGGAGCAATCCCGTTGTATGAAGGATTAGTATGAACATTCCTAATGTGGACGGGAATAGACCCCATATAGGAATGAGTCCTATATGGGAAGAAACACTACTACTAGACGAAATCTAGCAATATATGGAAGCTGTCCCTTGATAGGAAAGTTCTATTGAGAGAAGGACTCCTAAAGAGAATAGGAAACAGTTGCATGAGATGCCTAATGAGAAGGACATCTACACCTATAAATAACCATGACAAAAGGTACGCTGTGAATTACTTTCATACGCATTGTGTTTTAAGCTTTCGAGTACGTGATACTAACTTAGGCATCGGAGGGCCTTTGCCAACGAGAGGCAAAGGTGCTCTAACCCTCTTTCTGTCTTGCAGATTCAGGGTTGATTCAAGGAAGCACGTGATCTAGAGTTACGCGGATTTATCCCCGTACAACTATTTCCAAGAATTATTAATCAAGTCATAAGCAGTTTACGACAAAGTTAATGATCACATGTGGTATGAGTACTTATTTTGAGGTACGTAGAGCTTTTTCTTTATAAATTTGAGTTGGAAGTCTTAGGGAACTTTGGTTAATTTTGATTACTCAAAAACTGAGAATTTTCTCAAATTATTTGTTAATAAAGGGAATATCTCTTTTTTTGAACTTGTCCATGCCTTCGTTAGCAAATGAATTTCATTTGTCAAACTCTTCGCTGCATCAGTATGCCCAAACCAACTAATAGCCAAATGAAGAGGAGAAATAACCAACAACTACAAGGATAATAAAATCCATGCGCATGTTGGGAGATTCAAAACAAAATTCGCATGCAATCACTGTATGACCTAGCCATATTAAGGGGAGAAAACAACCTAACGAATAATAGAGGAATAACAGCCACGCTAATTGCACCCACGATATTTGAACTCCAAACCTCCTAGAAAGATGCAGCTTGTAGGAGTCCTGGCCAACTATACGTCCTAGCCCCAGTTGGCTAAATTGCACCCGTAAAACACACACAACACACCCGCAAGCTATTGGAGGATGGGATTAGTCCCAAAGATTAATCGAGATGTGCATGCCTGGAAACTTGAGTGACAAAAAAAAAAAAAAGAAATAAGTTCGCTCGTTATCCACTAATTTGGGCAATAAAATCATTCATCTTAACACTTCTGCCAAAATAAATACTTGGGGGTCAAATTCTCATACTCATGAAATTCGGTAGTTAGAAAGTGTGATAGGCTCATGAATTCATTGTGCCTATACTATATGGATCTCATGAACTGATATGTAACCAACTGCACTTATTCTCACCAACAAATAACAAATTATTCTAATTGTATTATCTATTCTGCTAAAATAACAACGTTTGCTCGCTATCCACTCCACTAATTTGGACATCATAATCTTCATCTTAACACTCAACCAAAACTTGAGGTCGAATTCTCATGTTCATAAAATTCGATAGTCAAAAAGTGTGATAGGCTGATAGCTCATGAATTCCATTGGCCTGTACCATGTAAGTCTCGTGAACTAACTGATATATATGTTACCAATTGCACTCATTCTCACCAACAAATAACCAATTATTCTAATGTATTATCGATTCTCAATTATGCTGATCATGAGACTCTTTTAATAATTCGTTAGAGTATTTGGTTATTTGTTTGTCAAACCAATTATGCTCATGAAATTTGGTATTGGTCATTCAACATGAGGCCCAACATAAAGTATTGGGTTTGGTCATATACTGATTCGGACATCCACTGTGTGCCCCCCACTCGTGTCTAAAACCATTCATTAGAAGGATCAAGTAGGTCCAGTCAGCTCACTTGGAGTCCTGAGAGCAAGTTGGGGTCTTAAAAAATAAAGACATTCACTACTAGTAGTAAAAGCAAGAATCACACAAAATCGATTATTGTTTTTGTTTTTTTGGAGCATGCTTTGAACTTGCGCACATTTCTTTAGTTGAAGTGCGCACAAGCTGATCTGGTCATCTAATTATCATGAAAAAAATAAAAAAAATTCCCAATCCTAGGTAATTCTTGCTTCTACTACTAATAGTGAATGTCTTTATTTTTTAGTACCCCAACTTGCTCTCAGGACTCCAATTGAGGTTCCTGGAGCTACATGGTTCTTCTAATTAATAGTTTTGGAGACATGAGTGGGAGGCCCATGGTGGATGTTCCGAATCAATATATGCCAAACCTAGTACTTCGTGTCGGGCCTCAAGTTCAAGGACCAATACGATGTTTACAAACTTCTTCGTTCCAATAATCTCATTGGCCTTCTCAGAGATATTGAAACAGCAATTAGCTCCGCCAACTAATTTTTTTTTCCGATCCTTTTACTCGTAATTACATAGGACCCACGCCCAATGTCAAGGGGATCAGGATATGTTTCGATCCCAATCTTGTGCCAATTGATTGTCCTCCCCGCCCTGAGTCCCTTAGCGCAGATGATGAGGCTGTCCGGTTTTGTTCCGATCGATGCTTAATAAATGCTCATGAAAAGAACTTTACTCAAGTTCTCATAAACCGCTAGTTCTGGTTACTTTCTTCAAATTTCTCCATGGTTACTTTCTTCAGTTTTCAGCTGAATTCTTTGATGTGTTACCGTTTAATGATATTCTATATTATCATAGCGAAATTGAATTCCGGTGGTCTTTTCTTTTTTTAACTGCATAAAACTTGGTGTTTTATTGAGCTTCAGCTTTTAACAATCATCTTACAACCATTATTCAAATCAATGTCAACGTATAGATCTTCTTGCATCCACATTTTACAAGAAAATGAAAATCATTACTGTCATCTCAAGTTCTGACGAAGGAACTAGAGAAGTGAACAATTCATCGGTCCCAAGATTTTGGAAAAGTCAGGCCAAAACTTCTTATTTGGCATGCCAAGGATTCGACAAAATCTGCAGCCATAAAGGCCAAGGAAACTGGTTAACCAAAATTAAAATCATAACGTTAGAATTTGTATCCCTAGTCAAAGCACAAAATCAGAAATTCTTGGCAACCGCAATTATCAAAGCATCACATTAGAAAGAAGAGAGGTTGGCTGCGCTTCTTTATAATCACAGAAGAAACAGAGAGAAGACAATGGAAAAGCCAGTGAAACTCCAACTCCAGTGCAAGCTGCATTTCCACAATGCAAATTCGGGAAGCAACTGAATATCTGACCATTTAGCAAACATTTACCCAATGCAGTACCAACATGATTGTTAAAAGTTTACCGATATGAAAAACTATTAAAAGTTTCCAGTTGAAGTAATTCTTACTCACCAATTAATTAGGAATCAAAAAGCCATTCCCAATAGATAGAATGTCATAACAGTGGAGGTGCAGCTTGTAAGTGCATTTCTCATAAATAAAAAAAAGTGTATAATTCACCTGCACCTTCCAATAGGTAGAAGCGAAATTCACGTCGGAAAGGAACATTGACAAGAAAATCAATGCTTGAAACCAAATGATTTTTTTTTGGTGAACTCCTTAGGCCAAGTCTTGCCGATCTTTAGCAGGAAAAGCCAAATCTACACCATGGCAATGGTGCAAACTGCCATGGGAGCTGGACCATCGAGGTCCGAACAAGGGCACAACATGAAGTTACCCAAGGGTGGGGAAGAAATGAACACACTGGTGGGATGGGTTTCGCAATCGGCAACAAAGGTCCTGCAATTCTAGAGTTCTTGTATACTTATATCGTTTACATTTTTTATTTATTTTCGATGACTATTGCCAAGAAGTTCATGTATTTTCGATGGCTATAGTTGAAATTTCATCTTTTGAATCTCAGTTAATTAAATCTTTAGCAATACAATTTGTTCAATCCTGGTCTTCAATGGGCTCCTCATAGAAGTTGCTAAGGATGACTCCCTAGCATGGCTTCTAGTACGCTACCCCGTGTGCATAGTCGTGCCCGCAACTTTGAATATGAACCGTGGTTTTTGCTGGTAGTTTGCGCTTGGTCTTCACCATTATTGTTATGTCTTTTGTTGGGAAAATGCTAATTTACCTACGATGTTAGGGATTCTGTTGTGCAGAACGCACATCTATAATTTTTTTGTAATTTGGTTAGGCTAAATGCAGATCTATAAATTTTGTTAGGGATTATTTAGTTAATTGCTGATCTCGATGGAGTTTTTGATATTCTTACTTTACCAGGTCGTCATTTTCGTTAATGAGAATATCTTATTTACGGATGTTCCGTAAATGGGGGTTTGTGTCGAGCAAATTCCCGCCTTTCATCTCGAGATCCAACGGCTCGGAGTCCGTGCATAGTTTTTTTTTACATCTACAGTGCATTTAAGGAGGAGAGAGAGTGTTCACGGCACCAAGCCGTTAGATCTCAAAATGGACGGCAGAAATTTACTTGGCACAAACCCCTATTTACAGAACATTCGTAAATAAGATATTCTCTTTGTTAATATCTGTGGAGTTTTGAAAATTCGTGTACTTTTTGGGCTGAGTTACTGCTGATATGATTTTATTTTACTATTTTGGGTGTAATAAACAAAGATTCCATGCTTGCCTACAGCATCCATAGAGTACATGACTCTTTGAACAACATTATCAGCCCCAACCACAAATAAAATAACTAGACTAGAGAATAATTTTTCCTATTTTTATTCGTTAATGGCAGTATATGGAATTGGAGCTCAGATCACCTGTGCCGAAAACTCCTGTGCCTCTGTGCGGAAGGGGTTTTCGGCCGTTGGATTAGCCAAAAAAATAAAAACAAAAAAACAAAAATCACGATCCAACAGCCGAAAACTCCCTCGGCATAGAAGCACAGGAGTTTTCGGCACAAGGGATCTCATACCTTGGAATTGATGGGAGCCTTTTAAGTTGCCAACAATAATTTGTTTCGTGAACAGTATGACTGTTTGCACCGAGCCTAACCATACAGATATCCACTTTTCGCTGGCCTCCTCTATCAACACTAGCTCGGCTACAAAATAGCTGGTCAATTAAAATTTCCTCATCGGAGAGTTGGCGCCAAGTCCACAATAGAAATTTCCTAACTGCTCGCGTCCACCCAATGTTTTCCTAATATTTATAGTCCACGCGTCCTTCCGAAAGAAAAAAATAACCCTCACGTTGATAAAGCTGCCAGTCGTTTCTATACCCCTCACGTGGTTCACGTCATCCAAAACCAAACACCTGAGTTTGATAAAGCTGTCTAAAGTGAGACAAGTCATAGCATTGATGTACGGAGTAATACCCTAAAATTTTCTGCCTAGGTAATAACCAGATTTTAGTGGTTTCTTAAATCCATTATTCGAAACTCTACTCAAGAGAATATTTGACCTTATTCATTATTTTACGAACAATGTTATAGGTATACATCATGTGCACTCCACAATCTTTGTGTAAAAAAATAAATCAAGAGATATCACTATCTCAACTAAAACAATTTTTGTTTCTTTAAAAAAAAAAATTGACATTACATTATCTGATCCCAAGTAGACTTTTTAAAAAAAGATATAATCCAGATAACCACATCTTCTGAGTTTAGATAACCACCTCTTGTGAGTCCAGATAACCACATCTAATCCCAAGTACGGTTTTTCCTTTTTTTTTTAAAAAAAAAAGATATTACAAAAGATATAGTACAAATAACCACCTCTTGTAAGTCTTGATAACCAAATTTGATTCCAAGTAGGCTTTTTAAAAAAAGATATAGTCCAGATAACCACATCTTCTAAATTCAAATAACCACATCTTGTGAGTCCAGATAACCACCTCTTGTGATTCCAGATATGGTAATTTGTGCCGGCAACTTTTTCAGCGAAGTCTATAATTTTTCTTGAATTAATAATAGCAAGGTTTTCAATCATATATCGGCTTGGGTACCGATTTTTCAATTGGTACCAAAGTTATTAATCTCGTACGGGTGGGCATACCGTTTTCCCTACTGGAACGGTATGTACCGGCACTAGTATTTATCTCAGTCCTGTTCCGGATTTAACGCAAGAAATATTTTTAATGTATTTAATAGGGAAATGCTAACAGGTGCCATAGTGCACCCATTAAGAGTACAAAAAAGTACAATTTAAAAGTACACTTGTATTTTAAAGTACATCTTTAAGTGTACGTTAATGTACAAGTATACTTTAAAAGTGTACTTTTTGTACAAGTGGGACCCATAAAAGTATATTTTTTGTACCCTTAATGGGTGCACTATGACACCCATTAGCATGACCCTATTTAATATATCTAATGAATTTTTTTTCCCGAGAAATTTGTAACAAGCGCACTTTGCTTTTTACTTCAATTAGGAAGTAAGAGAGTACGGAGTATTAGATTTTCTCTCAAAAAAAGGTCAAAGGAAAATGCTAGAAAAGTAGATTTTATGGAGCTTTGCACCAAGTACTGGAAACACTCGAACACACACTACTGACTACTGTCACATCTCTCTCTCTCTCTCTCTATACTTTTCTACCCCTTTCTTCTTCTCTCTCCTCTTTCTTGTTCAGAAAACACCATTTTTTCCAGTGAAAAGTTCGTCCATCACTCTAAATCAACTAAACATCTGTGTGTTTTTTGTTGAAAAATCCGAACAGATTTGTGCTTTTTTGTGTTGGAAATCCAAAAGTGCACGGATTTCACAACTTAATAAACGTTTTGATTTATGTACCGGACAGAATCCAGGAAACGGCCAGAACAACAATCAATCTCTTGTCTCTTTCTCGCGCGATCAATAGCAGAATCTTGATCTAGCTCTCATCCCTCTCTCCCTTTATTTCAGTCTGTAACTAACCAGAGGAGTAATTTTGTCCATTTAAAAAAATAGAATGGACCTAAGAGAATTAAAAAAAGTGATTTGGTGGATTAGAGGTGTTATGAAAACATTAGGTGTACGAGAGGAGTTATAAAAAGCTATAATGGACCCTATAACAATTGTTTACTTCTTATATCTATGGATGGTTCATAAATATGTATGACTTGAATCTAGAAAGGATTACAAGTATGCCAACCTTTACATTTATTGTTTCATTAGTTCTTTTAAAATGAATCCAAAATAGATTGTAGATATCTACCTTTATATTAATTAAATGTTCTATTAATTTCTTTCAAAGAAAATCCGTGAAGATAACAACAATGTTGAACGAATTTATTTTAAAGGATTACAAAGCACTTCAATTGGATAACAGTCGGGTCGTGTCAGGGTGGAATCGAGTCGCATGTGGATATAGCGTCGGGGCTTTGGTGGTGGTCGCCTATGGTGGAGGATGCTGGTGGCGGGGGCTAGGGCTGGGACTGGTTCGGTCTTCTTCTTCTCTACCCCTTTTTCGTTGAACACACACACACTCTCTCTCTCTCTTTGAGTCTTTCTCTGGATAGGGGCAGGGGTGAGTTTGGTTTTTTTTTTTTTTTTGGAAGTTAATAAAAGTGGGTCTCATTGCCACATAGGACTTGTGTGGTTTGTGGTGTGAGTCGTGTGACTGGTTTGTGTACCTATAACATTTTTTGGATAAGATTTGTGCATGATAAGAATTCCTTGCTCATGCACAAACAAACTGGCATTGAAATAAACCCAAAATTTTCTCTACAAATCGATTGCCATTTCTATGGGCAATCTAGCCACCTCTTTTTATAGCAGCCAAAGCCTTGTAAAATGTGTGTTCCTTAGGTTGGGAAGTAGAGGAGTGGAGCTGCAGAGCCAAGAATAAAACTCAATAAGGCTTAATGATTGTGTAGGGTCTACCACCAAGTATGTTGCGGAGAAGGCTCCTAAAAAACCATTAAATGATTGATTATTACTCAACAAACTATTATTTGTCTCTTTTCAATTGCGATGCATAAAAAACTCACGGTACCCGAGATCGGTGTTGGAACATTTTCAAAATATTTAATAGAAATTAAATATTGTAATTGGTGAACAGTTTTAATCCAATGGGTGTGTCTATTCAATTTAAATGGATAGACATAATCACACCAAAAGGTACGACTGTTAGGGTGAATTGAATAGACATGACTATTTGGTTTAAACAAATAGATATGACCATTGGCCGACGATCACATCTATGCCTTTATATAGGCTAGAGATTCACTCAAAATAGGAGAGTGAAAACACAATCAATCCATCTCCCTTACTAGAACTCTCTCCCTTTATTCATTATTGGTGGCTCACAAAATCCAAAGGCATTCTGGTTCTTATCGTCTGTACATGTCGCATTTGAACAAACAGTCAATCGGGACTGGACTTCATTATATCTTGGAGTCGAATTCGCCGGTAACCCGGTGCACACCAAATTCACTCGAATTGGTGGGGGCGAATATCATCTTAAGGAAAGTAACATTGTAACGCGCCTTGAAGCAACCGATGTTTTCTCCCTTTTTATACACTTCCATTGATTACGCAATTTTAGCACCAACAATCTTAAGACGATATTTTGTGAACAAAAGGAAGTATTGCGTTTGGAGAAAATATTTTAAGGTGTGGAGAAATTTATGTATGAAGGAACTAGACATTCTTGGATGTTTCCTCTCCATTATAAATCTAAGGTCAAGTTTGCTATAGGTAACTTCAAATCATATGTTCACAATCAGTTTCATACTCATATTAAACATGTAAGAAGTGATAATGGAGGTGAGTTTGTGAATCATTTTTTGCTTCATTTGTTTCTTTCCAGTGGAGTCATTCATCAAACTTCTTGTCCGCATACACCAGAGCAAAATGGGGTTGTGGAAAGAAAACATAGACACTTAATTGAAACAACAATCACTCTTCTTCTTCGGGCTGATCTACCAACCAAATTTTGGCTTGAAGCCTTAACTACCACTGTCTACCTGTTTACATATAAAATTAACCAATCCAATGATTAATTGACACGTAATCAAAAGTGCCAAACGTTGGCAATTACTCGTCAATGAAGACACACTGGATTAATAAGTTAAAATGCACCGAATACGATGTCGTATTTAGAAAGGTAGTTATTGGCAGTTACAAGCCATTACTAAAATAAAGATTGGCCCCGAAGCCATAATTTCAACTACTAAACGTACATGCTCCACATGTAAACTTGAGAAACCAGGCGATTGGCAGTTAGAACACGTGGAATTCTTCTAGGAAGCAGTTATTTCCTTAATCACATTATCATTTGAGTGGTTAAGTCGACGTGCAGATTTAAAGCTTCTGGGAGAAGGGAAAATTCAAATATAGACGTGGAGGAAGGATAACTGCCAACCATCAGAGTGGAAGTTGGAGTTCGAAGCAAGCTAGGTTCAAATTCATGAAGCGGGAAGTTCAAACCACAAGCTGCGTCTATAAATAGGAGAAATTGAAGAGTACAAACCCCCGGACAAATCTTCAACAAATAGCTATCAAAAAACTGATGCTTGGTTTGTTCATTGGCAAAATAGTTTAGGATTTCGAACTCAGTTCGAAGTAGTTTAGGATCTCGAACACAGTTCGAAGTAGATTAGGAAGTAGATTAGGAGTTAGACTAGGATTTATCTCGATTGTTCTTGTAACAATCACCCCTATCTCAATTGTTCTTGCAACAATCACCCGTTCGAAGTTCTGTTACTCTGTATTTGAAGTTGGAGACAATATCGAAGTAAGTTTATCTTTGATTTATCAATCGAAGTGTCTTGTTTCTTTATTGTTCTTTGATTTCCTAAGTTTATTGGTTTGCATTTCTTCACTTATTAAGAAAAATCCTCTTAATTGAGGTAATTGAACCAACAAAACACAATCGCCTGATTAGGTTTGGTTTTCCAAAGTTAATCTGAGGGAGGAGATTGAAACTCTCTCTGGAACGCTCGCACACAATTATTTTCCATTGCAAAGAAGTAAAAAGAACCAAACACTACCTAGCAAATCGACTACCACATTTAGCCTTAAATTTTCAAATCCTTTATTCTTTGTTATTTCGCACTACTCCTGATTATCACTTTCTCAAATCATTTGGGTGCACTTGTTATCCTTGGTTTAAACCCTATAGGGATCATAAGCTTGTTCCTAAATCTACTTAGTGTGTGTTTCTAGGGTATTGTCCTGCAACTAAAGGGTACAAATGCTATGATCCTAAATCTGACAAAGTCTATGAGTCAAGACATGTAAAATTTGTTGAGACTAATTTTCCTTATACAAAACTCATGCATTCTATTTCTCCAACATCAGATACTGTTGAATTTTATGTTCCTTGGACACAATTTGATGATATTCAGATTTTGGTCTCTTCTCCTATTTCTCAAAATACAGATATTGCAGGACCATCTATCTCTACAATGTCTGATGTCAATCCAACTTTCGTGTTTGAACCTTCTTATCTTGATCCTTCCACTTTGTCTTTTCCTCATTCTTCTGTTTCTTCTGCTCATGAATCTCCTACACTTGTTTCTAGTTCTGTTGTGCCTCCTAATCCTGTGAATACCCATTCCATGACCACTAGGTCAAAGAATAGGATTTTCAAGCCTAAATCCTATTTTTCCTTTTCTTCTATCTCTTCTTCTCTTCCTTTACCTCAATCTGAACCAAGTCATTTATCTGAGGCCATTAAGTATACTACTTGGCAACAAGCAATGGCAAACAAGTATGAAGCATTGGTCAAACAAGGAACATGGACTCTTGTTCCTTCTCCAACTCAGGCTAATGTAATAGGATGATAATGGATTTACAAAATTAAAAGACAGTCTGATAGGTCAGTGGCTAGATACAAAGCCAAGTTAGTCGCAAATGGCAACCAACAGGCAGAACAGTTAGATTTTATAGAAACTTTTAGCCCAGTTATAAGACAACCAACTGTGAGGGTTGTGCTTAGTCTAGTGGTTCATCATGAGTGGACTATTAGACAGTTGGATGTTTCAAACACTTTCTTGCATGGTCATATTGAAGAAGAGGTCTACATGAAACAACCCCTGGGCTACAAGAATGCTATGTACCCTCACTATGTTTGCAAACTTAACAAGGCCTTGTATGGTTTTAGATAGGCCCCAAGGGCATGGTTTTCTACCTTCTCTAGTTTTCTGATTCATCTTGGTTTTAGTAATAGCAAAGCAGATAGTTCTTTGTTCATTCTTAAGACTGCGTCCCACATAGTTCTAGTCTTGGTGTATGTGGATGATATTCTCATCACCGGGAGTAGTGAAGAGTATATCTTAGATTCGATCAAGAAACTTCACTCCAAGTTTGTTATGAAAGATTTGGGCACTCTTAGTTATTTCTTGGGCATAGAGGTTCTTCATCATGATTCAGGTATCATTTTTTCTCAAGCTAAATATGCTAGTGATTTGTTGCTCAAGGCAAGCATGGCAAATTATAAGCCTAGCCCTTCTCTCTCCTCTGTTAAACCAGCTATATTGGATCCAGACTCACCATTTTTAGATCAAACTTGGTATAGAACAATTGTTGGTTCTCTATAGTATCTCACCCTCACAAGGCCTGAAATCTCTTTTGTTGTAAATGTTGTTTGCCAGCATATGCATGCTCCTAAGCAAAGTCATTATGTGGTGATCAAATGTATTTTGAGGTACCCAAAGGGCAGTCTTCATCAGGGCTTACATTTTGTTCCTGGGCCTTTAACCCTTACTGCATTTTCAAATGCCGATTGGGCAGGGGACCATTTAGATAGAAGATCCACTACTGGGTTTTGTTTGTTTTTGGGGCATAATTTGGTTTCTTGGTGTGCTAAGAAACTACACACAGTTGCTAGATCTTCCATTGAAGCTGAGTATAAAGCCCTTGCTCAAATTGTAGCATATATTTCATGGGTGCAATAGCTGCTTTTGGACTTGTCTATTATTAATACTTTCCCTCATATTTATTTAGTAAAAACTTCTTATTTCTTTTACAAGAAATTTCATAAAACAATTGATATTTCTTTCTAGTAAGAAATAAGTCCCTCATTAAAATAAGTTAATCTACTTATTTTAAGACAAATTATCTAATCAACAATCAATAGTTTAATCAACTAAGATTAACTAGTTCTTCCAAGAAATATTAACGTAATGATGCTAGAATCTTGTCTACTGGAATACACATCTTCTAATTCCTTCTAATCTACTTCTAATCACTTTAATCTTACCAATCTCACTTCTAATTTCATGATGAACAATTCTAAGTAGAACATAATTAACATTCTTATTAACTTTTCAACATGAAATCCTCCTTCTTAAACACTAAGTAACATGCTTAGTGACTTAATACATGCATAAATTAACCCAATCAAGCTTCAAGATTAAGCTTAGAAAATTAATTAGAACAACTTAGTGAAACTAGAAATAACTAAATAGAAGGTTAGTTTAGTAAACTATCTTAATTTCCGGGTGTAAAATGGAAGCCGAAAAGCTTATCCTTGATGTAGAGACTCCTTAATCTACCTAGCTCACCCACTAATTAACTTAGTAAGTAGCTAATTAGTATCCTAATAAGTTGGCTAAAAGGTGGTAGAAGTGGTTGGTTTGTTGGGAAATAGAGAGACCACAAATATAGTGAGTGTAAAGTGGTCTCAAAGAATACAAAAGGTGGCTATTTATAGAAAGTGAGAGCCCCTCTCTCCCCTCTTGAAATTTTCGGTAGTCCTCCCTTTCTCTTGGCCGAAACTTGCCCATTTGAGGTGTAAATGTGGTGCTTTGATGGCACATGGTCAAGTACCAAGTTGTTCCAACTTGCACTTCTAGGTTTAGACTAGGTTTTAGGCTAGTTTACTTGCACACAAAGGAAATTTGGGAAGCACAATAGGAAACTAACGTGGGAACCATGGTGGGGGAAAAAAATACGCCCCTCGCTGTGTAGGTTTTTGCATGGTCACCTTTGTTATGGGGAGTTTTTAGGAGCAAATATATACAATATGCATGTAAATGCAATAAATGGCTAAGGGGTAGCCTTAATGGGCTAATAGTAGGGGGAATATTCTCCCTTAAAACATGGAAGCATGTCTCAAGGAAGCTTGGGATCCAAGGTCTAGTGTAGCTGAGCTTAGGTTGTGTAGAATGTGCTCTAATTCATGTATTTTGTGGGTATGCATAGGTTACTCCTAGAATAGCAATGCTTATTCCAACTAATTTTGGGTACAAAATATAGGCTTAGGAAGCTTCCCTCAATCATCCATTGCTTGTGCAAGTGAACTTGCATTAAAACTTGCATGTGCAAGTGTACTTTATATGCGTGCTCTCTCTCTCTCTCTCTCTCTCTCTCACACACACACACACACACACACAAACACACTTGGTCAACACCAAGTTCCAAGGTAAGGATGGTGGGTACTTTCCAATGTACGATATGGTAGGATGGAGTAAAGACGGAGGTTGGGTCGGTTTTGGGTATTAAACACAGTCCCCGGGTGCTCCGATAGTGTAACAGATGTGTTACTCGTTCTCGTACGCGCATATACATGGCTAGAATTCTATTTATTCGAAGAATAATATTTTTAAAAAAAAATTCCAATAAACCAAAAATTAAAAATAATTAATTAACTTTTAAACGAAAATTTTATTTACAAAAATCCGGGTCGTTACACCAAGTCACGAGCTTGCTAGACCTCTCTCCGTGTTGCCTTAGAGATCTTACAAAAAGTTAGCCTTGAGATCTCCATTTTGATTTTGTGTATCAAAAAAGTGTCATTGTAGTGACTCTCACTCTGCCCTGCAATCTGCATAATTGCATTATAACAGTCAGTAAATATATGAACAAAATTGTAGTTATGAGCTATAGACCAATTAACCGCTTCCTGAATAGCAAGAAGTTCTGCCTATTGGGGGCTAGAGCTATAAGAAAAGGAAGCACGTCGAGCTAAGAGAGATCCGTTCGGCGCACTAGCAGTGAAACCTAAGCCGCACCAAGGAAGTCCATCCTTCCATGCACCATCCACAGGTAAGATACACAAGGTTTGTGCAGGGAAATTGGTAAGCACTAATCCATCTTTTGGGCATAATCTCTCTCTCTCTCTCTCTCTCTCTCTCTCTCTCTCTCTCTCTCTCTCCAACTCCCTAAACCGTATAAAAATGCCTAAATCCTAGGGTACCTTATGAAAGTGTCTAAAACCCTAAGGTACCCTATGAAAGTGCTTAAATCACTAAAACTTTATAATAGAAAAATGCACCCTAAACCTAAACCCTATGGTACCCTATGAAAGAACCTACCCTAGGGTAATACCCAAATAAAAGTGTCTAAACTTTCAAAACCATATGAAAGTGCCTAAACTTTTAAAATCCTATGATACCGTATGATACTCTAAGTGGCTAAACCTCAAAAAAGAGTGACTTACCTTAATGATAATTAAAAAATGTGGCTTACCTTAATGGTAAGGTAATTAGATGTCTATTTTCTAGACTTAGAGGCAAAAATCTGTATTTCATACGTATGGTTACAATATTGCAAGTTGGAACCAGTAAATTAACTTTACCCACCTTCTACACTTGAAACATGAATTGGGGGTGATTTTTCATGAAATGCAACAAAAGATTTTATGTCCATTGGATATCTAGAGATTGTTTTGATTTTTAAAGTTCAAAAAAAAAAAAAAAAACCCATTTGTATAAAGTAATTTGCAATTATGAAAATTTTCAAACATACAAGACTCATACAAGGCACACACTGATCAAGGGCATTGTATCAACAATTCTAGAATTTACAGCACATCTGCTAACGATTGCACCGCAGAGCCACAGTTTGATGCAACCCGTGAAGTCGAGTAAGAATTTGTACGGGGTTTTGATGGGATCATAAAGTGAACCGGTTGGATTATTTGTATGGAATCCTATAGTGAACCTCGCAAACCACTTTGTAATTTTTTGGTGCAAAATCAGTCGGTTCTCCTATCTTTATCGTAAAATAAAGTAGTAATTATCTATCATTACTTTCCATTGACAAGAGCTTGCATGGCTGGCCGTGATCTGTTATAGCATTTGACAACAAAGGAACTCTATGGTTGTTTCAAGTATCCAGAAAAATATGTTTGATATTGTGATCAATGTTGTGTGGAAGGTCACCCAAGACTCAACCACACCTAATACAATTGATGGTATTGAATATTGATTCAAAGAACAAATAACAAATTGAGAAGTAAACCCAATAAACCAAACCAAACGTGAGAGAAGGAGAGAGAAAACAAAAGAGAAAAGAGGGAGAAACACACAGATTTACGTGGTTCGGCCTTACTTTGGGATGTAAGTCTAATCCACGGGCAGTCGATCAATGGCTTCACTAACAAAACGAATGCTCAAAAGAGCTACAAAGAAGAATTCTGCAGAAAATCTTCTACCCAAACTCACTAAAAGCCAAAATAAAGACAACTCTCTCAAAACTCTAACCCAATGCCCTAATATTTGCTTTCACACCAATAAAAGAGACATAATACAAGTATTTATACTAAACAAATGAGTGCCCAACAAAAATAATCATATTGGGCTTTTAAGCCCCTAAAAAATACTTCAATAATCTTATTTCCCGTCGCCATGGTCCGGACCACCAAATTCCCGTCCGGACCATGGGATGCTGAGACGTTTCTGGACCATTCTGACTCGGTAGTCCGGACCACCAAATTCCCCGTCCTGACCACGGACCTTGGTCCGGACCACCAAAATTCCAGTCCGGACTACGGTACCAGAGACCTCCCAAATCGCTAAAAAATGCTTGGTCCGGACCAGAAAAACCTTGGTCCGGTCCATAGATGCTTCGAACGAGGAAATCAAGCCAAAAACCAACAATCAAAGGCTCCCAATTTCACTATGTTAAGCCATGTCCCTTAGCTAGTGCTCTATGCCATTCTTGGCATCTTAGTGTTGGTTTTTTTATTTTGGCTTCTATTTGCAATGTGTTCCATCTCCTCCAACTACTTGTATGGAATTCTGTCTGGTGTGGTGGAGGAATAGTCCTCGGGACTTGGCCTATAAATTAGAGTTTAGGCTTTGGGTTTGGCATCTCACAGAGAGATCAGAAAGGTTTATGTTTGAGGGGGAAAAAAAACGAACCAGGTTATGGTTGAAAAAATCTTTTCACGAACTTGAGATGATACAAGATGGATTTCCCACAACACGACATGATACCCACCACTATGTGTATTGTGATACCTACCATTATGCGTAACTATAATTGTCATTCCCTAAGTGCATGACGGAGTCAGTCCAAGCATACAAATCTTAACAGATGTTTGGTTAGGTGACCCTGATATCAGCTTACTCTCCCAGAACAGAGTCTTGACTGATGAAGAGAGGCCTGATGAAATGTTCAAAACTGTTTATACCCAATCAGTAATATTTGGGTATAAACCCAAGTAGGTGAGTACCGTGCACGTTAAAAGAGCGTCTAGCCAATATTTTCACTGTTGCAGTAAAATGCGATTATCAAATACATATGATTTTCATGTAAAGAGTTTCAACTTTCAATCATGTCCTTCCCACGACTTCTTTCCTTTCTGAAAGGATATGGAAAAAGGGAACCAACAAGCATTCCACCTTCTTCTTCCCAACACCTGAAAAGCACTTGAGTAGTTGAGTTGCACCACCAAACAACCAAACAAAGTATCACTGGACTATCGATCCACAAGGAAGATCAATGAATCCAGGCTGTAGTTGCGGCGGGGGCAGACTTGGTGGCACAACCGGTTGCTCGAATTCTGAACTCACGACCTTAGTTTTTTCCCCTTCTTTTTTGTTGGCGCAACAAGTATGTTCCGCTCCCTTGATGATGCTGTAGGACGTTCCCGGTCACCTTCCTGTGAGGCCGTTGCCCGTGCACGGGTCATTTCCTGCAAAATAAAAATAGGAAGATAAAATTCAGCGTAACATACAAAGGACATTATTCTAATTGATGGGTTTTCCAATTTTAGTTCTGTTCGGATTTTACAATCTGAAAACTGAAGATTCTAGTCGCATCTTAGACTTTTCGGATTGTAAGATCTGGTGTATGTTTTTTCAATTTCAGACATACATTCCAATCACATTTGACAGTCCGAAATCTGAGATTAAATTAATATCTTAGAATCTGAAAAATTTTGTTGGGCAAAAATTTTGCATGTAAATCCGGTGTTGTTATGCACTCCTCGGCCGTCCGATCCTGTTTTAGATAGCCCGGATGTGTTTTGATTTTTTACCGGTAAAAATATCAAAATTAAACTAAAATAGCGGATCAAATTTTGACTAGTGCACGGAAGGATTAATAGTAATTTGGACAGCAAAACCATTCATCCAATGCATGTGGCCTAAGTCAAGTCTCGTACTCATGAAATTTGGTAGTCACAAGGTGAGATAGCTCATGAATTCTTTGGCCACTACACGAGACTCGTGATCCAACTGGTACTTACCCAATTGCACTCAGACTTACCAACAAACAACAGTTTACTCTAATGAACTCAGATATACAAAACAAAAGAAGTCCTTCTATTGTCCGTCCAATAGGGAGACAATAAAAGTTCTCTTTTACCAGTAAAAGATCATATACTCTTACCGGTCAAAGAGCACTCTAACACATCGAAACGTACGTAACAAGGATACTTTTTTAAATTATGAGCCAGAATAGTTGAGTTTATAATGAAAAGACTACAAAAGGTCAAATAATTTTATGTATATGGATATGTTTTGTAATATTCCTATTAATTTGTGTGATAACAACTATGCCGATAAAGCCTATCTAGACTAACTGGGAATGACATAAACAATAATTGCAATGTATTTGAGCTTTGAACGTGAGGACTACAAAATGCCACGTCGTTTTTTATCCGAAAATTATGTAAAAACTTTGTATAGATAATCTCCCGCACCTCAATGCAACAACAAAAAGAAAAAGAAGAGAAAACCAAAAAATGGAAAATCAGAAAAAATATTGCAATCCAAACACCTGTTAAACTACTGGCTGTCTTTATCCACCTTTCTATTTAAGCATTTCCTTCTTTCTCTGTGATTGGTAGCTAGGGAATGAACACTACAATCACTGCACTTGGTTTGCAGTTCACTGGTTTTGTGCATGACTGACATAAATATATATACTAGTTAAACTCACCTTTACAAAGGTTAAATACCCTCACTGTCCCAAACCAAATAGGGTCACAACAGCACATTTCAATAGACAGTTTCCAAAGGGGTGAGAAATTACAGAAAAAATGTATGGGTTTCTGTCAATAATCCTCCTCATTTTCACATTCAATAACCTGTCAGAGGCCAAGTATGAGAAGAAGCTTCCATCTGCAGTTGTTGTTGGCACTGTCTACTGTGACACATGCTTCCAAACAGATTTCTCAAAGACTAGTCACTTCATTTCAGGTCTCATTTAATCAACAATATATTCCTCTTTTTATTTACCTTAATTATTTTTCGTAATTTTTGAAAAAATGGGTTTGTTTTGTTTTTATGCGCAGGGGCATTGGTGGCAGTAGAATGCGGAGTTGTGAATTCAAAGCCAAGTTTCCGGGAAGAGGTGAAGACGAACGAGCAGGGGGAGTTCAAAGTACGGTTACCATTGTCGGTATCGAAACATGTCAAGAAAATCAAGGAATGCTCAGTGAAGCTGATCAGCAGCAGTGAGCCTTATTGTGCTGTGGCCTCAGCAGCAACTTCATATTCACTCAATCTCAAGTCAAGAAAGCAAGGAACTCATATTTTCTCAGCTGGTGTTTTCACTTTCAAGCCCTTAAAACAACCAACATTGTGTAGCCAAAAGCCAAGCCTCCTCAAGTCAAAGGAATTCAATTCCCAGAAATCCTTACCTCAAGCGATTGCTTCTCCAATATTTCCAATTCCACCCGCAACTCAAGAACCAACAGTACCGATTCCAGGTCAACCACCCACAAATCAAAACCTTTTGCCTCCTCTCCCAGTTCTACCTAATCTTCCACCACTGCCACAACTCCCTCCTCTGCCTCCACTTCCCGGATTTCCGAATTTCCCAAAACAAGCGTCTGAAAATTCGGAAAAACTAAAATCAACAGACCCTTTTAAAAAATTAGAAGTACCTCTCTTCCCATCGCCAAGGCCAGGTAGCGGGAGTCAATTGCCACCAAACCCATTTCAGCCCCCTTCGTTTTTTCCTCCGAACCCATTTCTGCCACCTCCTTTGACACTTTCTCCTAATCCGCTTCAAAGGCCACCACCTCCGGTATTCCCTCGAAACCCTTTTTTCGGGCCTTCACCACCTGTAACCGGTGTCCCACCGCTAGTTGGTTTAACTCCTTCACCCCCCCTGCCACCGCCACCGACCAATCTTCCGGTTGGTCTTCCTCCATTCCCCTTTCAACCATCCCCTGGATTCCCTGGCATTCCACCAATTAGACAGAGAAACTCACCCTGATTAAAGAAGTACTTATCAGTGTAAATTTCCACAATAATATCTGTCATATCATATGTTGCTCAATTTCATCTTCGTTGTTTTTGTCTTTCTTTTCATAACAATAACATGTTTTAGGGTAATATGAATGTTTTTCCTTTTTCGTCGGTATGACATGTAATGTAAATGTTAGAAACTAAAAGTTTATGTGTAAGATTATTGTGCTTTAGAATAAAGTGACAATTGATCCAAGAACAAAAGTGATAAAGCCAGCAGTTCGTCTATTATTTTCAGTGTATATTTAGCTTCTAATGCATCAAACATCAATCATTCAGAGACCTCAGATCCGACTCTGTCGTGGGATTTTGTATGGATGATTCACAAAAGCTATTCAAGGGACACTTATTTCCCACCATTTGATTAATTACTTACCTTGAAATTGGTTATTCTTACTGACACTAAACTTCCAATCCACACCCTTAAAGTGTGGACTTCGTCCACACCTCATAGATCCCGCTCAAATTTTTATGATCTGAACCATTCAATGTGGTTAAAATATGTTTTTAAGGGTCTCTAAGAGAAATCAGTAAAAAAAAATGTCTAGAAGGGCTTGATCCGATAGTTTTTCATATACGTTTTTATGAAAAACCGCCTTCGATCAAACTCTTCCCGGTATTTTCTTTCACTAATTTCTAGCTAAGACCCTTAAAAATATGTTTTAAACACATTGGGCAGTTCAGATCGTCAAGATTTGGTCTGGTACTATGAGGTCCGAATAGAGTCCGTAATTTTAGGGTGTGAATAGGAAGGAGAATGTTCTTACAGAAACATTTTAAGTGTACCGACGGGACTCGTGAAATGGTTGTTCTAGTTTAGCTCCCTTTTTTTCATGGAAAAAGACTGAGTTTTATTGATTCAAATTGTTAGTTTTATTGGCGTTTTCCGGGTTATGTCAAGCCTTTCAGTGTATGTAATTTGCCTTTTGGGTTTTTGGGAGATAAAGTGCTTAAAGCTTAAGTCTAGATGCTCCATTTAAGAGATTACAAGTTTCATGATCAAGCCAATGCCTTGTCAAGTGTTTTAAAGATCAATTTGGGAAGGTATACTCATGCATGTCATATTTGCATTAGTTTTGATCATCATGGTTTAGGCCACGTGAGTTTTAATCAATTGCATTGATACATTTCCTAAATCTTGATTTTGTCAAAGGTATTTGAATGCTAGTCTTTGCTGTGCACGTGGCGTTTGTAAGGGTTTGATAGCCCGTGTTCCTTTTGTGACTGATGAGCTCACATTGCGTTTACATGCGTCTGGTAGCCCTTTTTAATGACGTGTCATGTTTTGACAGGCTCATATGAGGGCTGCGAATTTGTGCACTATATAAGCTCTTTTTCTCTCATTTTAGGGCAATCACTTCATTCAAAAATCAGCCCCCTTTTAGAGAGAGAATGTCTCATCCATTCTCTCTTTGTGGAACTTGATGTTCTTGATTATTTGAGCTAGCTCATCTCATCTTTCTTCAATCTAGGGTCTTCTTTTCCATGGATTCACTCTAGGTTGATTTTATTTTTCAAAAATCTTCATAAAAATCATATATTTCATACATCATGGTGTGTTGTCTACATATCTATGTGGCCGGATGATCCAGAGCCATCTTTGATACGGAGATTGAGGGGTGTTGTACTCTTGGAGGCTATGGAATCAAGAAGGGGCTCGGGGAGCTAAATCAAGGAGTGGAGTTAGGTGTAGCTTGGGGCAAGTTGGTAATTCCTAATTTTGTAACTCTTGATTTAACCTTTTGATTTATAGCAATTGGTAGATTACGCCGTGAATTTATGCTTAAGGTATTTAGACCCTAAATAGTTTCCGCTTATATCCTCAAGTTTTGTGCCTTTGGTTTATTTTCTTTGCATTGAAATTGTTGGTTTGATTAAATAGCCATGGAATTGGGGTGAATGTGAATCACTTGGTAACATTGAATTTTTAATTGTTAGTCCTATTCACCCCCTCCGGACTTGTTTCACCTTTGCATAATTTCACAAATCATGGTCCGAGGATCAGACATCACCAACGTAAAGGTTCATCAGCCATTGGGGGACAGAACCCCCCCAATTGACAAAATGAGCACTTGATAGGGTTTGGGCTACCCTATTACAAGATCTTTTGATAAGCACAAAAGTACAAGAGAAAAATAGAGGTAATAGCTCAACACGATCAAAAACAATGGAGCTATAGTCCGAGAAAATCCTTCCTTTTTGAGCCAGAGCTTGGACGACTTCAAGAGAGTCCCTTTCTATGATGATACTAGCAAGTCCATTATTGGCCACATGCATCATTGCTTCTCTGAATCCCATAGCCTTTGTGATGCGTGGTGAAAATAAACCAGTGAAAGACAAGGAGGCCCAACCCAAGATTGTTCCATAAAAGTTCCAGACAACAATACCAACTGCTACCAGACCAGCACTCCTACGAATAGCACCGTCCACATTCAATTTAATCACGTCAGCAGGTGGTGGAATCCAAGTTAGAATAGGAGGGGAATCGCATGATCAAACATCAAGGAGGTAATTCCCACGGGAAGTGGAGACCCTGTAATGAGATAACTGACTAAAGGTAGTGAGCCCTATCTAGCCATTCATCTCGTCACTGATGGCTCAAATTTAATCCAAACTCCAAATAGTCCGAGCGTTTGTTACGAGATTATAAAACTTTTTCCAGTTTTTTAATATGAGGGGTGTTACTGTTATATCACCTGTTTTATTTAACCTTATGCACATAATATGAATTTTTCAAACTCTTCGCCTATATAGTGCTTGGCAAACTATGATAAGTATACGACAAAGAGGTTGTACAAAATGATGATAAAAATCTAGGGAAATAAAGCATTAATTTAGTACCTTTTACTGTATGAAACTATCAAGAAAGGCAGATATAAAGAAACCTTTACCTTTTTAGGGAATGAAAATTCATAGAAGAGAGCCGTGCAATCTTGCCATGTGAACTAGCATAACTTCTAAGTGACAAATATGGTTATTCTTCCCTTATATTTTCCTACTACAATTTTGATTCTGTTTTTTATCTTACTAATAGCGAGCACATGCGTTGCACGTGGCATGTACATACTAATTATAAAAAAAATCAGAAATTACATATGACCGGTTTTATTTAACCTTACGCAGCCATAACAGAGAAAAGATACTACTAGTAACTAAAGAATTAGTTAAAAAATAAATAAATAGATGATACCAAAAGGCAACATGAAACAAAAATGAATCTCGAGGGGTTGGCAAAGTGGTCTTGCTTTGGGACTTAGGGGTTTGCTCTCACTTAAGCAGGGATAGAGTCAGAAGGGGGCCAGTAGGGGCAGTCATCTCTGGAAGAGAAAAAAAAATCTAGTATTGTATAGGGAAAAAAAATCCTATGATTTATAATAGGCTCGCCTTGCAAAGTATTTTAGAAAAAAATATTCGCCCCTACATAGTGAAATTCTTGGCTTCGTCCCTGCACCTAAGGTCTCAGGTTTGATTCCCCTTACCAGCAAAACTCTTGGGGCCAATAGGGGTTATGACCCGTCGTTACCTCTAAGGCTTTGGAATTAGTTGAGATACGCCCAAACTGGGCTGGACATCCAGTTATAAAAAAATAAAAAATAAATAAAACATTAAACAAAAATGGCTCTTGCACTATTGCATTTCTCTGTTGTGAGACGAACTTAAAGTTTTGGGAACTTGAAAGCTTCACCAACTGCTTTGTTTTTTCTTTTGAAATTGAAAAGTTTTAGGGTTTAGGAACTTGTGACTGTAGGGATGGGTAGGGAGAGGATAGGGGGTGGGTACAACTACCTTCATCCCCAATCCCCGAACTCGTATCAATCTTCATCCCCTCCCCAATCTCCATTAGGAATCTTTTTTAACCTCCATCCCGACTCCAATACAGGGAATGGGGATTTGGGTGGTAGATCAGGTCCTTCCCATGCATAGAGTTTTGTCTTCTTTCCAACAGTGAATCAGGGATTCAAATCTTAACATCACAATTCTCGAATTAGGTCATCTACCATGATGCCAACTTAATATCAAAGGTGAAACTCCACTTCATACAGCGGCTGAATAGTAAAAAAATTAATAACATTATATAACCATTGAACATTACATAGCCATTCAACATTTAATAGCATAGATTTTCTTCTCTTTTTTCCCAGAATAGCAAAAGTTAACTTAACATTATCATTGACTCATTGTATATGACCCCTATTTTCTTTTTAGTATCAGAAGTCCGAACCCTAACTTATAAGTTATAGTACACGTATGTGTTAACAGGAACAGGGGGAGGGCTAGGGATTGACTATACCTTCCCCCACGCGATCCCCAAAATTTAAAATAAATAAATAAATCCCTCATGTACTACCCGTTCCCCAACAAATTTCTTGAATCCCCTACCCATTCGGAGAGGGGATAGGTTGGATCAGGGCAGGTTGGCTGAAATAGTCATCCCTACTTGTGAGTGCTTTAAAACAAAGAGCTTTAGAGAGAGAAAGAGAAGGTTAAAAAAAGTATAGAGGAGGTGTGTAAAAAGGCCAATTCTATTAGAAACCTACTATTTTCTCCATACAACCCACTTTATTCATCAAACCTACAACTAAAAATTCCCAAACCAATTTACTCCATACGGATGAGTAATTGGGGAATTTAGAAAATGGGGATGAAGAAGGGGGAATGGGGAAAAAGAAGAAGGGGCTAATTTTTTAGGGACATTTCAGTCATTAGCCAATAATGTAACGTGCGAAGTTTTTAGTTGGTTGTATAAAGTAAATAAAGGGTTGCAAATAGAATTGACCGTGTAAAAAATATTGAAAACTTGTAGTTAGGAACTAATTCGAATATTGGGCTTGAATTGGACTTTTTCCGGACTAAATCTTCGGGCCACTAGGCTGAATCTACTCCCCTATTAGAGGCCATTGCTAATATGTTTAGTCCTGGTGTCATTATTCTTTTTGATGGTCATAAGCCAACAAAATATTAATATTTTGCTTCGCAGCGTCCCACAATTTTTAATTGCAATTTTTATTATTATTGTTGATGCATGGATCATTAACCTATGAAAACATAATTTTTCAGGGTATTATGTATGATTAATCTTAGAATATGTGTAAATACTTCTTCCATCCCAAAAAAAGAATGTTTGTTTTGTCAAACAAGGAATTAAAAAATACATATTTTGTGCAAAAAAATTCAAAAAAAAATTTCCGCAAAATGGTAGATGTCAACAAGTTCTTTCACATTTTGAAACAAAGTTTGGATTAATTGCATAAATACATATTCTTTTTAGGGTCTTAAATTGACGGATCGAGACATGATCTTTTTGTGATGTAGCGAGCATATTGAGTTTTCAGTTGCCACCTCCAATTTGAAAGTCCAGTTCTGCCACTGTCTAGAAAGCACTTCGGATGCAAGTAATTCATAGCGCGAAGCAATTTTTTTTTTTCTCTCAATTTTTGAGCGAATAATCATAGGATGAAGCTGGCCTCCAACTTCTTTGTGACATGTTAAAGAGGTGAACTTTACTTTTCAAAAAGAAGAGAACTTTTGAATGTTGGAAGAAGTTGATTAAAGTTTATGCTTTCATAGGAATTAGGACGAAGCTTTCTTTTTTTTTCTTATTTTTAGTGTATGGTTTCTCTGTAATAAGGTCATGTCACGAGGACTAATCTGAGAATATATTCATATTAGGAAACAAATAAATAATTGAAATTTTAATTCTTCCACTCTTAATGGAGGTGAACACCTTTAGCCTTGTTTGGATGGAGGAAGAGAGGGGATATTAATTGTCAGGCCAGATGACCAATCCTGAGGCATATTTTTGGTTTATTCGAACCCTAGACTTTGATTTGGTTGCGTTCCGAAATACTCCCTCCGTCCCTTAAAAAGAGTGGTGTATTCCATTTTGAGTTGTTCCTAAATAAGTGTGATGTTGAAAAGTTAGTGGGTAAAAATTGGTACGTTTTCTATTTTGCCCTTAAAAGTATGTCTCCATCAAGGGCAATAGTGAAAAGTGAATGTAAACATTGATGTGAAAAAATGTAATGATGATATTTTTTTAATAAGTTGTAATTACAAAGTTGCATACTTACAGAGGAACAGAGGTAGTATGAGATTTCTGTAGTTTTTGCCCTTGTTCACTGCCCTATCCATTTAGACGGGAATGCCCTTGTCTGGACAGTTTTTCTAGCAAGTCTTGGCTAGTTTGTTGTGATGTTTGGATTGCTTGTTTGCCCTTCTGTTGGCCTCCTTTCCCGTTATTCGTTGACCCTCGTGTGATATCAACGGATATAGCATTGAACCTTGTGTGAATTCATTAGATTAGCCCCACAACTTGTTTCGTTAATCGTTTCACGATTACGAGGACACTTGCAGTTACTCACGAATACATGACACACGATGACTTGGTGTAATGGGCCATGATTTAAACTAAATGAAACTTGTTTAAAATGGATACGGATGGGTAATAGGGGAATTTAGAAAATGAGTTACTTGATTTGAAATTGGGTTGTTATTACTAGGGCCACCATTTAGTGTGACCCTAGGCATGGGTTACGAGACCCGTGAATCTCGGTAGAGGGCTACAAGGTCTTAGAGAGACGTCCGAAATGCTCAACAAGGATAATAAGGCCTAATAATACTCGGCAAGGGATATGGGACCCAAAATTTCCATTTTTTTTAAACATGGATAATAATGATTATGAAATGAGGGATGAAAATGGATGATAAGTGTGTGCGTAGATATTTGGAATTTTATTTTGAGAATGTCATTGAAGAAATGTCGACTTATGAACGCTTGGATACTCACCTTCTTAATTAGATCGTATTTTGGCGTTGCTCACTCACTAGTTGATTCATATTATATTATATCTCTCGTACTCATCTCAGCATTTAGCGTTTGTAGAAAATTTTCTACTGGGCTAGTTTGGCTGACCCTATCAATTTCAAACACTCACAGTGGGGCATGAAGTGGAATGCATAGTATTTGTGCATGTTTTTGTAAGCTAAAAGGAAAGGAGTCGCGTGATCATCCCATGAAACTACATTTTGGAAAGATGACTTTGTAATTAAAATTTATATTTCTCTTTGACTTATTGGGAAATGTAATAACTCTTAACTTTCAATCATATTTTACTTACGGAGTATGGGTCCGGATTAGACTTGGTTATTCTTATGAACTTTGACCATAGTAAATGGATATTGTTGGGACTTCATATATGGAATATTTCTTTTCAAGAAATGTTTATTATCCATGTTGAAAATTGATGACGTGATAGTGGTTTCCTCTTGAACCCTCTACCCCTATCTTTCATCCCACCTTATCCGATCTTTCATGAAAATAATCCCACAATGAAACAAGCCCGAAGCGTAATATATCTAATATAACAAAGTAAAGGGGTATAAGTTAAAAATGCTTAAAGTACAGGGATGTAAGTAAAATTACTCTTAGGCCCAATTTTTTAAAACATTTTACCACTCAAGTGCTAAAATTATGATTTTTCAAGTAAAAAGAAAAGTATTTCCGTGTATCAAATGTACTTTAGTTTAGTGCCAAAAAAATTTAAAAATAATACACAAAATCACTTTTATTTTTTAATTAAAAAATCATAATTTTAACACTAACACCCGTTAGTGTTAGTGAAAAAAACTTTTGAAAAACTGGCTCTTACTTCTTTTTTTTCGTAGAGGCGGTGCTGTGTTCCTGAATGACTTAGAGAGTAAGCTAAAACACTGCACTCGATCCATTTCTTTCCCGTCGGTCCGACCATCTTTTCACCACCTATAAATGCTTTTCTTCACCCCTCTCAACCCTCCACTGAAAAATCCTCTACACACCACTCCACTATCAATACACCTCTATTCCTTCTCTCTCTAAACTTCCCCTACTCTTTTCCAGAGAGCTCTGCTGCTCTCCGATCGAACTCCTGTAATGCACTGATCGCCGATCGCTTCACAACCATGGCCGAAATCGCCCGGCTCGTCGAAGTCGTCTTCGACGATGCGGCATCGTCGAGCGATCTCTCTTACAAGCTCCGTTCTGATGCTTCACTTAAGCTAGGGTTGGAGAAGGTCTACTCAATCCTCAAACTCGGCGTCGAACCGGCCGGAAATGGGAAGTTAGGGTTTGAGTGTTGGGAGAAGGCTCAGGTTCAGGCCGTTTCATCGGTTGCGTACGCGATTGCTTACGCCACTCGATCTATCTCAGGTTTGTCAGCCTTTTTTCTACCAGTTTGTACACTATTGCAGGCGAGAACAAGAATTTTTTTTAACTATCTGACTTAATTTCTGACTAATGTGCATTTAACTCCATTATTGGAGATGGCTAAGTATGCACATATATGACAAATACTAGACGTCCGGGCACACGTGTCAGCAGATCGTGTTATGTACAATTTGAAAATAGGAAAAGTTTGAATTGAGATTAATCTCTTATGTGAAGATAAGTAGAAAAGTGAGGAGAAGAAATTTCGGATGTCAGTTTTTTTACCTTCCTGGCGGTTTCTTTAGGTGGTTAAATGCGTGTTTTGGGGCGAAAAAGTGTGATGTCTCAGGTTTTCCAGCCATTGCCTAGTGGGTTGAAAACTTAAAATGATGTAGTCACATAAATATGCACATATGTCACTACAGACCCTGGGCTCGTGTGATGCATGTGTGAATCGTATTATTTGAAATTTTAGAAGAGAAAAACCTTGAATTGAGATTAATCTGTAATGAAATGTTTGATGTGAAAGTAGAAAAGAGGGGAGAAGAAAATTTGGGTGACAGTTTCTTTAGGGGTTAAAGGGGTAGTTTGGGAAATAAAAAATATAAGCCAGCTTCGAAACTGACGTTCACACCAAAAGGGGTGTTCCCTTTAAACTATGATAATACTCCCTCACTTCCTTATTATTGGTCCTTTTTGGGAGTTCTAACATTGTAGGGAGACATGTAAAGATTGTACTTGCATTCAAATTTAATGACCTCAGTTTCATCATTGCCCATATATTATATTCATTTATAAGGGAGGGATACTTTTGAAAAATCATCAATTTCTACTTCCACTTTTAGAGAAGGACCAACATTTTGGAACATCCTAAAATGGAATAATGGACTAACAATTAGGAACTCCGGGAGTAATAGATAGATGTGGACATGACATGCCGGTGCCATAGAATTCAAAAATCGTGGTAGTGTACAGTAATTGATATTGTAAATTGAAGTAGTTGATGTGGAATGGATGGAGGAACCCCTTCATGAGGAACGGCCATGTGCTGACAAACAACAAAGTTTTAAGCAAGAGGCTTTGTTCAAAGTGAAGAAAACATTAACACAGTCACAAAGGCGAGTATTGATAAATGGGAAAGGCAGTAGATGGATAATGGATTTGTTGTGTTTACAAGGGAAGTTTCTGTTTGCTCTGGGTAATGAAGAAGGGAACAAACTATTAAGGATTCCCAAAAGGAATGAACGTTGGAAGTTATTGAGCATTTCTGTTCTTCTTGTTTTTGCCCTTCCAGTTATTTCAGCAGAGAAGGTTAAAACATCTGTAGAAATTTGGATTCTTTGTTGTATTCTGGAAATCAAAAGTTTGAGCTAGTTTCAAATAGATGTATAGATATGCTTGTATGTGTCTTATCTACTGAAGATTTGAAGTAGTTATGGGTAAGTAAGATTTAGTATTTGATTTTTGTCCATCTCTATGATGATGCAGTTGAGCAAGCAGAACCTGTAATTATTGCGGCTGTGCAACAAGCCCTGGAATTTGCTATTTGTTGTTTGGAAAAATCCATGCCTAGCGGTGATGATTTGACTGTTCAGGTATAAACTCTTTTGGCCACATGAGTAAATTCACATCAATGTAGGCAACTAAAATGGTACAATTTTGATATAATGCACTACAGCGTGCATAGACACATTAGTGGAATATTGGATCTTAACTATAATGGTTTGGATTAGTACTTGCTGTATTTTTGTTGCTGGTGTGTTTGCTTCATTGTGAATAGTGAATAAGAAGAAAAGAATAAGCTTTTAAGAAGATAAATCTAGGCCTCACACCTAGGTTACCAAAGGCATCACACCAAAGGCCTCTTCAGCATCACACCAAAGAATGGGATTGTATCAAACAATCTTAAGCATAAAGCTGCATAAATTTTCATATTAATCATTCATTCATAATTCAAACTCTTGAAGTACATCAATTTATAGACTCCTAAGAATGTGTTAAATGCAAATGACTACTCCTATTCCCAAACACATTAATTACTCCTATTTCCAAGAAGTATTAATACCAAAGACTATCCTATTCCCTAGATTGCTAGGTAGGATGAATGTGTTATCTAATGGTTGCATATATTAAATATGTGATCAAACTTCCCTATGTCAAAAGTCACAAGGCTCATGAAAAGTCACAGTCTTAAATACTCTAGCCAATGCATTGTTGATTCCAAGTAGGTCCATTTAGTGGCCAATGGAATACCCTTCCAGTCCATAAGTGCCATGACTTCCAGCCATATGAAATTACCAAATGCCCTTGACCTCTTCCTATGGACCGCATCATTCTCCCTTGGTTGGAGAAAACTCGACCTTGAGTTTTGAAGTGTTAAATCAGAATCTACAACAAAGAAAGTATTGAGATTCCAAATCCTGTGGTGACTTTTCCTAGAATGATAAAATCAATAGAAGTAACAGGAGAATCTCTGAATTCACCCAAATCTTGTGCAGCAAACTTAGGCCCATTCATTTTAATGTCATCTGGCTCCATGTTGAAAAGCTTCAGAGGCAGTTTGTTGCCCTCCGAAGATGTATTATTTTCTGGGTCAGCAGCTGGTTGCTTAAGTTTTTTGGTCTCAAGAGCACAAGGAATATGAGATTCTGGGGTTGCAACTCAAGTCACTTTAGCAACAGTATTGGCAACCTCTTGCAAGGCTTTTACTTCAAAAATTGGAGCATTTTCAGCCTTAAAAATATGATTTTCTTCCACTTTGGTCGGGTTTGGGACATAATCAGTTTCTTGTGACATCTCTGTAGAGCTTGTACCTTTAACATCTCCTTTTGGTTTTGGATTCACTTGATGCGCATGCTCCACACTAGCCTGTTTTGGTTGCGGCAGTTTTGTAATGGGCTTACACTCGTGTTAAGTCTAGCACTGTTCAGGCGTGTGCTTTCCATGATTTTATTTCGAGTGTTAATGGCCTCAAGTCTTTGCATACACTCTTCGAATATGTTGCGCACAGGTCTTGAATTAACTCGTTGCTCACAAACCTTGGCATGACAATGTGAAGGCATATACTTCTCTTGGAGATTAGCTATCATCGCTTGCCATGTGTTTATTGGTGGCAATTCCAATCTTCTAATATGACCTCCGAGACCATACCACCACATCTATGCCAAGCCAACAAGTTTCATCTTTGCAAATCTTATTCTTTGATCATCCGTCATATTATAGTTTTCAAAAAAATCCTCCATTGATGCAAGCCAATTGTAGAACACCCTAGGATCATTCCTTCCGTCAAAATCTGAAACCTCAATCTTATTGTTCAAGGCATGTTGTGGTGCATTGGATCTCCCACTTTGATAGAACCTATTGATGAAACTGTAAGCTCTGCTACCAAATTGATGTTGGACAGATTTGGAATGGGGTTAAGGCTGATCAAAACACTAAGAAAAGGGGCCGTTTTGGGGGCTTTGAACAGTAGACGTGAACAGTGAATAAGAAGAGAAGAACCAGGGTTTTAAGAAGATAGATTTAGGCCTCACTCCTAGGTTACCAAAGGCATCACACCCAAGGCCTCTTTAGCGTCACAACAAACAATGGGATTACATCACACAATCTTAAGCATAAAGCTACATAAATTTTCATATTAATCATTCATTCATAATTCAAACTCTTGAAGTACATCAATTTATAGACTCCTAAGCATGTGTTAAATGCAAATGACTACTCCTATTCTCAAACACATTAATTACTCCTACTTCCAAGAAGTATTAATACCAAAGGCTATCGCATTCCCTAGATTGCTAGGTAGGATGCATGTGTTATCTAATGATTGCATACATTAAATATGTGGTCAAAACATCAAAAGTCACAAGGCTCATGAAAAGTCACAGCCTTAAGTACTCCAGCCAATGCATAGTGAATTCCAAGTAGGTCCATTTAGTGGCCAACGGACTACCTTCCAGTCCATAAGCGCCATAACTTCCAGCCATATGAAATTACCAAATGCCCTTGACCTCTTCCTATGGACCACATCAATTGAGGTATTTGAAAGTGCATGTAATTAGAGTTTTGCTTGACTGGGGGAAAATCGGGCCCTTATGTTTCCCATTAATATTACTCCTTTGAGTGTTTTTGCTGTTTTATATTACACTTACTAAGTATTCTTGTAAAACTAGTCATAGGATTTTATCTGATAAAATTAACTGATTGGCATCTTTTGGCATATGAAGGGTGGTTAGCATAAGCAAATTGACAAGGAAGTACTAGAAAACAGTAGTATATTTGTTTTACCATGAATTGTTTTACTGTGAAGTGCTTTTTTTGGCTCCGCCATAACTTTGTGGTGCAACATGAAAGAATGCAACTTTCAAGAGAATTTGAGGCTCCTGATTGGATTTTGTAGTTGAAAGAATGCCGCCCACCGTTTGTTAGGGGCTGTACAATGTATGGCAATATTCCTTGATTGCATGACATGAATCAATCAAATGCTGCTCTGGCATAGCAGTTCAATCAATTACCTCAATGTCATTGCTAAAGCTTGTCCAACATTGTTTAATTATAATCTCCAAAGCTATTATATGAGCCTGTGCGGCCTCTCAACTCATTGCCAATTGGTTTTGAGTTGGATGCTTTAACATGGTATCGGAGCTAGGCTTTCGGAGGCTTTTGGACAAGACTCTATGTCGTTGATGGTTGGTTCCCATTAGTTTGTCATTGATATGAAGTTGATAGTTGTCGTATGTGTTGAATTGTTGTTTATTTGTCCACGTGCGGGTCAGGGTCACACATGAGGGGGAGTGTTCGAGCTTGTCCACACTGGTTAATTGTAGCCTCCAAAGCTATTATATGAGCCTATGCGGCCTCTCCACTCATTGCCAATGGGTTTTGAGTTGGATGTTTTAACAGTCATGTCATTTCTAACAGCTTTGTGAAACAATAGCAGGAATTTTACCTTACATAATTAAATATTGGGGTGCATATTTAGGTGTCCATATACCCGCTAAAGGCTGATGCAATATAAGCTTCTATAAAACCTGCATATTGTATTCTAGAGTCATAAGGAGTTTGGTGTTCGTTATTTCTGTTACTTTTTTGCTTTCGAGTGATTTGGTGTCCCTAAATCTTCTATTTGATTATCTTGTGGTACTAACTCTGGGAGCTTTTTCCTTTGTCTTACTCTCAGAATAATTTCGTACAGATATTGGAGATAGCACTGATTGCTGGAATGGATAAGGATTCGGATCTTCCACAGCCTTCCTTTGGCAATGCACTTTTAGATCCATTGTTAGCTTCGGCTGCTGGAAATGGCAATGTTGATATCAATGAAAACATTCGATGCATATTTCAAGGTATTGAATTTGTTACTTACAAAATATCCCCTTCTCTCTTCCATTTTTTTTTCTAATTCCATGCTTTTTTTATGCATTTTTTTGAAAAGGGGGCTGTTGCTCAAAGGAACAAAAACCAGCTGATCGGCTTCTGATGACACTAGTTGCTGAATGCACGCTACCTGATAATGTGACCCAACTGATTCTTGGGTCTACTTCTCACCAGGATGTGAATAAGTTGGCTTTTCTTTCTCAGCATTGGGCGGTTGCTCATTTGGAATGCGTTCAACGTCTTGTTTCGGTATGCAAAGAGTTGTTCGAGCTTCCACTTGTCCTTGATGACAAAATAGTCGGTACCAATTTCCGCAAGAGGTTGTCCTTTTGCCTGAGGATTTTCAAGTTACTAAGGATTCTTGTGAAAGACATACCATATATCGAGTATGATGCTACATTGCTACAGGCTGTTGCTTCCTTTGCTGATGTACTGCCTAGTTTACTCAGGACTGAGATTGACTTTGTGAACATTAATGCTGCTGTTGAGAGTAGTTGTGAGAGTCTCCTATTGTTGCTGCTGGAAGAATTTCTTTTACTTGTCCAAGTTGTTTTCCACAACAGCTGTGTATTTGAGAACATCCGGGCATGCATAATTGCTTCCATATTGGGCAATTTGGAAGGTAATTTGTGGAGCTACAACAAGGCTGCTGTAAACCCAAAGCCCCCACTGGCTTACTTTCCTCGTGTCGTTGGTTGGGTATTGAAACTCATCGGAGACATTAAACAACAAACACACCGAGCTGTTGATTTGGAGGAGTTTGACGCTGAGTGCTCTGGAAGTGACTTCCAAAACAACTCCCCTGCCTGTCATATTCATTCTGAGAGGATTTTGTTGTTAAAGAAGTACACAACTGAGGAACTTCTAAACATAGTTTTCCCTTCCTCCAGACAGTGGGTGGATAATTTGATGCAGCTTGTTCTATTCCTTCATTCTGAGGGAGTAAAATTAAAGCCAAAACTAGAGAGATCCTTTTCCAGTACCACAAAAGCTGTTAGTTCTGCTGAACCGGAAAGTGCTGTTTGCCACGAAGAAGAAGCTCTATTTGGAGACCTTTTCTCTGAGGGTGGTCGTTCAGTAGGATCAGCAGATGGGTATGATCATCCTACTATTGCAGTCAGTTCTAGCTCCCACTTTTGCAATATGCCAATTCAAGCTGCTACAGAATTGGTTAGCTTTTTCAAAATGTGTCTTTTTTCTCCTGATTGGCATCCTTCTATATACAAGGACGGTTGCCAGAAGCTCAAGGGCAACCATATAGATATTCTGCTCTCCATAATCTACTGTCAGTCCTGTTGTTATGAAGAGAAGAATTCTGATAATGGTGTGGCTTTTCATGAACAGAGTAAGACTGGGAATATACATGGACTATGCTTTGAACTTTTGCACCACCTTCTCTTGCGCCATGCATTGTCTGCTTCACTTGAAGAATATCTAGTTGAGCAAATTCTGAAGGTTGAAAATGGGGTTTTTGTTTACAATGACCAGACCCTGACCTTGCTAGCTCATGCTGTTATCTGTAGGGCAGGTTTGTCTGGTAGCCAGTTGAGAACCATAATCTACAGGATATATGTAGATTTTCTCGTGGAAAAGGCGAAAACAGTTTTATCAAGCTGTCCTAGCCTTAATGAACTTGTTGAGACTCTGCCCTCTACGTATCACATTGAGATTATTCTCATGGCATTCCATTTATCATCTGATGCAGAAAAGGCAAAGCTGGCAGACTTTATATTTTCTTCTTTTAGTAAAATTGATGATTGTTCCCCTGGTTCCAGCAATATACAATTATCTTGCTGGGCTTTGCTGATTTCACGGTTGGTTTTAGTGCTTCGCCATATGATATACTACCCCCGTGCTTGCCCTTCATCATTGCTTCTGGTATTGAGATCCAAGTTGAGGGAAGCCCAACTTACTGGAATATGTCCTCCGAATACTCCCAATGATCATTTGTCATCCTGGGCATCGGTTGCTGTGGGGAATCTGATGCCTGGAGGGATCAAAGATGGTCCCGTAAGCAGTAGCATTCTTAATCAACTGATTGATATTGCACCGCTTCCTGCTTCAGTCTGTCGAGACGGGATGGCGATTGACTGCTTATCTTTGAGTTGGGGTGACTTATGTGCAACCTTCTCTCGGATTCTGGGCTGTTGGAGTTGCAAAATAGCTGAAACAGTGGATGATCTTATCATTGAAAGATATATATTTGTGCTCTGTTGGGATGTTCCTACAATGGGTTCCACATTGGAACATCTGCTTCTCTTCTGGAGTGGCAAACATACCATGGACACCTCAAATGTGGAGCATATGTTCTGCCTTAGTCACTCACTATTGGGCCATTGCGGTGTTATTGCTGAGAAGGTTAACTTCTCAGAGATGCTTTTTGCTGTGCTTCAGTGTTTGCATGCCGTGAACTTGGCTGGGGACAGCAGGGAGCTAGGGTGGGATTTTTTGAGGAATGGTTCATTGCTATCTCTTGTTCTGTCCTTACTTAATGCTGGCATTTGGAAGTATTGCACAAAGAATTCAATTACTTCAGCTGGCCCAGTATGGTCAGATAAGACATCCCGGGACAATGAGCTTCTCTCTCTTGCTGAAGGCCTGGTTTCTAGTGTCTTTGGTGCAGATCGAGTTGCAGAGTTGTTGAGCATATTCTCTTCTTTGCTAAGTAGTTATTTGCTGGTTTATCAGAAATCTTTCCTTTCTGCCTTCAGTAGTAGCAAGCATTGTACCCAGGAGTCTTCACCTGTGTTGCTTCTGAAATATACTGGATTTGACAAATGCATGCAGGATGAGCTCCTTGAGAAGGATGGAATCAATCTAAGTCAGCTGGAGTCTGTTCATGATCTTTTATCAAAGTTGGATGGTACCATTGACATACTTTCTTCAGGAATCCAATCCAGTAAAGTCTTTTGGGAATTTGTCTTGCATGGTTTTCCCTGTCATTTTCAAACTCCAAGTGGGAGTCTCGTTTCTTGCATTCTTGGCATTAGAGGTATCATTAACTTTTTAGATGGGCTACTTCACAGTAGTGATGCTATGAGGGTTAGCTCCATGGAGACTGAGGTACTTAGACAGATTCTTGATTCAGTCATGGCAATCAAATCTGACAAGGTTTTTGACAGTGTTCATCAAAATTGTGAATCAATTTACTGCAGCTTGATTGAACGCTTGGAAGTGCCTGATTATAACTGTTTATATGATCTGAAGCACATGGAAGAATTTTTATGTGCAATCAATTCACAAGAAGTCATTAATAGCAGGATTCATGAGTGGACAGTTAACAAGGCCATTGAAATCATGGATACTGTACGAAAGGACCCTTCAAGAGCTGTTGTTTTCAGATTTTTCCTCTCTGGGGAAGATGTTTCAGCACAGGTCAAGGATCTTTATGGTTCACAACGTGGTGATTTGTTGGTTCTGATTGATTCATTGGACAAATGCGACTCTGAACCAGTAAATGTAAAGGTTCTTAATTTCTTCACTGATATTGTATCAGGAGAGACATATCCTGGTATTAAACAAAAAGTACGGGAGAAATTCCATGGCATGGATTTGCTTTTCCTTTCACAATGGTTAGAAAGGCGACTGTTGGGTTCGATGGTGGAAGATTCAGGTGGGATCGCCAGCGCAAAAGGAAGTTCAACTTCTCTAAGGGAATCAACCATGGATTTTATAATGAGCCTTGTATCCCCCTTTTCTGAACAGCGATCAGGAGAACTGCAGAGCCATCTGTTTGAAGCAATGCTGATTTCACTAGATAATGCCTTTTTGCTATTCGATGCTCAGACAACAAAATCTTATTTCAGTTTTGTTGTTCAACTGTTAAGAGGTGAGACTTCAATGAAGTCCCTTGTGCAGCGGTGCTTGGTGCTGATGAAGAGGCTTGCTGGTGATGAGCATCGACTTCAAGGGCTGAAGTTTCTCTTTGGTTTTCTTGGTACAGTTATGAGTGATTGTGGATTGAGTAAAAATACCATGGACAAATCTTTTGCAAAGTCTTTGTCTAGCAATAGTTCTGGTATGGGACTTATGGCCTCACGATCTCTAAGTTCAGGAAAAAATTCTGAGACCTTGGTCCTATCTTCTAATCAGGAAGGGGGATCCACATCTCTTGAATGTGATGCAACTTCTGCAGACGAAGATGAAGATGATGGAACATCAGATGGTGAGGTGGGTAGCATGGACAAAGATGATGAAGATGATTCTAACAGTGACAGGGCTCTTGCTTCCAAAGTTTGCACATTTACATCCAGTGGCAGCAATTTTATGGAACAACACTGGTACTTTTGTTATACATGTGATCTGACTGTGTCAAAAGGCTGCTGTTCTGTGTGTGCCAAAGTTTGTCATCGTGGTCATCGTGTTGTATACTCCCGCTCAAGTCGTTTCTTTTGTGATTGTGGAGCTGGGGGTGTTAGAGGTAGCAGTTGCCAGTGCTTGAAGCCTCGGAAATTTACTGCTAGTAACAGTATGCCCACTCGTGGCACTAGCAATTTTCAGCCTTTGCTACCCTTTACAGAGGAAGGAGATCAGCTTCCTGATAGCGATTCGGATTTTGAAGAAGACATCCCTATGGACACTGATAATTCTATTAGGTTATCTATTCCAAGAGAGGTTCAAGATTGTATGCCACTGATTCTTAAAGAGCTTGATGTTGAAGGTCAGGTGCTTGATCTTTGCTCTTTGTTGTTGCCTTCTATAACTTGCAGAAGGGACTCCAACCTTTCAAAAGATAAGACGACTGCACTGGGTGAAGATAAAGTACTTTCTTATGGAGTCGATCTTATGCAATTGAGAAAGGCTTATAAAAGTGGCTCACTAGACCTCAAGATTAAAGCTGATTATCCTAATGCCAAGGAGCTGAAATCTCATTTAGCTAGTGGATCACTTGTGAAATCCTTGCTTAGTGTTAGCATTCGAGGTCGACTTGCTGTTGGTGAAGGTGACAAAGTGGCCATATTTGATGTTGGACAGTTGATTGGGCAGGCAACTGTTGCACCTGTCACAGCTGACAAGGCTAATGTGAAACCACTCTCTAAGAATGTTGTCCGATTTGAAATTGTTCATCTTGTCTTTAACCCTGTGGTGGAGAATTATCTTGCTGTAGCAGGCTATGAAGATTGCCAGGTCCTTACTGTAAGTCATCGTGGAGAGGTAACTGATCGTCTAGCTATTGAACTTGCTTTGCAAGGTTCTTATATCAGGCGTGTGGATTGGGTTCCTGGATCGCAGGTTCAGCTAATGGTGGTTACCAACCAGTTTGTCAAGATATATGACCTTTCTCAGGATAACATCAGTCCTATGCATTACTTCACATTGCCTGATGACATGATTGTGGATGCAACACTTATTGTGGCCACCCAAGGAAGGATGTTTCTTGTTGTTCTCTCAGAACTTGGATGCTTATTCAGGCTAGAATTGTCAATGAAGGGAAATGTTGGAGCCAAACCGCTGAAGGAAATGGTTCAAATTGTAGGTAAAGATGTGCTTGTGAAGGGCTCGTCTTTATACTTTTCACCAACTTATAAGCTACTCTTTTTATCTTACCAAGATGGAACCACATTTGTTGGCCGGTTAAATCCTGATGCAACTTCTCTGACTGAGATATCTGCTGTTTATGAGGATGAGCATGAAGGTAAGCTTCGACCAGCTGGATTGCATCGTTGGAGAGAATTGCTTGTTGGGAGTGGGTTATTTGTTTGTTTTTCGACTCTGAAATCCAATGTTGCACTTGCTGTTTCCATGGGGGAAAACGAGATGTTTGCACAAAACCTACGTCATTCAGTGGGTTCAACCTCGCCTTTGGTTGGGATAACTGCGTACAAGCCATTATCCAAAGACAAAATTCACTGTCTTGTTTTACATGATGATGGAAGTCTCCAAATATACTCACATATTCCTATTGGGGTTGATGCTAGTTCGACTGCTATGTCAGAGAAAGTGAAGAGACTGGGGTCTGGTATTCTTAGCCATAAAGCTTATGCTGGTTTAAATCCAGAATTCCCTCTTGATTTTTTTGAGAAAACAGTATGCATTACAGCAGATGTGAAACTGAGTGGTGACGCCATCAAGAATGGTGACTCAGACGGAGCTAAGCAAGGCTTAGCATCTGAGGATGGGTTTTTAGAGAGTCCAACTCCTGCAGGATTTAAGGTACTGTTGCTGTCTATCTTAGAAACCTATGTTTGGAATTGTTTGCTTCGTAAATGTACCCTTCTTTTTCTTTTTCTTTTTTGGGGGGGTGTGTGTGTGTGTGTGTGTGTGTGTGTGTGTGTGTGTTAGCCTTTATGGTTTCTAGTTGGCATCATTCTTCATTCCCCCCTGATTTTCATTGCATGTGATAGGGTGCTCTTTTTAGGACCATTTCCTTAGCTGTTATCATGATTATAAGCTTCCTTTATTAGTTTCATTGATTATTCGTTCTATACCACATGCTATTTCTTATCAAATATCTTGATTATAGATATCTTTGTACATATGATCTTCTTGTGAGAAGTAGTTGGACGTATGTCCAAGTTAGAAATTGTTTAGTAGAGGAGGAGGATGTACTCCGTCCGTCCCTTTTTGGCTAACCATGTGTTTTCCCAAAATTTTAAAACCAATTTAAAGATTTTGGATCAATTCTGCTCCTTTACACCCCTACTCAAAACTCAGAAAATGGTATGTTTAAAGGACCCTAGAAGGGCATGTTTAATGGAATAAGAACTAAGCAAGCATATTTTCTATCTCAATTTCTCTCGAGCTATTCATAGAACTCCTATAATATGCATGAAGAGGTCTAACTAAGTCTAACTTTCAACGAACAAATGCACATTTGTTTACACAATTGTGCAACTTCTCACAAGATTTTTCTCAGACATTGAACCAAACTAAATACACCTTTCAGCCAGGATATGCACAAGAAATGGGTATAGGAGTTACCCCACGTTAAAGACCTAGTGATCTAGATGACTAATCCCTCCGTCGCAAATTGCTCAACCTTTATGGGTAATTGTGTATGCTGCAGGCCAAAAATAATGTATCTGAGTTTATTTGTGAATTTTTTTTTACATAGTATGTAGTTTTGTTTTGTTTTTTGAAGTTCAGGTATTTTTTTGTTGGAGCAAATCATGATGGCAATATTTTGGTGTTTTTTCCCTTTTTTGTCATGTGTTCTGGTCTAAATTCACTGAAGAACCAAATTCGAGCCTTGGTTCGGCTCGTTTGAGTTTAACGAGCCGAGCTTTGAATTTTTTTTATGAGTCGAACTCGAGCCTGACTTATACCTTAACAAACTAAGATGTTTACCAGTTGATAGATCGGGAAAGAAGAAGTTGAACAGACAAAGGCAGCCCGACTGTGGGTTGGTGACGGAGAAGAAGAGGCGATGTGGAGGAGGCAGTGGGGGCGAAGTGGAGGAGCCAGTGTGGACTAGCTGATGTGATGTAGACGAGGGGAGGCTGTGGAAAAACCCTAACTGATGTATATTTCAAGTATTAAGAACTGATCATGGAACAAGTTTGGGGATGACGGGAATTGTTATCTTATATAGTTGTATTACATAGGAATACACCCCTAAAATATACATTATCTGTTCATTACATTTTAAACTTGTGTTCGCAAGCCGAGCCGAATACTTTTAGGCTCAGCTTTGGCTCGTTTATTGAACGAGCCTAAAATTGAGGTTCAGGTTGAGTTTGTTTAGTAGACTAATCGAACCCGAACAAGCTCTTATTGAAAAGAACCTTGAATAGTTCGCGAATGGCTCTACTGATGAGTGCCAACATAGGGACTATATATTTTGAAGGATCCATGTAAAATCAACTTTAAGATCATTTATGTTAAGTTTGAATGTGAATAACATTTGCCCCTCTCTCCAATTTCTCAAGCAACCACACCATTTGTTCCCCCTTTAGTTACCATGAAGATACTGAGGGACACCCACTATTGTTGTTTAGTGCCATATATACACTCTTTTTTTGTCCTGGCACTAATAAATCACTTAATGTACAGTAATGTACAAAAACAAAAGGAATTGTTCGTTGGAATGTAGTAGGGCATGATATGGTTTAAAAAAGAGTGAAAAGAATGTACTAGGGTAGTTGATGGTTTGGATTTGGGCTAGTTCAACCCATGACTTCTGTCATTGGTGTTTGTTATGATGATTAAATGGCCCAACAGTACACAGTACACCCTTGGTGTTGTTGGATGTCAAATTGAAGCTATTTATTGTGAGCTGATGAGCAAACAGGATGACTAGAAAGGAGTTAAGAACAAATCGAGTGAGGGGAGTCAAGCAGCGGTTGGTCAAACTTGGCTTGAAAATGTTTTCTTCCGGATAAGTAATTAATTATATTAGAATCAAGTTATTAAGGGATTGCCACCCATGTACAAAAAAGGCCCTAGACAACTTAACGAGCTTCAGTCAATCCAATTATGAGCTGCTCGTTTTATTTGGAGAGTATAGCTTATAGAGATGAGTTTAAGGCCTGTCCAGAAATTGAACGATCCTTAAAAGCTTTTTCAAGATTTCCTCATTTGCATTGCATAATGAGAGCCAATCTTGAAGTAGCCTTTAATGAGTTAATGTCATGTTGAGCTCAAGTAGTTTGGTTTGTTTTACAGCCATAGAGGCATGCTTGCATTGAACATATCACAACAATTAGTTGATTCTCCTATATTGGTTATGCCACTTTCTGCTCCTAATTCAACGAGAAGACCTCTCTTTTGTCCACTCACATCTCCATGATATTTGCTCTCTGTTCAGTTTCCATTTGTTGGAGTAATTAGTTTGACTGTCTGGATTTTTTGCCGATAACTAGTTCTTTGTAGGCAGATATAGAATGAGGTAAGGGTGTGAAAAAAATGTCCCACCCCTTTACTATTTGATCGACATTCTTGCATGTATATCAAGTTTACAATGTTTTCTCTGTTTTGAACTTCTCTAATAATCACTGGTCATCTTATTTCAGCAGATTGCTACAGTGTAATCTGATAATATTTGTTTTAATTTGGTGTCCCTTGTTTAATTCTCCTTTGGTTTTGTTTTATCAGATCACTGTTTCAAATTCCAATCCTGACATAGTCATGGTTGGTTTTCGTGTCCATGTGGGAAATACATCAGCAAACCATATTCCTTCTGAGATTACTATTTTCCAGAGAGTGATAAAATTAGACGAGGGCATGCGGTCTTGGTATGACGTTCCATTCACAGTGGCTGAATCACTTCTTGCTGATGAAGAATATACAATCTCTATTGGACCGACCTTCAATGGTTCCACATTACCGAGAATAGACTCCTTAGAAGTTTATGGCCGAGCTAAGGATGAATTTGGCTGGAAGGAGAAGATGGATGCAGTTTTGGATATGGAAGCTCGTGTTCTTGGTTGTAATTCTTCAGCTGCAGGATCTAGGAAAAAGTGTCGTACCATGCAATCCGCTCCAGTTCAGGAGCAAGTTGTTGCAGATGGCCTCAAGCTTTTGTCCAGGTTCTATGCACTGTGTAGGTCACAAGGATGCTCAAAGGTTGACGATGTAATGCTGGAGCTGAGCAAACTCAAGTGCAAGCAGTTGTTAGAAACAATATTCGAAAGTGATAAGGAGCCTTTGTTGCAGGCTGCAGCTTGCCGTGTCTTGCAGGCTGTGTTCCCTAAAAGGGAAACATATCTCCAAGTAATTACATGTTCATACATCTACTTGTATTATGTTCCCAATCGTTACGTTTCTTTATCCATAACATTTACTTGTGTTCCTTCATATGTGTATCTCTATACTTCTTGCTTAGGTAAAGGACACTTTGCGTCTTCTTGGAGTGGTGAAATCCACTAGCATTCTGACTTCAAGGCTGGGAGTTGGTTGTACTACGGCAGGTTGGATTATTGAAGAGTTCACAGCTCAAATGCGTGCAGTTTCTAGGATTGCTTTGCACCGCCGGTCAAACTTGGCTGCCTTTCTGGACACAAATGGTAATGTTGCACAATCTTTGGTCATAATTTTCATTTTTAGTTGTGCTTGACTTAGCTGCTGGACTCAATTTTTTGTTTAATGTAAGTTGACGATTTTGTAAACATGATGTTCAATGTCGAAATTTTGGTGGTTTGTTGTTCAAGTGGCCCTTCTTTATGTTTTGGTGCTCCTGCTTGTGCATTGGTGGCTTTTGAGGTGTCTGTGTTCTTCATTGGCCCGCTTTACCCTCACTTTTGTTTCCTTGCTGAGATTCGCATCCATATCTGTACCCATGCAGCATAGCAAATAGCTCTCGTAGGGCTTGCTTGAGACATGTTTCAGTGGTGTCCCATATTGGAAGGATTAATTGAGACTACAATATAAAACTGTGTTCCCATTTGTAATTATAGTCTTGACTAGCTTTCCAACTCTATCGGCCATGGTACTCTATGAGGTACCATCATGTTAAGTATCTTGTTCTGTAGCTCTGTCCAAGACACTACGGAAACCTTGTGAAACGTCCTAGTAGGGAAGTCATGTGTAGCCTATAAGCGTGGTGCATAGCTAGCGTTTATGGTTGAGTTTTGTTGTTTGGTAGAGAGAAAGAGAAGAGAAGTGTGAAAGGGTGTTAATGAACCCTAACACAGAAGTCTTATTTATATTATGCATAAACTCATTTCAAGTCATAGTTAACCAATGTGGGACAAAACATATTCTAACACGCCCCCTCAAGCTGGAGAATAAATATCAATAAGTCCCAGCTTGTTACACAATAATTCTAACTCTGACTTAAATATTGGTTTAGTAAACATATCAGCTAACTGAGCGCCGGTAGACACAAAGGGAGTAGCAATCAAACCAACTGTCAGCTTCTTACGAACCAAATGACAATCGACTTCAATATGCTTAGTTCGCTCATGAAAAACTGGATTAGATGCAATGTGGATTGTTGCTTGATTATCACAAAATAGATTCATAGGCAATTGCACATTGAATCCTATCTCCTCAAGGAAAGAGCGCACCCACACAATCTCAGATGTAGTATGAGCCATGGCTTGGTATTCGGCTTCTGCACTAGATCGAGCAACAACAGTTTGTTTCTTACTTTTCCAATTGACAAGATTTCTTCCTACAAAGACAATATCCTGTGGTCGATCACCTATCAGATGGAGACCCTGCCCAATCAGAATCCATGAATGCCTCAACACGCAAGTGTCCACTTGCTCGATAAAACAGACCATGCCCTGGATGAGCCTTACGATACTTAACAATTCTAAGAACAGCTTCCTAAAGTGGAAAACGAGGTGCAGACAAAAACTGACTTGCCACACTAACTGCTAAGGAAATATCAGGATGTGTGATGGTAACATAGTTCAACTTACCAACCAAGCGGCGATATTGATCTGGATTAGGGAGTAACTCCCCCTGTTCAACACATAGTTTCACGTTAGGATCCATGGGGGTCTCAATAGGTTTACTTCCCAATAGTCCAGGCTCTTGCAAAATATCAAACACATACTTTCTATGAGACAAGGTAATACCATCTTTAGAGTGTGCCACCTCAAGCGCCTAAGAAATATCGTAATTTTCCCAAATTCTTTGTATAAAACTGTTGTTGTAGGAAGGTTTTCAACTCATCGATACCTTTCTGATCATCACCAATTATAATAATGTCATTCACATAGACAATCAACAATACTTTTCCCCTTGCCGATGTGAGAGAAAAAACAGAATGATCCGACTCACTACGACGGATGCTAAACCTCAAAACAGCATTGCTAAACTTGCCAAACCAAGCTCTAGGAGATTGCTTAAGGCCATACAATGCTTTACGGAGGCAACATACCCGATTACGCTCCCCCTAAGCGACAAACCCTTGTGGTTGCTCCATGTAGACTTCCTCGTGAAGGCCACATTGCAGAAAAGCATTTTTGACATCTAATTGGAATAAGGGCCAGCCGAGATTAGCAACAAGAGTGAGAAGAATATGAGCAGATCCATGTTTGGCAATGGGAGAGAATGTCTCAGCGTAATCAACACCATAAGTCTGAGTATAACCCTTAGCAACAAGACGGGCTTTGTAGCACTCAACAGACGCATCTGAATGATATTTCATAGTCAACACCCAGCGACACCCTACGGTCGTTTTTCCAGACGGAAGAGATACCAAGTCCCAAGTGCCATTATGGTGAAGGGCAGACATCTCATATTTCCATAGCCTTCCTTCACTCAGAAATAGATAAGGCTTCCTGGATAGCAGTAGGAACAAAAATGGACGAAACAGAAGTTGCAAAGGTACGAAGAGGGGGAGATAAGTGTGCATAAGAAACATAACAAGCAATGGGATGAGAAGTGAAAGCACGAGTACCTTTGCGAAGAGTAATAGGAAGGGAATCAGGAGAAATCGGTGGCTCTGGCTCTGAATTGGGCGGCTGCTCAGGATCTCTCAACGAGGCGGACGAGATGGGCGGGGATGGAGATGGAGCTAATGGAACTTTATGCCGATGAGTATATACCTGCATTGGGGGCGTAGGGGCAGGTGGAGATGGAACCAATGTGAATATATAATGAGACGGATCCAATGTGGTAGAAGACGGGAAAAAAGAAAGGACTCATTCACGTCGGAGAGACGGAGAGTAACACTTATATCCCTTTTGGGTCCAAGAGTACCCAAGAAATACACACGTAATGGATTGGGGATCTAGTTTATCCCACCCAGGATCAAGAGCATGGACATAACATGTGCAGTCAAAAACCTTAAGAGGTAGAGAATGCAGGGGATGACCAGGGAACAAAACTTCATATGAAGTTTGACCTCCTAAGACCGTTGATGACATGCGATTAATAAGAGACCCTGCAGTAAAAACAGCATCGCTCCCAAAAAGATTTAGGAACTTGGTGCTGAAATAAAAGTGCACGGGCGACATCTAACATATGACGAAACTTACGTTCAGCAACACCATTCTGTTGGGGTGTTCAAGAACAAGAAGATTGATGAACAATACCATGGTCATCGAGAAAAACAGATAAAACAGTACAAAAATATTCTGCAGCATTATCAGTACAAAGAATCCGAATAGGAACATCAAATTCAGTTTTTATTTCTTGATAAAAAGATTTGAAAATGGTATACAACTCAGATTGTGCTTTCATAAGATAAACATAAGTAAGTCTGGAATAATCATCCAAAAAAATGACAAAATACTAAAATCCTGAGCGTGATGGAACATATATAGAACCCCAAATATCTTAATGAACTAAATGAAAATGACGCGACACACGACTCTCTACTCTAGGGGAAAAAGAAACACGGTGATGCTTACTAAATTGACAGACTTCACATGCCAAATTATTGACATGATGCAAGACGGAACTAAGCATTTAAGATTCTGGAGAGATGGATGATCAAGGCGGCAATGATGTTGGTATGGAGAAATAGAGGACTGGAGTGCAACCGGAGGACGTAGTTCGTCATCAGTAAAGTAATAGAGACCACCAAGCTTAGTACCCCCACCGATCTTCCTCCCCTTCTTGAGATCCTGAAAAACACAATAACTAGGAAAGAATGTGATGGAACAATTTAAGGATTTAGTAAGCTTACTGACAGACATGAGACTATATGGAAAACGAGGAACATTAAAAATAGAGGCCAAAGAAAGTGATGAATTTAAAGTAACGGAACCCAAACCGGCTATGTGAGAAGTTGATCCATCGGCTAAGGTAACATGAGAAGACTGGCCAATAGGACGAGAGCTAGACAAAATAATGGAAGTACCAGTCACATGGTCATTAGTGCCAGATTTAATGATCCAGGGAGAATGAGAAGCAAGGCAAGCAATGGAAGAACCTGTCTGAGTAAATGTAGCAATGGTGGAAGATGACATATGAGATGTTTGCAGAGACGTGAGATGATGGTATTCATCCTCAAAAATAGTAACCACACACGGAGCAGAGCTAGGCGACCTGGTGAACTAAACCCTATCATGCTCAAATACAGTAGCCTGATGTGCCGAAGGGCGGCCATGAAGTATCCAACAACGATCAACTGTTATTCCCCTTGCAATAAGTACAATGCCGAGAGACATGACCTCGACCACGTCCAGTAACCCTTGACTGCTAACCTGTACGTCCGGAATCACGACCTGTACCATCAGAAACACGGTCACCTTGGCTAGAATCACAACCAAAACTACCATGTCGCCCCTCCTCCAGACTCGCGACCACCACAACCAAAACCACGGAAAGGAAGGCCATTAGTAATCAAGGCGGCTAAAGCGCACTAATCAAGGCAATGAAAAAAGACGTAACCAAAGATCGATATAGAAGCCCCGACGGCGCGGCGGTGAACACTTCACTAAGGGAAGGTAACTCCCGACCTCTTAGCAATTGAGAACGTATCATATCATAAGACTTAGGTAAACCATTCAAGAAGCGAGTCACATTAACAGACTCACGCTGTCGACGCATAACCTGAATATCAGTAGAAAGAGGTTGACAAATATTGAGCTCCTCAAACACACGGCTAAACTTAGCATAATATGTCTCCAAAGAAGAGTCACCAAGGCCTAGAGAAAAATTTTCATGATACAAATTGAAAGTCCGACGTAGAGTAATAACCCTTGAATATAACTCCTTAGTTCGTCGCCAAACCTATTTAGCAGTGTCCAAAAACATTAGTGCACCACTAATCTCAGGCTCCATACTATTCCACAACTTAAGACTAATTTGTGCATCCTCAATATTCCAATTGGCAAGTGTAGTAGAATCAGTAGGAGGATCAGCAATGAGACAATCATGTTGCCTGGAGCCCAAAAATGTCTCGACAGATTTAGCCCAAGTCACAGGTTATTTTCGGACTTCTTTGTTTACGATGGAGTACCCGGTGCACGACACGAAGTCGATTAATCGGTACGGTGGTCTTGGGCTCCGTCACGGGATCCGCCACGTAAAAACGGACACGCCTGTTTTTCTTTGGTGGTTCACCGGAGAAGAAGAAGAAGAGACCACGAAGAAGAAGGAAGAAGAAGAAGAAGAAGAAGAAAGAAAAGAAAAAAGAATAGAAAAAGTAAAGAAAGTGGAAGACAAAAAGAAAAGTAAAAGGGCCCACCTCTGTACTGTTAATGAATAGTGTCTCTTGGGAATTAAAAACTGCTTTGTGTAGTCCGAAAGCTCACTGTTGTGTGGTACAGCAGAATATACAGTAACTTGTATTTTACCGAAAAGTTAAATTGTGGTACAGCTGTGTTGTACAGCTGGGTAACATGCTTTTACTGAGATGTGAATTGTGGGGCCAAAAGCTGACTTTTGCATTTTGAAATTGAAGATCCCATCAGTTCATGCATGTATTACATCAAAGAGCCGTAAAAAAAGTTCCATTTTTTTAATGTAAAAAGTACTCCCTGTTCCAATTTGTTTGCTCGTTTTGGAAAACGTGTATTTTGTAGATGTTAAAAAATGTACTTTTGTATAATATTTTTAAATTTTTTTTACACCAAATTAAAGTACTTAATGAACACTTTAATTTGGTATAAAACAAATTAAAAAATAATATAGAGAAATATATTTTGTAGGGGTTCGAAATTGCACGTATTCCCATTGTGAGCAAACAAATTGGGACGGAGGGAGTATTTATTATTTGACATATTAAATTTAAAATATAAGAAAAAATATTATATGTTGTATCCCCGCACCCGTGTCCAAATTAGGATTCGTATCTGCGTATCCTCTATTTTTTGACTTCACGTATCCGACACCTAGATTCGTACCCGCACCCGATACCCGCACCCGAGTCCGAGTAACACAGGCCCAAGTAGCATAGTTCTTTCCATTCAAACGAATAGTAGTGATGGACAACATGCTAGGAGACCAGTGGTGAGAAATATGGGTAGAAACATCACTAGAGACAGAACTGGAAATACTGGAGCCAGAACTTGTAGTCATTTTTAAATAGTAATGGAGGAGCACCAATTCAATAGCAAATACTTAATCAATAATCAACCAAATACAATGGTCACCAGAATCAACCAACAGTAACATCACCAACAAATACCAATATAGTCGGCTAGCATACCAGAAACAGCAACATAGACAGTTAGGCAACCACAAGTCAAGAAAACGTCCATAACAGCTCAGAGATGATCGATCAACACCAATTACTGGATATCAAACACCAGTCGACAGTAAAGACATGTCATTCAGTTGGTTTCGACCACAAATCAAGAACACAGAAACACTTTCGAGCAGAGTTTCGATCTGAATCAGATTTTCGAGCAGATTCTTGTGGGTTTCAAAGGTTAAGATTGAATTTCGAGATCAATTGGGAGAGTGTCGAAGGTTTGGGTCGAATTTCGAGATCGATTTTGAGGATTTCGAAAGTTAAGGTTGAAGAGTTAGGGTTTTGTGAGTTCTGGGTGGCTCGGTTTAGGGTTTTAAGGACTGGAGAATGCTCGATTTAGGGTTTTCAATGGGTTTCGAGGTTTTGGAGATACTGGGCAATGATCCATTGAGTGTTTGCTTTTGGCTGTCGAACTGGGTTGAATGTCGTTTGGCAGCTGGTTGTTGTTGGCTGTCGTTTGGTGGATGTCGATTGATGGGGAGATGGAGATGACTTATGTATTAAGTGACGATGGCGTTGGGTGTGGTGGTGGTGGTGGTGGTGGATGGTGGCTGACGGCAGCTGTTGAGTGATGGGTTTTGGTGGATTAGGGTTTGGCTCTGATACCATGTTGTTTGGTAGAGAGAGATAGAAAGAGAAGAGAAGTGTTAAAGGGTGTTAATGAACCCTAACACATAGAAGTCTTATTTATATTATGCATAAACTCATTACAAGTCATAGTTAACCAATGTGGGACAAAACATATTCTAACAAGTTCTATTGGAAAAGCATTAATATACCTTACCTTGTCATGGTTATTTGTGAACTTCATACTATTTGGTAGGTCAGCCAGATTCATTTTAATGATGATTGATGAGTTGCTCTAGAAGTCTCGACAGTAAGCTTTACAAGTTGAGGCAGTTGGCTGATAATTGTATCTTTCATCTCAGTCTGTCTAAATGATGCTTTAGTTCAACACCTAGAAGTCTGCATGCATTAGTGGTTGTAATACTCAACTTTATATTATATTTAACTGTTGCTTTATGGCAAGTAAGCTACCTGTAATAGTCTGCTCGAATGGGACTCGAGGCCTGCTTGGGCCCCGAACCCTCCTCGATGAAAAGGACCAAAACAAAATACTTGTAAAATGGCCAGCCATTAAAAAAAAAAAAACGTTGCAGAAGGCCCATAAGAAAATACTGAAAGGCCCAACAAAAAGAAGACCTTGTCCTGAAGCACCATTTGTGAAGACTGGGAAACCTTGTTTGTTGTCCAAAGGCTCAGGGGAAATTTTTTTTGTGCAGTGACCCCAAGTGGAAAGGCCAAAATAGAACCCGGCAACCCACCATGTCCAAGCACCAGAAGAACTTCCATATCAAAGGCTCCCCAATAGTGGAGCCTCTGAGTTGCAAGGCTTAGTTTGCTTGTTTGGGTTTCGTTATTTACGTGATTGTTTGAATGCAAAACAGCTCCAATTTGAGTAATCGCCTTACGTGTTGTCGAGTGTTGGGCTTAGTTTGCTCATTGTTGAGTGTAATAAGAGAGATGAAGGAATCTGTTGATAATGCTTATTCGAAACTCTCTGAACCCTAGTGGGTCAGGATAATGAATGCATAACCTGCCTCGGCCCCAATTGGTTTTGCCTGAAAACCATCGTTGGGGTTGAGAGGGAATGATGTGGCAAACCAGGTTTGAAATATCGAATGTTACATGTGTGTCAGAATGTTATAATAAGAAAAGTCAACATTTCTGCATTTTGAGCATATTATAGATATGTTAGTTTTTGTGCTTTATGTTTCTAATCTAATTGCCAATGCAGGTTCAGAAGTGGTCGATGGGTTAATGCAAGTTCTGTGGGGAATATTGGACGTAGAGCAACCTGACACACAAACTATGAACAACATCGTTATATCCTCTGTGGAACTAATTTATTGTTATGCTGAGTGTCTTGCTTTGCCTGGGAAGGATTCAGGAGGAATATCTGTTGGCCCTGCTGTTTCATTACTGAAGAAACTTTTGTTTTCCTCCAACGAGGCTGTTCAGACATCCTGCAGGTATCTATTTGTCCTTAACTACCTGTTACTTGTTTCTCTGCTTTCGAATTGTTAAATTAATCTCTCTCTCTCTCTCTCTCTCTCTCTCTCTCTCTCTCTCTCTCTCTCCAGCTTGGCTATATCTTCAAGGTTGCTTCAAATGCCATTTCCCAAGCAAACTATGTTGGGTACAGATGATGCGGTTGAAAATGCATCACCTATTCTTTTGCCTGCTGATGTGACAACCTCAGCTAGTGCAAACACTCAGATCATGGTTGAAGAAGACTCTATTACATCATCTGTCCAATACAGTTGTGATGGTTGTTCCACTGTGCCTATACTTAGAAGAAGATGGCATTGCACTGTTTGCCCTGATTTCGATTTGTGCGAGGCATGTTATGAAGTGCTAGATACAGACCGGTTTCCTCCACCTCACTCTAGGGATCATCCAATGTCTGCAATTCCAATTGAAGTGGAAACATTAGGTGGAGAGGGCAATGAGTTTCACTTGACGGCAGATGATTTCAGTGATTCAAGCATGTTGCCAATTGCAGCTGAAGTGACCAATCAAAGTTCTGCACCATCTATTCATATGCTAGAAGCCAACGAATCTGAAGAGTTCTCCACAGCAGTGATAGACCCGGTTACAATTTCAGCATCAAAAAGGGCAGTAAATTCGTTGCTTATTTCTGAACTTCTCGAACAGCTGAAAGGGTGGATGGAAATCACCTCCGGGGTTCGGGCTATTCCTGTTATGCAGCTCTTTTATCGATTATCATCTGCTGTAGGTGGACCTTTTGTTGACAGCTCAAAACCTGAGAACTTAAATTTGGAGAAGTTAGTCAGATGGTTTTTGGATGAGGTTAATCTGAGCAAACCTTTTGCTGCCAAATCTCGTTCATCTTTTGGAGAGGTCACTATCCTTGTCTTCATGTTCTTTACTTTAATGCTGCGGAATTGGCATCAGCCTGGTGCAGATGTTTCTGTACCAAAATCCAGTGGAGCAACAGATACGCATGACAAAAGTGTCATCCAAGTTCTACCTTCCTCTTCAGTTCCTTCCCTGTCTTCCTTGGATGATCAAGAGAAAAATGAATTTGCTGCTCAGCTGCATCGTGCTTGTGGAGTCCTTAGGCAGCAAGTTTTTGTTAATTACCTAATGGATATCCTGCAACAGCTGGTGCTTGTTTTCAAGTCCCAAACTGGTAACTTTGAAATTGGGAATGGTGCGAACCCTGGTTCAGGATGTGGGTCTCTGCTAACAGTCAGAAGAGAGCTACCAGCGGGTAACTTTTCTCCATTCTTTTCAGATTCGTATGCTAAATCACACCGCACGGACATTTTTGCTGACTATCATAGGCTGTTGTTGGAGAATGCTTTCCGTCTGGTTTACAGTTTGGTTAGACCAGAAAAACATGACAGGGCTGTGGAGAAAGAGAAGGCATACAAGATATCTTCTGGAAAGGATTTGAAATTAGATGGGTATCAGGATGTTCTATGCAGTTACATCAATAATCCTCATACAAGTTTTGTGAGAAGGTACGCAAGACGGCTTTTTCTGCATCTATGTGGTAGCAAGACTCACTATTACAGTGTTCGAGACTCGTGGCAGTTCTTGAGTGAAGTTAAGAGGCTTTTCAAATACATAAATAAATCTGGTGGCTTTCAAAATACAATCCCCTATGAGAGGAGTGTTAAGATAGTGAAGTGCCTGTCTACTATTGCTGAAGTAGCTACTGCACGGCCTCGAAACTGGCAAAAGTATTGTTTGAGGCATGGAGATGTCTTGTCCTTTCTGATGGACGGTTTATTCTGTTTCGGGGAAGAGTCTGTAATTCATTCTCTTAAACTTCTGAATTTGGCATTCTATACTGGAAAGGACATTAGCCACTCATTACTGAAAGTTGAAGCAGGGGACACAGGAACTAGTTCAAACAAATCAGGAGTGCAATCTCTGGACTCCAAGAAGAAGAAGAAAGGAGAAGACGGTTCCGAATCTGGTTTGGAGAAGTCTTATTCAGACATGGAGCCAGCTGTAGACATCTTCTTTGCCAAAGGGGGAGATACCTTGAGGCAATTCATAGATTGCTTTCTATTGGAATGGAATTCAAGCTCTGTACGTTCTGAAGCGAAATGTGTTCTCTATGGCGTCTGGCATCATGGAAAGCAGTCATTCAAGGAATCCATGCTAGCGGCTCTCTTGCATAAAGTGAAATGGCTGCCAATGTATGGCCAGAATATCATCGAGTATACAGAACTTGTCACCTGCTTGTCAGGGAAGCCTGATAACATTTCAAAGCAACAGAACAGTGAAATCGTGGATCAATGCTTGACCCCTGATGTGATTAGGTGCATCTTTGAGACACTTCACTCCCAGAATGAGCTTTTGGCTAATCATCCGAATTCGCGTATATACAACACTCTGAGTGGTTTAGTGGAATTTGATGGGTACTATCTTGAGAGTGAGCCTTGTGTGGCTTGTAGCTCTCCTGAGGTTCCTTACAGTAGGATGAAGCTAGAGAGTCTAAAATCAGAAACAAAGTTCACAGATAATCGCATCATAGTGAAATGTACTGGGAGCTATACCATCCAAAGTGTGACCATGAATGTTCACGATGCTCGTAAGTCCAAATCAGTTAAAGTCTTGAACCTCTACTACAACAATAGGCCTGTGGCTGACTTGTCAGAGTTGAAGAATAATTGGTCATTGTGGAAACCGTGCAAAAGTTGCCACCTTACTTTCAATCAGACTGAGCTGAAAGTGGACTTTCCCATTCCAATCACTGCATGTAACTTCATGATTGAGTTGGATTCTTTCTATGAGAATCTTCAAGCTCTATCCCTTGAACCATTGCAGTGTCCACGGTGCAGTCGACCTGTCACTGATAAGCATGGTATTTGTGGTAATTGCCATGAGAACGCATATCAGTGCAGGCAATGTCGCAATATCAACTATGAGAATCTGGATTCTTTCTTGTGCAATGAATGTGGATATAGCAAATATGGTCGGTTTGAATTTAATTTCATGGCAAAGCCGAGTTTCATTTTTGATAGTATGGAAAACGATGAAGATATGAAGCGGGGACTGGCTGCTATAGAATCTGAATCAGAAAATGCTCACAGGAGATATCAGCAGCTGCTGGGATTTAAGAAACCGTTGCTAAAGATAGTATCAAGCATTGGTGAGAATGAAATAGACTCACAACAGAAGGATTCTGTGCAGCAAATGATGGTCTCTTTGCCCGGACCTTCATGTAAGATAAACCGTAAAATTGCTCTTCTTGGGGTCCTATATGGTGAGAAGTGCAAAGCAGCTTTTGATTCTGTTAGCAAAAGTGTGCAAACACTTCAAGGGCTTAGACAAGTTTTGATGAATTACTTGCATGAGAAAAATTCTGATGGTGCAGTTGCATCATCCAGATTTGTGGTATCCAGATCACCGAACAATTGCTATGGCTGTGCTTCTACATTCGTTACCCAGTGTCTGGAAATATTGCAGGTGCTATCAAAACGCCCAAACTCAAAGAAGCAACTTGTTTCCGCTGGCATTTTATCCGAGTTGTTTGAAAATAATATTCATCAGGGTCCTAAAACTGCTCGTGTCCAAGCCAGGGCAGCCCTTTGTGCTTTCTCAGAAGGTGATATTGATGCAGTGGCTGAGTTGAATAGTTTGATACAGAAAAAAGTCTTGTACTGCCTTGAACATCATCGCTCGATGGACATCGCCCTGGCTACCCATGAAGAGTTGTTGTTGCTTTCGGAGGTGTGTTCTTTGGCGGATGAATTTTGGGAGTCAAGACTGCGAGTTGTCTTCCAGTTGTTATTTTCTGCAATTAAATTAGGTGCCAAGCATCCTGCTATTTCTGAGCATGTTATTCTTCCTTGTCTGAGGATTATAGCTCAGGCATGTACTCCTCCAAAACCGGATACGACCGACAAAGAGCAAGGAATGGGAAAACCCAACTCCTTATCAGATGAAAACAACTTAAATCCTTCTGTACATCCAGGTACTCTTGTTAGTGCGGTTAAGTCTGTGCCTGAATCATTAGAAAAAAGTTGGGATGGTTCTCAAAAGTCTCAAGACATGCAATTACTGAGCTACTCAGAGTGGGAGAAGGGAGCTTCATATCTTGATTTTGTTAGGCGGCAGTATAAAGTTTGTCAGGCTCTGAAGGGAGGTCAGAGGTCTCGACCTCAAAGATATGACTACCTGGCTTTGAAATATGCCCTTAGATGGAAACGCCGTGCTTGTAAGACCAAAAGTGAGTTTACATCATTTGAGCTGGGCTCTTGGGTTTCAGAACTTGTATTGAGTGCTTGTTCTCAGTCTATTAGGTCTGAGATGTGTATGCTGATTAGCTTGCTTTGTGGCCAAAGTTCTTCGCGGCGATTCCGGTTGTTGAATTTACTCATGTCATTGTTGCCAGCAACACTTTCTGCTGGTGAAAATGCTGCTGAGTACTTTGAAATGCTCTTTAAGAAGATAGATTCGAAGATTGCCCGTCTTTTCTTGACTGTACGTGGAGGCCTAACTTCAATTTGTGAGTTAATTAGCCAAGAAGTGAGCAATGTTGAATCCCTTGAGAGGAGCCTGCATATTGACATTTCACAAGGCTTTATTCTTCACAAGCTAATAGAGCTCCTTGGAAAATTCTTGGAGGTTCGCAATATCAGATCCAGGTATTACTACTCTGCATGTTACGTTTTGTGGTGGATTTTGTTCTTCATTATCTTGTTTAATTTGATCTTGATGCCAGATTTATGCGAGAGAAGTTGCTGTCTCAAGTCCTTGAGGCCTTCATTGTCATCCGAGGCTTGATAGTGCAAAAGACGAAGCTGATTTGCGATTGTAATCGACTTTTAAAGGATCTTCTTGACAGTCTTCTGCTTGAGAGCGATGAAAATAAGCGGCAATTCATACGAGCATGCATTAGTGGCTTGCAGATCCATGGAGAGGAGAGGAAAGGGCGGGCTTCCTTGGTATGTCTGAAATTCTTTGTGATAGCCTTAACAGTTTTTTTCTTAGTTTATTTCTTCACTATTTTTGCAAAAACTTGAAACTCCTTGTGACAACCAAGTGAAATCTATTTGGAAAACCTATTTGCCATTGAAGAAAGAATTAATTGTGAAGCTTAGCCTTTTATTGGATGGATTATATATATCAAGTTTGCAGTGACCTCTCATCAAAACTGTTGTAGTTAAAGCTTTGGGTTAATTTGAGAACATTCTTTACGTTGTTTGATAAAGTTCAGCTATTGGATGGCTGTCCAGTGATTCATTATCAGTTTCTATACTGTCTCTTCATACTTTGAGGGTGCTTTTCTTTACACATTTTGCACATAAGTTAACTGGTACTCTAGTGATATTGATTTGATTATTAATGTACAATCAATACTGTATTTCAGTTTATTTTGGAGCAGCTCTGCAATCTGATTTGCCCTTCAAAAGCGGAGCCTGTATATCTTTTGGTTCTGAATAAGGCACACACTCAAGAAGAATTTATCAGGGGATCAATGACCAAGAACCCTTATTCCAGTGCTGAGATTGGTCCTCTTATGCGTGATGTGAAAAACAAAATCTGCCACCAGTTGGATCTATTAGGTCTTCTAGAGGATGACTATGGTATGGAGTTGCTAGTAGCTGGTAATATCATTTCTCTTGATTTGAGCATTGCTCAAGTTTATGAATTAGTTTGGAGAAAGTCAAATAGCCATTCTTCAAACACCACAACTAGTAGCACGTTGCTATCCTCTAGTGCAGCCGCATCAACCCGAGATTGTCCTCCAATGACTGTTACTTATCGCCTTCAGGTTTGTTTCTGCTAATTTTAATGTCCCTTTCATTGTTTGTCGTTTATGTTTCAGAGTAATTTGAAGAGGAAAATCCTTCTTTTTAATTTTTTTATAGGTAACGGGCCAATGCGTATTTCTTCTACATTATTTTGTCCTCTGGAATCTGTACCTAGGGTGTTTTCAAGTTGATTTTTGGGCACTGGAGGGTAACATATATAATCCAAGAAGCAGGGACACTATTAGGATGGTAGCAAGATGGGTTGGACAGCCACGTTGGATACTGACCCGAAATGGCACTTATCGAATACTCCAAGATATGTGCCGGCCACTTGTTTGAACTAGACGTTTGGGGGACACTCGTCATAGTTGCTTAGGTGTAGATGAAACACATAACAATGATAAAATTAACTTGGGTTGCCATCTTAAAATATTGGAAATATGGATTTATACTTACTGATCATCATCATTGGGACTTGTTAATTTTAAACATGTGTCGTCTATTTTGTGCTGGAATGCAATTGTAAGATATATTGATGTTTAAATTATGAACTATGGGTTATTTTAATTTCTCATAATGTTATTCTAATCATCTATGCACGTATATCACCTATGAAATATTTTAGATTCTAGTGTTGAACATGTCCTTAGAGTTCTGTGTTCTACCATTTTTTTTTTTGGTATGACAGCGCCTCCGTGTGTTGGATGCCCCGTATCCATGCTACCTAGGAGTTAAGAATATAACTACCCTGAAGATTCACAAAGTTTGAACCCGTAACCTTGTTTTTCTGTTGCAATCACTTTAATTAGTTTTGTAATTCTGCTGATTTATATTGACATTATGTTTTAGAAGCTCTCAAGTCATTGCAAATTTATTTTACCAGAGCTCAACATTAAATTTTGATATGGGAAGCATTGATGTTCTGCATCAAAATCATAGTTCCATTCTACAATTATGCAGGGCTTAGATGGTGAAGCTACTGAACCAATGATCAAAGAGTTGGACGAGGATAGAGAGGAATCTCAAGATCCAGAGGTCGAGTTTGCCATCGCAGGTGCTGTCCGGGAGTGTGGTGGGCTTGAAATCATTTTGGGCATGATTCAGGTATGTGATACAAGGGTCTCCCTAGCTTAATTTTGGGATTATTTGGACTTTTGGTGATCTATCTCAATTGCTTTATTAGTTTTTTTATTAGGTTGAAAGATTCACAATTACCACTTTGATTCCTAGTTTCTAAAGTTCAAAATTCTTACATACACACTCTCTCTCTCTCTCTCTCTCTCTCTCTCTCTCTCTCTCTCTCTCTCTCTCACACACACACACACACACACACACACACACACACACAAAATGTTGCTTTCAATGGCTTGTCATTGCTTTTAAAGCTTCTCTCTCTCTCTCTCTCTCTCTCTCTCTCTCTCTCTCTCACACACACACACACACACAATGTTGCTTTCAATGGCTTGTCATTGCTTTTAAAGCTTCTTTAGTTGGGCAGATTGCTTATTTGATTTTTCCACAAATTTCCCGTCTTTTCTCCTCCAAGTAAGCAAATAAGCAAGGTAGATGAAGTGGTTTTGGTTATGGCTTACATAAAGAAAATAAGTGGATAGAGTTGTGAACCCGATGGGCCGTTAGCCGTATTATGTGATGAGTATATTGGTATGGTATTATTAGTATTCAGACATCATTATTGTGTCTGCTTAATGGCAGTCCTGTTTGACATGATGGTTTTCTCTGAAAATCCATTATGCTATCCGTTAAAACTTATGTTGTTTTTCCTCGATTGCATATGCATCTGACATTGGTTCTGAACCTACAGCATTCGCGAGACAATTTGAAGTCCAACCAAGAGCAGTTGGCTGCGGTGCTTAACCTCCTTATGCTGTGCTGCAAGATAAGAGAAAACAGAAGGGCCTTATTAAGGCTTGGGGCTCTAAATGTACTCCTTGAGACAGCTAGGCATGCTTTCTCCGTCGATGCTATGGAGCCAGCTGAAGGTATTCTTTTGATTGTGGAGAGCCTGACTCTGGAAGCAAATGAGAGTGATAACATTAGCATCACGGAGAGTGTTCTTACAGTCACAAGTGGAGAAAGTGGTGCAAGTGAGCAGGCCAAAAAGATAGTTCTAATGTTCCTGGAAAGGCTGTGCCATCCTCCGAGCCTTAAGAAATCAAATAAACAGCAGAGGAACACTGAAATGGTTGCAAGAATCTTGCCCTACTTAACCTACGGTGAACCTGCAGCAATGGATGCCCTCATCCAGCATTTTGACCCTTACTTACAAGGCTGGAGTGAATTTGACCGGCTGCAAAAACAGCACTTAGAGAATCCAAAAGATGAGAGCATCGCGGAGCAAGCAATGAAACAGAGTTTTGCAATGGAGAACTTCGTTCGAGTTTCAGAGTCACTGAAGACAAGTTCATGTGGTGAGAGGTTGAAGGACATCATTTTGGAGAAGGGGATAACTGGAGTTGCAGTTAGACATCTGAAAGAGAGTTTCGCATTTACAGGGCAGCCTGAGTTTAAATCTAGAACTGAATGGGCATTTGGTTTAAAACTTCCATCCGTGCCACTTATCTTGTCTATGCTGAGGGGTTTATCTATGGGGCATTTAGCCACCCAAAGTTGTATTGATGATGGAGGAATCTTACCATTGCTTCATGCCTTGGAGGGCGTTCCAGGTGAAAATGAGATCGGGGCAAAGGCTGAGAACTTGTTAGACACTCTTTCTGACAAGGAGGGAAAAGGTGATGGGTTCCTAGCAGAGAAAGTTCATAAATTGCGGCATGCCACCCGAGATGAGATGAGGCGCCGAGCTCTGAGGAAGAGGGAGGAAATGCTCCAGGTACTAAACTTCAAAGCTATTACTGAGCTGGGATTGTTTGGATACCTTTGTTTTTGTCCTCATATCCTTCTCTCTTTAGACTTGAGACTCAAAACCTTGCCTTTTTGTGTGGAAGTGAATAAGCAGTCCCAAGATTGTAAAATTGTTCTAAAATTGACCCACAATGTGTATCTAGTTCTTCGACAACTAGTGAAATTCAACTTTACCTAAAGGTTTGGAGTTTGACTTTTCAAAGGGCTTTTCGCATTATCTGCCATGGGCAGGCAGAATGAACTACCTATTGCCGATTAGTGCTGACTGCTGACACACACTTAAGATACATCTAAGACAACAGACTAGAAATAAAATGGTATATGTTAAATCTTGATCTAGTAACTTACTGACCAGTGTTAATCAACCATAGCTGATCCAATTTTTATTCCAGGGTCTGGGAATGCGACAGGAATTGGCTTCAGATGGTGGAGGGAGGATTGTTGTAACTCAACCGATCCTTGAAGGTTTGGATGATGTGGAAGAGGAAGAAGATGGACTAGCATGCATGGTGTGCCGAGAGGGCTATAGTTTGAGGCCCACTGACTTGCTGGGCGTTTACTCTTACAGCAAGCGAGTGAACCTGGGTGTTGGGACTTCAGGAAGTGCACGTGGGGAGTGTGTTTACACAACAGTTAGCCATTTCAATATCATACACTTCCAGTGCCATCAGGAGGCAAAAAGAGCTGATGCTGCTCTAAAGAATCCCAAGAAAGAATGGGATGGAGCTGCCCTTAGAAACAATGAGACGCTTTGCAATAACCTATTCCCCTTGCGGGGTCCATCTGTTCCCGTAGCACAATACATTCGCCATGTTGACATGTATTGGGATAACCTCAATGCTCTTGGACGTGCTGATGGAAGTCGCTTGCGGTTGTTGACTTACGATATTGTCCTGGTAATATACAATCATCTTTCCTTTTTTGTCCTTAATGTTTTTAAATATACATGGTTACGTATTCTATAGGCCATTAAGTTACTGGATTTTTAACTTCTAATATAGTTAATGTAGAAGGCCGAAATAGGGCCATATCATTATACAGTATCGTGTCCCTATACCACAATTTATAAACCCTGGGTCACTATTATTTTAGATTCCGTGTACATAGATTGGCCACATCATTTGTATCCACGTGGTTGCCACCTCACTATTTCCTTCTACTAATTTGAGAAAAGAAAAGTCTAGCATTTTCGTTTTGGGTGGTGTAAAATTTTTCAGAAGATAATTGGGCAAGTCTTGCGGTCATCTTTTGGGTATGACTATTGTATCAATTATCTTGACATTCCTGCACTACCAAGTGGACACATATCCACTCTTATCCGGTCTAAGCAATGCTCATTGTGTTATATTTGTCACGTTTTTTTTTAATGACTCAGGTGTTCAGGCAACTTACGTGCACCCCAACTAATCCTAAGGGATAAATCCCACTGTCTATTATGGACTAGCCCTAAAGGAGTTGATAAAACTTGAGAGGCTTCGAACTTAACCTAAGAGGTTTTGAACCTCTTGACCTTAGGAGGGATCAAATGCCCTAGTCCCACGACCACACGGCCAACCCCTTCGGGTTGTTATTGTTGTCTCGGTTAGCTGGGATATGATAACATTTTGTAAATGTATCCCGGTAAATAACTGATGTCATTGGTGGATATTTCTCATAGTTACTGAAACAACACAATGTTTCAGTATATTTCCTGGAAGTATGGTTGCTTTGTGGTATGTGTTGGTGGATGCGTTAAAATTCAGAATTCTAATTTTTCATTTTTGATCCTCTAGGAAACAGAAATGTTTTGGCCGTTTGGTTGAAACCAAGTGAATTTTTCTTCCTTGGAGCCTAAGATGCATTTTATTTGATAATAATATGGTTCGCAGTAGTTTGACATTAAATTAATGACTTGGATCTGGTCATTCTGTATTGCAGATGCTTGCTCGATTTGCAACTGGTGCATCATTCAGTGCTGACAGCAAAGGTGGGGGCAAAGAAAGCAACTCCCGTTTCCTTCCTTTCATGATTCAGATGGCCCGTCACCTACTTGATCAGGGTAACCACTCTCAGCGCAAAACCATGGCCAAGTCTGTCACGACGTACTTGTCCTCATCCCCGGCAGATGCCACCCCCTCAGCTGTTTCCGGTGGAACAGAAGAAACCGTCCAATTCATGATGGTAAACTCGCTTCTATCTGAATCCTACGAGTCTTGGTTGCAACACCGCCGTGCCTTCTTGCAACGAGGAATATACCATGCATATATGCAGCACACCCACGGACGATCACACCACCGCACATCGCTTAATCAACCTACGGCTGAATCCAGTGGAATTGATGATCTGCTACCTATAGTCCAACCAATGCTAGTATACACTGGATTGATTGAGCAGTTGCAGTGTTTCTTCAAAGTCAAGAAATCGTCGGCGAATGCCGTTGTTGGCCGAGTGGAAGTCGGTTCTTCCTCTTCTTCAAAGGAATCAGGCAGCGGGGAAGTAGAGGGTGGAAGCTTGGAAGGGTGGGAGGTGGTGATGAGAGATAAACTGTTGAATGTGAGGGAGATGGTGGGGTTCTCGCGTGAGGTTCTGACATGGCTCGAGGACGCGACTTCCGCCAGTGATTTACAGGAGGCGTTTGACGTCATTGGGGTTTTGGCCGATGTGTTGTCCGGTGGGTTTGCGCGTTGTGAGGACTTTGTTTATGCTGCTATTAATGGCAGGAAAAGCTGAGAGTTTATAGGAATTATTAGAAGCAATCTGTATTTGTTAGTAGTATGTTTTTTCGCTGTGGTATTTTGTGATCTGAAAATGAGCATTGTGTGTTGTCTTTTTTATGTGTCAGATTAGGAGTTTATTTTCTGTTACTGAAGAGGATTGTGAACTCTTTTTAAGTGCATAAATTTTGAAGATGGTTCTCCATCTGCTTTATATGTAAATGCTTCAAGCTAGAAATTTTAACAGAAATAAAACCTATGACAATAATGGTAGGAGATATGGATTCAATGGTGGGTGTCAAATCTGTGGGAGAACTAATCATACAGCTTACTATTGTCATCATAGGCAGAATATGTCTTTACCACCACCATCTCAATTTACATCTGGGCGGCAATGGTTTAATACACAGGGCTATGTGAATAATGGTCAATGGAAGCCACCACCACAGATGTATGCTACACAGGGATATCAGAAGTTTCCATCATAAGCACCACCACAGGCTCATTTTGTTGCAGGGCAATCACAGGGTTATGCTTTTTCATCACCAGAGTCGGTTCATAGTGATTCTGTTGCTGTGTCTATGCCAGGGTTTCCACAGCCAGGGTATCATTCTCATTATCCATGACCACCACCTGGTTGTGCATCATACACTAGACCATCAGCTGGCATTGCTAGTTCAATTCTGGGAACACCTGCAACACAACTAAGTCATTCAGCACCACAAGCCTTTCAGGTTGGTCAAATACCTCCTACATCACAACAGTGGATATTTGACAGTGGGGCAACGACTCATATGACCAATGATCTATCCAATCTGTCTTTCTTCAAACCATACATGGGGAATCAAGGTTTATCTGTTGGAAATGGAGCAACTGCGCCAATTGCTCACTCAGGTAATGGACTATCGCCTACACCTTATGCTCAATTTAGCCTTACTAATCTCCTTCATGCACCACATATTTCTCATAATTTGTTGTCTGTCTGTCAGTTTTTCAAAGACAATATTTGTTGTCATTTTTTATTCTCATGGCTTTGTCATTCAGGACAAAGTAACTCATCAAACCCTATACAAGGGACTCTGCCATCAGGGCCTTTATCCACTACAAAACCCATCTAAGGGGCAGAATCCACAGGTTCATCTATGTACTGAGTCTTCTGCCTACTTGTAGCATCAACGTTTAGGGCATCGTAGTTCCACTTTATTTCATCCTCTTATTACTCAAATTGGTCTTCCTGTTAATAAGTCTGCACAAGTACAGTGCACTAGTTGTAATGTGGCAAAGAGCCATAAACTGAAATTTCCCTTGTCAATCACTCATGCTTCATTTCCTTTCCAATTGGTTCATGCTGATGTATGGGGACCTAGTCCTATTCCTTCTTTTCAAGGTTTTAGATACTATTTGTTACTCATTGATGATTGTACTAGATATAGTTGGTTTTTTCCATTACATTACAAATCTCAGGTCAAAACTAAACTTGCTGAATTTAAAGCTTTTGTGTGTACTCAGTTTCAAACTTCCATTCAAATCATAAGGTCTGATAATGGGGGTGAATTCCTCAACAATTATCTTCTCAGTTTGTTTCTTAATGCTGGTTTGTTACATCAAACAACATGTCCATATACACCTGAACAGAATGGTGTGGTTGAACGAAAACATAGACACTTGATTGAAACCACTGTTACTCTTCTACATCAACTAGGTCTTCCATTTAAATGATGGTTAGAAGCACTTTTGACTTTTGTCTACCTAACCAATAGACTACCACAATCCACTCTAAATTTCCAAGTTCCTTACAAACTCTTATATCATACTTCCCCTGATTATTATTCATTGAAGGTCTTTGGATGTGCTTGTTATCCTTGGCTGAAACCTTACACTCCACATAAACTTTGAGCTAAATCTACAACTTGTGTGTTTTTCTGGGTTACTGTGACACAACCAAAGGGTTTAGGTGTTTTAATCCTGTTGCTAATAAGGTTTACATCTCAAGAAATGTTAAGTTTGTGGAAGATAATTTTTCTTATACTCAGTTAGTCTCTGTCAGAGAAACTTCCTCTTCTTTGTAGTTTCATATTCCCCCAACTAATTTTGATGATTTACTTGTTATTGTTGCTTCTTTTATTCCTCCCTTTGTGTCTTCTGTTCCCTCAGTTGTTATTCCATCCACAGTGATACCTACTTTAGTTATAACTTCTTATATTCAAGCACCATCTACTGCTTCTGTTTCTACTTCTCAACACATCCCTGTATCTACCTCTGTCTCTGCTTTTGTCCCTTCCTCATCTCAACTTACTTCTTCTCATTCAATGATTATCAGATCCAAGAGTGGTATATCCAAGCCTAAACAACCATTCTCCTTACTTTCAACTGTGTCTTCTACTCCTAGTTCTTCTTTTTCTTTGCCTAAAATTGAACCTAGGTTTTTTAGTGAGGCAAATAAGCATAAAGTTTGGCAACAAGCCATGAATGAGGAGTATCAAGCTTTACTCCAACAGGGTACTTGGACCTTGGTGGAACCTCCTTCTCATGCTCACATTATTGGATGCCAATGGATATATAAGATTAAAACACACTCTGATGGGCCAGTGGCAAGATACAAGGCTAGACTAGTTGCTAAAGGCAATCAACAAGAGGAAGGTCTTGATTTCTATGAAACATTCAGTCCTCTAGTCGAACAACCTACAATTAGGGTGGCTCTAAGTCTAGCAACTCATTATCATTGGCCCTTCAGACAACTAGATGTCTCTAATGCTTTCTTACACGGCACATTGGAAGAAGAGGTATATATGTAGCAACCTTTGAGGTATAGGGACCCTAACCATCCTCATCATGTGTGTTAACTCCAAAAGGCACTCTATGGGTTGAGACAAGCACCAAGAGCATGGTATTCTACTTTTTCAGCCTTCTTGCTTTCCAGTGGGTTTGTCAACAGCAAAGCTGATACTTCATTGTTTATTTACTCCACAGAATCAGTCATCACTTTGGTGTTAGTCAATGTAGATGATTTGATCATAAGAGGCAATAATGAGTCCTTTATTACAGAGTTTGTTGCTCAACTTGGTTCCAAGTTTGCTATGAAGGATTTAGGGTCCTTAAGTTTCTTCTGGGAATCGAAGTCAACTATAATTCGTCTGGGTTGGTTTTAACACAAACCAAGTATACCAAGGAATTACTTCAAAAGGCAGGCATGACAAGTTATAAGTCTAGTGCAATCCCTGCATCTGTAAAACCTGCTCCTTGTGCAGATGACATGTTTACTGATATTACTTTGTTTCGTACTTTGTTGAGATCACTACAATACATTACTCTTACTAGGCCAGAGATCTCACATGACGTGAATGTAGTTTTGTCAACATATGCATCCTCCCAAAGCATGTCACTTTGTTTTGGTGAAACGAATACTGAGATATCTCAAGGGCACCCTATCTCACGGGCTTCATTTTACTTCTAGTCCTTTCTGCATATGCAGATGCAGATTGGGGAGGGGATGCCTCTGACAGAAGATCCGCCACTAGCTTTTGCATTTTTCTGGGGTCTAACTTGGTTTCTTGGTGTGCCAAGAAACAACCAACTATCGCCAAGTCCTCTACTGAAGCCAAGTACCGTGCCTTAGCTCAATCCACAACAAACATTGTGTGGTTGCATCAATTACTTAGTGAATTGAAAATTCCATTTACTGCACCTTATGTGTTGTTGTGTGATAATTCCTCAGCCATTGCCTTAGCCCATAATCCAATGTTTCATGCCAAAACTAAACACATAGAAGTGGATTATCATTTTGTGAGGGAAAATGTATTGGCACGTCTTGTTCAAGTTCTGCATATTGGGACAACAGCTCAGGTGGTAGATGTGTTTACTAAGTCCTTGCCTTCTACTCGTTTACATCTTCTAAAAGACAAACTGATGATTGGTCCTTCCCCTTCATCAGTTTGAAGGGGGCTGTTAGAGTAGTAGTGTGGTGTATTGTGCTCACAGGTGATCATTTCTTTGTAAAGTCAGTTAAAGTAGTTTAGCATATAAATCAAGTTTAATTAGTCGAAAGAGGTTAAACAAGTGAAATGAAATATACATTACAATTCTCTCTCTCTCTCTCTCTCTCTCTCTCTCTCTCTCTCTCTCTCTCTCTCTCTCTAAACTCGAGTTTGTATTCTTGATTCTGTTCTTGATTGTTGATTCAGTTGAATGTAGTTAGATTCATGAAATTCTATATATAGGAGGTTGCTTGAGGTGTAAATGTAGTCTCCAAAGTCCACACAACCCACTGCCTTGCCTATCCAGAATCATTCCCACTTGCACCCCTATCTTTGACTCTTTAATTTCCCATGTGGGTAATACAAATCAAGCTTATCTATCAACACATTCTGGTTAGACATAGAAAGGCCTTACTGCAATCTCGAAGTGGTGGATCATGTTGCTTCATATGATTGTTATGATGTGAATAATTCACGTTGTTGAATTCTTGTGCAATGTGTTTCTTGAAGAAGATTTTTGAGGTGCTAAGTTTGCAAATGGTTATTCTGCTATTAGTCCCTCTGCTATTAGCCTCTTTGAGTTGTTCTTTTATGTTTGTTGGTATCTCATCAACAATTTGTTTCGTCGGGTTTGGAGTGGCTACTGGCATGTGATTGTCGGGTCGGTTGTGTGTCAACTTTGTTGGGATGCTTTCTCCTCGTTGTGATGCCATTTTTCTCCATATCCATTTAATCTTTTTATCATCCCAAAAGTTAATAAAATCTCTTTTCCTATTCGAGAGAGAGAGAGAGAGATTGTGAAATGTGCAGATGTAGTCCCAAAATTAATTATGCATGGTTGTACCTGTCACGCCCTCGAAATTCAATGAATAATATAGCAAGAAATTCCACGTGGACGGTCAACAAGTCCACGGGCCACGTCAAATTCCAAGTTGTCTGATAGTCAAAGGCAACATCAAAAGGTACAATAGTCTTTTTTTACCATTCCCCACACCAAAATACACAAGTCTTAAAGTTATTACAAATCCAAGTCAAAAGATTTAATATGAATGAGTTACAAAATCATCTCTTCAAAATTCTCAAGATGATGAGGTAACTCCTCTTTAAGCTTTCAAAAGATGTATGCAATCACTTCATGCACACCTAAGTCATGCTCCATGCTGGGTACCTGAAAAATGATAGGTTGAGCTCACAGCCCAGTAGAGAAACGTCTACCAAAACTAAACATAATGAAACGTAGATGCGAGATGAGACATGAAGATGAAAGCTAAACAAGATAACCAAGATTTTACAAGAGTCCAGCGAAGCACATATAAGTTTATAAATTCCTGGTTATCACTCAAGTGTGCCCAAAACGTACCCGATATGTGTCCTCTCTCATAAGTGTCTAATTCGTTCTATGTGTCGCGTCAACCATTTTATTTAAATTAGATCTTTAGAAATTCCTCGCGACACGTCCATAGGACGGCCCAAGTACCATTCCGGGCTATCTTTCGACCCCGTATAACCTTCCCCTTGGCCAAGGCATAGTTTCTCGCGACACGCCCATAGAACGGCCCGAGTATCATTCTAGGCTACCTTTCGGCCCCATATCAAGAGTTTCAAATTCTCATTTCAATTCACATTCATTGGTTTCACACAAGTGTCATCATATCACTCATACCTCGGATCGTCACTCAAGTTCACGCATTTCATCAAAATCTTCAATTCACATATAACAAGTGTATGACCACGTAGGTGTCATGCAAAAATCAAACAGAGTCACCAATTATACTAGGATAGGGTAGGGACGAGTTATTCAACGAGTTTTGAGGTATAAGAGATGATTACGCCAAGTAATAACACGAACAAGCGACCGAAATCGACGAAAACAAGTTTTGGTGAAGTGAAGGGGGAGTGAATTGATCCACTGAGGGAGTGGATCGATCCACTATGCGAGTAAATCGATCCACTTTGGTCCGGAGCAAGACAGAAGGTTATGGATTGATCCAAGTGATGAGTGGATCGATCCACTGGGTAAGTGGATCCATCCACTGTGGGAGTGGATCGATCCACTATGATCTGAAACGCCATCAAAAGGTGCTGGATCGATCCAACCCAAAAGTGGATCGATCCAAACCTCACGAGCAGATTTTTTACAGCAACAAGGGGATTGCAATGGGCTCCAAACCAAACATGTTTTTGTGCAATTTTTTGTTCAAATTTGACTTACACACGCATCGAGTGTGCCCCGGCCTCTGGTTGTGATAAAACAAACATAAAAATAAAAATGACTATACAACCAGGAACATTAATTTGCTTGACTACAAGCATCCCACGTGCTTGAGATGCTATCCCATCAAATTGAATGAAATATTAAAAGATTGAACCAAGCACTCACAGTTATTCGATTGATCTGATATTTTCTAAGGGGGCACTAGAACAAAAGGTCTACACCTATGAATAAGGGGTCTGTGACATTTTGCCCGACTAAAAGTCTACCCTATGTAGAGGTGAATCCACATTCCACACAGCCCCTCCTCTTTTTACTTTTCTTTGGGTTGGCTCCTCGCCCCCCGGCCCTGTCCTCTTGGTTTATGGTCTGGCATATGATTGGTCAAGGTATAGGTGCCAACTTCGTTGGGCGAGAACAGAGACATAGATCTTGATTTGCGAATTTACACTCTTGGTTGTGATGCCATATCCTTTTAATCTTTTTATATACCGTTCTTTTGTTAATTATTAAAATCTTTCTTTGCTGAGAAAAAAAAAAAGAAAAGAAAAAGAAAACAGAATTGGGTCCACAGATGAGGGTTATTAAGACATGTTTTGTGCGACGCAATCTGCAATTCAAGGTCTTTTTGACATTTACACTGATTAATTGAATTGCAAATAAACAGGCTCGAGGTCCTGCTTATTAAAAGATTTCGAAAGAAGGGAAAATTTTGGATTTTCGTGGCCTTGACAATACATTTATGTCCAGATTTATCTGTCTTTGTCCACACAATGAAGTCTTTTTTTTTTCTGCCTAGAAAATTAAGACCTGTTTCATACCAAAAAAACTATTTGCTATTTTGGAGCGCAAGTAGAGTTGAACCCTAACTCACAATTTGGTAAGATTTTACTAATAGGTTTATCCACCCGAGTCTCAATCCTCGGTTTATGGGTTCACAGAGTCCAACACTTTTGGAATGTTTACAAAAATGCTTTTACGCTCCCTCTTTAATTATAGGAAAATTTATCGAAATGGTCCCTCTAGTTTCACCGTTGTCTCGATTTTGTCCCTCTATTTTCAATTTCACTCAAATAAACCCTATAGTTTCAATCTTGTACGATTTGAGTACAATTGATAACAGTCGTCAGGAAAGATGATGGAAATCCCAAGTTGGGGGTTTTTTGAGGGGCAAACATGGCGTTTCACCCACCTTCCCTGCCAATACCCAAACTCTAACTCCTCCTACCCCTTTTTGTTGTATTATTTTCATTTGAAAAAAAAAAAAAAGAGAAGAAGAAGAAGAAGATTGCTTTGGGTAGGCCCTCTCTCTCTCTCTCTCACACACACACACACACACACACACACATTTCATTCTCCTACCTTTGATCCACCATCACCACTAGGGATGGCCATCTTGGCCGACCCGCCCCGATCCAACCCGTCCCCTCCCCGAATGGATAAGAGATTCGGAAAGTTTTTCGGGGATCGGGTAGGGTGTGGGGATTTTATTTTTTTTTTTAAAAAAATGGGGGATCAAGTAGGGGATGGTATAGTCACTCCCCTCCCCCAATCCCCTTTAACGCATTACATATACAATATAACAATAAACGTGTATTATTTTACAAGTTATAACTTGTAACTAGGACTACCACCTCACAGTAGTGGTCTTGTATGTCTATTTTGTGGTACTTTTATTATTTTGTGTTTTTAATTAACCTGCTAATGTTTTCTTAAATAAAAAAGTACCTCTTTCATATATATGCTTGCATGGACATTGGAAGATATCTGGGTTGTTCGAGTTTGGTTTGGTCTGATGCACAGTTAATGTCTTTCAAATGTCCATTTATACACGAATTTGAATGGCTTTGAGGAAATTTGAGTGAACCATTGAACCACTTTTGTCATTAGGTTTGGATTTTAATACAACTTCTTTGGTATTTACTTGAATAATTTGAGTGAACTTTTGGATCCCCGATTCCCCGTTCTCCACATTGGGGCGGGGATGGAGGTTAAAAAAATCCCCATTGGAGATTGGGGAGGGGATGGAGATTGAGATGAGTTTGGGGGTGAAGGTAGTGGTATCTACCCCTACCCTCTCATGCCCATTCTAACCACCACTTACTAGGTTTTGAACCCTTGACCTTGTGGTCCATGGACAACAACTGGAACCATCAAGGATCAAGGGAACCCACTAATTTCATTCTCCAACAAATCTTTCAAGCATGTACAAACACATCTACTGGGTTTCATTTTAATGGTTTTCATTCAAAATCTGAAACAAGAGAGATTATTGAATGCTCCTAAGACACCACGTAGCGGTACTATAGGTCTCTCACCACCACATATTTATGTAGGGGTCTATACACCTAGTCTTGGGCTCCAAAAAAATATGTGGTGAAGGCGAAGCTTGCAACACCAAGTGCATTGACTAATTTTTCCCGAAATGCAAAGGCACAAGAGTCTAATTAGAAACCTATTTGTTTTATCCAGATACGAACATCAAGCTCTATAGTACATATGTAACACAAAGTGGACCCAAAAAACGAAGTTCTAAAATTCCAAAAATGGCTGTTGGAAAAATATGGTTTTGTAATCATATTTTGAGTGAATGGAAATTTTCTCCAAATTTTATAATTGGATAAATAATTAATATTTTGAGTTGGTGAAAATATCTTTTAATTAGTTATTAATCTCTTTGAATTTATCTTGAATTGGAGGCTAATAAACCAAGAGTTGCATCTCCTATAAACCAAGAGTTGCATCACTTCCTTTGTATTTTTAGCGTGAGAATTTATTTTCCTCTCCTACCAAAATAGTGTGATTGTTCACTTCCGACGAGTTGCATCTGTTCCGAACAGCAGTGTCTTTCTGTTTCGTACCTTTCCGATCGGGTGCCTATTTATCTATAAATAGGACCCTCCTCCTCTCATGCATTTTATGTTTTACATTGCATTTTATTCTGCACTTACTGAATCAAATATCTTGAGAGTTCTGCGTAATTTCCTGGTTCGCCAACCGATCAGATTGCAATACTGCTTCCGACCGGTGAAAGTCGGTACACGTTCTGTTTATTCTTTATTTTTGTTTACGTGTTCTTACAGTATTTTTGAAACCAAGTTTCCAACAATCTTAAGGCAAATTCATTTTTATAAACTCGGTTTTATCTTCTGGAAAATTTTCGTTTTGGTTCGATTTTTATACTCGTAGTGGTCTAAACGATTAGGACAGAAGTCAATGTAGATGGTCGAATATTGCACTGTCGAGTCTGTACAATGGCTTTTAATTCCTACAAACCTTAATTTTATTCTCCATTCAATGCGTGTTTTCAATTAGTCTAAGGCTTTTCCTAATTGTTGTGGTCAGCTAATCAAGGAGTTGCACTTGAATTGCCCCTTGTCATGGACTATAGTGGTCAAATTTGTATTTTGATACTTAACCACACGTTACCACTTCTTTTAGACTATTGGTTTCCCATATTTATGCTGTGTCGGTACATTACTTGATCTTTAAATTATTTACTTCTCTTTGCCGAACTCGGTTTATTTTTTGGACATTGTTTTTCCTAGTCCAAGGCTGTAATTTGTGTGTTTGCATACTGTTATTCGGTTTCAACTCCAGATCACATCGGTCATAAAATTTTGGTTTGTTAAATTGCCTTCAAATACAATCTGTTCGTTTTGTTGAAATAATGGTTTTTTCCTTTATTTCATATTAGTTTACTTTTCATTCTGGTCATTGATTGTTAATCTGATCAGTGGGTTTGGGTGTTAAAAACTCCTCGCAGTCTAAGGAAATAAATAAATAAAATCTTTGGTTACTTACGGCACTTCGGTTCTGTTAAGTAAACAGCAATTCGGTTCTTTTGATTACACCTCAGTGGATTTTCTCTCTATATCCTTTAAGTGGCACGGTGTTTTTTCGAACTCGGTGTCAATTGTTGTTTTTTTTTTAAATGACAACAGTGGATTTGTTATTTGTTTTTTATTCCTTTGTCCAAGGACTTACTGGAATTTTTTGGGTTAATTTTGGGATGTGGCCCTTGGTTTGGTTTAAACGAAGGGATGTGATTATTGAGTTTAAACAAAGGGATGTGACTGTTGCGCCTTGTTAATTTAGAATTGAATGTTTTATACTTGTTGCCTATTCGTCTAAACTATGTCCGGTTGTCTACCTCCTCTAATTCGGGTTTAATCACTAAGCATGATTTTTTGGTTTTATTAGTAATAAGATTTTGCATATCAAACTTTCTGTTCAAGTATACATGTGATCTTTTGATTTTTCAAATCTGTTCACTTGGTCCAGTGCAGTTCTTTTAAAATCATGTTTATCAACTTCAATTTCAGTTTGCTAGTGGGCATAAAATAAATCTGTTTTTAGGACCCAGTTTTTCAAACTTTTTTTTTATTTAAAAAAAAAAAATCGAATGGGTGCAAGTCTGAATCGTGGTGAACCGAAGTAGTGTGTCATTTGCTCACACTAGTTAGGAAAAGTCACATTCCTTCAATAGGTGTGTAGAACGCCTATAATTGGCAGCCTCGTGGCTTTCTTTTATTTCATCCGAAATGGTGCATTGGTGGCATAAATCTGTTTGTAAAGTTGCACTTATAAAGGGTTATACTCTTTGGGAAGAGGTAGCAGGAAGGGTGTGAGTGCACGCCTATATATATAGGTAGCCACATGACCATTGGGTTCATCCGTAAAATTTAAATAAAAAAAAAAAAATCATCTTTGTACCCCAAAGTTTTGCCTGATAGTTTCTCTTAACTTTGTGCTGATTTATTCTCTACACATTAGTTTGTGAGTGGTTTTGGACTGATATGTTTTGTTTGATTACCAATCTGTATGGTCATTTTTTAAAGGGAAAATTATTGAAATGGTCTTTGTAGTTTTACCCGAGTTTCGATTTAGTCCCTCTAGTTTCAATTGCACTCCAACAACCCTGTAGTTTCAATTTTGGTCGATTTTAGTCTAATTGATAACGTCCGTTTGCAAAATTGACAGGAAATTCAATTTGGGGCTTTTTTAGGGTTAAACATGACTTTTCGCCCACCCTTCTTCTTCCCCAATTTGTTGTGTATTTCCTTGGAGCAAAACTACACTAGAGACAAAAATAAATAAATAAATAAAATAAATCCATTTTGTAAAAAAAAAAAAAAAAAAACCTCTTTCTCTCTCTCTCTCTCTCTCTCTCTCTCTCTCTCTCAAAAAACAATTGATAACTTCTCAAAAAACAGAAAACAGAAAACGTTGAAGTTTCCTGGTACTTCCTCCTCTCCAAAAACAAAATTCATGGCTTCTCTTATTTTATAATTTTCAAGTTTCTCTCCTCAACCCAATACAGAACCACCCAAATTTCCAAAAGGGTTTTTCCCAAAATTTGAATTCCTCAAATCTTCAAACCCTAAAAACTCTAATTTCAAGTTCAGAGTAGACGTTGGTTACCAACCACAAACTCTCAATTCAGAGCTTCCAAATCCAGGTAAGCTTTCAAGTAATGAAGACCCACTTCAGAAATTCCTTAAACGCGATTACAAATGCGGGTTCAATGAAAAAATCGATTCTTTTACGATACCGAAAGGGCTTTCGGAGGAAACGATTCGATCGATTCCTTCACAAAAGAACGAACCCGATTGGATGCTTGAATTTAGATTGAATTCATATCATAAGTTCCTTAAAATGACTGAACCCAAGTGGTCAGACAATAGGTACCCTAAAATTGATTTTCAGATGTATGCTATTATTCGGAACCAAAATCAAAGCTGACTCTTAATAGCCTCAACGAGGCTGATCCTAAGCTTGTTAGGTACTTTGATAAACTAGGTATCCCGTTAAATGAAAGAAATCGATTGGCTAATGTGGTTGTTGATGTTGTTCTTCATAGCGTATCTATTGCCATGACTCATTCCATTAAAACTCGATTTATGTCACGCCCTCAATTTCAATAAGCCAAATACAAATAAAATCCACGTAGCATCGATCAAAGTCAACCAATTTCCCATAGAAAGTCAAAGTCCAAGTACAATAAGCTTTTGCTCAAGGGTACCCTTACCAATGCAAAAATAACAAAAGTTTTAAAGTTATTACATAAGTTGACATAGTCAAAAAGTTTGGAGAAATTAAAGTTACAGTATCATCTTCCAAAAATGTACTTAGTATGAAGATGAGAAAATAACTTCATGATCATAAAATCTTCATGGCATGCAATCACACTCCAAGCATCCGATCTCATGCTCCATGCTGTGTACATGGGAAAGATAGGGTGAGCTCACTAGCTCGTAGGAAATATTTCTACCAACACTAAGGGTATAGAGATTGAAAGATGCACGTGAATGAATAAGCTAAGATGGACCAAGATAAATCAATTTGATGACAAGGTGTAGTGAGTTCATTCCCCTCAAAACACGCTGATTTACACGAACATTTCATTTCACAATACTTCACAAATACCCAAAACAGTTAAAAATAACCCAAGTATCCTTTACATTTATCATATGCATCTTATTCTTTTTAATCATTCGTTTATTTTCCGGGCTTGCCATATAGGCCCTGTGTCACTCCGGGTATACCATTAAAGGCCTCGTGTCACTCCGGGCATACTCTTTTGGGCTCCGTGTCACTCCGGGCATACCCTTTCGGGTCCCGTGTCATGCATTTCACATTTACATTTCCACTTATCAATTAATAAGTTCAGCTTAGTGTCCAAAGCCAATTCACGTATCAAGCTACCCTTTCACAAGTGTCCAAAACATCCATGTAATTTACTTAGTTCAAAAAAAACTTGTTGTGTATCGGTAATGGCTAAGTTAACACGTGTCAAAGTGTATGAGAAACCAAGACAACCAAGAGAAAGCATAAAATACACCATGATGGGTTACCAAAGCTTAAAGGTCAATTAGAGAAGTTTTGAAAGGACCAATGAGGGCCCGGGGTAATGGAACATGAAAACGGAATTATAAACCTCGAGAAAATACGACACGCTGATAGTAAAAAGGAAATTTCTCTCAAAATACAAAGGATATGAATATGAAATCAATTGGGTTTAAAAGTAGACTCATAGAGCTTTCTAACGGTTCAAGAATCACCTCAATCGGAGTTCGGACGAAGCCGGAGCGTGCCTGCGAAGTTGGAAAAAAAGTCTGTCTAAACAAAGGAATCTGGGTCGATCCATGCAAGGAGTGGATCGATCCACTCTAGTGAAATCTGTGAACAGACCATTCTGGATCGATCCAAGCAAGGAGTGGATCGATCCACTCTATTGAAATCCGTGAACAGACCATTCTGGATCGATCCAAGCAAGGAATGGATCGATCCACTATGTACCAAAAGTGAAACAAAGAGTTTTGGATCGATCCACCTGGGTTTCGGGTGGAAAATCACAACCTTGCTCAAATGGATGGGGGCTTCATTCCAAGTCCAATTTGGGGTTTCAAAACACAACTAAGCAAAAGAGATAGATATATTCACAACCAATTCATAGAGCTATCAACCAAATATGCAAACCCAAACTTATTCAATAGTCAAATCCAATTCCATGGTGATAATCAAGTTCGACAAGGGAATTAGGAACAAGGAGATGAACAATGCACTCATTCAATCAATATACACTTAGAGGAGGTAGAAAATTGTTCCCTACCTCAATGTTTTAGCTCCAAGGATGAGAGAGTGAAAGCTCTAGCTCTTGTTCTTGGATCCCAACCAAAATGCATCTCCTCCAAGCAAAACCAAATGTACCCGGACTCTTAATCACGTGTTGATGATGAATATGTGGTTGAATTTTGAATTTGAGAGATGTGGGAGGTGGATTTGTAGTGGAATTTGAAGAAAATATGGGGAGGAAGAAGAGAGGGGGGCTGCTGCCCTTTTTAGAGGGAGGGAGAGATGTGTTATTAAGAAAAAAAAATCAGCCCCCAAAGTATAAATATATCTTTTTACTTGCACACACCCCCCTAAGTTTCAAATGTGCTCTAGATACACCCAAACGCAATTACTATGCTCACATTGACCCCAATTTGCATTTTAAAACATTTCTCACATTTTCCCAACATTAATTTTAGAAAAATTATATAAAACTACGAGTCTTTACAATTTACAACGGCCCCCGTGGAGGGGAGAGAGAGAGAAAGAGAGAGAGATGGGATTTTTTTTGCAAAATGGAAATTTTTTTTTTCTCTGGTGTAGTTTTGCTCCATTTTTGCTCAAAGGAAATACACAACAAATTGGGGAAGAAGAAGGGTGGGCGAAAAGTCATGTTTACCTCTAAAAAAAAGCCCCAGGTTGAATTTTCTGTCAATTTTGCGAACGGACGTCATCAATTGGACCAAAATTGAAATTACAAGGTTCGTTGGAGTGCAATTAAAACTAGAGGGAGTAAATCGAGATTCAGGTGAAACTACAAGGACCATTTCAATAATTTTCCCTTTTTTAAATAAACTTTATTATTGACTATCGTGTCCATTTTCTGTTTGTGAAACAGAAATGACTACCGAAACCTCGAAAACAGAAATGACTACCGAAACCTCAAAAACTAGAAATGACACTCCCACTCCTCCTGTTCCTCCCATTCCCCTATTGTTGTTGCTCCAGTTCTGGCTCCAACCGTGGTGTCAATGAATCATGCTGAAAAACCGGACAAGTTCAATGGAACGGAGTTTAAAAGGTGGCAAATGAAAATGGTGTTCTACCTTACGACTCTCCGTCTAGCAAAGTTTCTATCCGAAGATGCCCCCATTGTGCGGAGAATGAGACGGATGCTCAAGTTCGGATTGCCCATGATGAATGGAAGAACTCTGACTTTCTCTGTCGCAACTAAATACTCAACGGATAGGATAATGCATTATACAACATGTATTGTACGGCTAAAACTGCCAAGGAACTCTGGCTTACCTTGGAGAAAAAGTATGTGGCAGAAGACGCTGGACTGAAGAAGTTTGTTGTGCGGAGGTTCTTGGATTACAAGATGGTAGACTCGAAGTCTGTTTTGGGTCAAGTTGAAGAACTCCAGGTTCTACTTCATGAGATTCATACTGAAGGGATGATTTTGAGTGAATCAAATGAAACATAAGCGTAAGGAGATGACCATGGAAGATCTAACTCTACGTTTGAGGATGGAAGAGAATACTCTGAATTTGGAAAGCAGGACTGTGAATCAATTTGCAGCTAAGGCCAACATGGTTGAGCAAAAAGGCAAGGCTAGCAAATGGAAAAAGAGCAACAAAAGGAAGAATTCGGGCTAAGGTATTGACCTTGGTCCGCAAGGAGGTGTGGGCAAAAAGGCTAGGTTTGATAGAAGATGCTTCATTTGTGACAAACAAAGCCATCAAGCATCTGATTGCCGAAGCAAGAAAGGAAACACTAACAAGAAACTGGTAGAGGCAAATTTGGGTGCAATGGAGTGTCTTTCTGATGGTGTATCAGAACTAAGTCTCTCTAGTTAATTAGGTTATAATGTGTAATAGATTCTACACAATGAATGTATCAACCTAGTTCTAGTCTTTCTGAATTTTAGTAGATTCACATCTTTCGCATATATTCTTGAGTTTTCTCATTCATTGTACTTAGTTCTTTAAAGTGACTTTTTATCTTCTTTTAGATTGGATTAACCTATGTTTGCATTGTTCATTATTAAATGAGTACAATTTTTGTGCTATATAAAAGTCACTTTGGCATAGTCAATTCGTGTTTTGGAGAGTATCCAGTGAATCTAGAAAGGTACTTCAACTGCATGCCCCATTGAGTATATAATCGTGGAAAATTTTTTTAACAAGATTTACTAGATATTGAGTAAGTTACTCGATACGGTTGGTTTGGTAATATCTCTCGAGACAAAAGAGATAAAGACGTAGTTGTGGCATTTGTAGTAACATGTCACATTTTTAAAAATCATTTCGATTGATTCTGAATTAATCTCATAATTGTGGGGGAAGTAATACTTATAATTTTTCACAAAATTAAAATGTGTGTTGTACATTAGAAGATATCCAACTATACTTGAAGAATATAGTGTTACAATTCATTCGGATATTTATTCTAGTGACTTAGAATCCAAAAGGTGGATTTACCTAATTTATTCTAGTGACTTAAAATTCAAAGAATGATTTATTTCACTATTGGTGTGCAACAATAATTGGAAATTCTCATACGTGTGTATAGCAAAGTCTATGTTAGAGTCTGATCAACTCGTTACATAAAACAAATTCTAGTAATTAGAGTGCCTATGCCATTTCTTAAAGGATGTTCCAATGTGGTTCAATTCTATGCTAGGGTTTATGATACGATGGTCATCGGTAGTTGGAAAGGCATAGAGGACCACGCAAAATGTTAAGTCTCAATATTATAGACATGTACCGCTAAACTTTTGTTCTCACTTAAAGAATGAAATGTCAAATTTTTATTACAGAATCAAGTTTTGACTAGAGAACAAATAATCATCGAGGGGAATGGGACTGAAGCTCATAACTTAAAAGCCTCTATAACGGCAACTCAACCTAGCTGACTGGAGATCCCAAGATCTAGGTTCAACGGGACAACCGAGTTATATGAGACTTAGGAAAATCACGGTGGAGACTATGTCTCTACCATTCCTATGATGTAACAGTGATGTTTGCAGCGTAAAAGGTTAGACAATGCCTTTAATGATTCTTAAATATTGGAAATCCAAGTAGGGTATAGCAGGATACTCTTATTGAGAATCACCTATGTGAATGTCGAAGAGGCCGCGTTGGTTGCACGCCAATACTCATAATTAAGTCGAATTATTTTCTGCTCCTTAATTTTTTTTGTAGATTAACACATCCTCTGGAATCTCGATCTGCGTTGATTGCTATGGTGATGTATGATGATACCCAGGCCGTGGCCAAACACACAACATAAGAATTAAGATTGTATATATATAGCTTTCTATGGAACCAATCTCATGGAAGTGAAAGGTGTAGGGTTGCACCTACTCTGGGCTAGTCTTATACTAGACTAGAGGTTGGAGCACACACGATGCGTGTGCAAGTCGAACTTTGACAAAAAGAAAAAGACACAAAAGTATCCGGCTTATCAATTTGATCATGTATGGATTGCATTATTTCCCCCCCTAAAAATAACCTATATTTTATATATTTAAGCAAAGTAATGTGACAAATTGCACATAATAGAGGCCAGAGCACACGCAATACGTGTGCAAGTTGAATTTTAGTAAATAAATAAAAAATTCATGCAAAAAAACTTCCGGCTTATTATAAGATCACATGTGCATTGCATTATATTTTTGCCATATAAATGATAGTGACACATTACCATGTTAGCATTGTTATCACCTCTGGTTTTTAACGGTAAACTCGAACATGATTGCTTTTATGGTTCAATTACATTTGCTCGTTCTTTTAACTGAATATGAAAGCCAATAATAATTGAAAAGAGTAAACAAAGGTAGAAACAAAAAAGGGTGAACACTGTGTTTTTTTTCCCCTCTCTATTCCTATAGTACTGGTTTTCCATGGATTTCTTTTTTCTATTACTCTTTCTATTGGTTTTTCTTTTAGAGGGTGGGCAGTGGGCACACGCAACGCGTGTGTAACTCAAACTGTCATTTACAAATAAAGCATAAATCAATTTTTCGATTGTATATATAGGAGTTGTGAAAAGTAAAAAATAAAATAAAATAGCCACTGTATTAACTATTAAGTATATTGCGTAAACAAAGAACTCTAAAAGAGAGAATTTTCCCTAAAACTAAGATAATATTCATAAAGAAATAGTAAAATAGCCTCCAAAAATGGTATATGAGTATATGACTATAAGATGTTAAACTGTACTTTATCTATTTGGTTCCACCAACACAATATTTCTCTCAGTGGTCGGAAGCGAGCTGAATGGGCATTGTGTTGTGGGTGCAATCGAGCAAGGTTTGACCGCCAGATGCCTTACGATAGGCAAAAAAACAAATGGGAGTTCCTTTTTTTTTTTTACTCCGGCAATGTGGCACATGAGCGATCTCTCAACGATAGTCGGACAAAGTCAAGATGAGTTCTATTGGTGAATTGATTAATGCAATATCGGCTATGTATCTGGTAATCTGATTCCTAGAAATGTAGTTGAGGATGTGGTTGGAGAAGGTTTTTAAGAAACTGCATCGCCATCACATGGATGTTGGTGTTGCATTTTCAATGAATCCAAGGGGAAGTGACGACAAATTAATTAGTAACTGATAGCCCATGTGACCATGTCTGTGGTGAGTTGGTAGATAACTACCCTACTAATTTACAAAGATGTCCTCAAAGTTTTAGACACGTACTCACTAATTCATGGACCCTTTTGGAAGTGGAAAATGTGAGCCAGCTTCAAAATTCATCTACACCAAAAGAGTGCTCTCCTTTTATATATTAGAATAGATTGCAATGAGACTTGTACATATCCAAGCTCGGCTCATTAATAATCGGATTTTATTTAATATGTTCAAGTCTAACCTAATTAAAATTTAATTTTTCTAGCCCATTTATTTTTTTCTAAAGCATATCACAAACATAAATTACTCAACCATAACGATCGCGCAATTAGAATTCACAACTATACTAATTATAATTAAAGTTCTGAGTTCTCACAAAAATTATTAAGTAAAGAACTGTTAAAAAAAAAAAAGAAGAGAGAAGACCAAATTGAACAGTAACAAGATAAAGTTTTTTAAACTTATTCTTGAATAAGAGAATATACACCGCTACAAGAAAGGAAGAACCTAACAGGTAGAACCTATAGCAATAACAACACACACACCCCTACACACAAACACAGTGTATCATGTTTAAATAAAAATACTATTTTAATCGGGCCGAAATGGGCCTTAAGAAATTTTTCCAAACCTAGTCCATTTTATAAATAGGCTTAAAATCTTAATCCAGCTCCCAAGATCTTAAAAAAAACAAGTTGAGCTAGGCGGCCAATGTGCAACCCTAAAAAGGAGAAGGCATTATTTTTCGTAAATGCTTTTATTTTTCTTTTACAAGAGTTTAGTGGGTTATATGTTACTCCGTCAACTCAACTCGAACTCAAAACTTTCGACTGTACAAATTTGCTCTAATACTTTGTGTACCATTTTATGTGTTGTTATTGTACTAGTAGAATGTGCCTCGTGTCATGCGATTGAGCATATTCTACCAATGTAATGGTATCTGAAATGTGAAACCCAAATGTAATTAACATAGTATTGCTCCACAAATTGTGTTCCACAATGTTGAACCAACTACGAAGATTTTAAATTCATTTGCTCTGAACCAAAATGGTTTTCCAGATAAATTAGTCTAATGATACGAAAGCAAGTATTGTCTCCAACAAAACATAGCCAATTGTTTGGGATCACACTGTACCTATCTCACCTCCTTGTACGTAAACCCCCCACCAAGTGGCTATGGACACTAAAGCTCAAGCATTTTCGGAAGGAATTTCAAGTACTACCCAACCAATGTAAGTATCTAACATAATTCTTTTGTAAGGCTCTCGCTCTACCTACCCTTCTCAATCCTCGCTTTCACAAATTTTAGTAGTTTTGATTTTAGAAAGAATTTCAAGTACCCTAACCTACCCCTCTTGTAAGCCCAATAGGCCGAGCTTTCTTTAGTTTGGCAAATCCATGTCTAAAACATATACTTTGTCGTGTATCGTATTTTTATGACAATGTTATTTTCGGTATTTATTTTTAGAGTGTTCGTTTTAGGTGTGAAAAAGGAATCATCTCAATATGTATTTTTTATTCGAGTGCGATAGTTTTTTGTCAAGACAAATTGCTCATTTTGAAGAAAAAGTCAGATGCTACATGTTTTTGTTCAAGCATTTCAAGGATCTCTACTAGCACAACATTCTGATTGAGTTTGCTGGACATTTGGCTCGAGCAAAGCAATCGACAGAATTGCACAAGGAAAAAGTTAGATGCTGCATGTTTTGCTTAAGCATTTCGAGGCCCTTTTATTAGCAAAACATTCTATTTATTTTTGCTAGATATTTGGCTCGAGCAAAACAGCAGGCAAAAATGTCTAATTTAGCGACTATAAAATCTTACCCATTAGGTTAAAAATGTACGAGAGCTGTGGTGATAAGAACCCTAATACGAATATTTTCATCTCTCATCACTTTCGACAGCTAGGGTTTGTAACCTTGAAGAATTGTGAATGCTGTGAGTTTCAAGATCATCTTCAAGGGGTTTGTTCTTCGTTAGAAACAATCAATCTCTGAGTAAAGTCCTTTCGTGGAGTTCAAAAGGCGCTTCAAAGTCCTTCGGTGGGTTCCGGAAGGCAAACAGAAGGCTTGTGGATTCAAGACAACGACAGTCAAAGCATTGGGTGTGGTGAACGAGGATTCAACAAGTAGTTCTTAGGTTCGATTGGTGAGGATTCACAATCGTTGGTAAGATTGCTTGTAACTACACATTGAGTATAGTGTTTTGATTTTTTCCCGTGGTTTTTACTTGTATTGAGGTTTTCCACGTATATCTTTGTGTTCTTCATTTGTTTGCTTTCCGTTGTGTGATTGATTGGCATCTAGTTTGGTGGGCTATTTTCTTCAAAAGATTAAAACATAGCAAATCTATAAGCCTAGGCAAACTAGGATTTTTCACCTCTCAATCCTTGTTTTCACGGATTTTAGTAGTTTTGATTCTAGAAGGAATTTCAAGTACCCTGACAGCTCGTTTAGATACTGAATCAGAGAGGATATTAAAGTTGGGTTAGATGACTAATCCCGGGCCTAAGTTTCATCCTTGGTTTGCAAGCTTTTTCACAACCGGATTAACTATGGCCTACCAAAACCAATATTCCAAGGGGTGTTAACTAATTACAACTTGTAGTAAAGGATCCGAGCCGTTGATCTCAGTAATCAATAACTCAGATTTCATATCGGCAAGGGAGAGTTCGAATAATGCAAGTTGCCCGATCAACAGTTCGGATATTGCACTACAACCCTTTAGTGCGGCTCCATACTACAGGATCCCCAATTTCAATGACCATAGATAATGTCCCCAGCCCCTTTATGGCCCCTTAAATACCCTCCAATCCACCTCATACCCTCTAATTTATCATGATCTCCCCATTTCAACTACAAAATAAACCAAGTAGTAATTATCTCCCTTATTATAAAAGGGGTCAGTTCCTCTCATATATAAAAAACACAAATTTTGACACTCCATCTCAATCATTGAAAACAATGGCTGAAATTATTAGTAAGGTTGTTACACTCACTCCCTTATTCTCACCTTCACCCTATCTCCCTGTCTCTCTCCCAAAATGTCAATGCCCCCTCTCCCTCCCCTGCCCTGGTGACCCACCTTCATTGCTGGTTGATCCAACTCCGGCCGACCACGTCTCAGGCAATTCTAGCCCCAAAAATCGCGTGTGCTCCTCTCTCTCGAACAAGAGAAAGGAATTGAATTGCATCTTTGCAAAAATAGTACAGTATAATTTTCAATCACAATTCACATCCTTACAATTAGAAACCATTGTTGCACAGATATCACAGAGCTCAACAAATATCCTTGGAGTTGGGATAAAGAATGAAAACTAAGAATGAATATAAAGCTAAAAAAAAAAATTCTAAGGCACGGCTGAATCAAATGCACTAGTTTGAAGTAGGCTACATGGGCATGTGGGATCAAAATTGGGGAACTGGACGCAATTGCACCATGAGATGCACTCCCATTCTCCAAGCTTTGAGCATCCTCGACGACATCACCAGTAGTTTAGGGAAAAAACGGTTCAGGCATATTAACAAACACCTCACATGCGTTGCAATATTGCACCTTCACATAAACCTTCAAGAAGAATCATCAATCCAGTAAAAACAGAAACTTTAATTTTGATGGATAGACATACAAGAAAGTTAATCCAAATAAGCTATAGGAGGATCATCAGAAAAATGAACATAAAACCCCTTTTTGAGACAGACTCGGGGGAGGTGCTGTGCACCCCTCGGCCGTTGGATCGAGTTTTGGATGGCTCGGATGAGTTCGGCAATTTTTTAAAAAATTTTGATTTTTTTTACCGATAAAAAATCAAAACACATCTGAACCATCCAAAACTCAATCCAACGGCCGAGGACTGCATAGCACAATGCACAGCACCTCCCCCGCTTCCTTTTGAGACAATCCGGATATAGTTAATTTGGGTTGGGGAGGCATCAACCAGGCGGAGAGAGAGAAGAGAGAGAGCATAAACACAATTGTTGGGGCTGGAATTGCCGGAGACGTCGTCGCCCGGAGCGGGGTCAACCGGCGATGGAGGTGGGGGGCAGGGGAGGGGGAGAGAGGGCAGTGACGTTCTGGGAGAGAGAGGGAGATAGGGTGAGGGTGAGATAAAAGGGGGTGAGGGTAACAACCTTACTTCTAATCTCATCCATTGGTTTCAATGACTGAGATGGAGTGTCAAATTTTGTATTTTTTTATGTATGAGGGGAACCAGCCCTAATTTATAAAAATATTTCAAACCAAATACTATTTTACCCTCTAATTTTTTCTTATCTGGATGGTGTTTTACCAAACATCGCTTACTATACGAACAAAATGACAAGTTCCTACAAGAAAAAATGAAAAAAATTATCCCAGCACCCATGAGAGAGACCTACACACACATGACGTGTGTAACTAACTGTGCGTGGATGTAACCAAATTGAGTTTAAAATCTAGGAAATGGCTACAATACGCATCCATTAAATGTGTGTATCATATGAAACGAAAAGTAGAGAACACAATAAACGTAAAGAAACATCGATTCAATTAGATATAGAAGTTAGAATTACTTGCTTCTACAGACTAACCCAAGGAAGAAAAGAACTATGAACCTGGGTCAAACACCATCAAGAACAGAGGCATTTTGCGCTCTTCATTGGAACTCAGCTCTCCGTTTATGTATAAACACAACCAGACCACCATACCCATGAAATTTCGTAACCCAAACAGATAGTAAATCTGACCAACTTGGGCAAAATTTCAGGAACCCAAAAATCTCCGTTGTTGAACGTTTTCCTACTATTCCTCAAATCAGTGAGTTAAGATATGTACGACTGCAAACCGAAATAGCATCTAGTTATCTTTCCGCGCCCTCTAATTCTTCCTGATCCTCCATTTGAGTTTCTTCTTTGTTGCTTATTTCTCCACCTCCATGACTTCCAACATTATGCCGGAAGAACAACCCAGATGACGAGGAATCATTCTCATCAAGATCCTCTTCTCTTTCATCTCTTGATTGTGAGATTCTATCACCTTTCATCCAATCAGGGCAAGGACGTGTAACACCAAGAGAAGCCTCGACCTGCAATAGAGTTGAAGGACTTGAAGCGTGTAATGATGTTTCGGTAGAGCCACGCCTCGAGCAAGAACATTCAGGGAGTGGGTGAGAGAGGAAAGACTGTGGCTTCAGTTTTGTCGATTCGTTTTCCAGTCCCTCCACTAAGGCTTTTCTCATATGTCTGCGTACTGCTGTTATCCAAGTGTGGTTGGCTTCGTATAAGTGGTCACGGGTCTGTTCTAAAAGCTTGACAACTTCTCTTCTGCAGTGAAAGAAGGAACACGAAAATAAAATTTAGGAAGCAGTCACAGAAAATTGAAATGGATGTTTAAGGATGTAATCAGTCTCCAATACTACATCTGTGCTGCAGCAAATAAACCAAGTCCTACGCTTTTACGACTCCTATTGACTGGATGTGATAAAAACTTGTCAAAACAACTTTCACTTTTGGACAAATAAAAAAACATCAAATGATTCATAATGAGGATAACTAGAGATTGCAAGACTTAAAAACATTAGAAGGGTAACCAATACTGTTGCTTGTTCATATCATCAATGGAGTCACGTTGAGCTTACCATATGGTCCAACTTGATTGGCCAGATTAAACATGGACGGGACCATAAGTCCGAGGGAACCACACCTCTGGTGTTTGGAAGCAACATTAAGAGAAGGATTATATTTCCGTTGGGCAGCTAATCCCACAAACTTGAAACATACAATACTAGGGAATGTGCTACTAGTAGTCATCTCACTATTAATAGCGTGCATCGCCTCACTACCAGACTAATGAAGCTACTCATCCCATGGGTTTACAAACTTCCCATTGTTGTATGACCAATCAAACATGACCTATAACATGGATCAGGTCTATCCTAAATGATCTTGCCTCCTATTCAAGTAATCAAATAGGAGTAGTTTTCTTCACTGGATCCATCCACACAACAACAAACACAGAAGAGTTTAAAAAGCCAAATTACCTGTCCAACCTAAATGTTTTTGATGCAGCTGATTGATAGAGCCTGTGCCCCATAACCAAGCTCGCAAAGTTTGGGCGCCCCATACCATCCCGGTCAAATCCAGGAACAAACACATCAGCTTCAACACATATTGTGTAATCTATCGCTTCCCATAGCAGTTTATGAGCATTCATCCGCAGCTCCATTACAGTACTCTCGGGCTCATTATCATTCTCAGCTACCCAACCCCACCAACCTTCCATATTATATGGGTACTTGGGTCGCGTGCTGGGGGTGGCCAACGGGCGAGGACGTGGGCCTGAGGTTTTCCATGTGTCACGTCTCATTTCTTCCTTAAAAAAAGATCGAGTTTTCAAGTATTCATCCACAAGGTTAGCCTCCTGACCATATATTGCACTGAGTTCCCATCCGGTGCTAAGGAATGTCCTGTCCACGATGTTTTCAAACATTCCGTGAAGTGGAATTAACTTCTTTTGTCCACCAAAGACCTCTCCCCCAGAGATGTAAATAATTGTGTCCCAGGAATAACCATATGCTCGGAGAAGGATTCCTATCTGCAGAAACAGTATTTCTCATCATCGATTCATAAGCTTGTACAAATAGATTCCCTTCAGATAATTTATATTAAACAGATATCTTTATTGCTTAAAAGAGGGTTAGGGATGATCAATTACATATAAGTACATGGCTCAGCATACCCTCATTATCCATCTAGATGTAGAATTTTAGAAATGGCATAAAAAAAACTTCACCGGATTTTGAATGGACTTGTGGATGGATCCATGAAAACATAAGAATATGAAGAAGTGAGGTAAATTAATTTCTTTGTTTCCATCAATTTTCCTTAACCTCGGTAAATTCATCCACAAATCAAAGTTCCAAAAACAGCCTGAGTGTGAAGGAGACAATATTGACGTTCCACCAAAACCTTCTCACAAAGGGGAGTGTTAGAGCATCCCTAGTGGCATACTCAAAAAGAAAAATACTCAAATTTTGGCATTTGCATATTCAAAAAAGGCTCACAATGGCATTTGGATAAATACTCAAAGTTAGCAACATTTTTTATAAATGCTCAAAGTTAGGAACATTTTTTATAAATACTCAAATTTTGCCATTTGGATGCTCAAAACTACCAACATTTTCCCAAAACTATCAACATTTTCCCTTCTTTTGATTATGGACAAAAATGAACCATTGTGCAGCTTCACATTACTAACTTCAGAAACCCACTAAATAAATTCTCAAAAGGTGATGTGGCAACATTAGAGTATTCACATTTGAGTATGCCACTGGTGATGCTCTTACAAGTTATAAGTAGAGTGTGAATAAAATCTCCCTTGCGTTGTCACGAAAGGTTATAAGTTATAAATGAAGGTTAACGTGTTTCTTCTCACCTCTTCTGGCATAAGTGGACATGAACCATTAAGATGCTGTTCGGCCGAATTCACAGAAAGATTTCCCTTGACAATCCCACGCTTTATCATCCATGACCGTCTGTGCTGAATAAGTTCAGTATGTACATCCTTGAAAGTGTTTGAAGACAAATGCATAATAAACACAGAATAAGGTTTGAATTTTGGGGCATCAAATTTACACTTTGAATCATGCCTTCAGAACTTCAAGTGGGTACCTGGAATAGCTCACCACAACCATAATATGCTAAAGCGTCTCTTGTCATCCCAGGGTCATAGGCTATAAATGGCCGTCTACGAGCTCTTAACCTGTATAAACATCAGAATTAGCAGAAATCCCTAATGATAATGGATTGCACATTTGCAACTATGTTACATGGGTTCTTGTGAATGCATAAAGTACCCGTGTGGTAGACTTAACACTTGAGTAAGGTATGGGAGATGTTTCAACGTTTTTAGATGGGCATTCACCTAAAGAGCATATCTTAGTCATGCTTGATTCATCGTTCCATGCATAGAACTCTTATACTAGGCGTAAAATGATCAATGGCATTTGTAAACAACTTGGTCGACAAACTATCCCTCCGTGTCCTTGACAGTGGAATTAGATGAAACTGACACAATGATACATTCTCGCACGCAATATGAGTATACAAGTCCATGTAACATAAGATTGCACAATAGTTAAAAGGGGTTGCATATTGACCTATTTAATATCTTGGTAGCAAGCTCTTGGACCTCCTGTCTGAGTCTCAAGGCGTGAAAAGTGACTCTACACCTCAGCCTTTGGTACTCTTCCAGACTAGGGGGGAGAATAGCCTAGTAAACTCAAATAAGAATGAGCATTATTCAGATTGTAAACTCAAGCTTTAAGAAGCCAACCACAGGCATGATTTTGCGGTAAATGGATTGTCCATGTAATCATGGTAATGTACAACAAATCACTTGGAACAAAACAATTGCATGCTTGAAAGTTGAAACTTGTTAATATGGTTTGATGGAAAACAATTTGTATAGCTGTCAGTACCTGCAAGCATCCACCATCGGATATTACTAATTCAACCACCGAATGTTTGTTTAAAACTGGAAGAACATTGTGCAGATAAAAATAAGGAGAAGCAGACGAAGGCACTCTAAACATAGGAATTTTCTTAGTTCTCCTTGCCCCTTTGAGGTTCTTCGGGAGGGTTTTCACTACTGTGATGTCTTTCGATAGGGCTGCAATGAATTGATCCTCATTATAGAGGTAGGCAAAACTTTTAAACTCAGAGCTGCATTGAACCCAATATTTAAAAAATATATATCAATCAGAATGATGATCAAGAACAAGACTCAAGCATTGATTGAACTATTTGTAGCTTGTTTACTTTAAGAAAAAGAACAGATAAAAGTCGACGAAACCTGATTCCTTTGCTGCTTGTGGTTGATTGGATCTCAGGAATGACCAAGGTAGCATTGAGAAGCCGGGCAATTACAACAACGTCACATATCTACAAGGTGAAGGCTTTTCAGTGGATCACTGATGTGTATCTATTGAGAGCATTGGTAATTCAAGGAAAGTGACCTCACCGAGTTTCTGATCTCATGAAACCCTCCTCTTATCCTTACAAAAACAAAACTGTTTGTCTGCAAAATGGGAGCTGTGGACAACAATTAAGGTAACGAGTCAATATTGCCGATCCAAGTAAAACACTTCATTAAGAATAGGAAGCTGCATAAATCTTCTTATCATGTATAACTCCTCAGTCTCTATCCAAACATTAACAAGGATAAAACATAAATGTAAGCTACATTGTCCTTTACAAGAACAAGATAAACATTAAGGGATGAGGTATTGGTAATTCCCAATTAAATTTCCGGCACAATTAGATACCCCTCATTATCAGTCCACCAAAACAAACAGGGCCAAAGGGAACAAGTTTCAGGATGATACAAATGAAATACATATCCTTGAAAAGACTGACAATAACATCTTACAGTAGCCACAACGAACTGCAACAAAACCTCTTGCAATAAACTTGGACATTGAGCCATAATCAAGTGCATATAGATGTATTTCGATAGCCATATGCCTAAATCACTACATAATTCTAAAAGACACCATCCCATGTATCACACTGTCGACAATATCAACCACCTGAGAATGAACGACAGAACCATGTACCCCGAAATCCCGAGCATGCAATGTACCACTTAGCCCGCTCGGTGGTTCTAATATATCAACCATTTGCATCAAATATGGAAATCTAAAAGTTTAGTTCTATCTGTCACCAATTTGTTGTCAAACACCAAAAGTGAAGCAAATAGAAAGGATTTTTTTCCCCTTTTGGATGGCCAAAAGCCCCTCTGTGCATGAATCTCCCTGAAGCAGTGATTTTCATCCATTCGATCACGTAAAAATCTTAAGAGGAGAAGATTCTCATGTTGTCAAAGGATGAAAATACAAAGTAATACCGGTACATGGAGATTTAGGCGCAGAGGTGCTATTGGCCATCCTAGACCGAACATACACCAGAATACTGGTAAAGAATGAAGACTAATTTGAGTACATAGGATTTGCATTTTGTTCCTATTAACTTTTACTTCGAAGTAAATATACATCAACACTTTCGGCCCAGTAGAAAGCTGGGAATAGTTATTTCAAAGTATGGAGATATAAAACATAGAAGCATTGAGAATATCAAAGCAAAAGGAAGAAAATTAAAACAGTTGTAACCAACTGCAAAAAAAATCCAACCTGCATAATTTCCTCTAGGATTTGCGTGTGGATACAGAAACTGAAGCTGCCTAACAGGACCCCATAGTCTTCTATAAAGTGGACTCTGGATAATAATGAAACCAACAAGTAATTAGTTCTATACTTTGCACAAACGAGAGAGAGAGAGAGAGAGAGAGAGAGAGAGAGAGAGAGATGAAAGAACAAAATTTGAATTTTGTTAACATCCTTAAAATGTCAGCATTTTTCATAAAAGCATAGGCAACAAAAAAAAATGTACAGATGTCTTAAGCTTTGTCAATCAATTAACAAGAACCAAAAAACAATTATTCAGAACAACCAAATTCGCTCCAAATGCATAGGTTTCAGAAGAAATATTCACCAGGTACAAAGCAAAAAATAGTATCAAAACTTGTTTTGGGGAAAGAAATAAAGAATCAATCTGGGTCTCATCCAAAAGAAAGAAGAAATGCAAAACAAAAACCATAAAAAACAGAAAAACAAAAACCACAAAAAACAGAAAAACAAAAACCACAAAGAAGCAAATAAGAAAGAAAATAAAAGAAATTTCGAATCATGAGCATTCAATTCTGGAACTAATGCGCTTAATTGAAATCTCGAAACAAATGAATTGCAAAACCCAAAATCTTGTCGGAAAGGGAAAACCCAGATTTTCAATAGACTTACTAAATCTGTAAAAATCAAAGAAAAAGGAAAACGTTCAAGAAATGCATGAAAATGAGTTTGAGAAGGCGTTACATTTGGGGAAAGATCTGAATTTTCAAAGATGGGTCTCCAAGAGAAGATTGTGATTGAAGCTTGGTACTCCGAAACACCCTCCCCTGCATATCTGGCCAGTAGAAAGTGGGTGAAGAGAGAGAAAACAGAGAGGAAAATCACAAACAGTCCAACCCACTTCATCTTCGACTTGAACAACACCATTTTTCCTTCCCCTTTCATTGCCACCCACCTTATCCACTCTCTCTCTCTCTCTCTCTCTCTCTAAACAACCCCAAAAAACTCTCTCTCTCTCTCTCTCTCTCTCTCTCTCTCTCTCTCTTTCCCGCTCTCTCTCTTTTCTCTCTCTCTCTCTCTCTCTCTCTCTCCGCATAGACAAATATTTCGTCTGGGTTTCTACCCTTCTTCTGTATCACTGAAATTGGAAAATACGCTTTTTTTTCACTCCATCTGTAAATTTTGGTTCAAGGAGAGAAGAAGAGAGAACTCAGAGAAGGTGAGAGGTCAGGTCCAGTTAAAGTCAAGGCAAGACAGGGGTCGTGACACCTACACGTCATGTTCTGTATGGAGAGATTATTCGGTGCTCGAGGAGCATTGGCTCATTGCTTTCCCAAGAATTTGTGGGGCCCATATGTTAGAAACATTGACTGCTCCATCCGCCTGCATTTGTTATTAATTCATTTTTTAAATCCGTCCAACTTTTATTATGTACTGTATATACTATTTTCAATATGTATCTTATAAAATACGTATGTAATATAGATATCGGTTAATAGATCTTAAAAAATATGTATCTTAAAAAATCATAATAGCCATTATGAACAGAGATATATAAGCAATCAAAAATAGCAAGAATTTTAAAAAGGACCAACAAATGCGAACGGATGGAGTAATTTTTATAAAAATAATGATTTTGACATTCTATTTTCTTATAGTTGCACAAAAAAATTGATCTTTTAATGCATAAAGACAAGTTATAATGCCAAAACTATTATTGTTCCTGCAAAACCAAAATTGTTCCTGCCAAAACTCTAATTTTTTTGCTTCTACAATGACTTATATGCCCTTCATTACATCATCAGTAACTTTTCATTCTCTTATTACAAAACTAACCCCTCAATTTCTTATGGGTTAGTTTATGTGTTTTGGAATTTTCTCAAGCATTAACATTTGGAATCTTAGACGCTTCATCTCCAAAAGTCAGCTAGGGTATTTCGCCATTCTCGGATCTTGTTTTATTTTAATCATCAAGGTACATGTGGGTTCCGCCATTCTCATTGTTTACGAAACTAACCCATCAATTTCATTGTTTATACGAGTTAAAGAAAAATTCTTTGGATCCGTTGGTTTTTTTTTGGTTTGCACAATTCTAGACTATTACAAATTGATACATGGCCCTTACAAACTGACTGATAGTGTACGAGTTCTCCACTATTTATTTGAGTTTTGATCTATTACATATTGATACATAACTTACAAACTGATGTATATGAGTTCTCCAATGTTTGATTGAGTTGAATAGTGATTTGACGTTAATTTATTGTTTTCAATCTTTCATAATTTTTTTGATCGTTTTCATCACAATTTTGATACCTCTTTCATAATTTTTATTTTATTTTATGTCGGTAGTAATGAAGGCTTATCTTCCAAGTCCTCCAAGTGATGCATAACAAAGTTTTGTGAAGGCTATTACATTTTACAATTTCATTTTGAAACTTTTTGGAATTGATGTCGTAATTTGGATCCATTTGGACTAAAGCTTTTTGGGGTAGAATTCCTATGTTATGTGAACTATTAATTTGACTTAGATTTGGATGTAAATGTTGAATTTTTTGTTCTAAAATCTTTACTTCTCCCTTGAGTTTTTGAATGTTTGATTTCCCCTAATTTTATTGGAGTGCTTTCTTAACTGCTCTTAGGGTGATTTAAGATTGCAAAAACTACAAGCTCCAGCTGTGGCTCCATCTCGTCTTGTCGAGTGAAGGGCACGAGCTTTGTTGTTGTGTTTTCAGAAGTAGAAACATTAGCTAACAATCAAGCATCAGAAGAAAAAACAAAACCCAAAAAAAGAAAAAAGGTTGTGTATATATGATTCTAGGAATAAACAAGTAGATTGTTAAGTTCAGTGTAGTATGAAGTATCAAATTAAGCATGTTGTCCATAGGTCTCATTTAACCAAGTGTGTTTCGGCAGATGATAACATAAAACTAACAGGTGTCATTTAACCGTAGTAGTTTTGTTGGAGATTAAAATTAAAGGGTTAAGTTCGTAATAAATGGGATCTAATGGTAAAAGAGCATGTAGGTAATTATGGAAGTAATAAATATCAGAGTTTTGGCAGCAACATTTTTAGTTTTGGCAGTAACATTTTTGGTTTTGGCATTATCAGCAACCTACATAAAAATACATACAACACAAGTACTAAAAGACAATATTTAAAGGGTGGTGTTAGTGTCAAAACCATTTTTGTTTGTGCTAAAAATGTAGTGCTTAAAAACCTTGTATCATTTGCAAGGTACAAGCCTTTTGTGCACTACAGTTTTGACATAAACAAAAATGTTTTTGACATTATCATTTCCTTATTTAAAGTGCAATTAAAAAAGTGTAGTGCAAAAAACTATTCTCATTTCCATAATTCTCATTAACCTTGTTATCCGCACACCGATGTTTCTCATTTCATGCGTTCATTCTTATTTTTGAGCAATGAATAGTGTCATTTTGCCCACAAAAAATATGGCAAGGATGCACCCATGTGTCATTTTGCCATTTTGTCAAACGAATGAAACACTGCCATAATTTTATGATTTTTGAAAAAAGAATTGATATTTGCCAAATTTCAAAAAAAAAAAATGGATGTGAGTGTGGCACTCAATTTGCCATTTTTGGCCATCTTTTAGAAATAACAACAAATTCTCTCAATTATAGCAACCCATGTGATTGCTCTTACATACCAAATTCACACACACATTTCGTGGGCTCCACACATACAATAGCGTACTCACATGGTTTGTGGCCCCCATGCACGGTACGAGTAGTCACAAATATGAGTGTGTATATGATTGTGTTGTAAATTGGGCATTCTGATGAAGTGGTATCATATTATATATTTTCATTTTGAACAAATTTAACATATAGTTTGCACTTGGGTTTATTTTCATTATTAGTAATATATATATATATATATATATATATATATATATATATGTGTGTGTGTGTGTGTGTGTGTGTGTGTGTGTGTACGAAATCTTTCCCATCAAGTATACCCGATAGGCTTTCCATCATGGACTCCTATTTTCCAATCAAATTTTCACGATCTGAACCGTCAAATGTGTTTAAAAGGTGTTTTTAAGGTTCTTGTGAGATATCAGTAAAACAAAATACCGGGAATGGCTTGATTCGATCAGTTTTTTGATAGATGCATTTTTATCAAAAACTAATCGGATCAAGCCCTTCTTGGTATTTTGTTTCACTGTTTCTCGCATGGACCCTTAAAAACACCTTTTAAAAATATTGGATAGTTCGGATTATGAAAATTTGATTGGAAAATAGGATAATTAAAGGGCTCCCCAATGGCTTCGCATCAGAGCGTCTTGATTGGAAGCTCACTACACACACACACACACACATATATATTTGTGTAAAATATTTAATTTTTGTTTTTGCTTGATAGATAAATTTAAAAGTAAAAAAAATATTGTAACTAAAAAAACATTTGACTTATATTTGTGGTGAAGTTGATTAAATTATTACCATAAATGCCCTTTTTTAAGGAAAATGATAACTTTCGCCCGCCCCTAGGGCAAAGGATAATGTTTAAAACATGTATTAATATCTGATAAAAGTGTATTGATATCCGTAAAATGTGTATTATATCCTAATTTATTTGTCATTACACGTATATTATCATCCGCCCTAATGGCGGAGGTAGCAAGATCCTTTTTGAATGTTTGAACGATCAAAATAGTACAAGAGATTATTTCACAATTAAAAGTCTGATTCTAAAAAAATCTTTTGAGTTAAGTTATGCTAACATACCATTGCAGGTCAGGTTATATGAAAAGTATCTTCATTTCAAATAATTTTTAGGACTTAAATTATTGTCCAGGAGCATTGAATAATCCAATGGGTAAGTTGAAACTAATGAATAATGTATTGTAGGGGTAATCTTATTATTCTCAAAATGAATTTACCAAATTTTAACTTTTAGAATAATTTTTACTACGTACTTTTTAAAAAAATGTTGCCAGGAGAAATTGAAACTACATATTGAACAAATTCGAGAAAAATTCAAAACAAAACACATGAAATTGCAAAATTTAGGTTTTCAGTTATATAAAGTGAGAAAATTTTAGGTTTTCAGTTATCAAAGTATTGAAAAGTTTTAAAAAATCACTTACAAACACTTCTTCTTTTTTTTTTTTTTAAGTATTGAAAGGAAACCATTTGTAACAAGAGCCTCCCTACAACCCGGAAGCACTGAATAATTTCTCCTTTATGTACACTGTGCTGGAACCACAGAGTAGGGTCACACACTCACGCATGCTTCTCTTACTATTTTAACGCGGTCTGACAACCACCCCAAATCTCTTTTACAGTTCGTGAGATACACGTCCCTTTTGGAAAACTTTTTTTTTTTTAGTGAGATTCAAAATTTGGCGGGTAGTCCCGTCACCTCTATCAAAGAGTATTTACTCGTTATATTATACTACCATCTGAAAAACATTTTTTTCTTTTCTTCCTTTTTTCTATCACACCTATATCAGGACCAAAAATAAGGTCTACCATGTGTTGACGGTGTTAGTAGCATGTTTAGGAATAAAGAGTTTCAACAATGATATGGATATCACACACATGAACTCTAAGTGTACACCAACATATCCCTATCATTTATTTCAGAAATCAATAGTCCGAATTTTGAAATGAATTCATTTTAAATCCAGAACGTCAAAAAATGTTTTCGGACAATTGTGATGTGTTGGTGTACATTTAGAGTATTCGTGACGTCGTACCCATATGATTTTCGAAAGAGTTTTTAAAGACTTAAAACTCCAATCAAGTTCCGCCTTGTTTGGTTTGGGTTCTTAAGAACCGGTTCTCTAAATCATTATTCAATTATTATTCTTATTTTTAAATATTATTCTTATTTTTCTCTCTATCTCTCTCTAATCATTAATACTTATTTTTTAATTATTACTCGTATTTCTCTCTCTAATCATTACAAAAACTAAAATCCAAAATCAAACCAAACACAACCGAAAGTTCCCGATTGCTGAACCAAATTTTCACTAGTGTTTGTAAAATATTTCAAAAACTCTACTGACACTGTCCAGTGCCGAGTCCCTTAAAAGAAGGGCGCGTACAAGTTCTGTGGAGCATTATATTACTGGGGCCAGTCACGTGAGGTTGATCCTTTTGCCACGTGATGAGACCAATTGGGTATGGTCTCCAATGGGTTTGCAACATTTTGTATTCTTCTGAATTCTAAATGTGGTTTTGGAAAATATAAAAATCTAGGAGGAGTAATAGATATAGGGGGCCATAGATATAATAACCCATAAATGGAAAAGAAAAGGTATTGGCCCCAATAATTGAATTACTATAGTTTAAGATATAAAGAGAATCTGAATATGAGGCAAAGTCCTGTTCAAAAAAAAAAAGAACATGAGGCAAAGTAGATTTTTTGCAGGATTAAATTTTGTATTTGCTTGTTTTTGGCAAGAGTTGACAGATGTAAAAGGGTGTGAAAAGGGTAAATGCATTTTAAAAAGTTGGTGGAACATTTAATAATTGCATGGTTTTGGGGATTACAGGAAGGAGTTACAAGTATAGCGTAAGGGTTGTTTTAATGCTATTGGGCAGCTTGATAAAGAATCTTAGACTATATCTATTCTCAGGCCTACGCGGATGGAACGAAGGATGGTGTTGTTTCTTAGAGTACAGCATATGTGTTGAGCCGATCATAGCCGTTCATGGTTGGCCATACACTGTTCAGAATTGTTTGGCAGAGAACGCTTCAAATTTGTTTAGATAAGATGTGACTTGAGCCATTCATAACCGACCATTGATGGCCGTGATCGGCCAGCATCCATGCTATCCTCGAAGGAACAGCACCCACCCTGGGTCTCCAAATGGTTTGATGTGGGAGCCTATTTATAACCCAAAGTATTTAATCTCCCTTCCATTTATAATCCAGGCAGAAAATTCCTCCCTTATAATCCACCCCAAGCCCTTTTATTTATTTTTATCCCGCATTTGAATACAAAACAAACCAAATACTCTATTTTATCCTCCTTATTATCAAAATCTTTCAAACCAATTATCATTTAATCCCTTCCACCATTTAATCCCTTTCATAAATGTCACATGGGTCCATAATCTATAAATAATGCTCCCCTACTATTGTTTTATATTCATAATCCTCCAATATAGTTTTGGTTCATTCATGTTGTCTACAATGAACTATGTACTACCCTCGAGCATTTTCTTGAACAAAATCAAGTTCTATTAAAAGTACGGGTAGTTTACTCAACACTTTAAAAAAATGAAAATCTTAATCACCTCTGAACACTTTCATTTTCTCTCACCTCTTCTTCATCAAACTTTTCTTTTAAATTAGAGATCTTTCTTCCCGAGGTAATTGTGGTCATCATACAATGCACATACAATATTAGAGCATATCCGATAGGAATGGAAAAGAGGTGATATATCTATAATTTGACACAATTTATAGAACTTGATGCTCCAATGTTGATGCAAAAATAGTAGAAAAATAGCAAAGTTGTATACTTGGCTCCATATTTAGAACCAAGAAGGCTATTTTAGTGTCTAGTCGAGTCCAATTTTGTCTTTGAGGGGCTAATTTGAAATTCCTTACTTAAATGCACCTTTTCTCTCTAGTTTAAAAAAAAAAAAATCATTTGTCATCACAAGGTGAATCGGAAAAATATAAACAATTAGAAAAAATCCAAATAAGACTTCGCTAAAGACACTAAAAGAATGGCATTTGCATTGTTAATGAATTTTTTTTTCAACTTTGATATATATATATATATATATATATATATATATATATATATATATATATATATATATATGTATGTTTATAATTTTCCTGTTCTTGTCGTTGAAACGAACAATTAATCTAAAATTAATCTAAAAAAAATGATCGAATCTAATAAAAAGTGAGAAAAATTACCAAAAATACGCGGCCTACAATACCCAAACATTATTCCAAAGGGGTCCTTGGTATATTAGAGATTGATAAACTTACGACTGCTATTATGTCCACAGCACAGCCATTTATGCTTTGACTAATGAGTTCTATTTTTTATTTTTCTTTATAAGAATGTAAAGCGAGCATCTTGTAGCATTGATTAATTATATAGGCCGAAGGTAATGGCCCAGGCGTAAAACTGATGGCATCAAGGTTTTGGATGGTTAGCCTACGTGAGATTCAAGACCAATTTTTAGATTGTTGGCAATGGATATAAATTTGCACAAAATCCTGAGATTAATGGATGACTGTATAAATATGACTCAACCAAGACTTTACAGATGTGATATCTAATCAACCTGATTTTTGCATGGGTGATTTACACCTTGATGTGAACATAATTAAGTCAAATTATTTTCTGCTCCTTAATTACTTGAATGTTTTCGCATTTGTTAGTTTTATGTTAATTTTTTTTTTTGTAGATTATTGTTTCATCTCAAGGAGAGGAATCTAAAAAATTAAAAAATTATAAACCAAGCTAATTTTTTTTGTGAATAAAGAAAAAAATAATCCAAAAGTCCATCTATTTTGGATTATTTGTCTTTTAATGAACTTTTTAAAGACTTGACCATAATTTTTAATTTTTTAGATTCCTTTATCAAAACAAACTAATAATCCACAAAAAAATTGACACAAACCACTAAATGCCGAAAAAATTAAATAAAGACCAAAAAAATATTCCTAACTTAATTAATTTGCCAAAACAGTCTTAGGGGGTGTTCCACTAAATAGTTTTTTAGTTTTTTGGTTTTTTTGATCTTTGGTTTTTCAAATAAACTCACTTGTTCCTCTAAAGTAGTTTTTTGGTTTTTTGAGTTGTGTTACCAAATTATCAACCTACCATTGTACCCAAACAACTATTGCTTCCCTTTTTTGAAAGCCACGGCGAAAAAGAAAAAAAAAAAAAAAAACCTAAAAGAGCAAATCTCCCTGCCTGGGGAGATGTTTCTACTGTAGCCAAGTAATGGTGGACCCTTCCCCCTTTAACAATTAAATATTCTCCCCCACCACACACATGCAGTCACCTGTCCATGCCCCCCCTTTCCCCTCCCTCTCTCTTCTCTGACACAGCAACAACAACCGGAGGGCAGATTTGTAATTTTATATGATTATAGTGGTTTGTTTTTTTTAGGTTAGTGGAATGAAATGATTTTTTTGGAGTTTTTTTAGTGGAATATAGTAATTTTTTATTTAAAACAAATCTAATTTTTTTGTTAGTGTAACATGGCCTCAGTTTGTATCACATTAGGGATCATCACATAACTCTTGTATGTAGCATAAAATTGGTGCACTACAAGTTACAACTTCCTCTTTAAGTTTCTTATACTATTTCTTTGACCTAAAAGAATCGTTTTCTATAGATATATAGTATTTGTTGGAGCATCACCAATGGTTGGAGAATGTCAAAGCCAAATTTTGTTTTTTAATCATATTTTAGTCAAACTTCTTTATTTGTGTCCATGCTAAAATTTAGCTGTCTTCCTCGACTACTTTCCAACCACTCTTATATCAACTAACTTTTGAATTACCAACTAATATTTTATATATTTTTACTCATGTTTAACCACCTTCAAGACACGATTTTAGTAACTAACTAATTTTCTAAGCATCATAAAATATAAAATAATAATAATAAAAGTCGATTTTTTTTTTTAAATCCTTGGAGGTTGAAACAATTGGAATTTAGATTGCTTGTGACCTTTGGATTAGTCTCAAGCAATCTAGACCCATGAAGTGGGATCTCGATGGTATGGCAAGGATCTGTTTTCTCTAAAAAATTTATGGGTTTCCACACAAGATCTATTCTGGATTCTCTCAGGAATCTGCAATTTTTTTTTTTTTTTTTTTAGTAATCAATTATTCTTGATTTCATAGTTGAGAATGGAGAGACCGAGGGCCATTTTCTCTGCCATTTTTTGCTACAGAAATGGCCGAGGCCATTTTGGACTGGAGGAAAGGCATGGCGTTTAGAGCAGCGTAAAATGGCATGCGATTCATTTTTTGGGTATGGTTGGAGGAATGGCCTCCCGTTTACACGCTCGCCTCTATTTCTTTTTGAGAAATGGGAAACTTCATTGATATCAAATAAGATAGTACACCGTGCGACACAGCTCTATAAATATGTTAGACATGCTCCAATGATCCATGTAACACACAAATTGACTACAACGAAGCTTTCATGATATCCAAGTCTCTTACCTTGAAGAAGCAGATCAGTAATACATTCCTCTGTATCTCACGTGATCAACGGTCAAAAATAGTTCGCTAAGGATACAAATGGTGTCATACAGTTATCGGCACATTTTTCGCTGCCATTTTACTCAACTCCACTTGTTGAAAGCCAATTTGGTTAACCACCTGCAATATATCTTCTTCTGCAAAAGACATGGTAACTTCTTTCGAAAGGCGTTTCTGTTTTACCTTTGAAATTGCCTGTGAAACTTCTCCAATCGAAGGTCGTTTTCTGGGTGTTTTGTGCAAGCATTTGTGAGCGATGACAGCTAGGCTCCTTGCTTCTACAACAAGGTTACTCTCTCCAACGAGTCTTTTGTCAAGAATATCATCCACACCATCTGGGCTCATACTTGCCTTAGAAATGACAGGAAAGAAGTTCTAATTCTCAATACAAACTTTAAGAAGTCTTGGAAGGAGGAATTCGGATGTGATGAAAAAAAGAACTTACAAGATTGATGTACTCCATTAAGTTTTGGTTTGGGCGTATGGCGGTAATAAGTTCAAATAGGATAACACCGAAACTGAAGATGTCACTCTTCGTCGTGAACTGGTTTGTGGATATATATGCAGGGTCCATGTAGCCGTATGTACCTTTAAGGCTTGACTTGCTGCCATCAAGGGCCTGTTCCATCGACAGTCCGAAATCAGCCACCTATAGAGAGAAGAGGTAGTGAAGATTATAACAGATATAAGTGCAAGTTAATGAAGTTAAAGAAAGAGGGAGAAAGGGTAAAAGCTACATGTTACGATTCCTGTTATTTATGCACATGCCGTGAAAATCATGGATCCGGAGACTTTGCCATCCCCGGATCCAAAACACCCTTTGACACCCCTCAAATCTAGGCCGTCCAAAACACATTTGGACGGCGGAGATTGAGTTGGCAAGCCCTGCCATCCCTAAGGGACGGCAGAGTCCCCGAGTTCGAAAATCATGGGTATAGTGTTGGTTTATCTTGTGATGATAATTTACTCCCATACCATTGCTATGAAATGATTGGTAAATAATAATGGAAACAAAATTCTTCAAGCAACCAGGCCTACCTTAGCTCTCATTGATCTGTCTAGCAATATGTTCGCCGACTTCAAGTCCCTATGAATGACAGGTGGCACAGCCTGTTCCACAAAACTTTTCATGAGAGAAAGAACTAAACAACAGTTACCCGGTGTAAAGAATTATAAGAAAACCTGCATACCCCATCGTGAAGATACTCAATTCCATGTGAGATATCAAGAGCAATTTGTAGCCGTTCATCCCAACTCAATAGTCGGTCCTCTTGACCTATGCGAATGTCACAGTATGATCATTTATCAAATTTGACCTTAGAAACGAAAGCGAAAGTCCATTTCCATATAATCAGATTGGTATGAAAACTCTTAAACTCAGTTAAGTAATGATATATGCTCATTTATTTCCCTACCAAAAGGCATATTCCTTAGGCACAATGCTAACAAGGGTCAATGTTCAAATCAAGTGTTAGTTCTTGCATTGGAATTTTTTTGGTCCAGGTTACAATACCAGTTCATAGAAATAGTAAGCAGCTTTTGAATGGACAATAAACTCGCAACCTACTTCACTACTTGCGCCGATGTGAAAGAACCTCAAGTTGAACTGTAATTTCTAAAGTCCTCCTATGAATACATTTTCATGCAATCGTTCTGATATGACTACTGGGAAAAAAGGAGTCACAAACTTACCATATAAAAGGCTTGCCAGGCTTCCATTACTCATGAACTCATAAATTAACATGTGCTGACCTTTATCTACACAGTATCCCACCAAATTCACCAGATTGCGGTGATGAAGCCTACCTAGCAGCGATACCTACAAAAAGAATGGGACACATTAATTTGACTCGAGCAGTACAGCATAGCCATTTCTAAAACTATCAAAGGTCAATTACAATCTAAAAAATGTTGACAAAAAGTCATAGATACCAAGAAGACCGTAATGCATCACCTAATGAATCCTTACTATTATTGGTAAATAAAAAATAAAAAAAGTTTTCCAAATTTGAAGGGCATTTCCTAAGATAATTCATGAACATAAATTTGGACACCTTTAGACACTGACAACTCAAGTACTACTCAACAGTTGATAGTTATGTAAGAAAATAGTGGTCCATGTTTAGAAAACAATGGGTGATGTCTCCATGGTACTCTACGCTTGTCCAACCTGGCAAGATGATTTAGGAGGGAATCGTAACTAAAGAGCTTTCCATCCTCCTACACATCATATTACTTCAGTTATTACCTCTGTTTGGAACTCTCTTTCCCCCTGTTGTGAATCAGAAGCAAGAACCTTTACTGCAACCACTTCACCTGTTGCCATGGTAGCTTTATACACGGGACCAAAAGCTCCATGTCCCAAAATAGTTGTGAAGTTTTGTGTTGCTTTCTGAATGTCCCTGGGAACACGCATGGGATTAGATCTTGCACGCCTTAGTTCCTAGTAAGCCTATCAAATCTGATACAAATTGCAATGAACTTTCTGCAGATTAGTTATGAACAGATAATGACAGTTGGCTTCACAAAGTCGCGGGATATTGGTGTTTCCATAGGACTACATTAACATCTCCCCCAAATTTTATATTCATGTTACCACAAATCCATCATGTCTATGACTACACACAATGTACAAGTCAAAGTAGTTTTCAAGCATCATTCCGAGGTCAATTTGAAAGCCTGCCACGAGTTACACAATGATCGTAATTGAGAGAGTGTGGAAGCTACATAATGATAATTGCAATTTCATATCACCCTCTAGCATGCAGAGGAAAGGGTTCACGTTTTTAATGAGCCATCTCCGTTCCAAGTATGAAATCCAACAGAGAACACTTACCGACAGCATAATTCAGGTTACTTCTTTTCAAGGAAATAACTTAGAAGGACAAGAAACAATGAACATGGAACAAAGAACCCATTAGATTCAATTTCATGAGAAACACAAGGCTATTGCAGAAAAATATTTGAGATGTTTAGCAATTGTGTAAACAATTGCCACTGGCCCTCTACATATTGGGACTTAAGGTGGACACATGGGAACCGTTATTCCCTAGACAATTCTTTTGTTGCCTGGGAATTGCTTGATATTAACCTTCGATACGGAGTAAATTTCCACCAAACCCATGGAACATAGGGATTTTTTATCTGCACAACAAAATGCTTGTGGCAGGTTTCACATTGGTAACCATCTGATACTTTCCACCTATGGTAGGTGCAACTGCCCCTGAGAATAACAACTTCTAATGAAGAACTTTTTGATGCACGAAGATGAGAGCAGGGAAGTATGAATGAAATGCTTGCGATCATAATTTAGAAGCTCAGGCTTTATTGTATTCTTCTGTAGTTCTGCTCCTAATGTTCTCTATCTTACATAAGTTTTCCTTTTTATTACAAGCAGTGATAGAAAGATCTGAATTACATCAAATGGGACATAAGCCAATAATCATACAAAACCTAACAAATGACCCATTAGTGAATAAATAACCCCATTTAGGGGAAGAAATAATCAAGCTTTGCTCTTGGCAAGGATTCACCCCCTGATATTCTCTATAGAAGTGTACAACAGTAGCCAATTGAACTAAACCCAGCTGGTTTCTATGTTTAAGTAAGTTAAAAAGTAGTAAAGCAAACATGTTTCACTTTAGCTAACATTTTCCAATATGTGAGAAAGCTGAGAGCATCCTCGTTTATAGTAGTCCAATTATTTTCACATTCATCCTAAGTATGAAAATGTCAAAGGGATGGATGATCAAGAAGGGGAAGATTTTAGAAGTGCAAAAAGTAATATAAGTCCACTATAGTCTCCAAAAAGATGAGAAGTGTTGGAAATTACATACTTGTGGGAGTATCTTGGAATGCCAGAAGCTGAAGCTAACCGAGCTTTATGACGATTGCTCCACCAAGAAATCTGAGAATTTTTGGCAAGGTTATCTAATCCATTAACTGATACAGAATCTGTGGTATATGCACTAGAGTCAAATGTTGAACTGAGGCCATTTGAGTGTATTGGAAGAGTAGATGCACTATGTACATTTGAGCATCGCCGGAGATAAGCACGTTTTTTGTACCATCGTATGCCAAAAAACACCAGAGATGCTATAAAAATTCCAATAGTGAGACCAACGGAGATGCCAATAATGACCAAATCACCTTTATGAACCATTCTCCGGTATATATTTAGAATGAGGTAGAGAGAACATCCTGAAGGGCAATGCTGAAGGCAAAATGGTGTAAAAAATGAGCACATACAATACATCAACAGCAAGAATAAATTTAAGAAGAAAATGACGAACCAGGAAATACAGATTACATATAATTGAATGCATTTGGATGCAAACAAACAAGTGATTATGAGGGGTCCAATCAAGGGATGTAAGTATCTCAGAGCTTTGCAGCACTATTGCACGTATGTGTCACTGTATCTTCATGTCTAAAGCAAAAAAGGAAAATGCCTTAATGAAGGGTCACCCAACTCATATGCTTACTCCTAATAGACAGATTAAGACGAAGAAAACTCTAGGGAAACTTCAATAGGGTTTGTATAGAATTTCAAAAAACGGTTGATACAAAATGACCCTTGTTACTCTAGCAATAGCTATGGTAAGTACAACAACTTGTTGCTTTCACTATGCAGAATATATTGCCTGAATTGAAGCGGGTCGAGGTGGCCACCCTGGAGATTCTGACGTGCATTTTTTTTTTCCGCTGGTCATATGAAGACTGATGGTCGGAAAGGGTATCAGTCATCTGCGCCCAGGCGAAATTTTTTGCTTTCGGATGACTAGTTGGTTCCTACTCTTAGAAATGCTATTTTATACTCTTTCCCATAACTTCTAATACCAGACTTTGTCTAATTCCCCTATCAGGTTTAAACCCAGTGTCGAGTGCAGGGCCTTTAATTTGATGAGAATACCGATAGAGGTCGGTGGTGGAGGTATAAATAAATTTACACAAAGTTTCACCCAAAGGCTCTAAATAATTTGATAATGATCTTCTACTCTATCCTATCCTATCCTAGGCTCTTTCTAAATCAAGTTTCATGTAGCCGACCACAATTGTTTGGGACATAAGGCTTGGTTTTGTTGGTTTGATTTGGTTCGGTCTATGTTCCCCCAACAAAACCCACTGAAAAAGATGATCAATATAGCAACCAAGCTAATAAGAAGGCTCCGCATACCAAAATAGATTTTTTACATTATCAGTACTCCCAAAACCAAACCAAAAGATCAACAATAGAATAAAGCCGAGAAAAAACAAAATTTATCAAAATCAGCAAATAGGCACAAACCTCAATCGACAAAAAAATTACAAGAAGATACCAAGAACCAACATACAAAATCGAGATCATGATTAAACATAAAATTTTCTCTACGGTGATCATCGCTGATGTCAAAAAAAAACCTAGGATATATACTCTGCTATATGTAGCAGCTGATATAATCTATATCCTCCTCATTTGATACACAGTGAAAATGATGGGTGCTGTGGATGTACCTAATTATCCAATTGGGAAACCACTTCAATCTTTATGCCGTGTGTTCTTTGTTTTTTGCTTGATTATTCTTCGTGTGATTGTGTGTGCCGGTTTTGGGTCAAAGGCGCAACAAAACCAACAAGCACCTATGGAAAATCAGCTCATGATAGTCAATAAGCAAAAACCAAAAAGAGCATCTCGCCGGCTCCGGCCCAACAACATGAACCAATTCAACTAGTCTATTGATAAACAAGATCACAAAAAGGCAGCACTTACATAAACCTAAAACAAGAATTCAAACATCATCATACAGTAAACCCAAGAATCACAACCAAAAAAAAAAAGTAACAACTTATCAAAAATTTCTTAAAACTATCAAAGACCCATGATTCTTCATCAGAAGCCCATACCTTAACCAGCTTGATTGGTGAATTCTGCACATATATGGTCCATTTCGTTGTACTGGCTGGTTAAAGAAAAGTGGCTGTGAACTGCTGATGCGAGGAAAGGTCTGAGGGAGAGGGGTAGAAAATAGATGCAGGCCGAGTTGGACCCTGTGACGGAATAGGGAGGAATAAGAAAAGCAGACGGCATTTTGATTTTTTTTTTTTTTGAATTTGGTGAAGGAAGTGTAGCAGGAGGAATGAATGAATTGGAATTTTGCATAAAAGCAGATCCTAATTGACTTAAACCGGCCGTGCTGGTCGAGGAGACTTGGACGTATTCCACGTTACCGGTTGTTGAAATCAGAATCCTCCCATGTTAAAAAAAAAACACCCAACAACAAAAGAAAATTCTCCTATGTGATTGACTCTCATGTCTTATCAACAGTCAGGAAAAATAACAAAAATGTTAAAGTCACATACTTTGTGTCACACCAAATTACACTCTCACTCACATAGAATGTGAGATTCACACGGGACCCACATGTAGATCCCGCACCCCATATGAGTGAGAATGTGATTGGATGTGACACAAAATATGTGTCTCTATCATTGTTTCGGAAATAAACAACCCCTTTGGATTATCAGTTATCAACAGTTGGGAAATACCAAGGATTCTGTCTTATGGGATGATCCTAGTGTGATCTCTTAGAGCATCCCAGCAGAGTTATACAAAATTTACTTTTAAAATTGTACTTTGCTATCTTTCTAGATAATTTGAAGGGTGGATTAGAAGTGTACACATCAGACTCCACAAATTCTGGTTATTTTAATCATTTTACATCTTGTTTTTCTACCGTTAAACTTTTTAATGAATTATTCACATACAATATGTAATCCCTCCTTCCCAATTTGCTTGACTCTTTTGGGGAATTCAACTTATTAAGGGATGTGAAAACTGTGTATTCCCTTATCTGTTTTGCCCCTAAGTCCAAACAGTATTAATAAAACCAATTTTGTGGGTCTAATATTTTTTTATATAAAACTCAAAATATACAATATGAAATATGGATCTTATTTGATAAATATCAATTAGTTTTATTATACAAATTTTTCAAAATCATAAAAATTGTTATAAAATAAAGATAATGGACAAGCCAATTGAGATGGAAAAAGTACTTTTTTAAGCGTAAAACTAGAAAGTGATACTGTTTTGATGGATGTTTCTAGAAATTTGACATATATATATTTTGGAACATCCCAAAATGGAAAGAGGGTCTAGCAATTTGGGACGAAGGGAGTATCTGCTTATTGAGATTATCCATCAACACATAGAAAAAGGTATTTTTGAAATATAAAAATTATTTTTTGAAATTTCCAAAGAACTCATTTTGGGATTAAAAAAAATCTAGGAGAGTGAAGAAAGTTTGAAAATTATTTGTAGGGAAAAAAACTCCAAGAAAAATATTATATATGTTATTAAATTCACTACAATTCTATTGACAATCTGAACCACAAGTCTCAACGTGATTAATAATCGTTCAAGCCAAAGGTAATGATGATCGGAAATCAGTTAGAACTTGATTGAATCATATTTGTCTAAAGAGAAATGAACGGCCAGAGTTTGACTTCACATTACTCTTGTGACAAACATGTTTTGTTTGGATGAATGTTCATGTCTTATCAACTTGAGTTTTTGAATGGATGACAAATTTATTGAGATTTACAAAATGAACAAATCGGATCATCAAGTGGTACCACAATGAATCTCATTTTACGTCGCCTGAGGAACACATTGGAGGATCTTAATTTAAAAATATTACTCACCTTAGTCTTATTTGACAATCCAAGGTGTTCATTTTGTATGTCTTGACATAGTTGTCTAAAAAGAAATGGATTTTCGAATTCTCACTGCACATTCTCTTGCAACAAACATGTTTTGTTTTTATGGTTGCCGATATCAGATGTCAAATCATATCTTGCTGTAGAGAAATGAACCATATGAGTGTGAATACACATTACTTTTGTGACAAACATGTTTTGTTCAGATGGATGCTGATGACCTATCAACTTGAGTTTTTGCATGGATAACAAATGGACCGTAGTGACTATTTGAAGATCCAAGGTGTTCATTTTGTATGTCTTAACATATTTGTTCTCCATGCAAAACCTCAAGTTGATCGGACAATGGCATATGTCTAAATGAAACACATTTGTCACATGAGTAATGTGAATTCAAGCTCTAGTTGTTTATTTTTCTTCTCAAATATAATTCACCCAACCATTTATTGATATCTGATCATCCTGATATTCAACATTGATAGTAGCACACTGAAACTTACAAAATGAATAACTAAGACTGCCAAATAAAACTGTGATTGGTCTTATTTTACCCCACGTGAAGAACCATACGAAGAATCGTTATAACTTATGAGTTCCCTTTGTTGTCTGTTGATTTTTAGGAGACATTGGTCCGCTCTCGTGTGAAAACCCTCCTATGATTCCTCATGGGATGCTATCACATTATGAAATCCATCACTATCTTCCATTCATCTTATATCTTCTTTTCTCTTTGTTCCTAATAGAAAGGCTCTGTGTTTCACTTTTGAATTACCAGCTGGGCCACTTCACTTTAGGCTGGTGGAATGGATACATGGGTTTTCATTATAAAGTGATTCCAAAAATTGCTTAACACTTCATTTTTGGCCAACTATAGTCCCATGGAAATATAGGTTGTTCTTAGGTTAGACTACCACCAGTTGTTTAGGACATGAATTATCCCACCTTGTACTGTAAACATTTTGCACTGATAAAATTCTGTATCTTCCTCTTCAGAATTGGGGGAGTTGGTTTAATTTCCTTGTCATTCGACGATTTCCAGGACCGTGTTTGAATCATAGATTTACTGTTACCAGTAGTAAAGAAAATTATAATCTAATTAAATCAAGAAATAAATGTAATTGGACTCCATGCTAGCTAGTAGACAATGAAACTGTTTGATGGTTAGTTGGTCTATTGCGTCAGATACCGAAGTTATCAAAAAATTAGTTTCTTCAAAGCGTTGTTCATGCAATGAAATTAAAGAAAGCATTTTCAGTGCAAACAAAAAGATGCTCCCTACTTTTAGTACCTTATGGTTTAGATACATACCTACACACATTATTGCAGAAACCTCCATGAGTAAAGGCATATGAAGACATACTTAATCTACAACATCAACTTTGTTTTCTACCTCTTGATATTAATAAGCTAACACAAAACAAACAGCACCCTACAAATATATGTGCTTATTGTCTAATAACCCATCAAAAAACAAACCAAAATAGTAATAAAACTGTTGGGAGACTTCAGTTCTATATTGAAGTAGGGGGTGGGGGGCAAAATTGTGAGCCTAAACCTAACTACTGGCCATGCACCAAATATACATTCTTAATCATTAGGCTCTTGGTTGTTGATTGGTGGACTGGGGTGAATATAAGTGTACTCTCTTCGCATCAGATTTGCAATCTCAGCAATCGCCCGATCATCGGAAAGTCCTTCTGATTCATGTTTTGAAGTGATGGATTTAGTTGAAAATGCCCTGGAATCTGGCAAGTGGTAGTAGTCATGTGGTTTGGTACTTGGAAAATGGGCTGGCTCCTTCTTTGCATTTGGCTTCAACATGGGGCTATTGTTGATCTGTAATTGAACAACATTTAGAATATTGTGATCATCATATGGTAAATCTTGATGCGCGCACGCGCGCGTGTGTGAGAGAGAGAGAGAGAGAGAGACCTTATTATTGAAGTGATCTTGTGATTTTGCAGTTCTCTTTGAAGCATTTGGATCCTTTCCTGCATTCAAAAGAGGCCAAATATATGAAACCAAATCATAAATTTCCAAAATAACCTTGTCCCATGTCCCAGTCCTCAGCTTCTATAACTATTAGTTTCACAACTCAATCTGAGTATAGGGTGAAATAAAAAAATGTAAATCATAAGCAACCTTGACACCATGAACAAGAAAATGATTTACAAAAAGAAGTTTTACCAAAAAAGATATCCAAACATTGCTCTGTTGCACTTTAAAATAGTGAGCCACAATAGGAGGTGGTTTCGTTTGAAATGTGTAAATATACTACAAAATATCACACCGTTAAGTATGAATACAAAAACGCATATAAAATCTGTCTGTAATCTGTAAAGCATTACAGGAAGGAAGGGAAGGCTATCACATCATTCCATATGCATAAATACTGCCTACAAAATCTTTCTGTATAGCATTGCAGATAAGGAGAAGTCATTTCTTTACACAATCATCTTTTGCACAAGAAAAAGTTTGATAGATTTCACTTATGTACTCATGAGAAACAAGAGGGGGACCTTAAAACATGAAGTGCATCTTTCCTCATGGATCAGTTATTCCTAGGAGGGTGGTTTATTGGATCATGGTAATCAGTAGTAAAAGCTACAAAACCAGCCCCTTTCAACTTCTTGGGGATTTTAGCACTTTTACCCAAAAGTACACGATATTTCACATTCAAGTCCTTCTGTCCATGACACTTTCTGGCAGAATGGGTTGCACTTGCACCTGAAATTTTTGAAGTTCCTCCATTCAGCTGATCTTCCTCTTTCTCAACCTCTCTCCTCGGCGCTTCATCCGCCAACATTTTCCTTCCTTCAAGCATCATTTTCCTAGTGGAAGTAGCCGAAACATCATCAACCTCCATTAGCTTGTTTCCATGCATTCCACTTCCTGTAAAACGAGTTGAAAAAGTAGATTCTTCATCTCAATCCTTCATGGTTTGTAAATTATTATGCAACAGAAAAAAGGGAAAAAGGTATAAAATGAAGAAGGAAACTACCTACCTTGAGTATAAACAGAAGAATCTCTTAGGGCATGCAAAAGATAAAGAAGACCTAGTACTAAACTTGCAAACCTTATTAGCACCATTTTTGAGTCTCTTTTTTCCCTCGGTTATGGTTGTTGTCAACAATGGGAAGGGAAGCTCTTTATGGAACACAATGTGGTTTATATAGAGCACAGATTAGTCTAAGTCAGACCTAGGGTAGTAGGTTAGGGTTCAAGAACTTGGCCTATATTTATTACATTTTGACTCCTGGGTATATGCAAGACTTTGGGAAACTACAAAGAACCAAATAAAAAATAACAAGTTGTGTTAATATATTGAAGGGGAGAAAGAAAACTAGTAATATATACCTTCCATGATTTCAAAAGTTTGAATGGGATTTCTTGTGTTGTACATGAGGTAGAAAGTAATGTACAAACCAAAGGTTATGTTTAAAATGAACAGCTAAAAGCTGAAGTCTTACAAAATAAACAGTTTTGATCATCATATTGAAACGTGATGTAGGTCACAACTCGCACGCAAAATATAATATTGATTCAGTTTTTTATGTGTATTGGGGGAAATGCCTAATAAAATACCCTTTTTCAAGTGCAACAAGCTTTTTAAAAGACTAGGTAGTTTGTATGTCACTCTAGCTAGGCAAATTCATTTAACCAATGAAAATTCCCTCACTGGCTATATGTAGATGTTCAAACTTCGACACTTTCACTAGGCTAAACTATTTGTGTTGGGACACATCTAAAAAAGTGATTCTGCAAAATAACAAGTTGTATTTTGTATGTACTTTGTGGAGGCAAAATGCATATAATTAGTGTTTTGAGATGCTCTAAGGTTTCTTATGTGCTTAGTGCCATTCTAACCATACCCATTTCCCTAGCCATAATTTGGTATATTATAAGACAAAATCTAAATCCAGCCATTGTCATTTGTTTCATGCCAAAAAGTGGCAATGCTATGTCTTCCACATAATCTAAGTCATTTAATTTGCTTTAAACAATGAGATGAGTTTAATCTCATGGCCTGGGTTTGAGACTGTGCCCAAATAGCACTGAAACGATGCACCAACACCGCTATCCTCTTTCCTTTTTGACACATTAACAAGCCCAAAAAGTATCTTTACTATTGCTATTTTGACACTTAAAGGAGGGTGGACTTGCTCTTAAGAGTTTAGTTTGCAAACTCTAATTAATACTCCAAAATAAGAAACATTAATAGGTCAATCATTCACTAAAGTCTGAGTGAGTCAGAGATTCTGTTGAATAAGTAGCTGAAGAATATGGTAAAACACTCATCAATCCCTTGGATACCCTAGAGGGTACTTAAATTAGCTAGGCCTCTTATTTTATGGGATCTTTCACTTTCTGAAATTGAGTATAACTATGTGGGATTTGATTCCGAATCATCTGAGCAGCATTACTTGAGGAGTGAACAGGTTGACAAAAGAGCCTACCAGGAAAAGTTCTGATTGACTACTTGTTGTGAGCTGTTTGAACAAAATTAAAAATATATGGGGCGTGGAACAAGCTAAATGATCAAAATCAATACACAAGAAGCTACATTTGAAAAAGTTTAATACCATAGAAAAATAAAATACTATGAGCGAAAGACTCCCCATATAAAGGAGAATCAAGAATCAATTCTTGCTTTTGACAATATTTGATTCATGACAAAAACAAACCATAGGTAGACAGCCAGTAGTGAAATGTCATATAAACGATTTGAGAACTGATTTTTTGCACTATTTTTTTTTTTTTTATCATCCATGCTCCCTTTTTATTCTTATTCATATGGATTACACCATTACACTTTTATTAATTCACCTTTCTACTCATGAAAGGATAATTCAGTAGATTCACAATCGAAAAGGGGGTTGAGAAAAAGGTTATTGTGTAATTCATATGGATAAGAAAAACAAAAAGAGGAATGCAGCTGGAGAAGTAATGAGTGAACAACTGAAGACAGTTTGATACTCCCCCGTCACAAATTGTTTGCCCCTTTTGGGAAAGTGGGTTTTTAAGGGGTGTGTAAACTTTGTATTGATTTTTCTATTTTGTCCCTAAATTCAGTCAATATTACTGTGACCAAATTTGTGAGACTAATTTATTATATGAAGGTCAAAACATATTTAATATGGATCTTGTTTGATAGATATTAATTAATTTTATTATAAAAAAATTTTAAAAATCATAAAAACCGTTATAAAATAAAAGATAATAGACTAGCCAATTAAGATAGGAAAAATAATTTTTAAGAGTAAAACTGAAAAGTGACCCTTTTTATGGATGTTTTTAGAAGTGGGACAAATATTTTAGGACATCCCAAAATGGAAAGAAGGACCAAGAAATTGTGACGGATGGAGTAGGTACAATCAGATGGGCAAAGAATCGTATCTTATTACCCTTAACTACTAATTTATCAATGTTTTAATTTATCAATGCTTAATGGTGGTGATTAGCTATTAATGATAGTGGTTTAATGAGTCACAAGCATCAAATGAAGAGCTTTGAGGGGACACTACCAAGTGTCAGTACATAGAAGGACTAAACATGCCAGTTGTTTAACATATTTTACACACATCAAAATGTGAAGGTAAAGAGTTTAGGACCCGAGGGCTTGTCCTCCATTTACTTGATCCCTGTGGGTTCTCTCTTGAGAATAGTGCGAAGTCCAACTACGTCGGTTCTATGTGTTTAGTGTTTTTTGATTATGGGAATCTCAGAGAAAAAACAGCACAAAGATTTGCTCAACCTTTCCCATTACTTAACAGTAAACACCACTTGGCAGTTAAGCCATATACAATTCGGTTAATCCTTTGATTAGACCATGATTAGCCTCCGTCCTAATTTGCTTGTTCATTTTTATATTTAGTGACACTTTCAATCGCTTATATTTTTTAATATGAATTTCAAAAAGTAAGTAATATGGATCATGTTTTATAGTTTTTGGTTAGTTTTGTTGTACGAAATTTTAAAATCATGAAAATCATTATAGATAAAAGGATATAATCAATTGAAAATTAGCACTAACATCGATAATAGACAGACAAATTGGGATGAAGGGAGTATTGGGGGGGTGGTGTTTGACAGACGTGATTTTGCTTTTTCTACTTCTTATTTTTAGCTTTAATTTGAGTGTTTGGGAGTCCATCCCCAAAACATGTTCAGTTCGAATGGGTTTTCAATTTTTGACATTAGAGGCCAAAAGTGAAATGTAGCGCTAGAGGAGCTTTTCAACTTCTTCTTCTTCTACTTCTTCAAAAATGTATTTTTGCATATTTCTCTCAAACAATGCTATCATATTCAAAATACATTTTAACCATAATCTAAAAACCCAAAAAGCCAAGAAGTTAAAAATGAAGCTGAAAATGAAGCTCTCAAACACCTCCTTAATTAGTCCCATTTTGTTGGCCCTCATAAAAAAACCCAACTATTTAGGAAGACATAATCATTACATCGTGCTTTTGTTAACTTTCTAATTTTGCCCTTGTGGGATGTTTATTGAAATCCTAACTTATTGAATCAAAGATAAAAGGAAGGGCAAAATGGAAAAATTGCATTACTTTCTTGGAAACTTTTCAAAACACACAATTTTTTTGAGACATTTCAAAATAAAATACTAGACCATTTTTGCAGAACACAGAGAGAGTATGTAGTTTGCTTCTTTGAGGTTAGTCTTTCGGTAGCTTGACTAGCATGACAATCTAAAACTACTTACATCTTTTGAGATCATATTGTAAGCCCACGACCACAGATCGACAAAAATTCAGTATAATAGATCCTTATCTAATCATAATCTAGAAAATATTTTTCACAATCAAGCACAATGTTGTTTTCGGTCCTAGTCCTTTAGATTTAAGAGATGGGATTGCTTCAAAATGAAATGCACAAATTATATCTGCATAATTAAAAAACTAACTGAAACAATTAAAACCATAATGTGAACTCTTGACGATAAACTTAGGAATCAAAGCCATAGTTTCTAAGAACACAATGTAATGGTCGACAGATTTAACACAAAACTTGATCAACCAAGTAATTCTATGTAGCATGGAGTGGTGTTTTTGAAAGAGAGAAAATATAGAAATTACGAAATGGCTACAATACACACCCCTTTTTGGGTGTGTATCAAACGCGCCCAAGTTATCGACCGTTGGATCTTAAAAAGTTACGAATCAATTACAAAAAGGTATAAATCAATTACTTGTTAACATGAGCAACAGGTGCCCTGACAAATTGAGGGAAATTTTTTTTCCACTTACCTCGCCTAAGGTTTCTGACAAATACAGAGACCTCCTATATACTTTCTAAAATTTCACTTCCCTCCTTTACTTTTTAAACTAATTGATAGATTCCCCCCTGCCGTTACTTTAAAGCTAACAATGTTAACCTTTCACGTGAAATGACTATAGTATCCTTAGTATATATTCTCCACCCTGAAACAAACCTTTTTTTTTTAAATAAAATGTTTTTTTTTAAGTTTAAAAAGTTTTTAAATAAATTAAACCGCTTTTCATTTAAAAACAAAAAGTATCAAAGAGAATTTTTTTCAAAAAAAACTACATTTTGAAATTTTTTGTTGAAAATATTTTTTCTAGGGGAAAAAAAAATTTGAAAAAGGTTTTTTGAAATACTAAAGTTTTGAAAATAATTTTCTGGATAAAAACTAGTTTTTGGTAAAACATTATTTAAAAATTAAAGTTTAGAAGTAGTTTTTTTTTTCCACAAATCTGAATCTTTTTGTGAAAATTGAAATTAAAATTATTTTAAAGAAAACACATTTACTTCTTCGAAAAACACTTTAATCGATTAAACATGGTTGAAAAGTTACGATTTTTTACTATAAAAGTTACGAGACAAACAAAAATGTTACAAAACATATTTGTGAAAAGTTACGAATCTTTGTCTAAAAGTTATGAGGCGCAAAAAAATGTTATGAATCATATTTGAGAAAAGTTATGATTTTTTGTCTCAAAGTTACAAGTCTCCCAAAAAGTTACGAAACCCATAAAAAGTTACGAGACGCAAAAAAATGTTACGAATCATATTGCTGAAAAGTTACGAATTCTTAGTATAAAAGTCATGAAACTCATAAAAAAAGTTATGAATGACGGGTTCTCCTAGTCATTTATTATGAGGTGATGCAATATTGACCACATAATGAGTGCATATCGTACACACCTTTAAGGAATGTGTATTGTAGATTTTTCCTAGTAATTAATTTTGGGCTTATAAGACTTGTTTGTTTGATACTTCAATATTTCAAAGCACTAGTGTGATTCTTTAGGGAGTAAAAATGATAAGACACCATCAATTTAAAGGGTAGTAGTGCAAGATTCAAAATCCCAGGGATGTGTGACCTCCCTATCCATGTGTGAAACAGGGCGCCTTATGAACTACAGTGAAGGACGTGCAACAATCGATCACAAACATAATGGGTTTAGAACATCACATTCTAGACTATTTTCATTCAATAATAATCAATTGATTTGCCCTAAGGCTTACAATGTTTATTTATAGGCTACTAGGACCCAAATATGTTAGGAAATAAATGACCAAAAGGTAATACTTGCTAACTGTTAGCCAAGCAAAACCATTAGCAAAACTAAGAAATACGACTTAGAGCGATAGATTCTTAAAGAATGCCAAAACAAGTGGCATTGAAAGGAAACTCCTCATGAAAAGATACTACTCCCTCTGTCCCATTTTAAGTGTCCACTATGAGAATTTGTACATTTTCAAACCCCAAAAAAAGATGTTTCACTATATAAATTTTTATATTCTTTACACCAAATTAAAGTGCTAATCGACGTGAAAAAAATAATATAAAATTATATGAGAATACATTTTTTTACATCCCAGAAAATATATGTTCCCCAAGGGAGGGGACACTTAAATTGGGACAAAGAGAGTAGCAGATAAACATGCCAAAACAAGCAACATTGACAAGAAACATCATAATAAAAGATAATAGCAAAGCAAATCTTTCCTATCATGGACAATATGTTAAGATTTGGAAGATAACAAGAATATTTCAATTTTAAAAAATCCACCAAAATCTAATTATTACTTTCCCCTTTGTCTTTCATGATGATCCATGTACATACAAGCAATCAAATCTGCATCATACTCCTCATCTAGAAAGAAATTAGCCCTTGAATTTGCATCATCATCCGACAAACTATTATCCATGCCTAGGAAGCTTCAAACGGTAGGCATTCGAATTGATCTTCTCGATAATCTCAAATGGTCCAACCTTTCAGGCAGCAAGTTTCTTGTATTCATGCGTAGTATAAAGGTCTTTACTGAGGACCACATACACAAAGTCACCAACCTCAAACTCCATAAACCTGCACTTCTTGTCTGCCACTTCTTTATACTTTGCAACACTACGCTGTAAACGTAGCTCAGTATCCTTGTGAATTTGCTATAGATTCTTCATAAAATCCTCAGCCTTGCCATTATCTTGCTTTAGATTAGGAACAAGTGTCAAATCAACTGATGTGCGCAAGTTGAAAACATAGACAAACTGGAAAGGAGAGAGTCCAGTGCTACAGTTTATGGAATGGTTAAATGCAAACTCCGCTTAGCACAATTTTTTTATCCCAGCTCTTGAGATGATCTTCAACCAAACTGCGAAGTAAATTGCCAATAAACGGTTCACCACCTCAGTCTAGTCATTTGTTTGAGGATGATAAGTTGTACTAAAGTCCAACTAAGTGTTGACCAACCTCCACAAGCACCGCCAAAAGTGACTCAGAAACCTAGTGTCACGATCGAAAACAATGGATGTGGGTAACCCATGTAAGCGATAAACCTTTGAAAAATACAAATACACCAACTTTGACAACATCTGTAGTCTTCTTGCAGGCAATAAAGTGAGCCATCTTGGAAAATCGATCAACCACCACATAAACAGAATCGTTGCCGCGTTGTGTATGTGGTAAGCCTAATATAAAACCCCACACGATGTCGGTCCATGGTTGGGATGGAATTGGAAACGACATGTATAATCTGGCATTTGTGGTTGTACCCTTGGAAACTTGACAAATATGACATCCTGCCACAAACTTGTGAACACCAACGCATAGGTTTTAGCACGGCCCACATGCCACTCATCATGTAACCACCTGATTATTTTCAAACGCAAGCTAGAATCCAATACACACAACACATTCCCTATAAATAAGAATCCACCTCGTAAATTGAATTCAGATTGACAACCCCATGCTATATCTTCAAGTACAATAGAAAAATACAGTTCAGTCGTCAATAATTCACGAAAGCATCAAAATCTGTTATCTTGGTTCGTATCAGAGTGAGGAAATTAGCACAACGACAGAGGGCATCAGCTCATTGATTCAAAGCACTAGACTTGTGCATTATAGAGAAAGAGAAATGCTAGATGTATGCTACCCGTTTAGCATGCCAATTGGACAGTTTATCTTGTGTATTGGATGCTTCAATGCCTAGTGCTTGAAATACAATATAAAATCTTATTACTATGAATAAGAAAGTGATACTAGTGTTTTAATGTTTGGACCAAGGCGTAGAACTCCACATGATAAATGTTGTAATTCAACTTTGCCCCATTCAGCTGCTCACTAAAATAGGCAATTGGCTTGGAATTTTGGCTAATGACATCCCCAATTTCAACCTCAGATGCATCACAATGTAACTCAAAAGATTGCGAGACGTTCACAAGATCAGAACAAGGGCTGACGTCAATTTCTACTTAGTCAATTGAAATGCTTTAGTTGTTATGTCACTCCAGGCAAACCTACCATCCTTCATACAATCTGCTATTGGAACCATAATAGTGCTAAAATGCGGTTGGGGGCCAGCTACGAATAACCTCAACCTTAAACTCATCCATTGAGATCCCATCCTTAGAAACAACATACTCAAGAAAAAATATTAAATCTGTCAAGAAAATACACTTCTTGATAGCTCCAAATAATTTTTCCTTATGCAATTCAGTGAGAACCTCTCACAAATGCTACAAGTGTTGGTCATGAGTAGCACTATCTATTAAGATATCATCAAAATAAACTACGACAAAGGGATGAAGTTCCTAGTTCATCACTTACATGAAAGTACTTGGCGCATTAGATAGGCCGAAAGGCATAACCATTCACTCATAAAGACCCTCCATGATTTTGAATGTTGTTTTCCACTCATCCCCGAGACTAATTCAAACCTAATGGTACCCACTTTTCATATCAAGTTTTGTAAAACCTGCGCACCCCCCCCAATCTAGTCTAACAAATCATCCAACCTTGGAATCGAAAAATGATACTTAATTGTTATGTTATTGATTGCCCTGTTGTCAACACACGTCCTCACGAACCATCTTTTTTGGGGTTAACAATGCTAGAATCGCAAAAGGACTAAGGCTTTCTTGAATAAAACCTTTAGATAATAGCTCCTCTACTTGGCGTCGTAACTCTTCATGCTCTTTCGGACTCATTTGATTGAGGCCGATTTGGTAAACTACAATTTGGCACCAAATCAATCTGATACTTAATATCTTGCAATGTTGGTAACCCATTTGGTAATTCAGCCAGAAACACATCCTGAAATTCCTCCAAGAGGGGCAAAATAGTTGTTGGAATACCCTGCTCCGTCAAAACCAGTGAACCTTCCTTTGTGATCGAACAAATACCACTGTGTTATCGAGAGCTCTTCCTCAAATTGTATTTTCGTAAAAAAAAAAAAAAAGTGGTACCCTCCCCAACTTGTGGTTTGGGCCCGACCTCCTTGGAAAACAGCAACAAAATTTTTGTATCATTAAACGATAGGGCATACGTGTTGGCACCCCTGTAATGTGTCACATTGTGATCATATTGCCATAGTCACCCCAGTAGAAGGTGGCAAACATCCATTGTGTAGAGACCCGTAAATTTTAATTAATTTAGTTATTATTTAAATAATAATAATAAAATAAAAATAAATAAATAAAGAGTTGAGGAATTGTGAGGAATTGAAATTAGATTAAAGTGGGCCAATTTGATGGTAGTTTATGCTTGGGGGCGTTTTTAAAATGCATTTGAAACTTAGGGGGGTGTAGTGCATCAAAGGGGGGGGTGTATATACAAGTATATGGCTGATTTTTGTTTATAACACACACACACATCTCTCTTCCTCTATACAGCGTTTTTTTTCTCCCTCTTTACTCTTTCTTCCATCTTCTTCATCTGCTCCACAAATTTCACCAAAAAACCTCTAATTCCTTCAAAACCTTCACCAATACAAGCCTCCTACGCTTGTTTGGAAGCCCGGGTTTGGTTCATTTCACTCCAAAAGGAGGAGATTCTGTTGGAGTATTGGAGAGAAGGCAAGAGTTTTGCTCATTCTTTGTTCACAAGTTTCTAAACCTTCAGGTAGGGAGATTTCTACCATTACTAAGTGTTTTGAAGAGTGTGATGTGTAGATTATACTCATCTTTGTTCAATCCCTCTTATCTTCTTAAAAAATCCATTTTCTAGCTCCATGGATTTCATTGGATGTTGATTATTGCTTGTCGTTGTTGTTTGACGTAAACTAGTTGTTGCAATACCCTATTGTAGCTTGTGGTGTTGATTTTTTATCATAAACATGTTTGGTTTGGAACCCATTGCAATCCCCTTGTTGCTGTCAAAAATATGCTCGTGTGGTCTCTGGATTGATCCACTTTTGGGTTGGATCAATCCAAAACCTTCTAATGGAGTTACGGATCATAGTGGATCGATCCACATCACCTGGATCAATCTATAACCTTCTGTTTTGCTCCAGACCAAAGTGAATCAATCCACTCTCGTTCTGGATCGATCCACTTCCACAGTGGATCGATCCACTGCCCCCCTTCACTTCACCAAAACTTGTTTTCGTCGACTTCGGTCGCTTGTACGTGTTATTACTTGGCGTAATCATCTCTTATACCTTAAAACTCATTGAATAACTCGTCCCTAGCCTATCCTAGTATAATTGGTGACTCGGTTTGATTTTTGCACGACACCTACGTGGTCACACACTTGATATATGTGAATTGAAGATTTTTTGATGAAATGCGTGGACTTGGGTGACGATCCGAGGTATGAGTGATATGATGACACTTGTGCAAAACCAATGAACATTAATTGAAATGAGAACTTGAAACTCTTGATACAGGGCCGAAAGGTAGCTCGGAATGATACTCGGGCCGTTCTATAGGCGTGTCGCGAGGAATTATGCCTTGTCCAAGGAGAAGATTATATGGGGTTGAAAAATAACCCGGAATGATACTTGGGTTGTCCTATGGACGTGTCACGAGGAATTTCTAAAGATCTAATTTAAATAAAATGTTTGACGCGACACAACAGACGAATTAGACACTTATGAGAGAGGACGCTTATCGGGTATACTTCGGGTACACTTGGGTGATAACAAGGGATTTATAAACTTATATGTGCATTGTTGGACTCTTGTAAAATCTTGGTTATCTTGTTTAGCTTTCATTCTCATGTCTCATCTCGCATCTACGTTTCATTGTGTTTAGTTTTGGTAGACGTTTCTCTACTGGGCTAGTGAGCTTAACCTATCATTTTTCAGGTACCCAGCACGGAGCATGACTTGAGTGTGCATGAAGTGATTGCATACATCTTTTGGAAGCTTAAAGAGGAGTTACCTCATCATCTTGAGTTTAAAATTTTGAAGAGATGATTTTGTAACTTATTCGTATTAAATCTTTTGACTTTGATTTGTAATAACTTTAAGACTTGTGTATTTTGGTTTGGGGAATGGGTAACCATAGACTATTGTACCATTTTTTATGCTAACTCTGATTATTAGACAACTTGGAATTTGACGTAGCCCGTGGACTTGTTGACCGTCCATGTGGAATTTCTTATTGTATTATTCATTGAATTTCGAGGACGTAAAACATTGCCACAACATCACACCAAATGTGTCCCTATACTTAGAACCAATAGAGAAAACAATTAAACATCTCTGAGAAACTTTAACTTCGTTATCTTTCTTTAGCCATGAAAGTTTGTACGGGCTTAGATGTGCCTCTGTCTTCAACACAAGCTTCTGGACCGCCTCTTCTGCCACAACGTTTTCGTAACTCCCTGAGTCGACCACAAATTGACACACTTTGCCTCCAATGGTACAAGTTGACTAAAACACATTGCCACAAAGCCACGAATCACCCTCTGCCTCACGTGGGGCATAACATAGCCGCCTAACCACCAACAATGGCCCAATATCCCCAACAACCTCTTCCACTGCTTCATCCTAACGGGAATAATCATAACTACATCTTGTTCATACAGATCATTCAAAAACTGCCTCATCATCCACAAACAAAGCCTTTCCTATTCTATCGCCTTTTATGCACTCAAAGGCACAATTACCAGGTTCACCGCAATTAAAAAACTTGGAAACGACGCCAACTAGTTCAATTGTTGACGGATTAATAGGAGTTAGGCTATTAATTGGTTTCACTAGGGCGGTATTGGTCGTGGTTTGGCAACAACACCCCAAGGAGTCACTAAAGGTCTGCGAATGGCTTGTTTCTCGAATTGTAATGCCCTCTGGTGGTCATCTGAGACAGAATATAATTTGAACATATTAAAAGTAAATTGAAATTGTTCACGCAACCCTCCCACATACATCGATACCAACTGCTCCTTTGTTTCTGCAAAATCATTTTTGGCTACTAACTGATGGAATTTTGTGGTGTAGTCATCCACGGAACGAATATTTTGAAGAAGATTCTGTAGCTGTTGATACATCAGACATGAATAGTTGTGGGGAAGAAAAGCCACCCGCATCTTTTTCTTCAATTTTTCCAAAACTAATTTTGTCTTTTCCTTGCCTCGATCTAGTCATCTTTATTAGTTTTTGCCACCATGCCGAAACCCTAACCCAAAATCTGGTAGCCACTAACGACACCTGTCATTCCTCTAGCACTTGCTTAAACTTCAAGACTTCTTCAGTAGTTATAACCCAATCAAGGAACTCTTTTGGCATCAACCACCTGGAACTCAAGCAGGTCGATCTTTAAACTAGTCTCCCATTGACGAAAATCATAGTGATCAACCATGATCTCCTAGCCTTTTCGCCTTGGTTGCCAATTATATAGACAATGGCAAGGTGGATTCCCCCCAACACTTAGGGCAACAATGTGGTTGGTTAAAGTGGCAATTGCATTCGACAAATTATGTTCTAATTGCTGGAATCGCACCTCTGTTCGTTCCTTTTTTCCCTACGCCATCTCTTTCATGGATGTCCTCCATACTAGCAGTACGACCACCTCTTCCCCCTCGACGTCCAACACATCCTCCAGCTATAGTAAGGATTGTAACTTGAAGCTCTAATACCGACTAATGCAGGGCTCCTTATGAACTACAAAAAAGAACGTGCAACAATAGATCACAAACATGATAGGTTTAGAGTAACACACTCTAGAATCTTTTCATTCAATAATAATCAATTGATTTTCCCGAAGGCTTACAACGTTTACCTATAGGCTACTGGAACCCAAACATGTTAAGAAATAAATGACAAAAGGTAATACTTGTTGACCAAGCAAAACCATTACCAAACTAAGCAATACAACTTAGAGCTATAAATTCTTAAAGCATGCCAAAACAAGCGGCATTGAAAGGAAACCTCCTAATCAAAAGATACTAGCAAATAAACATGCCAAAACAAGCGGCATAGAAAAGAAACTACCTAATAAAAGATACTAGCAAAGCAGATCTTTCCTATCATGGACAGAACGTTAAGATTTGGAAGATTTCAAGAATATTTCAATTTTAGAAAAATTCACCAAAATCTTATTATTACTTTCCCCTTTGTCTTTCATGATGATCCATTACACACAAGCAATCAAGTCTGCATCAACGTGCATGCCAAGATATGCCCTGACATGTCTTGTGCATGAGGTGTGATCTTTTTTCACAAGAACTAAGGGGTTATTAAAGCATCTCTATGCCAATCATCAAATTTTGGTTTTGATGGCCTAAGTGGCAATTTGATGAGTTATTTTTGTAGTTTTCAAAGTTGTGACTACAATCCACCCTTCAAACTCTATTAATTTCCTCGAAAAAAAAAATTACAAAAACAACTATTGGGCCCAGAGTGCTCCCATGGATTTGGTTACACAATGCCACTCCCTGCAACTGCAATTGCTCTAAAAATAGACTTGTGGGTGCGATGTTGAATGCTATAAAAGACTTAATTGAAACCCTTCTAACACCAATTGGTTTTAGGAGAAATGGTGGAAAAAACAGTCTGACAAGTGATATCAAAGCCAGAAGGTCATGGGTTGAGTTGCGAGAGCATCCTCGTGAGGGAGGGCTTTTTGGGCCCGGAGTGCCCCCATGGATTTGGTTACACAATGCACTCCCTACAACCGCTCTAAAAACTGACTTTCGGATTTGATGTAGAATGCCATAAAAGACTTAAGTGAAACCCTTCCTAACACCAATTGGTTTTAGGAGAAATAGTGGAAAAAACGGTCCGTCAACAACTCTATTAACTTATTATTTTTAAAAATATTTTTGCTATTGTGCCCTTGATTTACAAATACATAGACATGCAACCACTTTATCTACTAAGATTTTTCAAAATTTATTATTAGCACAAATATAAAATTATGTAGAGGATATACGTCAATTATTCAATCACTTATCCATTCAAAAAACATGAAAAATAGTATTTGATGAGTGGGTTGGAGATGCTCTTACACAACCTATCTTTTTTACTGTAACTATATTTTGCGATCTCTTTTGGATTCTTGGGGCGATTTGGGGTTCCCGTAGTGACCTAAGTCACTACACTACCTTAGTGATCTTAACTGTGGGCCCTCTATAATCTGTAGTTAAGATTGGAACAGTTCAATTTGTCGACAATGTTGAGTAAATCATTCATGAAAAAAATCAAATTAATTAGATATTGGAAGCCATATGGTCGGATACCATTTATTTGACAAAAATGGATGACCAATATCATTTAGAGAATAAATTGTAGAACAAATTTGTCTCAATGGTGTGTCTACGAATCTCTGGTGGTCATACTTTCTTGTGCCCACAATGTGTTCAATATTCCTCAAAAAATAAATGGTTATGATGCTAAATAAAGATTTCAAAGGATCTACAATTGAGGTCACTACGAGAACCTCAAAGTCCCTTTTTGAGTTGATGTATTGTGAGAGAATGACTTATCTCGGAAAGAGTAAAAAACAGTAAAACACAATTTACCAAAAACAACAATTTCTAAGGCAGCAAAAAGCCTTGATTAAATGTGACAAACCCAGCTAAGAGACTTGAAATTTTCCATCTTAGAAACTTATTTTTTAAATATAAGCATAGTTTGTTGGTGTAATTAGGTATAACTACTTTTTGTTTTATATTAATTATGGTTAACGTTGTTGAAGAATAAACCAGATTTAGTATTTTAGGACAAGAAAATAAGGTTCAAACAATTTCAATTAACAAAGCCCAAAGATGAATATATTATTAAAGGAGATATAAATATCTAGTTTGTAAAAACTCTAGAATATATAGCTTCTAACAACTCTATAATTTCCTTGTGAAATATAAAGATTTTTTGGTTAGAATTAGTCATATATATGTGTAATTCTATAATCGACCTAAAAGTTTATCTTGTATAAAAATATCTTTGGACTAATTTCCATGGAGTAGCATAAATAGGGATCGATTCTACCAATTTTATACCAAGCCAACAAATACTCTCCTTTCCCACTCTTGTCTTGAGTGTTTCTCCCTCCAAAATCTTGTTCAACTAAATTTTAGAAACTCCTACTCTTTTAACAAACGTATCTTAAGGTACGCGATACGTATCCCGATATGATTTGTATAATAAAAAAACGATATACGATACGTATCTCAATTTGAAAACACTGCCCATGAGTACTAAATAGTTTGCCATTTTCACAAAAGCAGTACTTGGAAAATAATATGCGGTTATGATGTTTGATTTAGGCATATTTAAGGGGTCGTTCTATAAACTTTGCTTTTTGGGTTTTGTCTTTATTTATATTTTTTTGCTTTGTTAGTCTTGCATCAAATTTTGGTAAATTATTAATATCTCTTGATGAAAGGAATCAGCAAAGTAAAAAAATTATGACCAAAACACAATTTTTTTGGAAAAGCTAATCCAAAGAAATTTTGGGCAATTCTCATAATTTCAAATTTTTTCGGTTCCACTTGTCAAGATGAATCATTGAGGGCTAATTCCAACTCAATCCACTTACATACCTACATTAGTTTATACACATCTCGACTAATCATTGGAGGCTAATCCCAACTAAATTCTCTTACCTAGATCAAGTTACGCACACCTCAACTAATCAAAGGACTAATCATAATCATAACTCCACTCCATCGTCCATTGGCTGGCGAATTTTTTATTTTTATTTTTTTTTAAAAAAAATCTAGGCATGCTAGAAAACTAGGGTGAAGAATCCAAACGCATGGGTATGTCCTAAATGGCCAGGGACGGAGCCAGGATTTTACCTTTGTGGTGGCAAAAATATATACTTAAAAAATAAAAAGACAAACTATATTACAAATATTCATCCACTCTATGAAAAACTATAATAACATAAAAATCTAGTGATGGCGAGTCTATATAATTTGGAGATAAAAATCTATTTTCTATGTAATAATTGCATTTTTTGAAAACCTTGTGGTGGCGGTTGCCACCACTTGTCCCCTTGGCTCCATCCTTGTAAATAGCTAAATCTGTACGGGGTGGAGGTTTTGAGGTTGTCTAGACATAGAGATTCTAAGTTCAATGTGGATTAAATTATGTTTAAGATTTTTTAGTTGTGTTTGGATTGTCAATGAAGACGGTATGCTGCTTTTGGGAATTTGAAATTGAGTTTTTTGAGAATTCAGAAGTTTGTTTGCCTTTATAGGAAATCATCACGTGCATGCCACTCACTGTTATATTGTGGTCACCAAAATTCCACTTAGAAATGATTTTTGATACAATCAAGAAGCAATTTGACAAGATCCCCCCTCTCTAGTTACAGCCTCTAATTTTTCATGGAAAAAATGAATTTGAGTCGATCTAGATGACCTTTTTGCTTCTATATCTTTTTTCGGTAAATCTAGGGGTACCGACCTCTGGTACAAATCATGTACAGATCAGCGCTGGGGACTTCTTTGTGGGTCTCACACAGTCGATCCGAGCGTCCATTCATTCCAAGTGCTTGATCCAAAATCACCCCATTTTGTTCAAAAAAATTTGGATCGAAATGGGTGATTTTGGATCGAGCACTTAGGAATGTCTGATTGAGGTGATTTCCGCGCGAGCTCTGTCAGAATTTGATTTTGGGATGAATGGATGGCTCGAATCACCTGTGTAGGACCCACAAGGAGGTCCCCAGTGCCAGCCGGTGCACCAAGTCTGTGCACATAGAACTGTTGTTCTTTCATCTACATGTACCCCCAAAAAAGTCATTAGTTGGCATACAAAATCTATGACTCATGAGTAGGGTTGGCAAAATGCCCCGCCCCACCCCTAACCCGCCCCGCCCCGCCCCGCCCCATCCCGATTAGGGCGGGTTTTTTTTATCAATTTTTCGGGTACAGGGGCGAGTAAGGGGGGAAAAATAGAAAAACCCGGCTAGGTTCGGGTCGGGGTCGGGGTCGGGTTTCTATTACCCCGCCCCATTACCCGCCCCGAAATATATTTATATATAAAATTATACTTTTATTTTACTCTTATTATCATTCTACTAAAAAAACTTTCATTCTTACCTTAATATGTTAACCATTAGCCTAAAATATCACTTTATTTATAGGTTTTTTATTTTTATTTTGCTTTTAGATTATCGAATTTTTAAAATTTCTTACGAAGCGGGGGGCGGGTAAACCCGTTCCCCAATCGGGGCGGGAACGGGGGTACCCAAAAAATACCCGATCGGGGTCGGGGTCGGGTCCGTGGAGTAATTTTCGGGTCGGGGTCGGGTATGCCAAAAACCCGCCCCGCCCCGCCCCATTGCCATCCCTACTCATGAGGAGTCAAAATGAAAGTCCACAACCACACTTAAAACGTACATTCAAATACGTACATATTAATATGTGGGACCACACACACTGGGTGTATAGTCTGTGTGAGCCTCACATATGAATGTGAGTGTTTACGTATTTGGGAATGCAAATTAAGTGTGGTTATAGACTATTCCAGTTAAAATTGCTGTAAAGAAATACTAAAGTCATCGTTGGTGTCAAATTTGGTGGCAACGTCGACTTTATCAATTTTGTAACAACTCAAACCAATTGATCTGGTTTGAAAAAATGAGATGACTTAAAGTGAATGCTCTAGATTTGAGGTGGTACCAATATGACACCAAATTGTTGCACCAACATCGTTCTTTTATATTTTTAATACCGTAGCAAATCAAAAAAATCTTTGGGAAAGTTATTATGACACCAATTGGTTGACTTGCTTGATCTAAAAGCATCTCTATTCGTTGCACAAAACTTGTCTTTGTTAAATTTATGTATGAGAGGTAAAAAAACCATGCTCAATTGATGGGCAAAACTCTTTGGTCTAATGTTCTTAAAGATAACTATCTCCAAAACCAAAACCTCTTTAACTGGCCTACAAACAGGCCTGCCTCTCACGTTAGGGAAAGCATTTTAAACATGAAACCTATTCTCAGAAATGGGATGAAATAGTCTTTTTGGTAATGGTGACTCTGTCAATCTTTGGCTTGACTGGTGGTGTGGGGATGGCCCTTTTATCGATCAATATCATCGGCCTTATATTGACCCTGAGCTGAAAGTCAACGCCATCATGGATCCTAATAGTAATTGGGATCTATTTTATCTTACCCCTCTCGTTAAGAATCAAACCTTGGTGGATATCTCTAAAATCCACATTCCTAGGTATTCTCAAGTGCGGGATACTTCACACTTGGTTGGGAATCAGAATGGTACTTTCTCGGTTGCGGCTGCCTATAATCTTTTAAACCAAGAGGAGAATGACATCAATGATTGACAATGGATTTGGAAAACCAAAAATCCCCAAAAACTTAAAAACATTTTTTGTGGCTTATCCTTCATGACAGATTGCCGACCAACAAGATGCATGTTCATAGAGGCATTGCCACCTCTATCCTCTGTCCCAGATGCAATTCAACACATTTCCTCAGGAGTTGTACTAAAGCCAAGGACATCTAGAGCTACTTCTCTAACCGCCATTGGAGAAGGGGAATCTCATAATGCCAAACCATAGATTGGGTAAAATCTAATCTCAAGTTGAAAGGAAAGGTAGGTGTAGGCAATGATGTTTCGTGGAAAACTCTTTTTATTGTGATAATTGTGGCAACTTTGGAAAGATTCAAATTAAAAAAGTTTTGCTAATGTCAATGTGGAACCCCTTGTGAGCCACAGAATCATCCTTGCCCGAGCCACTAAAATCAAGGAAGGTTTTAATTCCCCTCTCTACAATGGCAATACCAATTATATTCTAATTATAGATGGATTCCTCCTTTGACAGCGGGTGTGAAGCTCAACACGGATTGGGTAAAATCTAATCTCAAGTTGAAAGGAAAGGTAGGTGTAGGCAATGATGTTTCGTGGAAAACTCTTTTTATTGTGATAATTGTGGCAACTTTGGAAAGATTCAAATTAAAAAAGTTTTGCTAATGTCAATGTGGAACCCCTTGCGAGCCACAGAATCATCCTTGCCCGAGCCACTAAAATCAAGGAAGGTTTTAATTCCCCTCTCTACAATGGCAATACCAATTATATTCTAATTATAGATGGATTCCTCCTTTGACAGCGGGTGTGAAGCTCAACACGGATGGATGCTTGTATGAAAGCAATGGAAAGGCTGGCTTTGGGGGCTTATTTAGGGACCATGAAGGCAAGTGGCTACTAGGATTCTATGCCAAACTTAAATCAGATTCAAGTTTAGAGACCGAACTTTGGGGAATCTATAGAGGACTCACCATAATGTTGAAGAGAGGGTGCAGTGAAATTCACATTGAATAGGATTCTCTCACGACTGTCCAATTGATCAATGGAGACCACCCAAACAATCACCCTCAAAGCACTTTGATGGGTGATTCCCGTTTGCTCCTTCGGTGAACACAGTCACAACTCTCGCACATATTTAGAGGAGTTGACACCAGTGCAGACCAAGCTAGGTTGGGTGCTGAGCAACAAGAAAACTTGGTTGTGATTGAGGAATCGCCTCAATCTGTCCGCATATTTGTGCGGGATGATTGGCTTGGAAGGAGCCATTTTAGGGACTAATTCCCTCGTTTTCTCTAGTTGTTTTAGCTTGAGACTTTGTTGTCCTTGTTCTCTTTATTTCCTATGTCTGTTCTCTTTATTTCCTATGTCTATAACTTGAACCTTATTGTCTTTTCTTTAAGGGACATTTACCATCAGGTCACCATTGGATCCCATAATTACCATCAGGTCAAGCCCAACTCTGAAAAATTCCCATCAACTCCCCAACCCGTATAAAAATGCCTAAATCCTAGGGTACCCTATGAAAATGCCTAAACCACTAAACCCTATAATAAGAAAGTGCACCTTAAACCTAAACTCTAGGGTACCCTTATGACTAGGGTATCCTACGCCTAGGGTACCCTATGAAAGTGTCTAAAATTCTAAGGTATCCTATGACTAGGGTACCCCATGAAAGTGCCTAAAATCCTAGGGTACGTTTTCTATGAAAGTGTCTAAACTACTAAAACTCTATAATAGGTAGTGCACCCTAAACCTAAACTCTAGGGTATCTTACGACTAGGGTACCTTATGAAAGTGGCTAAAATCCTAAGATACTCTATGAAAATGCCTAAACTACTAAAACTCTATAATAGGAAAATGCACTATAAACCTAAACTCCAAAAAAAAGTGACTTACCTTAGTGGTGAAAGCGGGGGAGGTGTTGTGCACCCCTCGGCCATTGGATCGAGTTTTGGACGGCTCGGATGTGTTTTGATTTTTTATCGGTAAAAAAATCAAAAATAAAATAAAATCGCCGAACGCATCTGAGCCATCCAAAACTCGATCCAACGGCCAAGAGGTGCACAACACCTCCCCCGAGTTCCTTAGTGGTAATAAAAAAATGACTTAACTTATTGATATTTAGACATCTCTTTTCTTGACTTAGAGGTAATATTCCCATTATTTAATATTCTGAAGTACGAACAAAAAAAAAGAGAAAGGTATGCATTTTACATACATTCATACAAAGGATTTTGCATGCATCATTTGTTTTCTCACTATCAAAACATTTGTGAGGATGTCTTATCTTATGTTTAATATCCAAGGCATAGTGTCTTTGGTTTGTCATCGGCCGCGCTCGCAGAGTTTATGGAGCGTGCAGGCACCCTTGGCGTGTGTTCTTCCTCTTTTCTTTTCTTTTTTTTTGATAATCAGATCAACATCTCATTCATGAAAAAGTCATCTGGCACTTACAAGACTTCATCGCAAAAAACAGAAAGAACCAAAAACTACTAAGCATTTAGACAAAGAGCACGGCATAACTCATAAAGACAACCGGCTCTAGTCACTTTTTGACGAAGCAGACCAACACTAGGTGTCGACATCAAAGACCGGTCCAAATGTAGTAGCAGAGAATCCAGTGGACAAACCAATTCAAATCATTCAACAAATAAGTATAGATGAAATTTGGAAACAAAACATTGAGGTTCCTAAAATACTAAAAACATCTAAAAGATTATTTACCCACCACCACAACCCTCCGAATCTGAGAAACCAGACCGGGACTAGAAAATCGTTGTACAATGGAAACCCAGCACTGGTACACCCGGACTAGGCGCTCGTTCTTCCTATGTTCTTCAATTTTGATGTAATTTACATAGTGAAGTTTGAAGAGCGCTCGCGGAGGGCGCCTGAGGCATGCGAGCGTGGTACACCCAGAACAAGCGTACTTTAATCAAGTCACGAAAATAAGCACACAATCTTACAATTCTCGTACGCGCGAGGCAAGCATACTTTAATCCAAGGTGATCTATGGTGCAATCAATTAAATTCATAATTAGTTCATTCCAAGGTTATCTAATCAAGTCACAAAAACATTCATCACATTTGTCTAATTCACTCATGTCTTTGATTCTACATGGCCGGGTGAATCCGAAGACGTGGATCTAGTTGGTGAACTCGTGGTGATTGTGGATTCAAGAAGTGGCTCGGGGAGTCACATCAAAGTACAGAGTTAAGTGTAAATTGAGTTAGCAGGTAATTTCCATCATGTAAGCACTTTGTAAACCTTATGATTTATAGGATTTAAGATTAGGCTGCGGTTTTTCTTTTAGGGATATTTGTCCGTAGAACCCCACTATAGGTACATATCAACCTTGTACCGATGGCGTACAGACGGGCTGCGGGGCCCACTTACGGGTCCTGCACAAATGATCTGTTATAATTTGAATGAGAAATGGGTACATCAGATCAATTAGTTGCAGATATCTTTTTTAGCTGATTTCTCGCGTGATCCCTCAAAAAAATATTTTAAAAATTTTGAACGATTCGTATCATTTGTGCAAGGCCCATAAGTGGGCCCCGCGGCCTGTCTATACCCCATCTCTACAAGATTGGTCAGTCGCCTCAGGATTTCCGTTATCCGTGAGTTGTTTTCAAGTACTAATCCTTGTGTTTGTGTTTTTTCAATTATACCTATATTTGGTTTAGTTGTGAATTTAATTAGATAACCTTGGAAATGATTAAATAGATTGAAATTAGAATAGTTAATTTTTAAATTCGCGAGTCCTCTTCACCCTGCTCTAGAACATACATTACTTTCGCTTATTCACATGTCACTTTTGATCTTGAATATCTTCGCATGTGACAGTGGAAAATAGATGGTTGACTTAAAATGGTTTTGCACTAATAAAGCACTATTGCTTTCTCGCCCCCTTTTTTTCCCTTTTGTGTGGATATTTTAACATTGCAAAAATCAAAAACCAGTTGCCTACCTTGTAGTTCATCAGAATACTTATAGTGTTTGGGAACCTCATTTTCTGTTTTTGAGTTTTAATTTTTTGGCTTTTTGGATTATTGCTAGAATGTCTTTTAAATTTGGGAGGAGTGTTTGAAAGGAATGTGCAAAATGTATTTTGCAACATGGGTAGTGTTTGGGATATATGTACAGAATACTTTTTGTGGGTCTTTTTGTTAAAAAAATGAGAAATTAAAAAATAAAAAGTCAAAAAACTCCTTCACACCTCTTTCACTTCTCCTCTCTAAAGTCTAAAATGAAAAATTCATTTTCTTAAAAGTCATTTTAACCCAAATCTCCCAAACATCTAAAACCCAAAAATATGATAATGAAAAGTAGAAAAAGGCTCCCAAACACTCCTTACTACAGAACAGGAGAAAATAGCTGTTTTGACTGAAAAATTTTCGACCTTCGTTGGTTCCCAATACATTTCATCTGAAGCATCCTTGAAATCGATTATTCGCTCTGAAATCTGAGAAGACATGATCGAAATCAAGCTCAAGGTACGGGTTGTTGGCTTTTGAAATCCATTGATCTTTGAAGACTCTAGTTCCCAACACATTTCCAATTTCCCCTTTTAAACCTTTAAGCAGCAGCTCCTTGCCCCACAAAAAACTCCTTGGAGCAGAGTTTGCACAAGTCTGAAGCAAACCTTTCATATGACAGTACTTGCCAAGAAACACCGAAGCAGGAAGTGAGTACGGTTCTTTCATGATTCTACGGCAAAATTGATAGCTGAGTGAATCAAAATATTTGATTCAAGAAGCTGAGAGCTAAGATTTCTGAACTGGTCACCGAAGGTGGGCAGCCTAGATGAGTGGGCTTAAGTGCTCCTCTTTCCCGTATAAGATCCGACAAAGTTCGAGTCCCAGCAACTGCTGGACTAGCGTGGGAGGCCCTTTGTCCATCTGCTAGGTGATGATGTGGTGACGGTCTATCCTTCTGGACAATAGTTATGGCTCCAACCAAACATTTCACATTGGGTCACGAGTCCCACGCCCAAGGGGATTGCTACGTTGATTACTCCCTCCCTCCTTTTTTTAATTCTAAAAAAAAAATTGATTTATGCACTGAACAACAATTTGTTCCCATTGTTCCACCAACCATTTCTCCTCTTACCGGTACCCCCATGCTATATCCATTCAATTCAGGGTGTTTTGGGGCTCTTGATAAGAAAAGATTTGCTTTAAACTCACAACTCCTCAAGTGTTTTGAGTCAAGAGCCTCTCATGTGATCATCTCTCATATGGTCCCTCGTGAGATACAAAATGGAAATTATCCTAATCCAAAACGTTCATGTAGTGGGTCTCGATGTGTTTAGCTTCCATGCCAAATTTTCAAAGATCGGCAAAAGAGGGGTCTAGTCGTATTTGTCCAAAGATAAATAAACTGATAAGGTCTAACTATCTATTTCTCTCGTCACAAATATGATTCAGACATCCAATGAAATTGATTTTTTGCATGGACAATAAAAACATCAAGACTTGTGAAAGGAGTTTTGTAGACACCCCGATTTTGAACCCGGGATGCGCTCGAGCATTCCCGATGATGAAACGAACCAATCACGACTACCTAAAACATGTGAAGATGGCTTGAACTTGATCAAAATCAGCCAAACATCACCAAATAACCTAAACCAATCCAAGCATTGTTGAACCAAGTTAAACCAGCAGTTTGCCACCAAAAGCATTGAGCGCTCAAGCTTGAGGCCTTGAGCGCTCAAGCTTGAGGCCTTGAGCACTCAAGCTGTGAGGAGCACCTTGAGCACTCAAACCCACAGACTTGAGCACTCAACTCTGAACCAGTCAGGAATCTGCAGAGTATCTCATCATGAGATCTCATGCAGGGTGGAGCGTCTAACCACTTCTATATGTATTTTACATGTATAATACTCCCTACATTGCTACAATATACACCTAAAACTACTCCTAAGGTATAAACCCACTACCTCTCTCTCCTCTCTTTCCCTCCACTCACTCTATATATATCCACCATCACCCCCTGGTTGGGGGGGTTGCCATTTTCTCATACTCCAGCTCACAATTCACTCAGTAATCGTCCATTACTTTCTCTCTCTACAAAACCACTTATTTTCCATCAAAACCACCAGCAAAAATCATCTGTCAAACACAAAATTCGACCTTTGATCATCAATTAACCCCATACTCTACACCATCCATCCCAAATACTGACCACCAACAATTGTTCATCTTCAAACCCACAATCAAGTTCAAGCTGTCAATCAAGTGTAAAAGGTAGTTAAACAAGTGGTTTTTACTTTTTTTGGTTCATCTGAGGGTGACCAGTGAGTTCAAACAAGTTCTTCGTACTTGTATTGAACTCACAAAGGTTTGAAAGTTGCTTAAAAACATTATCAAAATCTGCAGTTGTGATAGGGATTGAGCGCTCAAGGCTAGAGGCTTGAGCGCTCAAGCCTAATTCTGGGTAGTTTTCTGTTTTTGAGCTTTCTCTTAGTTTTGATTGTTGATTAATAGTTAATTAGGCTCATTTAATCTTCAAAGAGTTTACTTTTTTACTTCAAAACCACTTGCATGAGCCTAAATTAGCTATTTTAAGGCAATCAAGTCATAAAATCTTTGAAAGTCTTGAGTTCGGATGCAAAACAATGGCTATGAGATTTTATAAACCTTCATCTTATGTTTTATGGTCCTGAAAATCATCCAGAATCTATTTTCTTAACAAAAATCAGAAAGTCATGTAATGACTTGAGCGCTCAATGTCATCTACTTGAGCGCTCAAGCTGTTCTTGAGCAGTTTGTTGACTTTTGGATGTTTTGATGATGGATCATGGTTTATTAGAATTCAGGTGTGCGTAGAGTTTTGTTACTGTGCATATGATCTGGATTCTCTCCTTTCTTCCATTCCCGAGTATTTCTTTTGTTAAAACATGATGATTTTCTTCTTTTTATCATTGTTTATGAGATCAATCTGTCTATTTTCATCTGATTCTCCATTAAAAACATTTATTGATGTTTGATCTTGTAAATAAAAAAGTACAAAAGGGATGAAAGTGTTAAAAATTACAGAGGCTCGAGTTGGGTTTGAACACTCAATCTACGAGCTTTGAGCGCTCAAACTGGTTTGGGAAGGTTGAGCGCTCAAGTCATCACCATTGAGCGCTTAACCCATGTTTTGGAATCCAGATTGTAAGTCAGTTTGTTGAGCATCAAGTCTATAATTTCTTGAATTGTTTGTTCAGTTCCTGTTGTTGTTCTCTTCTGTAAATATTCGTTGTAATAATTCTTTATTATCATCATTCCCATGTAAATCATGTGCACAAACATCCACGTTAAATTTGCATTTTTCATTATTCTCTTATTGTTTACATGATTCTCATCCCCGATTCCCCATTTTTGTGATTTGAATTGAACTTCAAACATTTCCAAAATCCCACAAAAATGTTGAGTAGAGACCGGTTCACGGACCGGGCGAGAGGGGTGCCGTAAAACCCTTCCCCTCTCGTAACCAAACCCCTGAATCCGAGAAATCTTTGGTTCCGCCATGATCAGTGAAATCTTTTTTTCAAATGGGCAAACGAGTCATATTTAATAGGTTTCTCGGGTTCGGACCTCAAATCCAGGTGGCGACTCTAACAAACACAATCTTTTGAAACGCGAAGCTTGAACTGTTTTCCGTGGGCCGTCCACAAGTTTAATCAAGACTTATGAAAGGAATTATTCGGCTCGTCAGATGGACTCGGGACTCATGATGGGTCTCATTTTGCATCACGTGAGAGATTATCACATGAGACAATCTTAATTCATGTTCCGCGTCCTTTATTTATGCCCACAGGGCTTATTCAACATATCAGTTAATTGAAAACAGAAAAAAGGTTACCAACATATCAGTTTTTACAGTTAATTGAATTCTACCTCCTCACAATGTTGAGATCTCGCATACTTGTGGGAGATCGTGTGTAAATGGATGAAAATATGGATGAGTTTGTAGCATTGCTTGTTAAAAACAGTCCCACCGATTCTGTAATACAAAAGCCAATCCGTACCCTCAAAATTTCCCTCAATCAGCAAATATTAAGCCTAATTCGCAGAATATGAACTTACCAAAAATTCAAGAATGAACTCATCCAATATCATCAAAGGCTCAAGTGAATTTTTTTTTTTAAAAAAAAAAAGGAAACAACCCGCCACCCAAAACATTCAATGAAATTAAAATTCTTGGGTTTTCCTTAAAGCAGGAGAATGAAGACCTATGAAGAACGGGTACCTCTAAAACCTCAGCATACTCAACCCGTAACATAACAAGAACCGGTATTTTGCATGATACTTCTGAACATGTACCGGGTACACGAAACACGTATCAAAATTTTTATATTTGATTATTGTCGTAGCCTAGTTGTACTGCAGCCGTATCCATACCCTACATTTTTTAGGTTTTGCCATATCGATGTACCCGTATCGCACCCATGCTTCTTAGATAAAAGACCCTAGGCCAATCAGAATAGTAACCGCTAAGTGAAACCAAGAAGAAATTACAGAGCTCTCTCTGTCGAACGCAACTCAGGTGAAAATGTACTCAAGATTTCAGAGAAAAAGGACGGGGAAGAGGAACCAGAAATTCATATGTACTCCAAGAAAGAACGGCCATCTAATACAAGACGCCGCATCGACTGGCTAACACCCACCAAAACAAAGCCGTTTATTGATGGGATGCAGAACCTAGTATCCTACTTATGCTGTCACGGACACTTGCAGAAGTCAGATATAAGTCAAAACTCACTGGAGTAGTAGAGTCATCATCCGAAAGATGCGGGCACTACCAGTCGATGAGTAACAAACCAACCTTGACAGCACACCCTCATTTTCGTTGCGACAGGAATTGAAATTCCACTCAACCATGGTGGTTAGACGGACAAAAAATGCAAACGGAAATGAGTTAAACTCGCAAGGGACAGATATGGACAAAGGTTCTTCCAGCTGAGAAAGCATTGCCGCTTACCAGAATGACATTCCTTCATTGTGATCACCGCCATGAACCATGTATGCAGCACAACGACAAAAGCACAAAACTTATAATCCTACACTCGAGAAGATGGCCACTCTTCACAATTGACTCCAAAAAAAAAAAATGAAAAAAAAAACAGTTCGATGGGAAAAGGTAAAAGCTTTTCGCTAGATTTATTGGAAGGAAACTAGATTCATGCATCACAAAGATGTTACCTGTGTCGCAACTCAGTAATGATAGTAAGCTGATGTCTAAAACTGAAAATTTTGTGGCCATGCACATGCCACAAGCCAAAGGCCCAACAGCAAAATTAGACCACAAGGAATGAAAAATACTAGCAGTACTGATAGTAGCAGAAATACAATTCAGAAACCTCAAATGTACAAAGAAATGACACTTCTGATCATACACATAGAAATCGCATCCACATACTACGGAATACACATCAGAGAATTTCTGAAGTACCAGAAAAAAGAGTATACTCCAGAGATGCTGCACTCATAAAGCAATTAATAGGTAAGCATAAAAGTATTTGACACTTGAGAGAATGCACCTTAAAATGTTCTATATAATTATAGCTAATGTACATGAATGGACGAAAAAAATATCTTACAATTATTCGCAATGTCATGATCGAGGAGCATCACCACATTTGTCCAATTGCAAGAAAATTACAAGCCCTAGAGGTGTATCGGGTTCCAAATAAGGAAGATAACCAATAAAGATACAGAGTAAACAGTCTTCCTTTCAAATTTGGTGCTCATGCCCACACGATGCTGTATCCGCAGAAAAATCCTGAGAACTAGCCAGGTAAAAGGCGGACACCAGACTGGCCCAATTTCAAGATTTAGCTCATGGATAAGATTAAAAAATGGAGGGATTGAGAATGAAGGAGAAAATGCAAAACAAATGTTGTAAATCCTTAGCAACCTCTAATGGGAAAAATGAAGCTAAAATTCCCTGCTTAATGGATTGAAGCATCAAATCTTGGCTCATAGAAACAAGCTTGGCTGTTGCAGGACTGAAGAGCACAGCCAGCAATCCAAGACCAAACCTTCTTATCCACATCATAAAGGAGGGCTTTCCCTTGGTTCCAGGAAGTGAAGCATATCAAGTTATCCTGCCCAAAGCACTCAAATCTCTCAGCTGCCAACCTCAATAGAGGCCGAAAGTACCTATGTGGCATCCTGCTTATTTCAACCCACAAAACCTTTGCATGATCCAACTCCCAAATCCTCATGCTTTGAAGAGTACAATAGAGACCAATCCTTCCAACTAGAAACAGACGTTTCTGAGTACCAGCAACCAGATACCCATCCAGCATAGACCTGGGAAATTTGGCTGGAATGTGTTCCCAGTATCCAGTATCCAACCGATACATCATTAAACCGAGTGGCGAAAGCGTCTCCAGATACAACCTTGAGTCACAAAATGCCATCTTTGAGGAACAAAGATTCACAGCAGGCATGATCTGGTGAAGTGACCAACAGTCTAGCTTCGAATCATATACTTCAGTCGGCAATGTCTTGTCACCATAAATATCGCTAGTGGCTATAATTTTAAACGACCGATCCATCCTATCAACAACCAGCATCAACTGCCTTTGCTGATTATAATGCATACTTGGCAATGTCCTCCAAGTTTGTGTAAGGGGGTTACACACTAAAGTTTTGAAAGTTGACCCATCAACTCCAGAGAAGCTAACAAGACCTCCTGAGGAACCAACCAACCAGAAAGCCCAGTGAGGTAAAAATGTGAATGGGATTCGATACCACTGTTTTAATGGCAAGCTAAAAACTGAGCATTGTAAGGTCTGCGAATTCTTCCAGAATGTAAGAAGACAAGGCCCGTGAGATGGAACTTGTGAATGAAACTTAAGGAAGCTATTATCCTGTAAAATGGAATTCCACCGTTTGCAAACAGATCTGAGCCGGAAAATCATGAATGGAGGAACCCTAGCTAAGATTTCATTCAAAAGGTCTTCCGGTAACATTGCCCATATATTATCTTCCATTTGTACATCTGGGTGGATGGCCTTACTAAATGTAGCGACCGTCTCCTCATCTAAACCCCGTGGTTTAGTCTTAACCACCTTCTGCCTAGAAGGACTAGTATTCCTCGACCCTACACGGCCAATTGGGCTTGTGTTCCTGGACCCACCTCCTCCAAAATGAGTAACTTGCCTGTGAGCACTATCCTCGTCACGAAACGGACCCACATTCACTACACAGGAACTCGATTCTCTGGTAGACCTAGACTCAGATGTTTCCCCAACTCCAGCCATGGCATCAATACCTAAAAAATCTCAACCCTAGTTCATGTGCAAAGAGTGAGATATTCTGAATTACCAGTCCAAGATCCAGAGACACCCCAATTCCACCATGATGAAAACCCTAATAGCCCAAAAGTCAAACCTTATTCAGTCACCACATATAATCGACCTAATTTAATCACCCATCTTCCCATATCTTCAAGATTTCCAACCCAATTGAGATAATCAGCTATCAAAACAACAAAGACCCTAATCAGACACTCCAATTACAAACTCAGATAAAAAACATCAGTTTTTCACTGTTTGCAAAGATATCAAAGTGGGTCAAATGACAAGATCGAATCTTGGTGCATAGATCAGTAAGAGAACACAAAGATTGAAACTTGCTTGACTAACCTTTTGCGAAATGGATCGTCTGATTTTCGGGGAAGTGAAAATGTTGGCAAAACCCTAGCCTGGAACGCTCTCGCGCTCTCTCTCTCTCTCTTGCCTGGTCTGTTGCTCTGACGGTGTTTTGATTGTTTTTATCGCTACGGCCGGAAACAGAAAAGAAAAAGGAAAAAATAAAATAAAGTCATTACAAAAGTAATTTTGGAGCAATTACTTGCTGCGAATAAGACGCACCGATTCAGCGGATCAATTGATAGCTGCTACGTAAGCATATAACTTATGATAGGTCCGCAATCATCAAAAATCAACAAGGTAATTTTTTACTGAATTGGTCAGGCTGGCTAAATTTTTTACCCAGCCTGCCCGAGTCTTATTGGTAGTTTTTTCTCAATTTTTATTCCCACTGGTAATTTTTTACTGAATTTTAGATGAACCTTTCAGCCTCAGTTTGAATTACTCTAATTTTTTAGATAGGATGAGAATGTGATGTTTTCTATTCTTTATTCCAACGTTTGAAATAGACAGGAACGAGAATGTGATGCAAGATTTTTCTGATTTCGACTTTTGGAAGAGGCAATAATAGAAATGTGATTCCTGATGATATATTCAACTAGGAATCACATTTTCAGATTGAGTGTAAATTTGATTCCTCCCTTATCCTTTGGGAATCTCAGATTCCTAACTCATTTATTAAGAAAATGAAATGTTGACTTTAATAAATTTTCAAAATAATTACTTCCCTTTTAAGTAAGGGTGAAAATTAATCGGTTCGGTTCAGTTTTTGAGGTGTTCGGGACCAAATCGGTCGGTTCGGGGTGATTTTGCTCCGAACCGATCCCAACCGAATAAAAGAATGGACCAATCGGTTCGGGTGGTTCAGTTTTTTCGGTTTCTTTTGGTGTTTTCGATTTTTTTGATCCGGCGTTAAGATTTGTATTATATGCTTATTAAGTTATTATAATACAAGTTATGTTGCTTTTTACAATTAAAGTATGCATTTTATTAGAGTTGTATGGTTTTCCATCCAAATAGGGGTGGTTTTGTTTCAGTTCAGTTTTTGGGTTTTTTCCGGGAAATCGAAACCGAAGCGAGATGTATTTAGGTTTTTTCGGTTCGATTTTTTTGGGTTTTTTTGCCAGACTGGGCTGACCGAACACTAAACCGAATTTTCAGTTTTTCGATCAGTTTGGGTCCCGTCAGTTTTTTCCACCTCTTCTTGTAAGATTACTGAATTAATTCAAACAATAAAATCAAATTCCTTCAGGTATCAAATTCCCAAGAATTCGATTCTCAGTAATCATATTCTTATTCATACTCAAAATTTTGATCATCCAAACACAGCCTTATGGTAAAATAAGTGTCTCATTCTCTCTCTTGCCATAATGAGTATTTTAATTCGGTGCAAAAAATTCAAAAAATGATACACGGAAGTACTTAAATTTTTTATTTAAAAAATAGCACGACTTTTCGCAATGGACACTTATTTTGAAACTGATGGAGTATATTTTTTACTTTCGTTGCCGAGATGAACAATGTGAATGTATTGTAAAAATAACTAACAAGTTAAACGAGACGGACCGTCTTTAACAAAAATATATGCTCCTACGTATAAGAGTCATGAGTTGGTATCAAAACAATTTTGCTAAAGATTTAGGTTTGCGATGGTGTAAAAAACAATAAAATTCATGTGCCAATTTGTGTTATTTTTTATGATTTAATATTCAAACTACCTATATTAAACACATATCATTTATTACATGGATTAGGGTGAGTTTTCCAAATGATGAAATCTGATAAAATTAATGTTTGCTAAATCACCAATTGATTTTATCAAACGAGGAAGATTTTTGCTAAAATCAAATATTATAAATCAAAAATCTTCCTCATTTGATTTTATCATATTTTATCAGGAGTATTTGGAAAATTCACCATAAGTTATTTGAATGATGTGAAATACTATTTGAGAAAATCAAAGTTAGCCGCTACATTTAACATCAATAGTGACTTTGTTGTTTTTTTTACAATAATTTAGATAAATGTAAATTTCAAAAAAAAAAAATTGACTTAGAATTTATCCCCTCAAAATATAGACATGCACTCACTTGACCCACGACGTGTTTACTTTTTTACTTAGAGCCCAAAGGTGCTTCAAACGGCTCCAACGACGGCGGCGGCGTTCTTCTTTCTTCCTATATTTTTTTCTTTTTCTTTTTTTTTTGGGTTGTTTTTGGCCGGTTGTTTTGGCCAGTGTGGCCGGCTATTTTGTGGCCGGTGGTTTGTTGTACCCAGTTTTGGCCGGTGGTTTTGGATTAATAATATTCTTTCTATTTCTCAAAAAACGGCTTTGTAGGTATGCATAGTGATGAGCTGATTTTGGATTATATACCTTTATAGAGTACTTTATTTTAGGGTATCTGCAGTAGACTTCTTAAAACTGACTCTTATGTTGACTTATGAAGTGTACACATAAGTCTATTTTGGGTCCATTTGACACTCCTAAAGTTTGCTAAATATAGAGAGCATACGTGCACCCAATGAACGAGCAAGAAATTTTCTATTTTGTGAAGAAACTAATCAAAAAAGTGTGGGTCCCATAAAAAAAAGGATTAAAAGAATTTGAGTCTCACTTGAAGCTAGCTACAAGATTAGTTAAATTTAGCTAATGGTTAGGAGCCACGATTGAGAGCTTGTATTGAGAGTCCATTGAATACCATAGTTGATTAAATGGCTTACTAAATTTTAGGAGCCTCACCCAGAAACCATTTTAAAAGTCCACTGTGGATGCTCTAAGCTTTATTTTAGACAGCCATGACTTGATGAGCTAATTATCTGTTGGTATTTTATACTAGTTGAGTGGAATATTGCATAAAAACAGAAAGGCCTTATTCGTTTTAGTTTTCAAGAACCGATTTTCTCAATTATTATTTAATTATTATCTTTATTTTTATTTTATTTTTTCTATCTATATCTTTTCAATCATTAATACCTATTTTTTAATTATTATTCCTATTTCTCCCTTTAATCATTACAAAAACTAAAACTCAAAACTTAAACCAAACACAACTAAATAGACACAATTATTGACCGCGGCTGTTCATCTGGGGTCCCCTATAATACCTCATTTCTGGTCTCTCTCTTGTTTTTGAACATGTAAATAGGAGTTGCAGCTTGGCTAATCTAGTTGGTTGGCGAAAGGAATTGATCGAAGTACGAGTATGTTAATCCAGACGGACCCAGGGGTTTTGTAGTGAGAAACAGCAACCGCCTGTTCTTTTATGGGCAAACATGTTTTGAATAGTCCGGATCTAAAGTAAATTTGTTTCGTGAAAGAGTCTTTTCTTTTATAGAAGAGTTTTATGTTGAAATTCGGACTGTTCAAAACGAGAAAATTTTGGATACAGGTAGGTGGATCCACGTGATGTCCAGCACCACAATCGAGCCGTCCAAACATGTTGTGGACGGCCCGATCTGTGAGAGTAAGTTTGGCCCCAAAATTTACAAAAATGCCCCCTAGTATCTGGGCTGTTCAAAACATGTTGGATGGCTTGGACGTAGTGTCATACACCACGTGAATCTACCCTACCCTTACCAAAATTTTCTCGTTTAGAACACTTTTAAAGGCCTAGATTCACTCACACGCCCCCTGATTCCACGACATATAGTACACTGATCCCATGAATGTTCATCGCTGTTACGGTCGATTCATATGCAAAAAACATTTCAATATACCCGAAGTGAGCCCAGCCCAATTTCAAATCACACCACGGCCCCCTGTTCCTCATGATGCACGATTCCTCGTGATGCACCCCAATATGGGCCCAAGGCTGACTGAAGTAGGCCCACTCGTATACCGCAAGCAAATGTCAAACCCAACAATTTTCATCAAGAATGGCATTAATAGAAAAGATTTTGCCATTCAACTATGGCTATTGTCCAAACTGCCACATTTTTCAAGCCATTTGAAATGCATGAAAAAATGAAATAGATTTGAACTTTAATCTAACGGTCTATCTTCGAGATTGTGCCAAAATAGCATCAAACAGCACTACAATTTTTTCTTATTCTCCGATTTTATGAAGGTAGCATGATTGTTGGTTTTACAATTTTAGATGGTCAAAGTATAGAACCAGCTTAAGGAAAAAGCCCAAAAAGCCTGGACTTCAAGTCCACATAAAATGTTAAAAATAAAAAGAGGAATGCACCAGCCAATACAATTCCAAGAGTGGAATTACCGCCAGCTCCAAAGCCAATCTAAAATGCACTGCCTAGACTCAGGTAAACTGGTAAAGTAAAGTGCAACTGTTACTTTTGTTTCCTCTCTCTCTCTCTCTCTCTCTCTCTCTACCCACCCCACACGGACACTCCCAAATGCCTAAATTTTAGGGTACTCTATGAAAGTGCATAAATCCAAACCTTAGGATACCTTATGAAAGTGCATAAAATCCTAGGATACCCTATGAAAATGTCTAAACCACTAAAACCCTATAATAAAAAAATGCACCTTAAACCTAAACCTCAAAAAAGAATGACTTACCTTAATGGTAATTCAAAAAAGTGACTTAACTTAATGGCTTAATGGTAATTAGATACCTCTTTTCTATACCTAGAGATAAAATTAAAAACTAACAATATATTTGAGCACTTCTCTTTTCCAAGAAAGAGAAAGAAATTCAATTGATAAATAAATAGTTTACAATAGATAAATAAACAGTTTACTGTCATGAAATCACTATGGATGACCCATTTCAGTTATTATGAAGGACTTTGGAAGACTATACAAGCAAAAATATAGTTGACATTGTATTTTGTAGTTATGGCTTTGTAAATCACTTTGTCTATAAATGCTGAATGAAAATTGATCAGCTTTGTATGATTGGAAAGCAGAGAGAAATAAGAGCTAGAAGAGAAAGAAAAGAATCAAACAGAAAGTCTATGAGAATAAGATTGATCCGGAAGATCAATCTCAATAGTTTTTGAAGTACTATTTCATATGGGGCTCGTTCTAGGGACACAATAAAAAATAAAAATGGTTAGGAGCCCCACACTGATAATCCGAGTCATCTAACTTGTTTAAAAAAATATTTTTAAGGATACCCGCAAAAATTAAACTCATTCAGATATCGATAAGTGCTCGATCCAGACAATTCTAAGAACACCAGTTCCTGTGAAGTTTTTTGAAAAACTGTTTGGATCAAACACTTATCGATATTCGATTGGGCTGAATTTTTACATGATTTCCTATTTTATCTATTTAAACAAAGTGAACAGTTTAGATCATCACAATATAACCCGTAACAAAAGCGTGTGTTTTTTATGTGTCCCTAGAACCGGTCTCATTATATATATATATATATATATATATATTAATTGTGTTCAATATTTGTCTTACTTTTATGCAAAGTTCTTTTATTATATAAAACTAAGCAGAAAAGATCTCCAGCCAGAAGTAGTATACCCATAATATCTTAAGCAAAAATACCAGAAGTATTTATATTTGAAAGATACTTGTAGTATCCTATTCTGAGGGGGGGAAAGGATACTAATAGTATTCCATTAAAACGTACTCGAAGTATTTTATGGAATAATTAGTTATCAGTTTGTTTTCATTAATAATCACTTCATTTTATCCATGAATACTGTTCTTACAAGATTCGTGGTAAAAATTGTTGGTAAAAACCTAAAAAAAAGGTGACAAGAGTTAGTGGGTCTTCAGTTAAAAATTCACCGCCTTGTCTCGAACTCATGACCTCCTTAAGGGAGAACACTGAGTTTAGCCACCAAACTATCCCTAGTGGTTACCTTATTGTTAGCCGAGTTGGTTAACATTAAAAGTATCCGAAAATATATTTGGAGAGTTGGTGACAAGTACTAAAGGATACGAAGACAAGGTCAAGAAGATGAAAGCTTCATAGTGGAAGCTATGGAAATGTAGGTGTCACCAATTTTTCAAAAGGAAAAGGACCGATCAATACATTTTCAAAGGAAATAGTATACTTATAGGTATTTGAGGAGGGCCCATGAAAGCTATCTAACATGCAGATTGCAGGGACTACTATCATCTCTTGTAGACTTGTAGTAGCAGGAAAAATAAAAATTCTGGGTACACCTAGACTTGGGGTTGTTCTTTGTCTTGCTAAGACCCATACGACTTGATCGTGCCAGATTTTTTTTGACAATCGGAGACGTCAATCGAAGTAGAGAAATTTGCAAAGACTTCTACAAGTGTACAAAAAATCAACCCAATTGAATATGGTTAAGTGCATCATCAGAAAACAAATAATTTGAAAAAACATAGGTTCAGCAGTTTTGTTCTAATGTTTGTGTTCCATTTTTTAAAGGTATTTGTGTTCTGATGAGACACTTAACGATATCCGATCGATTTGATTTTTGGTACATTTGTAGTACTCGATGAGATCTACGCGGTGAATATTTCTAATCGTCGGAAAAATTCCGGTGTGGCTGATCCATAAGGTGCACAACAGCAACCCCAAGTCCACCATTAGGTGTACACCAATTATATACCGAATTGCGTGAGACTCACCTTGAAGTCCCATACAAATAATCGAAGTCGTTTAATTTGTTTAAAATATATATATATATATATATATATATATATATATATATATATATATATATATATTTAAGAGTTTCTATGGAAAAATAAATTAAACAGATAATGATAAGAACTTGATCGATTTTTGTATCTAAATGAAAAAAAGACCAATCAAAACATTTTAGATATGAGATTAGGTGTTTGAGGAGGGCCGATGAAAAGCTTATCTAACATGTGGGGATTACCATCATCTCTTGCAGCAGCAGCAAAAAAATTCTGTGTACACACCAAATATACACCAGAGAGTGTGTGGGATTATTCTCGAGGTCTCATATAAAATGATAGGAGCCATTTATTTTTAAAATATATATATTTTTAAGAGTCTCCGTAAAAAAATTAAATCATGCAAATAACAGTAAGATTTTGATTGATTTTTGTCACTATATTCACAAAGGACAAAAATTAAATAAACTGATCAAGCTTTACCGAAATTCAAATTAATTAATTTTTTTACTAGAACTCTTAAAATGATATTTTAAACAATTGAGGCCCACCTTTATTTATTGTACATCAAATGTTGCACATGTAGTTAGAGTAGTAGTAGCAGTGGATTAATAGGTACAGGCCCACCTTTGACAAATTTTAAGAAAGGCCCCCTACTAAATGTCAAAGATTATGAGGTACATGATTGCAATAATTGATGAGTAAAAAGTTGTAGCATTATCCCTTTTCATATCTTCCAATCACCCACATTTTTAAGGGAATAAGTGTGACGTGTGGGGTTCCATTTTTTAGTTAGGTAGGAGGAAGGATTTCAATGTAATCACTCGAATGGATTTAGGGTTGTATCACGTAATTTATTTGTATAACTTTTTAAATTCTTTGCACTTTTAGAATTTTGTATTTGTTCGAATTTCGGTCATAAAATTTTATAATTTCATGATTTGTTTCGTCGAGAGGAATTATGGAACTTAAAAAGTTTGAGGCAAAGCTTAACAAATGCAAAAAAAATTTATTAAAGACAAAATTAAAAAAGTGTAATGGAAACATGGTCTTATTACAAAGTCTAGTATTTTGATAACTCAGATATTTGAGTTAGCTTATTATACCTCGACTTATTTTTAGAGTCATTCTTACCGTTCACTTTTGGGGAGCCCAATCAAAATTGAAACAAAGTTCCATGTGACACTCGGAGAGATTTCAAACATGAGACCTTAGGAGTGATCAAACCCTAAGAAAGTCTTCCATACTGCTAGAACATTTCCAATGTTATGAAAAAATTTCTTGTAAATTACTAAAAGTTAATTATCTTCTAAAAGAATAATGGTAATTTTACAATGGGAACAATGGACATATTAGGTAATAGTTTGCTATTTTTATTTATTTTACAAGAGAAAGGTGTATATAGAGAATATCTTGCGCAAATAATTTTTCGGTTTTTTTCTTTTTGTCTTTATTTAAATTTTATTTGCATTTATTAATTTTGCGTCAAGTTTTTGTGGTTTTACGTCATTGTATCATTTCTTGTCGAATCCCAAAAAATTACCGGTAAAATGGTACTTAGTATTAAATTGTAACATTCCAATCAAACCGTTCAATAATTTTACATTTAAAAAATAATTAAGTATAGAATTACTATAGAAGATGTTCATCCACCAGTACAAAGACTAAAAACACAACTGGACAAACAATCATAGCCGTTACAGGAAAACAAGTAAACAACCCTCTTTAAATGCTTCTCAAAACCATACACAGTTGATCATCCCAGCTGGCAAATTATCCTTTGACCTCTCGGATGTGGGAAGAGGTTTTGTGGGGTTCCGGGGTTGGTGTTGTACTTTTGAGACAGCATGGATGCTAGTCAACCACAGCCGTCCATAGTTGGCCAAGGATGGCTCAGATTACATCTTGTTCGAACAAATGTGAACGGTTCATCAGTGAATAGATTTGAGCCAACCATGGACGGATGTGATCGGCCCAAGCACCCATGTTGTCCCCGAATGGACAATCCACCTCTTCTTAATTATTAATATCTGTTCCAGAATATTCTTTAGGTCCAAAAATTAAAAATTAAAATAAATTTTTTTTTTTGGAAGATTTGAAAAAAAAATTCAACAATTTACTAGATATTAATGAGCTCTTTTAATTTGTGTAGAAATTTTGAATTTTTTCTTGAACTTTTTATTATATTTAAGTTCTCTTTTGACGGACCGGACAAATATTTTATAACCGAGGAAGTATTTTTATTCTCAATATTGAGTAAACGATAATGATTTGAACCGTTCATCTCGTTGATCTCGAAGAGAATAATAATTTTATTGATCCATTATTAGAAAATGCATTATCGCAGTACATTTAAGTTAATTAGGTTCTGATTTATGCGCAAGTTTATTTCTTCCGGTGCTTAAGGGAATTGTTTATTCGTTCTACTAGCCCTTCTTCAGTTTCTTGAGTACCGGGACTTTTGAACAAGTTGCCCTTTAGATTTTTATGCTTTATAACATTTATAGTACCATTGCTTGGAAATTTTATATACAACTTCTTTTATTTTATTTTTAATAACCGTATGTCCAGGTAAGTTTAAGCGCACTTCGATTAATTTTAGAACTCTAAAGATAACAACCACGCATAATTCCGAGTGGCCTCAATTGTATAGACATTATTAACAACTATTGAGACTTAAGAGTTTACCCAGTCCAAAAGTTTTAAGTTTGAAACCTCTTAGGTATTCACAACTCTTTTGCGGCCATTTCATAGGTAGCATCGATTTTATCTGGGTTCTTTTTAAGTAGACGATGAGATTGGACTCCAAAAATTAGTTAGGTGGAGATCAAACTGACCAAATACACCTAATTTATCAAAAGAAACTGACTGAGATAACTCACATTCTTGGAATGGGATGTAAGTGAAACAAAAAAGATCAATTGTATATGACAATTAAAATGCGATACGTTTTCATTCTATTTGCACAATTCATTTCTTGTAACAGTGGGATAAGTAATTCTAAATTTAGGAGGCAAATCCTCTCCGACTTAAAAAAGGAGTCCAAGTGGTGGCTAGCTCATGCAGTAAAACTCTTGGATACCCCACACTACATCTCGGGTTCGAGTCTCATTTTATCCTTCCTGTGCAATAGATTAGTTATGACGAATGACCCAAAAGTAAATAAATAAATAAATAAAAGGGACTCCATCATCCAGTTTGCTAATTTGTTGGCCGTTTTTTAACCCACTTTAATAATCAAAATCGTTTTTAGAGCTCATCAAAAGCATCAACGATGCCAAAAATCAATTGGTCGGTTATCGTCTTATCGATGGAGTATTTCAGAACACGATTATCTTGTAAAAAACTCTCATAATCAAATCCACTTGTATCAAGATAAATATTTAACAAAGAAGAATTGATTGATATCTGATCAAATTGAATTTTGGCGTGGCTCGACAAACTCTAAAAAATACAGTATAAACAATTCGGGCGATCATTAGAGCACGTTCAAGAATTACTTATAAATAGACAAAAACAGGACAGAGTCCTATAAAACGGACTGCAAATGAGTTGTTTCCTTCGATCTACGGAAAGACCGGCAGCCGGAGACCTAAAAGATTAAATAGTGACGCAATTCATTTGCAAAATTCTTGTAGGTTATCTATCGGACCCTGCTACGCATACTGAGCAAAGAAAATGCACAGATTGTATTCGGAGACCCACTTTTGAGTCCCACACGAGTGATCCGAACCGTTCATTTTTCTTAGAAATTTTTTCCAAGTGGGCTCAATAAAATTTAGCTCAATCGGACTGTTAGAAGTAGTCGAACCAAAGTTCCACCGTTTCAAGAAAAAAAAATTTGGATTCTCTGTACGAAACGTGGGTCCCCGAGCATTATATATGCATTCTTTGTACCCATGGGTCTGTACCCATAGGTTTCCGATTATTATCAATACCAAATAATAAGCGAGATTGGAGTTTTTGGGTAATTCTTTCCGCACCGACGGCGTACAGACACCATTTTGGGTCCCAAATGGTCGATCCGAGCCGTTCATCGTTCTTAGATTCAAATTCCGAGTGGGCTCTCGTGAGAATCGAGTCAATCGGATGGCTGTATGAGCTCGATCCAAAATCACCCCATTTCATCTTTTTGAATGAAATTGGGTGATTTTGGATCGAGCTCATACAGCCGTCCGATTGCCTCGATTCTCGCATGGCCCACTCAAAATTTAATTTTGAGAAGGATGAACGGTTCGAATCGATCGGATAGAACCACGACGCCGTCGGTACACGTGCATCTATGCATGTAGCAGTATTCGGAGTATTAGCTTTATAGCTTTATAGATCTCATTCGGACTATTTGAACTATGCACGTAGCACGTTCAAGAATTACTTATAAATAGACAAAAACAGGACAGAGTCCTATAAAACGGACTGCAAATGAATTGTTTCCTTCAATCTACGGAAAGACCGGCAGCCGGAGATGACCTAATAGATTAAATAGTGACGCAATTCATTTGCAAAATTCTTGTAGGTTAGTATCTATTATTATCGGACCCTGCTACGCGTACAGAGCGTAGTGCAAAGAAAATGCACAGATTATATTCGGAGACCCATTTTTGGGTCTCACACGAGTGATCCGAACCGTTCATTTTTCTTAGAAATTTTTTCCGAGTGGGCTCACAAAAATTCAGCTCACTCGGACTGTTAGAAATGGACGAACCAAAGTTCCACCATTTCAATAAAAAAATTGAATTCTCTGTACGAAACATGGGTCCCCAAGCATGATCTATGCATTCTTTGTACCTATGGATCTGTACCCATAGGTTTCCGATTATTATCAATACCAAATAAAAAGCAAGATTGGAGTTTTTCGGTAATTCTTTCTGCACCTACCCAAATGCACCGACGGCGTATAGACGGCGTTACTGATGCCGTTTTGGGTCCCAAACGGTCGATCCGAGCCGTTCATCGTTCAAAGAATTGAATTCTGAGTGGGTCATCGCGAGAATCGAAGCAATCAGACGGCTGTATGAGCTCAATCCAAAATCACCCCATTTCATTCAAAAAAATTTGGATGAAATAGGGTGATTTTGGATCGAGTTCATATAGCTGTTCGATTGCCTCAATTCTCACGTAAGTCCACTTGGAATTTAATTTTGAGAATGATGAATGGTTCGAATCGACCGGATGGGACCCAAGACACCGTCGGCGACGCTGTTGGTACACGTGCATCTGTGCACGTAGTAGCATTCGGAGTTTTTGGTCTCTCTCTAATTTGATAGGTTTTTTATGTCAACTGTGACAAATGCTGATTAATTACCGTTATAAGTGCGATGGGAATTTTGGTAACCATCTCCCTCAACAGGTGCTTGACAGCGATTGTAACAAAGTCAAAGTAATCCGACAATATGGATCAAATAGTCCGAATGAGATCTATAAAGCTAATCAAGAGGTCCATTTCCCAAATATCGTTAGGGACCCCATAAAATAAAATTCCACAATGGAAGAGCATGAAAAATCAGAATATGCATTTCATGTAGGACCTATAAAATTAAACAAATACTCCTTCCGTCCCAATTTGTTGCGCCTGTTTCCTTTTTGGAACTTCTGAAAAAATTATCTATATCTCATAATCTATAATATTTTTTACGATTTCGAAATCTTTGTTTTGAAAAATTAATTGAGATCTATCAAACAAGATCCATATTGATTATAAAAAATATTATAGATTGAAAGATATAGACGATTTTTTGAGACCTCCAAAACCGAAATAGACACAACAAATTGAGATGGAGGGAGTTCACTTTTAGACTACATAACCGACAGATAAGCACGAACGAGATTTTTGTGCATGTTAATGATACAGTAGCACGCAGGTATATGACAATGAATCGACTGCCTAAAACAAGAATCAAGTTGTACCAAATATGATACAAATGCAAATATAAACTATATAAAAGTACTTTAAATTGAAATTTGAATCCTACCTAGAGTCCTGCTCCCAAGGGTTAACAAAGCACTAGCCAAATGTGGAGTAGACACTTTTGAATATTCTATTGGAGGTTAGAATTGAGTTCAAATTTGGTTAAACCCCAAAAAAAAATAGATTAAGAGACAACTTTAGAGCCAAGTTACTTAAATTAAGTGCCCATTGGATAAGTTTAGACCATATTGGTTGGAGATTATTTCGTGGAATTAGGTCGTGAGATTAGGTCATGTTTGTTGGTTTTGCCAATTTAAAAATATACTAGTTGTGTTTGGTTTATAGTTTAGTTTAGTTTTAATAATGTAAACAGATGTAATGAAGGCGTACTTGTATTTATGGCAGTTCTAGGCTGATCTCACCGATTTCCTAGCCCATATATATATATTTTTTCTATTTGAGGCGGGGCCCAAAAAATCGGGGGGCGGAGGGCGGCGCCTACAAGGCCGGCCCTGGTAATGAGTGAGAAGAGAGTTAGAGAGAGAAATGAGAAAAATGATGATGTCAACAAAACAAAACTAAAACAAAACTCTAAACTGAACAGGGCCAATTCATTTTTTGTACAGTTGTTTGCATCTTATTCTGTCACGACAGTCCAATTCTAATCGCCTATGTCCGAAGTAGCTTGTGCGTATAAGAAATTTCAAAGATCGTTACTCTTTATTTTATTACTAGCATCAAACCCGTGCTATGCACGGAGTCGCAATACACAAAAAAATTTAACTATTGATGAATACTTTCAACATTAAAATGACATTGTTTGTTTGTTAGTTTAGTTTTCCACAAAAAATCTAAGCGCCAAATCTTGTCTTCTACATGATTATATGCTTGGAGCACTTTGATTCCATAATCTAGCGGAAAACCGTGCTATGTATGGGATGAATTAATGTTATCATATATCAATAATTTAAATTTGTATGGCAAGAATAGTGTTATTCTACAAAACACATGCATTATTTTTGGTATTAAATATATTGATGAGTAATTAATCGATAAAAGTGTGTAATTTTTGGGTATTAATCATGTTGATGATGATTAACCTATGAAAATGTGTATTCTTTTGTGTATTATAAATAATTAATCTTAGAACACTTAAACCCTTTTTTTTTATACTAATCCCTCTGTTCGTAAATATAATCCATTGGCAAAAAAACCCTCTAATTTCCAAATAGAAAAATAAAGTACCTTCGTACATGATTTACACATTTCTTCATACAAAATTAAAGAACTAATTGAGATTTTTATCCAAAAATTCTACGCCGCTTTATAGTTAATAGACTACTCTTTTTGTGGGATGGAGGTGGAAGAATATTAATTTTAGGTCTTACCTCTAAGTCAAAAATCTTGGACCTGGCCCCTAGGTATTACTCTCTAATATAAATTGTCAAAAAAATCTTGGCATTGTTCGCTTTTTCTGCTTTTTAGTTTTAATTTTAGTTTTGATGACATCATAATTTTTCTCATTTCTCTCTATCTCTCTCCACTCATTACACCTACTAACATCATCAAAACTAAACTAAACTATCTAACCAAACACAACATTTATAAATTGTTTAAGTACCTCAAAAAATCAAATTTAAACAAATCTTAAAATACCTTGATCACAACCTTCATATTTTGCTATGGGGCTCAACTTTTTTGTTTATGGAGTTGGACATTAATTGTAGTGGTGCAATTGTTATGCTTAATGTATGGTTAGTTCAAAATATTAATTCAATCATATGGATATATATAGTTTCTTATATTTGAATCTAGTTTTGCAATTATTACGTATCATATGTGTAGGAAGTATAATTGAGTTTTGAATTATTTTTTTTCCACAATATAAATCAACTGTATTCTATAGCTTCTTATTTTGTTCATATATTAATTGTTTAAGTTAGATAGATATTCATCATTTTGTCTTCAAGTATAGTATAATACTATATGACACTTTGTCAGAAGAAGAAGAAGAGAACAAATTCTATCCCACAAAACTCAAGATAGATTGGCTATAAGAATTGTTAAGATCTTATTTGTCATCTGATAGTCATATAGTAATTTAGTATTGTACCTTTCAAGATCTTAGTGATAACAACTATTAACTTGACACTTACTACTAAATTGAGAATAATATTCTAATTATGTAACCCTTTGACCATTTTTGCGTTCAAAATGTTGTTTTGACTATTTCAATCGATTGTTTCTCATCAAGGTTCTCACATCGATCCTGTAAAAGCTGAGTCATTTTTTAACAAACATAAATTTTGACATCGAAAGTTATTAAAGATTTTTTTTAAAAATGAACTAAAAATTAATAGAAACTGAAAAAAAATTTATTACAAACTAAGTCACCGTTACCAAAACATGGGTTATTTGTTCATTTTCACCAAGCCAACCATGGCCCTAGCCAAATTATAAGAACAACTAAGGTTTGCACGAAAATATAATTGGTTGGATTGTGAGACTTAAGAGTTTTTTAGACTGATGGTTGAGAAAATGGGAGATGGACATTTTCATTTTTATAATTTTTTTTATGTATTTGGAATTTAAAACTAATTGATTATCGTTTTTATTTGCAAATGTTGGGTGATTTTCTAAATTATTTTGAAAATTTTAATTAGCTAATTAATTGTTTCATTTGTAGAATTTATTGATTGATGAGTATTTGAAATTTAAAATTATTTGCCACATTATTTTCTTTACAAATCTTGAGTGGTGATTCCTTAAATCATGGAACTTGCTTGAAATATAAAATTACCTACTTATGATAATTGAATTATTGTCACATGTGTCACTCAAAATTCTTTATGACAAATCAACTATTTTATGCCACTTGTCGCGATGAGAGTCTTTCTCACAAAAAGTCATTCTGCTATACTATATAAGATAAGTATATACTGCATGTTACAGTAACACCTATTAGAATTAGGGTAATTTGTGGTCTGTTTGGATTGTTGGGTAAAATTTAAAATGTGAGCGAATTAATTTTAGATCTGAAGTAAAATGAACAAATTATAAGCCATGGATGGTAACATTATTTCTCTCTCTCCCCCTTGCTTTGGTTGATGTCCTGTTAACCATTTGCATCGTTTTGAGTCCAAGTGACATATGATTGTCATGTGATTTGGCGTCAATCTTGTTGGGATATTTTCATGTGTTGTGATGCCATCTCTTTGTTTCCTTGAATCATTGCATCTTCGAATCCGGGGGAGGCGCTGTGTAGCAAAACTACGTCATTTTGCTCATTTTCTTGGTACATCCAAATGGCCTATTTGGAGAGTTAATTTTGGGGTTCAATTTAGGGGATTTAGGCTCTTTGGAGTAGGGTATGGTGGGTTTAGGTATTTCGTGTTTAGGCACTTCGGGTTTTAGGGTTTAAGGACTTTTAGTTTTTTTTCTTCTTCCCCCAAACAAGGCCCTTGGAAGCTTTGGAGGTGTGCACAAAAATAAATCAAAACGACATAGTTTTGTCGCACAATATGGTACACAACACCTACTGCATAACACCCACCCCGAATCCTCGATATTCACTATGATTAATAAAATTTATTTGCTGTTAAAAAAAACATTATTTCTCATTCATTTATGAAGTAAATAAAAAGTACTAATACAATTGCCCTTCATAGACTTGGCTAAGTTTTTCAATTGATTTTATGAGATGAAATCTAGTTTTGATTGGAGATGTGATAAAATCTTATCTTCCCAAATGATAAGAATCTAATCTACCAAGTGGTGTTTTTCCAAATGATTTTATGAGATAAAATCTAGTTTTGATAAAATCATTTGAGTATCCTAGATTTTATCAAAACTAGATTTTAAACCAATTGGAAAAATCAGCCTTAACACACACACACACACTCTCTCTCTCTCGTCTGAAAAAATAAAATTCTTGCTCGTGAAAAAAGGAACTCTAGATCAAGATGCTCATATTTTTGTAAGCAGTTTTGCTATGAGCACAACACTAATGGGTACACCAATTGTACAACACTTGTGTGAGACTATTTCGTGGTCCCATACAAATGATTTGAATTGTTCAATTTTTTTAGAATATTTTTTTAATGGTTGTTGCAAAAAATCAGCTCAGCTGAATATAGGTAAGTTTTTGGTGCATACATTCTCTTTTTTGGTTTGTAATCGTACAGACTGAAAGAAGAACATATGGATCAAACACTTATCGATATCAAGCTGACTAAATTTTTGACCTGATTGATTTGCATGTCCCAAAAAAACGCGTGCTTCCACGGAGTATGGTTCAACCCGGGCTAGCAATGGAACATGCTTGTGAACTAGGGACTTTGTTTTGCGATCTTTATCGACTGGATAAAGAGTTTCAACTGATGGGGCGGTTCTTTAATTGGTTACTTAGAGCTGGTTTGGGTGAATTGAAAAAATTGGTTTTTTTAGTTTTATCTTTATTCAAAAAAATTGCATTTGTTAGTTTTCGGCCGTTTTTTTTTGTTTCTTGGCTTATCTCGACGAGAAGAATCTAAAAAGTATAAAATTATTAGCCAAACTTAAAGTTTTGTGAATAAAGACGTAAAAACCGGTTTTTTGGATTATTTTTCGTCTTTATTCACAAAACTTTATATTTGGCTAATAATTTTATACTTTTTAGATTCCTCTCGTCGAGACAAACTAAGAAATCACAAAAAATCAACAAAAAACCAACAAATGCAAAAAAAATTTGAATAAGGACAAAATTAAAAAACCAAAAAACTAGCTTTTTCAATTCACCCAAACCATAGTGAATTGGCTCTGACGCTCTGCGTCCGTGGGATCAACTCCACCTTAGAAATCTATAGGATCCTTGGATCCACGTGTTCCTAGTCGGACCTAAATGGATGAATGAAGAAGTGTGCCCGGATAGAAAAAATGTTTTGAAAAAATTGACAAGCTTGAAATATTTGTTTGGTACCTCGAAATGAATCAACATAAATGTTGTACAAGTATTCTACACAAAAGTGTTGTATCCATAAGATTTTCCTTTTGTTGTCATCTAGATGAAGTTTGATTTATAGAGAGGGAGAGATGTGGGTATGGAAGAGAGAAGGGTGGCGGTGGGATTGGGTCCGTGGAAGTCGCGGTGTTCGGTCAGACAACGGTGGTGGGCGTTGATGGCGGTGGGGTGAAATTTTTGGAGAGAAAGGGAGTGTGAGTTTCCCATTTGATTAATTTTGCTAAAAGCAAATGAGGAAGAATCTTTTCTAAAATTAAATACAGTATTTTTGTGAGAGATAAAATCAAACATTTTAGCAAATGGTTTTTTCATTTGTTAGAAAAAATCAACATTAATTAATTGACAAATGTTGATTCTATCTGATTTTATTATTTCGCAAATTCCCCATGGACAGTGGAGCTCAAATGCCCAAATGTTTTCTATTTCCCATGTAAATTTTTGTATAGCGGTGCTACATACTAAAAAAAAAATTCAAAATTTACTTAGAAATTTTAATTTGGGCTACTAATTTCAACTTTTGAACAATTTTCTGGACGAATTTCCCGGATAATTATATTTTCCCATTTTTGTATGGATTTTTTGAACCCAAAAAAAGAAAGCAAGTGGGTCCCACTTTACACCTCAGATTCCAGCTTAGATCACATTCTTTGGCCATAGAACATGAAGAAGCCAGAAATTTGGCCGTGAAGGAAATTTAAATTTCAATTTCGGCTTTTCATTTCGATTCGATAAGTAAATGAAATTTCAACTCGGTTCGATTTTCGAGACTTCGTTTAGTTAAACGAAATTAAAATTTCATTTCGATTACATAAAACCATTTCGTTTAAGAATTTCCTCTGTAAGAATTACCCTGGGCTTTAATTTCGATAAGACTCGGTTAATTTATGGCCGGTCCAAGTTCAGTTTCAATTTTTCATTTTCGTTAAATTAACGAAATTTGAACTCAAACACTACAAAACTCAAATTTCTACTTTATTTGCACCCGGTCTCCTTGATCTGTACCTTGAAACTTGAAAGCATTTTTGATCCGCGAGAAAGAAATCAGAAGCAGAAGCAGAAGCCCCCTATCTCTACACGCGTCTAGAAAACGCAACAGCGCATCGTCTCCTCCCTTCCACCAACCTCGAGCCCCTCCTCCTTTCCTTCTCCCCATCGCACGTGCCCCTCCTCCTTTTTAACGCCGGAATCCCCTCCCCTTTCCTTTCTCTCTCCTCCCCCTCTCTCTCTCCTCTCTCTCCCTCCCTCCATTTTCCCATCAAAACCCCTACAAGAAACGTTTCGATACACAAATCCACAGACCCATATATACATATACATAAATATGTATATGCAGAGTGTTGGGTTACTGTAACATTTGATAGGGAGGAAAAAAAACGATGGGGGCGGTGACGTCGTCGATGGCGGCGAAGTTCGCCTTCTTTCCGCCGAATCCGCCGTCGTACAGAGTGGTGGCGGACGAATCGAGTGGGAAATTGAAGTTGACCGACGTGGCGGATAGGGAGAACGTCGACGTTTTGAAGCTGGCGACCAAGAGGGGGACCCAGATCGTGGCGGTGTACGTGAGGAATCCGACGGCGTCGTTGACGGTGCTGTACTCGCACGGGAACGCGGCCGATCTGGGTCAGCTGTATGAGCTGTTCAGTGAACTCAGGATTCATCTGCGAGTCAACTTGTTGGGGTGAGTTGACTTGGTTTAAGATTCAAAATCTGTTACTCCTTAATTGAACCCTGAGTATGGGCTGAATATTGTATGCAGAAAATGAATACAGGTATTGTGGGGGCTCACTTCGACTTTCATTCGAATAGTCAAAGCCCTTCATTTTGTAGAGATTGCTTTTTTATACATTTCTAGTGAAAAATCAGTTCAATCTGATATCGTCGATTCGTTCAATTTTGATTCAGAATTTCGGGAAAAAATTACTTTTAGTAAAAAAAAATTCCTTACTAAAAGGTATAGAAATTCAGATTTTTAATCCTGAATCATGATTGAATGAATCGATGAAACACTTGACATCTGATTGAGCTGACTTTTTTGACAAGAAGGTATCAAAGTTACTATTTTCTACGAAATGAACTGCTTGGATAGTTTGTTTGGGACCCGAGGTGGGCTGTTCCCATAGATTTACTGTTGCATTATTTCTGTTTTACATGGGAAAGCTTCAGCATTTTCACAGTGGATGTACAGGAATTGTGTATAGCTATGTATGTATACGGATACTGTATTTACGAAGGTTATCCTGTCAATTTCCAAGTAAACTTGATCAGTTCACCACTTCACCTTTGGGATGAATGATTTATTTTTCTTCGAATGTAGACTGTGCAATCCCAAATTACTTTCTTTGTTTATCTTGGTACAGTCAATTTGCATTTTTTGATAATTTAGCAGAGATTTTTTAAATAAGCGACCATTTTCTTTTCCTTTGGGACCTTTTCAATTCCAAATCTTGACGCAGAAACTCTGGATCATGTAAAAAACTCAATATTGTTAGTTGTTTCCAATGTGGAAGGCTTTAAGGGTTTTGATGATGGGGGGTTTGATGGCTGAATTAGAAGTATGAAGTGGATGAATGCCACACAGGAAATAAGCAGATTTAAGGTTTGAAGTGCTATGTAAGAACTTGAATTTCCTCTTTGTTGCAGATATGATTACTCGGGGTATGGACAGTCTTCTGGGAAGGTAAGATGAGATTGCAGATTAGTTGGAGGATCGTTTATAGTAGATATACCTGTAAGATTTAATTGCTTATTTTTATGCTATTGTTTATTTTGATAGCCAACTGAGCAGAATACTTACGCGGACATAGAAGCTGCGTATAGATGCCTTGAAGAAACCTATGGGGTTAAGGAGGAGGATGTTATATTATATGGGCAATCTGTTGGAAGTGGACCCACGTTAGATTTGGCGTCACGTTTACCAAGATTGAGGGCTGTTGTTCTTCACAGTCCAATATTATCTGGACTTCGAGTCATATATCCAGTGAAGCGAACGTACTGGTTTGACATATATAAGGTCCAATTTTCTATTAGTGTGCAATTACATAACCTGAGATCTAATGGTTTATTATAGTGTGATATTACTGATTAGTGCTTCTTCATGGTGCAGAATATTGATAAAATCCAATTGGTGAAATGTCCAGTGTTAGTAATTCACGTGAGTATTCTAAATTTTCTATGTTTCCAGAGATGATAATGTCACCATATTTTCTTTGTTGCTTCATTATAGTTTGATGGACTAATTAGATATGTAGTGAATAGTGTTTAAAACTCTAATCAATGTCATATTAAAATTGCTTGCTTGCTACTGTTTTAGAATCTATTGATTGTAATTGCTGCATTGATTTGCATTTATACCATTTTTATTTTAGTTTACAGATTTATTTCTAGGTAACTATTTTATGTGGTCTAATACTATTCGCTTCTTGTGGAGTTGGTATATCCGTTCACTCGTTCATTGAGATGTGTTATTTATTAGCACTTTCAAATAATTAGTTCTCGAAGCCAAGCTATTTCTAGGCTCAGGCTAATACAGCTAAGGATTTTTTGGTTTCCACGAATTTGCAAAGTCAATGCATGAATGACGACTCTGCAACAGAAGCACAGGTAATCACGTTTCCAACATACGGAAAATCGTGTTTTGGCTATAGTTAGAAATGTGTGGTGCATTTGAGAAAGAATTTCCCATAATAACTTAAAGAATTTCCCGTAATAAATTGTGAGTGCATCATACAATCTGTACGGGGAAGACACAATTCCACGCATGAGCGCATGGAATTTATACAATGACTTGATCAGAACTAAGAACCACTCTGACCTATGATCCTTGGCTTGGTAAATTGAACTACAAAAGCACCCTCTCAGTTCCTTCGTATACCACCCACCAGTCAGCATTAGCCCACTAAAGAATGCAAAAGAGCAGCTAAGAGGAGGAACTTCCTTTTGAAACTTTTCCTACTTTGAATATCTGGATTTTTAACATTTTAATGTCACTTCCATCTCTCCTTTTAGTTATTAGTAAGTTTATTTGATCATATGGTATGGAAGTTACATGGTGATATTAAGTTATGGAAAGCCAAAAAGTCACAACCAAATGCACTATGCTCGTACATCATTGGTTTATTTGTTTGAAAAAACATTTTGTGGCGTGGCAGCTAGTTATCACGAACACTAATTTTGACAATCAAGTGAATCAACAGTAGTTGCAAGTTGTTTTCTAGGGCCTGGGGAGACGGGCAGAGGAGACACCTGTTTCAATAGAGGGGCATACTGAACTTAAATTACGCACATGGCTTCTTGTTGTTTAAGAAAGCTTGCGAGACTGATTGGAGCATGACTTCTGTCTGAGGGATTTGTCAGTAATGCTACTTTCAACTAGTGATATGTTGTGGTGCAGGCTTTTTTCTTTTAATTTTGTAGAAGAATTATGTATCAAAAAACTTCTTGTTATTTGCCAGCACAGGTAGTGCATATATTATAGGTACTGTTGATGTGTTATGGAACATTTTACTATCGTATTGTATGATCATGTCTAACCAATTTTTGTTGGAAAATTGTGACATGGCGTGTCTTGTCTTATTGGCTATGTGATTCAAGTCCGTCATGTTCTTTTAGTTTCACTAATATGTCACTTTTCCTTTTATAGAAGCAGAAACTCGGTGCAGTTAGTAGACCTGAACTCATTTCATAAAGTGTGTTTCTGAACCATGCTTATGTTTGCATGCTTTTTGGCTCTGTTTTTGCAAAGTGTGTTTCTGAACCATGCTTATGTTTACATGCTTTTTGGCTCTGTTTTTGCCTGTTGGTTGCAGGGAACTGCAGATGATGTTGTGGATTGCTCCCATGGTAAGGAGCTGTGGGAGCGTTGTAAAGAGAAGTATGAACCATTATGGGTTAAAGGAGGGAATCATTGCGACTTGGAGACTTTCCCAGAGTACATAAAGCATCTTAAGAAGTTCATTTCAGCCGTTGAGAAATCTGTGCATTTAAGAAGTGATTCTGGATTGAGTATAGAATCTGATAATCCCAGATGCAGCACGGATTGTCGAGACAAACCTAGATCAAGTACAGATCAGAGGGAGAGGTCTAGACCAAGTATAGAACTAAGAGAGAAGCCAAGACATAGCATAGACAGAAGGGAAAAATCAAGAGTCAGCACAGACAGGAGAGAGAGATTGAGAAAGAGCGTTGATCATTCTGAGAAAGCAAATAGCATCACAGATCAACCAGACAAAGCAAGGAACAGCATAGATCGGTGGGGTTAAAACTCATACTGGCTTCCATATTTATGTCCTTGTTTTTTTCACAGATGCACATTTGCTAAATTTTGTGCATTAAGTACATTTTAATCAGTTTTGCTGACTGTTGGGATAAAATGGTGGCAGCTTTGGAGATATGATGAGGTCAGTTGGATTGTGCAATATCGATTGTTTCAAGCCTACTGGAGCTGGCGTCTGAGAAGGAGAGAAAGGTCAGTCCAAAAGTCAGGTTATATCTGGATTTGTCCCTTTTCTAACTGATTTATTGGTTTCATTGGGTAATGGGAAAATTTCTCTTCTTAATTTTCAAGTTCCTGATAGATGGCAGAACATTAATTTATGCAGGCAGATAATGTATCTTGTAAACTTTCTGTCAAAACTAATAAATCTGACCCATATTTCTCTTGCTCATTGTTGATTGGTTGTCACAATTTGAAAAACTATTTACTTCTTGTTGCAAGTTCGGTTGGTGTTGACCATTTTGTATCTTGTTAACTTCTCTGTCATGCCATTGCTGGTTTAGGGCAAACATTTTCTGTTCCCCAGAATGGCAGGGGCGAGTAGGGTCAGGGGCATATATAATACCTAGGATGTGGTATGTGTATGACATGCATATCCTCTATTTGTGCATTTTAAACATATCCAACAGTACTGTGTTCTTTTGGTTGTTTTTGGAGATTGTTGTCTTGTTGAGCATTAAGACAGGCTTTGCCCAACGATTATTTCACAGCATCTTTGAGGTGCTATTAAGAATGAATTGTATGTATATTATGCAAAAAAGCCACACAACAAATACACTCAACACTCTCGCATAGGGGTGGATCCCACATTCACCCCTATGTGAGAGTACTGTGTGGATTTGTTGTGCAGTATTGTTGTACATTATGACTTTGTGTTGACTTCTTGGAATCTATATCATTTGAATCTTGGTAATGGAAAGATCGGGCACTTTACATGGTACCCTGGAAAATGAATCAATCTGGTACGAGGTTGTGATTAACTCAGCTGCATAATTTTGCAATTTGTGAACCAGTAATCAATTACATGTTTATGCAATAGGTGAACCGGTGAACATCTACCAGGATTATGTACTTACAGGTATCAGTATCTCTTGGATGCAGAAATTATCATTTTGTGGTGTCCCTTAATATGAAGGATTCTCATTTTCTTAATTCCTATCCTCGGACAAAGTGAGTGTGTTTATCATCCTAAGATACCAATGTTTAGTTGACAGAGTTGAGGAAGGTTTTTGGTTTTCTGGTCATTCATGATAGTGGTTTCCGGAAAATGGAAAACGAGATTCAGGGCAGTGTTAGGTTAAGTTTTCCAGCTTTTTGCACCTCCAACTCCCATCTACTGAAAGCATCAAGGTGATTATAGCAATTTGATTTTAGCAAAAGGAGTATGCGAGAGAAAATTAGTTTTTAGCAACTTAACTTTTTAGCTAGTGGGAAACAAATAGGCTTTTTAGCATTTTTATAGAAAATTGACTTATAGCAATTGGTGCTAAAAATGAGAAACTCATCTTTAGTTGATGACCTTCAATCATGTGATTTCCACGTTTTAGAACATTAACGTTGCGATCAGTGGCATAAATGGTCGGACACATTGGATAGGTTTTTTTTTTTTTTTTTTTAATGCTCTTCTCAACAAGTCCAACAATATCGGTGGTTTAGATCATGGGGATAATGGATACACAAATTATTTAACTTTCCTTGGAAAATCTGTACAGTATACATGATCCTAAATTATGAATGAAAAAGTGAAAGATTTGATCAATTACTTATTTATTTGATTGAGCCGATTCTTTACAAGGCCTTTAAAATAATTACTCCTCTCGTCTCAGTTTAAGTGGCCATGTTACTATTTCAGTCTGGATTTGAAAGTTGCCTATAATTTTCAATCTATAATACAAAAAATATGTAATATGGGCAACTGGGGCAGTGATACTACCAAAACTGTTTTTGATTGTGCCAAAACTCCAATGCATAAAGAGCTAGTACTTTACACATGAGTATAAGCATTTCATGCACTAGAGTTTTGGCACAATCAAAAATAGTTTTGGCATTAACACTACCCATATATATACATTATAGACAATTTAAAAATGAAATCAAAAAGTGAAAGTGGTCATTTAAAATGGGACGGAAGGAGAATTTTTAATTTATTGTATGGCTTAGATTATTGGGGTGGGATCCCAAAGCGAGCCCACATAAACCATTCCTAAATGCACAAGAGGGAGATGAGTAAAGAATAACGATACAGACATACCTTTTTAGTCATACTCTACCACACTCTTATTCACATGTGGGTGGTCCCCACATTCACATGTGAATGAGGGTGTGGTAGAGTGTGGTTGAAAGTGTTTGTATCATTTTTGTTGCGTAAAAGGCTTGGGCTACATAAAGCAATTCAATTATACTGGAAACTATCTAAAATGGCGTTGTTATGGGATCTACACAATGCAGCAATATGAAGGTGCTCCCCCACTGAAGTTGACTGTTTGGTTTTTTCTAATTGGTGTATGTGAGGAGAATTACCTGTCTTGCAAAACGTAATAAGTAAAAAAAGAGCACCCTTAACTTCTTTTGGAGAAGCTCAAAAGGATTGTAAAACGATTTCACTCTCTTAGTTCTGCATGAATAAAAGAAGTTGAAATAAAGTTTTCTTTTATGTTGCAAAATTGAATTGGTACTTCATTTTTTTTTTTTTTTGAAAGAACATCTTTCATTCAAATTACTCCAAATCCTTACAAAGAACTTCCTCGAAACTGGGCGAAAAACAACTCGTATAAAACAAAATAGTACAATGAAGACACGTTGAGGCTAACCAATGTGCAACTTTGTTTTTCTCCCTACAACACCAAACAAAAGACTAGTTATGAGAAATTGCCCAAAACTTGATATCTTCTACCAAGGCCCGAATTTCCCAAGGGCCATTGAAGTTTCCCGGTTGCAGACAATTAATAAGCTCCAAGCAATCAAACTAAAAAATTACCCTTGGGACATCCATTTCCCTAGCAACTTGGCAAGCTATTCTGAGTGCCCATGCTTCTGTAAAGATAGCAAACGATGCAACAACTTTACCACAATGCCAAACCTGAGCGAATCCACTACGGTCTTTAGCAATGATGCCAAAGGTAGCTGAACTGCGAGAGGATTTGAATGCTCCATCTATATTGAATTTATCGGCAGAAGACAGAGTAGGAACCCACTTTCCTACCCTCTCCTGGCTTGAGAGCTTATCCTTTGAAGCAGAAAATATAGCAAGGAGATAGTCCGAACTCGCAAGAGATGCTTTAAAGATCACATCTTCTGGGAGAGGTTTTATCCCATTGAAAACCCAATCATTCTGAGCTTTCCAAATGGCCCAACACAACTGAAATAAAGCTCCCATAACTTCTTTATCAGTTTCCTTTGCCAAATCACCACATAACAACTCTTCCATCCACTTATCAGCAACAACAATGGGTTTATCTAAGATCCAAAAAGATTTTCCACTTCCAGACCATACATATTTAGTGCAAGGACATCGAAATAAAATATGTTAAATAGACTCAATTTCTTCCTCACAGATAGGACATAAAGGACAATGAGCACATTTCCTTCGGAATAGATGTTCTTTACAACCAATCTAATTTTTAACAACCTTCCACACGAAGAGACATATCTTAGGAACTATTGGAATATTCCAGAGCCGCACCCACATGTCTTTAGAGGGAGAGAAAGAAGAAGATGGTTGAATTGAAACGAGTTTCATCTTTTTGACAGCTTGATGGTATCCAGATTTAACATCGTAGTTTCCAGAATTAGTATGCCTCCAGATGAGCTTGTCCGATCGACTTGAAAAGCTAAGTGGGATTTTCTAGATAGGCCGAACTTCCACCTCAGGAATGCACCTTTGAAGCTTCTCCACATCCCACGCTAACTTTGATGAATCAACAAATTGAGCCACTTTAGCACTTTGAATCAAAGAACCTGGAAGGTCACTCAACGTAGCAATTGTCATTCCCGGAATCCACTTGTCTTGCCAAAAGTCTATACTTTCCCCATTCCCCATATACCACATAAGACCCTCTTTCAACAAATTTCTACCCTCTAGTAAACTGCTCCAAACTCATGAAGGAGAGGATCCCCTACCAGCATCAAGATAGGATTTGTTTGGGAAATATAAACCTTTCAAGACTTTAGCCCAAAGAGAGGTAGGATTAGAAATAAGCAACCAAAATTGTTTGGCAAGAAGGGCCAAGTTCAAGGACGTAAAAACTTTGAAACCCATTCCTCCCATACTCTTCGGATTAGACAATTTATCCCAAGAGCCCCAATGGATCTTTCCCCCATTATCACCATTCTCCCACCAAACTTACTAATCAACGAGTTAAGGGCTAAACAAAGAGAGGTGGGAACCTTGAAAACCATACATGGGAATAGACTAAAGGATAGATTTTATTAAGACTTCTTTGCCCGCTTGGTTAAGTTGTTTATTTGCCCAACCCCTAACTTTGCTCATAATTCACTCTTTTATGAACCCCATCCCTTCCTTTTTTGAACTTCCCCAAAAAGCCGGAAGCCCCAAATATTGCGTGGATGGGTCCATTTCCTTCATACTCAACACCCCCTTGATTTGTTCCTTTAACTCAACGTTGGAATTTGCTGAGAAAAGTAAGCTAGATTTATGAGCATTGATGGTCAATCTTGAAGCGTCACTAAACGCCTTGGCCACTTCGATAAAGTTGGAGCAGCAATGGGAATTAGCTTCTAGAAAGATCAAAGAGTTGTCAGCAAATACGAGGTGGGACACAATTGGACACCTCTTTTTCATCTTAATACCCATCAGAGACTTATTCATCACAGCCTTGTTGAAGAGCATGGAGAAAAACATCTGCAACCATCATGACAAGATAAGGGGATAGGGGGTCCCCATGTCGGAGACCTCTATCCGGCAAAATATTAAAAATCTGACCCCCATTTAAGAAGAAAGAATATTTAATAGTGCGCAAACATTGCTCGATCTAGGAAATCCATCTATCAGCAAACCCCATTTTCTCCAACAATTTGAGTAAGAAATCCCAACAAACACTATCATAAGCTTTGTTCAAGTCAAGCTTAATGGCCACAAAGGCTTTGTTACCCATTTTTTTTTTATGTTTTAAAAAATGGAAAACCTCATGAGCAATAATGATATTATATTGAATCGGCCTCCCCACATTAAAGGCAGATTGTTGTTCAGAGATGATACCATTCATGAAAGGCTAGAGTCGATTGACAAGAATCTTAGAAATAATTTTGTAAATGAAGCTGCACAGGCTAATGGGTCGAAATTGATTGATCAATTCAGGGTGGTTTACCTTGGGGATAAGCGTAACATTGGTGTGGTTGACTTCATTAAGCATATTCCATTCAAGAAAGAAGCTATTGACTGCCTCAAAAAACTCATCTCCCACAACATCTCAATACTTTTGATAGAAAATACTTGGGAATCCATCTGAACCAGGTGCCTTTAGAGGACCTTGTTGAAAGACAGCCAACTTGACTTCATCACAACAAATATCTTTGGTTAAAGAAGCATTGATTTCAGGAGTGATAACTGATAAGCCCCCCAATATGGTAGATAACCGGCGCTTATCTCGCTCATTTACTCCACACGCGCGCGCGAATTTGCACTTAATTTGATTGATATGCGTGTAGTTGTATTTTTGTTAAGTTACAACCTTACAAGTTAAACAAGGAAAATAAGCGCGCTGTCTGCGCATTGAGATCCGTGCCACGTTACCTAGGGCCACGTGCCCCATGGCATGCCAACACTAGGCCTCAAGAGTAAAGGAATGATGATTCGGCTAAATGACCGGGGATTCAAAAGATCAAAATTCAAGTCAGTGCTTTGAAGCCGTGTCTCACGCTCATCAAAACTCCTGGTGGGGTCTGGGATTGAATGACCACTCACAAGACCAAGGATCATCTTCCCCGAGGGTCACACGATCTATTTGAGTTCCTTGGAAGAAATCCGGTAGCACGCAATTCAAGCGGAGTGATCAAAGGAGTGAAATTCAAGCCAAGAAGAAGTTGGATTGATCCAACCTCATCAATTCACCAGCAGAGTCTTTTGGATCGATCCAAAGAAAAGTTGGATCAATCTAACTTCACCAATTCTTCATCAAACCTCTTTGGATCGATCCAAAGAGGGGTTGGATCAATCCAAACTTTGGAAATTCTTCATCAGCAACATTTGGATCGATCTAAAGATAGCATGGATCGATCCAAACTCTCCCGTGGAGCATCTTTCAAGCTCTTTTTGTACTCTCTATTTATGGAAACTTTGGGTAGTTGTGAGTAGTTTATGTAACTTTATTAGAGAGAGGATGGAGAGGATTAAATACACTCTCCTCTCTCCTTCATTCACACTTCTTACTCTTTCATTTTTAGTCTAGTTTATTGGCTCTCCCCTCTCTCCTCCATGGAAGAGGTTTTAAGCTCTCTCTCTCTAGTTTTTCTCAGTAAGTCTTCATTTTCCTTTAATTTCTTGTTGCTTAATGTTGTAGCTACTCGTTGGATCTCTATATAACTTAAGTTTATTTATGTTTTTTTTATTCTCATTTATCAGCGGAATACTCTCTCCTTTCTTGCTCGTGATCCCTTTTCCCCCTCTCCGATGAGTACAAACAATTTTTGGTACAATGATCAGGTTGGGAGATGTGGTCTAAATAAGTGGAGGTGGTGAGCATATGTGAAGGATTTTAGATCTAGATTCCTCGGGGGGATCTTCACTGGCTTTTCTCTTGATAAAGAGATTGTTCAGACTAGAAGTGATAAGTTGGGTTAGGACCGTTGGTTGGGTTTCATCTATAGGGCTTTAGGTCAAGCTCACTTATGGGCAAATTGTGGGAAATGGGTTCTGGGTTATAACTAGGGATAATTTTTGGGTTGTACCTAACAGAAGGGTGAGTAAGGGGTGGGTTATTAAAAGGGATTTGGCCTCTATTTGGGCTTACGGATTTGGGGCTATCATTTGGCTCTGTAACAAAGTATTAGGGTAATGGGTCAGAGGTTTGAGCTTTGTTCTGGTGTAGGGTTCAAGATTTGGGCTTGGTCTGGATTAAGTAGTGAAAGTGGGCTAGAGGAAAAGCGAATATTTGGTAAGGATAAATTTAGCCCACTGGGCTCAGATTTAGGAATGTTGCTCGCGCACACCTGACGACGTGGGGTGAAAATCATAATGTACTCCAGAGAATCTCACGCACTCCCCCCTTTGTCCATTCTACTCTCCTCTTCACTACCACCATTGTTCTTTGGTTGCCATCCGTTGGAGACCACCATATGTTCCAGAATAGCACTCCTCTGATCGTTAATCTCCATGACTTGGACCCGCAATTTTCGAGCTTTGCCGATTTTCAGCTCGGGACCATAGCCAGAAGCTTTTCTTATCTCTCGAGTAACAAATCTACAAACCTTATTTTCATGCCCAACTTTACCACAAGCATAGCAATAATCTGATAATTTCTCATATTTATGGGAGATCCAGAGATCTGAGGAAGGACCACCTTTTCTCTTCAGCCAGAAACCTTTGGGCAGAGGCAGAGGCAGAGGCAGAGCAATATTAACCTCGACCTTAACTTGGAGAAAATGCGATCCAAGAGAATACCTCCTAGGATAGTCTCGACGGCCAATAGCTTTCCAAAGCATTTACCCATAATCTCAGCATTGGCACTAGTTAACTTATCAGTAGGTAGACCGTGAATCTGAACCCAGAAAGGGCAGATTGAGAAGTCCAAAGTGGACACAACCATACCATCCACCAGTTGTTTGAGCACCAGTAGGTCGTTCATAACAGACCACAGTCCATCAGAGTAAATGGAGTCCTTGTCCGCAATATCCTCAATCCAAAATAGAAAAGTGTTGTTTTCGTTCCATGGAACCACCAAGAATGGACCTCTGATTTTCCATGCAATATTGAGGATATTTGTAACAGTTGTGGAATTAAGGGGTTTAAAGTGAAGAATCTTTCCAACTAGAAATTGCTTTTGAGTCGCCTACCCCTTCTTCCAAATCAAGGATTTCTGTGTCTGCCATTGCCAAGGAAGGAAAAGTACAAACAGAGGGAAGATAGGAGGGAAGGGGAGGGCAAAAAAGGCAAAGGGAAGAGAGAGGAGCCAAGGTGAATGAGCAATAGAGTAAGATAGGAGGACTTGGTTAGGGTTTATAGGATATTAGAAAGAAATAAAAGAAAAGAAAGCCACAGAAGGCATAACTCTCTAATCGTAGAGAGAGAAGCTCTCAATGTAGACAAAGAAAGTCCCTTTGAATTGTACTTAAGTTTAATCACAAAAATTGGGAGAAGATAGTTGGAAGGTAAACTATACTTATCTTCCCGCGAATGTTGGTTGTCGTTCGATCCCTTCTTTGACATTTAGCCTTTATGTGAATTCTCAACTTTTTCCTTTTAAGAACAAAAGGATGTAATTTATATTGATAGAAATCATCTAAAAACCATACGATTCATAAGCCTGACAAAATTAAACATGACATTAAAAAAAGCAAAACAAAGTACAACAATCTATTACAAAATTTAACCGCTAGTAGGAAGTATATAAATTGAGAAATTGAGACCACCAAAGTTATTGGATGGATCTGCCGTAAATGCAACAAATGCCGTTTTTTTCGTAAAAGAGGAGAGGCAGTCAAAGCTTGTTGAAATGTTGTCAAAAGTTTTGTGAGGGGTTTTTGTTGAAAAGGGAAAATTATGCGACCATTTTTTCTTAAGAGACTAGACAAAATACTCAATTCAGTTACTTGCTGGCATATAATTGGACGATTAGGTCAATTATACTACAACCTACAAAGAAAATATTATGACAAGTCAATTACACTAGAACTTAGAAAGAAGATATTATGAACTGTTCAATAATTTTAAAATAATTATTAAGTATTCATGCAAAAAATTAGCTCAATTAGATATGTTTAAGTGGCTGATCCAATACCATGTTTTTATTCAAATGTTAGACTCTTAAATTCCGAATGAAAAAAATTAGTTTAATTGCTATTTTCTCTTCTTCTTCTTTTTTTTGAGAAAAGAGAAAAGTTGTATTGATGAAAGCCTGACGGCAATTATAAAACAGAAGTCATTAAAATATCTTGAACAAAACCAAACTAATCGTTTAACTGATACAAAACAAGAAAAGTACAAGGCGGTTGATGTCTTTTACCCCAGCTCAAGCATAGCCTGACGCACATTCTGCATAAATTTCATATTTCCTAGTAGTTTAAAAAAGAGATAAAATGCTAGCCAAGAAAAAAGAAAATAAATACCCAGACAATCATATGACCTCTAGCTAAGTATATATGAACGCGCTAATGAACTCCCATAGCCATAGATCTGACAAGCCACTGCGGGTAGCTCTAGCAAAGCCTCCTAGTGGCGGTAGGAGGGGTGGGCAACTCTCTCCCTCATCCCCCTCCCGATCTCTCCTTCTTAGCTTATTTTCCTCGTGTCTCTTCAGATCAACGACTTGTCGTCTAATTTTTAAGAGTTTTTTCTCTCCATTCTGTAAGAGTTTTAAGTTTCATCTTTGAGTGAATATTACGTCCACAGATCAAATTTTTTTAGATGATGTTGTTTCACAATGGTATCCATGTCAACAACAATGCTCTTTCTCTTTACTTCTTCTCAAGCAAAATGAGATTTTTTTTTATAAAAAAATTCCTCTCTTATTTTCTTTCCTACAATTTCCAAAGCAAACCCTTATTTTCCATTTTGACAAGAGGAATGAATCTCAAACTACAGTTGATTTATCCAAATTAACAACCCCCCTCTTTTTTGTGGCAAGTGAACAGAGAGAGACATTTTCCTTCATCTTTTGCTTAATTCATCCATTGTCTTCTAATTAACGCTTAGAATTAGAAGAAAAATTTCATCATACATAACAGGGAAAAGATTACAAACACTCTCTTTATTTGGTGTACACACCATTACAAAAGTTACTATTTTTCTGATAAAAATTACGAGACACACCAAAATATTACTTTATAGAAAATGTTACGAATTATAAAAAGTTACAAAAACCTAAAAAAAATATTACGATTGGCAGTGAGGTGACACAATTTGAACCATATAATAAGTGCATATGGTACACATCTTTAATGAGTTTGTATTATAACCATTTTATCATAATAGTAGAACTCGATTTCCCTCTTTTCTCTCATTTTTCTCTCCAAACGAAACGGAAGAGAACTTGCTTCTTTTTTTATATATATAGTTTTTCCTTTTCCTTTCATTTCCTTTCTTTTTTGTTTTCTACAAATTCCAAACCAACCCTAAACTCCATCTACAAATAAAAAATGAAAATAAATTTTGTGCGACAAATCCTTTTATTTTCATTTTTCAATTTTCTCTTCAATAATATTCAGGCTTTGATCAGTACCGTTGGTTAAAGTCGGCCCTTTCAAGCCATTCCCAACAGTCGCAGTGAACAAGGTTTATCAAGGGTTTAAAGTCGGCCACACTACCCAGTACTCTCTCCCTCTCTCTCACACGTTCTTTGATCTCGGTATTTTTTTGCCCACATCTTGATGAACCCATTTACAGAACCGAATTTTCTTGATTCTATTGCAATTTCTGCCGCAAATTTCTTGGAACACTTTGATGTCCACTGGCCTAACCCCCATTTATCGTCTCAGTACAAAGATTGATCACTCCATTACAATTCATAAACCCTCATTTTTTCAACCACAAAAATACTGAGTTATGTGGAGGAACATAGTGAAGCTAGTCTCTTCCAAAGCCCCAGCAAGGTATTCCCTCAATTCCCACTCTTTCTCCCGTGCTTGTAGTTTTATTGGGGTTTCCCAAGACTCTATTTTCCAAGAAAAAATGAAATTTAGCCCTGATATGGGATTTCCTGACTTGGGCTTTCGTCGAATTGGTGAATTCTTGCCCCACGATGAGTTTATCGGGACACCCAGTTTTGGGTTTTTGAGAAACCAAGTTAATGGGTTATGTCCCAAAAGTTATATGAGTGTTGCCGAAGCCATTTCGGTTTCGTCCACCGATGCAGAGGATGATGCCCCAATTGGAGATGAGGTTCATGAATTGTTGGAAGAGATTAAGAAAGAAGATAGAAAAGAGGGGGTGTTCAGGCGGCAGATGAGGCTGCAAAAGGAGAGTGGAATGAGTCCTAGGAGGTATCATATGCTTAAGAGGCGGCAGGTGAAGATAGAGACGGAGGCTTGGGAACAGGCGGCGAAGGAGTACAGGGAACTTATAGTGGATATGTGTGAGCAAAAGTTAGCACCTAATTTGCCTTACATGAAGTCCTTGTTTCTGGGTTGGTTTGATCCTCTGAGAGAGAAAATTGTTGCAGAGCAGGAATTGTGCCGCCAAGGGAAGAATAAGGCAGCCTTTGCTCCATATTTTGATCAGTTACCTGCTGATATGATGTCGGTTATCACAATGCATAAATTGATGGGATTATTGATGACCGGAGGTGGACACAATGGAGCAAGGGTGGTACAAGCTGCTTGCCAAGTTGGTGAAGCCATTGAGCAAGAGGTATGTGAGAAATACCATTGATTATGTGGCTAGTATTTTCTGAGTTTACATGCAGGGCATATCCCAATTTCACTCGTCTTATGTCTAGTACCTTGGGTACTCTACTGTCTATGTTCTCCATCTCTCTCTCACGGAGATTTAGCACCTCTATTTTCTAACTTCTACTATAATGTTTGATGTGTCAGGTAAGGATACACAAATTTTTGGAGAGAACAAAGAAGAAAAATGCTGATAAAAGTATGAAAATTGATGGAGATGGATCCGCTAATGCACTCGAAGATGAAGTCAAGCTGCGAAAGAGAGTCACGGATTTGTTGAAAAAACAAAAGCTGCATGTAGTGAAGAAGATTGTGAAGAAACAGGATGAGTCAAAACCTTGGAACCAGGAAGCTAGAGCTAAGGTTAAAAGGATTTCTTGAATTACCTCTAAAGACGATAGTGGTTGTCATCTATATTACTTGCATAAAGGTTCTATCCACACTGTACTTTCAGGTTGGGAGCCGTCTAATTGAATTGCTGATGCAAACTGCTTATATACAGCCTCCAGCTGATCAATTAGCAGATGGTCCACCTGATATTCGTCCTGCATTTATACACAGATTAAGAACTTTAGTGAGAGATGCGAAGTAAAAAAATTGTTTCCCCTTTCTCTCTTTTTGGATATATTTTCAACTAGTCTTCAACTCTTTGAATTGTGGTTTTGTGTTTTGGTTAATCAGGAGCACTGGCAGAAGATTTGGTGTTATTGAATGTGATCCGCTGGTTCTCAAGGGCCTGGAAAGAACCGTGAGTAAATTCATTAGTTGCTCCTTCTTCTTCTGTAATTAGACCTATATTGGAACATTCCCAAGAAATGTATGCTACTTGTACACCAGTTTCTTAGTTTTCCCATGTCGTTTCTTAATACCTAACTTCCTGATTAACCAAGCTCACATGTTTTACTGAAGTTCTGACGGCAGTTCTCTCTCTCTCTCTCTCTCTCTCTCTCTCTCTCTCTCTCTCTCTCTCTCTCTCTCTCTCTGATATATTCTGAAACATCTCTTTTTTCAAACAGGCCGGACACATGGTGATCCCCTATATTCCAATGTTAGTTCCACCAGTCAAGTGGACAGGGTATGCTATTTGAATTTTTCTCTTTTTTTTGCGTTGTTGATAAACAAATTAACTTGCACAAAATCCACGTTATGCTAAGCAGTGATTCAAGCCGTTTGGGTATTACTGTGAGTGCCAATTGATAGTCAAGGTAAAACCATAGTTGCACAATTAAGTATAGATTTTATGGGATTTGTTGTAAATCTTGGTGAGGAGGTGTGAGAAAACATGAAAACTTTAGTTAATGCTCTGTCTTGATCTTAGTGATTGAAGATTGATGGCGTAGTGGTCATGACATAGCTTTATGTTTTAATTAAACTTGAAGAAAGTTTTTGTTTAAGCTCTCTGCATACCTGCTTATTTAATCCTTCAAAGAAGCACATGTAGAGCCCACAACTGTTTGGTTGCTCTGATATATACTGTTCACAGCTATGACAAGGGAGGCCACTTGTTCTTACCATCCTATGTCATGCGCACACATGGAGCAAGACAACAACGCGAAGCGATAAGGAGGACCCCCAAGGAGCAACTACAACCAGTTTTTGAGGTTTGTGAACATGCTATTTGTCATCAAATGTTTTGGCCTTTTTTTTTGGGAAGGATGTGATGGTAATTTTGTTAACTGTCCAGGCCCTGGATACACTTGGGCGCACGAAATGGAGGGTAAATAAGAGGGTTCTCGCTGTCGTGGATAGTATATGGGCTAGTGGAGGTCATCTTGCTGATTTGGTTGATCGCCATGATGTAAGTAACTTTGTATCTCCGTCATAGAAGTTTCCTCAGAGTAGACTCCTTTATTTTTTTGTGTATGTTTGACAAATTTAAGTTATCTTTGATTAGTTTAGTTGTTCCTTATGCTACAACAGGTTTTTGTTCACTAGGAAATAAAATATGCAAATGCTTTTCGTCAACTTTGTTAAAGCATCCAACTCAAAACCAATTGACAATGAGTGGAGAGACTGCCCAGGCTCATATACTAGCTTTGGAGGTTATAATTAATCAATGTGGGGCAAACTCTAACAAACTTGTTGCCCTGCAGATCCCTTTACCAGAGAAACCAGATACGGAAGACGAATCTCTGCTAATGAAGTGGAAGTGGAAAGTTAGATCTGTGAAAAAGGAGAACAGGGAGAGACATTCACAGCGGTGCGATTTAGAGCTTAAACTTTCTGTAAGATCAATTCTTCACTTTCTTTGAGGCTATGAAAAAAATACGATGAAGTTGAATTGAAGGATCAAAATTTGATATTGTAATGTTGTTCAGTTACCTGGGAGAAGAAAATGTATTGGAAGCATTTTTGAAATGTTTGCTGAACCGTTGAATGTGTGGCCGGAACATAGTTGAAATGGCAAATGAATTTGGGAATATTTACAAATGTTGTCGTTGAGTAGGTGTCAAAAAATTGATGTTTTGGCATGTTCCTTAGATTATCGCTTTTGAAGCATTTTGGAATGTGTTGGGGAACATTGGAATCTCAGGATTCCTATATAGCTCAGTTTCCTGAAAAAAATTCGAGTTGTCCCTTTGATGTGGGACTAAATGAAATTTGTTCCTTGGTTAGACCATGACTTTTCTTTGTTGGGGAACAGGTAGCCCGGAAAATGAAAGATGAAGAAGGCTTCTTCTATCCACACAACCTGGATTTTCGAGGTCGGGCATATCCAATGCATCCCTACTTAAACCATCTTGGTTCAGATCTGTGTCGTGGCATTTTGGAATTTGCGGAGGGACGGCCTCTTGGAGAGTTAGGATTACGATGGCTGAAGATACACTTGGCTAATCTGTTTGGTGGCGGTGTGGATAAATTATCACTTGAGGGTCGTAAAGCATTTACTGAAAATCACTTGGATGAGATATTTGACTCTGCAGACCGACCTCTTGAAGGAAAGCGATGGTGGTTGAATGCAGAAGATCCATTTCAGTTCTTGGCTGTGTGCATTAATCTCTCTGAAGCTCTGAGATGCTCATCTCCTGAGGCAACTATTTCTCATATTCCTGTACACCAGGTAGTATTGTGATAGCATGCACCAAATTTGGTCATAATTGCAGTTTAAACTCTCAGTTTGAGTTAATTTTAAGCCATTCCATAGATCACCAGCTTAAGTTGTGCCAAATAAAGCTCCCAATGCGCGACCATGATGAAAAAGTAAATAAAAGCAAATCTACTTGTACGAGGAATGGCTCTGCTTAACTATCCACTGTTACACTGTGTAAGCTGTGAAATCTCGTCCTAGATCGAAAGTCCACCCGGGTGATCTTGGGTATTTATTAATAATAATGTCAGCTACTACTAGTAAATTTTGGTTTAAGGATTTTGAGTTACTTTGTTAATGGACCAATGGTCAATGTAGGGCATTACAAATGGTATCAGAGTCCCTGTACTTGATCGTGTGAGATCAGAATCTTGTGTGGCCACATGGGTAAAGAGTCGTGAACAATTATGGTGACTCTAATCACTAGGGAAAAGACCTGTGGAATACTCTGGGGCCTCCAGTGCTTTGCGAGTGTGCAAGGCTATAAAGGTGGGAAGATTGTAACACCTCGTCCCCCATTGAAAGTCTGCATGGGTGGTCTTGAGTTTATGATAAACCATGTGGCCACTGCTAATAACTTGGGCTTAAGCATTTTTGGGCCACCTTGTTAGGCTCCAAAAATTTACTTGTCAGGTACCAAGAAGTTACTTTGTCAGTAGTCTACGAGGGCTCTTACATGAGCTATTGCTCCTGAGGGCTAGCTGATGCTTGCAAACTATTTCTGTTTTATCCGTAAACCGCTGTGATGCCAGTGTTTTTGTTAAATGTAGCCCACTGGCATACTAAGTAACAAGTGATGATCTCAGACAGCTTCCTTACAGAAGGAACCGTCTCTCCTACTACTAGCATCTATTATTCATTGATATGTTTAACTGAGTTGTGGTCCTGCAACTTGGACACTGTCGATGATAGTTGCTATTCAAGTGATTTCACCCTCATAGTTGTTATTCAGAGTGTACTATATCTGTGAAGTAGCTTGCCCTGAGGTTATGATTTTTATTTTTATTTTTTATCATGAGAGTTTATTCCTTTGTTTCTCACTTTTTTGTCTCTCTTGCTTGATTTCGCAGGATGGCTCCTGCAATGGCTTGCAGCACTATGCTGCCCTTGGAAGAGACAAGGTACTGGCTTCTTGTGCTTCTTCTATTTAGTATTTGGTTTTTATAACATTTTCTTCTTTTGTTTCTTCTTACATTAAGGACTGGCCTTCTTTTGTTTTTAGTTGGAATTGGGTTCTTGTTTTACTTTCCAAATATTGCAACACACAAAATCAGAATTCTTGGCGTGTGCGTGGTGTGTGCAGCGGGGATAATAGTCCATCCCTTTGTTTTGATAATTAATGTTTTGATTAGCAAAAGTGCACCAATGACATATTAGCAGACCTGGACAACATGCATACTTAAAGACGAAAAAGAAGTCCTACGAATCAACAAGGATATACAACTCCCCGAAAAAGCAAACAAAAATCATGCAATGAAGAAGGAAAACCCTTGGCAAAAAAATACAAGGGCCCTGTTCGGTTTAGAGTTTTGTTTTAGTTAACATCATCATTTCTCTCTCTATCTCTCTCCACTCATTACACCTGGTTACATCATCAAAACTAAGCTAAACTACAAACCAAACACAGCCAAGGAGATTGGCGGGTTAGGCTTTGTTTGTCTCACACTTTCAAATGAATTTTCAAAATGATTTTACTGAGCCGACTGTAAACCCCAACCACTCCTTTATTTTTGCCTAGCCTCATTGAAGCAAGAGCCCGAAAGTCTAAAGGAAGGTCCCCACTTGCTAAGGGACCCACTGTGTGTGTGTGTGAGAGAGAGAGAGAGAGAGGCTTGGTTTATTGAATACACCTGGCCAAATATTCCTTCTCCTTGCTATGGCGGAGGGAGGGAGGTCAATAGTGTACTTTTTACTACACCTGGCCAAATATTCCTTGCCCTTGCTATGGGACCCAAAAACAAGTCAATATAAGCTCAACTGTTTTAAAACAAGTTGAAAACAGTTCTGCAAAGTTGGGATCCGAACACAGCCTTATTTGCAAAAACTACCACGGAGTCTGTGCAATATCACATGGTCTCAAATTCTTCTCTCCCTGAGAACCACATATTGCGTAGAGAAACTGTCACCAAAGTTTTCCTAAAATGCTCCTTTGGTCATTCCCTTTACCACAATGGGAACAACTGTCAAAATCCCACCATTTACCACTGAGTTGCCGAATAATGTATTAGGTGATTATTGCCCACGCTCACTGCAGGTAAGGACAGAAAGCTGAGACCTTACAACTATGAGAGAGAGTTCAGTCAATGCCTGCCTCTTTTATGAATTTTAGCAATATGCAGAAACAAATAAATGGAGAAGTATGAAAAGATTTAAACTTTTGTTAGGGTAGGGAAAAAGATCATTTCTTTGAGCTACGGAAACATAAACCAACTTTTTATCCATTGGTGAAAATTTGTGCTACCTGTTTGGTTGCCTATCTCTCACTCTCTGATGTTTTTTCCCCATTCAGTTAGGAGCAGCTGCAGTTAATCTGGTCGCTGGAGAAAAACCTGCTGATGTTTACTCTGGAATAGCTGCTAGGTAAGTAGCTCTTCCACTAAGAAGGATGTGAAAGCAATATCCTTCTATTGTGCATTTTTATAGTTTGTTCTTCCTTGGGATGTTTAGTTGTGGTTGAGCTCCATCTCTTTGCACATAAGACTTTGTTCAACTTTTTCATTACGGTGATGGATGGATCGGTCCATTTGGGCCTGTCTTTAGTTCCTTTCCCAATGGCAAGGAAGCTGCAATTAATAGAATTTCACTAATATGTGTTTATCAGATCCCATGTGTCTTTATCAGGTTTGAAGAATGCCCAACTAGTAGGAAAAATGGATAGAACAATTATGGAGTATCATATCACTAATATGTGTTTATCAGATCCCATGTGTCTTTATCAGGTTTGAAGAATGCCCAACTAGTGGGAAAAATGGATAGAACAATGATGGAGTATCATATCATTCGAGGAATAGAAGTTCTATGTGTTCAGCCATATAAAAATCTGAAAGATATTGTAAACCAAAGCTAAATGAAGTGAAACGAGAAAATTTGGGAACCCTTGCCTGCCTAGATTTTGGTGGCGACTGGCATTTCTATGTGGATGAAAGAGAAGAAGAGTAGGCATGTCTTTTTAGGTCCACTCCACTATCTACCAGGCAGATCACCAAGAAACTTTTTTACTTGTGGGATAATTAATGATTCTGGAAATCATGTACTTTGATGGGATTTCCTTTTTCCAGAGGTATTCAAAGTACCTGAAATTTACTGGAAAGAGCATCATGCTAACCCCTCTGGTGGGCTTTGGTAAATTCATATTACCGAAACGTATCACATATCCAATTCCGGCCTCACGGAAAATAGAAAACAAAAGACATAAGGTAATTTGGTTATAAATTCACGTGACGACTATTGTGTAATTTTCATTGCTTTCAAATGGTTATTTTCGTGGATATCAACAATAGGAGCTTGCAGCTAAGCATTGTTTAGGTGTATTTTACGATTATCTTGCAGGACTTCTTTTGAAGAGTGAACCATTAGTATTTGAACTTGAGAAACATGAGATGCACTTCTTTAATAGGCTTCATAAGGTTTCATTGACTGCTGTGCCATACTAATGTACAGTGTTCATCATTGTTCAAAGAATTACATCACCTCACGGTTGACAATTGCCTGTTAAAAATGCCAAATTTGCTATGCAGAGTTCTTGACATAATGAGGAAAGATGCTGAAAAAGATCCTGCAGTATTTCCAGATGCATTGCGTGCGAGGATCTTAATAAATCAGGTTCGTACCACTTCTATGACGATGACTAATCAACTTTTTATGATGAAAAGTTAGTAATTAGAAGGCTCCCAAAAGAGGTGCAACCTTTATGGGAAACTATTGATTTTCTATGGCCAAAGTTGAGCTTCCAGATGAGATTCACAAGGAAGAAAGAAAAAACAAGGGATTCAAGAAAGGAATCTTCACCCCAAAGCATGAAAAATATGGAATAACCGATTTCAATTTCTGGAAAGCCGATTCATTCTCTTCTAAATTCCTCTTATTCACCTCTCTCAATAAGCACCAAATGATGCATATAAAGGAGCTATCATTCCAATATGTTTGTTTTTTCCTTCTAACACTTGGATTCAAATCCCGTGTCTCATCAGCCGTCCAATCAAATCAGTCATTTCCTAGCGGATCACATATATATACCAATAATTCTGACAATGTACAAGCAGATGATCCTCAATCTCTTCCTCTTTGCAGTAAATGCGAAATCTGCTAGCCAGCTTATAGCTTATATCCTCTCATCAAAGTATGTGTATGGAGGATCATGTTCAAAGTAGCGGCCAGTGCAAAAAAAAAGAAAGAAAGAAAACCGACCTTAGTAGGAGCTCCCCTCCTCCAAATGTTATTCTCAAAGGCTTTAGCCAACTATTTTGGTAGGGTGGTTTTTGTTATTTAAGAAACCTAAGGGGAGGTCTATGTTACTCGTCTAGTACCTTAACAGAACTCAGAGTAATTTCCTCTGTTGTAATTGTTACCTCAAACAATTCACTATCACTGGCAAAAACTGGAAACCCATACCTTAGTTGCAGGAACCTCCTATGTGGGTGGCGAATCCACCTCAGAACCTCGCTCCCGCGTTCCCAAGTCAAGACTCTCCTGAAACCTTGCTCCCATTGAGAAAGGAACCCGCTCCCAACTAGGATAGAACCTCATACGCATACAAATCCCAAAAGAACCAAAAACAAAAGATACCAAGCAAGAGAAAAGACAAATTAATGATATGATATCGGAAAAATATTAACGTAAAATTTGCCTAATTACTTTACACACAACCATAATATTACTTAGTTACTAAGACAATCTTTGCTATTGACATAAATGACGCATCCTAATATTTACTTGCATTACATATTTATATTTTCATGTAGTATTCCTAAAGACTCCCCCTCACGAAAGAGGAGCTCCTATAATCCTTCACCCAATCCTTCGCCCCCGCTCCCGCCTCGGCTTTGTGCAACTAAGATATGGAGAACAGTTGGAATGTCGTGTTAAAAGTATAAATAATTTTATGTTTTGCAATCTAAGATGTAGAATAATATTTTTTTTAACATTTAAGTATATTCAAAGGCATAAAAATATTTAATTAATTTTTCCTAAACTCTCCCGATGGCGCTCCCACACTTCTATAATCATCCGCTCCCCCGCCTTCGCTCCCAGTCCCACTTCATGCAACTAAGACCCATACACACATGCTAATCTAAATATCAACATGAATATGTAAAATCTGCTGCACTGTTGTTGGGTAGAACTCAACCCTAAAAGCTAGCTCTTGAAGTGAAGGTGCCCTCCTCACTGTTATATAATTCATATTACTTTGGCAACTAGGCGTGTGGGCCAAAGACACGGACCCTATCCATCTATGGTACCTAGCTTTGATACCATGTTACGCGGTCTTGGGTAGAACTCAACCCCAAAAGCAGTCTATGAAGTGAGGGTGCTCTTATGCTTATACTTCATATTACTTTGGTACCCGATGAGGGACTTTTGCTTCACACCCTTCCTCATGTGCAGGGTGCTTCAGCAAGCACCAGCCGCGTGCAAGCTAGAGACACGCACCATACTCATCTCTGGTACCTAGTTCTAATACCATGTTACACTGTCTTTGGTAGAATTCAACCCTAAAAGCTAGCTCATGAAGTGAAGGTGCCCTCACGCTTATATACTTAATATTATTTAAGGACCCAGGCGATACGGGACTTCGCTTCACACCCTCCTTGCGCAACGTTCTCACTCAACAACACCTGCTGTGTGCAGGCCCGACGCACCTTACCCCTCTCTATTACCTAGTGATACCATGTTACACGGTATTGGGTAGAACTGAACTCCAAAAGTTAGCTCTTGAAGTGAGGGTGCCCTCACGCTTATATGCTTCATATTACTTTGGTACCTAGGGGATGAAGGACTTCGCTTCACACCCAAAACTACACCCATGTAGCCTTGGATATAAGGAAGGACTCTTTAAGCTCAAACTACAAGGTAACATTAATTGTTTTGACTTCTGAAGTGGAACCTCCGCATATCCCTTTCTTTCGACCATAAAACAAGCAGATGCCTTGCATATTAGACACTGGTGAGAATTCGCATGGTTATTTACTATTCACATGGTTGTTATTTACTCAACGAAGGATTAATGCTTCTCCCTCCGTGGTTCATTCAGGAAATAGGAAGAACTTATTTTGTATCATTTCCACATTTTAGCAAGTTATTGAACTTATTTCTCATAGTTCGACTGATGACTGGAATTAATTTAGGTGGACCGGAAATTAGTGAAGCAGACAGTGATGACATCGGTGTATGGTGTCACTTACATTGGTGCTCGTGATCAGATCAAGAGAAGGTTGAAGGAACGCAATGCCATTGCAGATGATTCAGAGCTCTTTGGTGCTGCTTGTTATGCTGCAAAAGTAAGGGCAGTACTATGGAGTGTTCACTGTTACATGATTGTGCATCTATGCATAAGAGCATGAATATTTGTTCCAGGGAATAGCTTGTGTATGCATTATTAGGACTGCATTTATGTATGGCACAACAAACTTAGGGCAGTGACGTGGGTTGAGTAATCTTGCATCCATGCATAAGAGCACCAGTTTTTGTTCTCATTTTCATAGCATTGGTAGTATACTCATATGTGTGTCAATATTAGACTGCAATACTGGACCATGTTATGCTTTCCGAACTGTCAATTTTGCAGATTAACTTTTTGTGCCCTTGTTTTTCCAATTAAACTGTTTATTAAACGTCTCTCCTGCATTCCTTCATCCCGCTATCCAAAACAAGTAGCCAATAGATCCCTATAGTCCCACATAATTTTGATAAGAACAACTATAGACTCAACCATAACATGGTCATGTAACAAATTTTACGTGTTAGCTGCAGTGGAGTTTTTTTTTTTTTTGTGGGCTTCGAAGTTCCATTTGTTGAGATTGGGAAGCATTAAAAAAGACTGATATTATGCACGTTCATTCATCTACTTATTTACAATTCATTGTAAGAACATTCTTTCTTGCTGGTTGAGCAGACGACTTTGACTGCATTGGGAGAGATGTTTCAAGCTGCTCGTAGTATCATGAGCTGGCTTGGTGACTGTGCAAAGGTGTGTTATATCCTTTGTAAGCACTGTAATAACATTTTGAATATGCATCAGTACATGGTAATTCAAACCTACTTATACGTAATCTGAGGATGTTGACATCTTCTGAGATTTGAGACAGACAAGTAAAGGGTAACTTACTCATTCCGGTGTAATGTAATTTACAACGAATCATTGAATTCCTGTCCCTCCCCTGTGTTTGTTTTTCCTTGAATTTCACCTGACTTGTTTATTCAAATTGTCTGTTGCGAATAGATTATCGCCTCTGAGAATCAACCGGTGGAATGGAAGACTCCACTTGGACTTCCTGTTGTGCAGCCTTACCGTAAACGAGGAAGGCATCTGGTGAGTGTTGACTTTTGATGACACCTTACTGTTAGCTTATCATTGTCCTTATTCCATTTGTGACAACCAAAAGAGACATTATCATGTTTAGTTTTGTGTTTTGTATGCAGGTTAAGACTTCACTTCAGATGTTGACATTACAACGGGAAACGGAGAAGGTAATTATTCTCCCTATCATGTTTTCCACTTTGTGCTATCTAATTACGGAGTAATTTTTTTCAGTTTAGTTTCCTACCTATGTTGATTGATATAAATAAATTGCATAAAAGGTGAGGCACCTGACAAACATAGTAGAGTTTGTTAGCTTGGTATCCATTGTTGGGCCCATCTCCAAAGAGCTTAAGCTTTTGGGACTACTAGTAACTTAATAGAGTTATGGTAGTTTCAGCCTTCTTTGCTATTAATAACTTTCTGCACCAACCATGTGAGCATGCGAGGAAATTTTGGACGGTGGTGAAACTTGTTCGATGATAAGGGATCTCTAATTAACCTGGTCTCAACTTTCAAGTACCCAGTTGGCCAAGTTGAGTTTCCTGGCCTTCACAGGATTCAACCACTGAGAAAGTGATATTTAGGCTAGCTTGAACTCCAGCTCCAGTTTTTCCTATTTTCACTAAATCTCCACTGCACAAATTGTCACTTACCTGAAATACTGTAACAGATCATGGTTAAGCGGCAGAGGACAGCTTTTCCACCAAATTTCGTTCACTCCCTTGATGGCTCACATATGATGATGACTGCAGTTGCTTGCAAAAAAGCAGGCTTGAACTTTGCAGGTTCTTTTAATGTTTCCCCTTTCTTATTTGACAAGTGCTGTGTGTGTGTGTGTAGAGAGAGTACCTAATTATCTATGTTGCAGGGGTTCATGATTCATATTGGACGCATGCTTGTGATGTGGAAGAAATGAACAGAATACTACGGGAAAAATTTGTGGAACTATACGAAACTCCCATCCTGGAGAATGTATGGTACACCGACTATCTTCAGTTTTAAAATGCTTCATTTAGATCTGGTTAAATTCCATGGAGACCCCCTCATCTATGCCTCTTGGACAAGGAGACCCCTAACGTTTAAAAGCGCCCAAACACCCCCTCATCTATAAGCATTACCCAGCTTCACCTATTCTGTTGAAGTTGTGTTTGTAGCTGGGAGAATATCACATTTTTCAGACAAAATGATTGCCGTTCAACAGGGCTATATATGCATGCACTAGTATCCTTATGTTCTCTATTACACCAGTAACCCTTCTCTCTCCTCCGTCATCTTTGTCTCCCTCCCCTCTGAGGCAGCCATGCATGGAAGCGGCTGCCAAGGGAGGGAGGGAGAGATTGAGATTGTGAAATATGGAGGAGAGAGAAGGGTTACTTATGTAATAGAGAAGATAAGGATACTAGTATATGCATATATAGCCCTGTTGAAGGGCAATTATTTGTCTGAAAAATGTGATATTCTTCCAACTGCAAATGAAACTTTAACAGAAGGGGTGAAGCTGGGTAACAGTTATAGATGAGGGGGTGTGTTTGGGCGCTTTTAAACATTAGGGGGTCTCCTTGTCCAAGAGGCAGCATAGATGAGGGGGTTTCCGTGGAATTTAACCTTTAAATTTTGTCTACAGGGCATTATATAGCTGAATATCATTTATGAACTCTAATACTACATATTGGTGAGGTCTTAAGCCTTCACACTTTACCTCAAGGTCTAACAAACCTGTTCTGAGCTGAAACCTCTTGTCAACATGTCCTCAAACTTATAAATGTGTCTCATATGTTATCTATTAGAGTCAAAAATTCCATCAGGGCCTCCTTTTTCCGCCTCAGAACAAGTAGACAGTCTTTGCAGTGGAAAAGTGCATAATGTAAACTTCATTCTTGGCATTTCCTCCTCTTGGATCTGTTTTCTTCTCGTTTTTTATTCTTTCTTCCTCTCTAGTGTATCAGTACAACTGATGGTTTAACATAAATCTCAGACTCCAAAGCAATCAGGAAACCCCATTCAGACTACATTTTTATGACCAAGTGTTTTACCACTTTACTAAAATAACTTGCATTAAAGTTGATCTGAACTTTTGTACCTTCCTGAGCAGTTGTTGGAGAGCTTTCAAACGTCTTTTCCTACATTATCTTTTCCCCCATTGCCAGAACGGGGAGACTTCGATATGAGAGATGTTATAGAGTCGCCGTACTTCTTCAACTGATCAGACCATAAGTTACTCTTGTTATCAAGTGATGCAGTGGCACTGTACATGATTCAGCATCTCTGTTTAGGTTTGCTACCATTGAGATAGGCATCACAAAGAAAGAGGTCATTCTCTGAATATAGTCTCTGAGATACTTGAGGCTCTTCTCTCACTTTCTCGTGAGAATGTCCTTGAGCGTTGAGATCTACCAATGTGTGCTTAGTTCAGTCTGCAAGCTTCGACCTCCTGTTTTCTATGTACAGTCAAAGAGATTCTTTATTGCTGCATGTGTCTGCTCTGAGATATGGCATATTAAGCTTTTCAGAAGTGGACTTATTGATCAAGAATCTTTTGAGAGGTCGAGTCAAAGAGATTCTTTATTGCTGCATGTGTCTGCTCTGAGATATGGCATATTAAGCTTTTCAGAAGTGGACTTATTGATCAAGAATCTTTTGAGAGGTCAACTTACATTCTTCATCTACAAATCATGCCATGGAAATTAACAAGGATACAAAGCTTGCGAATTGATTAAGTCATTGTGGTACCTACCCGCAGTACAGCGGAATGGGTTGATAGAAGAAATGCTGATTCAGGAGATGAACTAACATGCATGAAATATTGCAATTTACTGTTACACGAGGGATTGGATATTTGCACAAGTAGTAAATATTCTTGCTGCCGGATCTATTCTGCTGTTATGAGTTGTTCCGGATTGTGGCACCCTCTATTGTATATGTTGTGTAGTAAGCTGTAAAGTAGATAAAATAGTTCAAGAAATGCAGTTATTACTGGTAAGAATGTTGATCCATCTTTTCTCCTATTATTGGTGAACTTTGTTCATTTTATTTTTCTCCTAGCGTGTGTAAAAGGAGTTTATGGGAATCTTTCTGGTCCTTTTTCAAAGCACAGGTTTAGCCAGTTTTTTGAATGGCTCACAGCGGTGCAATGGTCCGATGGAGCTTTAGTGTGTGGCGAGACGCGCGTCACATGAAAGCGAGGTGCAATTTATTATAACCAGTAGAATTCTAATGCAGGTAAAAAATTTGAACACAAGCAAATACTTTTGAAACTTTCAAATGTCATAAAACATAACCATTTCAATTTTAAGCCACCAAATACTAAAGAAAACATTGGGTGATTTTATTTGCAACCTGTTTTTTTTTTTTTTCTCTTCATACAACCCAAGAAAATGTCCTCAATTTTTATTGTTGGCTAAAGACCTAAATGCCCCTACAAATCTGAAAACTGCGGGTTTTTTTTTTACATTCATACCCCGAAATATATAAACTTTTTCAACATCTAGATGTTGAAACTTTTCACTTAACTGAAATTATGCAAGACAAAGTTTAATAATAAATTGTTGACTTCAATTACTTTTTTCATCATCATAATATCGAATTCGACACATTACATCAAAATTTGCATTCCGAAAACGATACCTGAGAAATTTTATATATTGTTTCGACAATATAATGTTGAAATTTATAGATAATTTCTACGTTTTGATATTGAAATATGTACTTGTAAAATTTTGTAATTTGTCAACATATGTTTCGACAAGATAATGTTGAAATTATTACCTTATTTCGACATTTTGGTGCCGAAGTTTACACTTGCAAATTTTTTAAAATTCGACCTTCAATATAAATCGACAAGTGGTTGTCGAAAATGAGTGTGTATTTTGATATTCAAAGTATGAATGGGTTGAACAGTATTTTGGGAAGTCTAGGTGTATTTAGTGGGTTGTATGGAGTAAATTGGTTTGGAGAATTTTAGTTGTGAGTTGGATGAAGAAAATGGGTTGTATAGAGAAAAAAAGGGGGTTGCAAATAGAATCACCCAAAACGTATCATTTATAAAAAGTTAATATACAGGGGTTAAGTTTTGAAGACAACAAATGAATAATGGTAATCAAATATCAAGTCATGCATGCCCATTAATCATCTCCAATACCAATAACTTCAATTTCATCTTCATCTTCTTCATCATCATTTGATTTATATCGAGTCATGCATGCCTACTTGGCTGTTACTATGACTATCGATAGAGCATATCTAATTTCAAGGGCTAACATTTACCTCTTTACATTCAAGGAAATTATCTAGTGCATGTGACCTACCTTTATGCATCATAGATCAAGGGTTGAGATTGATTCTAGCATAATCTAAATAAAGATGGTTAGAAAAATTATTGAGACGCACACCACAGCACCTCGCCTTGTGGCGCACGCCACACCTGCGCCTCGGTGATCAACGCCACAACTTCCCATGGCTCTAAAGGTGCGCCTCGCAATGCCACTTCGCCATAGCCCGCTTGGCTTGTGCCATTTAGTCAGCTTAAGTTGCTCAATGGAGCTCCAATAATCACCATTGTGAATGCAAAGCAAAAGTCAGCTGCTGAAACTCTCAATGTGAAAGCAATGGCTATTCACTTCAGTAGAGTAAGTTAAAACATAGAACCAATCATGTATGATCGTGGACGCAAAGGCCACTGGGAGTGTTCATTTCTGCTTCTGGTTTTGTATCACTCTACTTTGAATGGTACGTAGTAGCTTTCCAGAATTGAAGCCTCGTTAAAGAACAATTCATCAACGTGCATTTTCAGACGAAATCCACAAACAAAAGTGAACTTAATAATTACAGTTTCTTTTCGTTTCCATTTCCCACACAGCAACCGTCTTAGGGCAATGCCAAACGATCCTGTGCAAACTCATGGTCTTTGACTGTTAATAATAGTAGGCTGTTTCGAATTTATGTAATATCTTTGATCTTGCATCGAAACTATAGGATCTCAATAAGGCTTGGTAAGCAATTTCCTTTAGCCTATTAGGCTACTACACACAATCTCAAATCTAAAAATGTAAATTCTCCAAAAGGCTGGTACTACTTTGTAACAAAAGACAAAAACTACGAAAGAGAAAAATCATATTTACAGTAAAGCTATGAGCTATCCGACACAGGAGCAAAGCCTATACACCTCATTTTCTACACGGGAATTGACCTTTTAAAACCAACTACATTAAATAAGAAGCATTTAGCCCTTCCAGAGGAGTTCATTCCACTGAGGCAGAACGCCACAAGCTCTGACCAAGTTCTGATCCATAGCCATCTGATTTAATCAACGGCTTCATCAATCCAATGCAAAGGAAATGATACTCAGCTAGTGCCACGTGCAGTTTCTCGAGGTGTGACATCAAATCTTTCAAGAGCCCCACTTTTTGGATAGAGACTACTCTCCTATCTTTCAAGCAGCCCCAAATAATAACTGCGATGTTAATGTAAAAATTCAGTAACCATAACGCTCATTTAACGAAGTCCTTCCATCACCTGATTGTCCTGGCCAAAGTACCACAAGCATAACATCAGAAATCAAAGCACAACAGACTCATGACAAAGTGGAAGTATCTTAAGCATAATAAACTTGCAACGAAGTCAAAGTACAGCAAGAATAAGAACAGAAATGAAAACATGAAAAAACACACAATAAAGTGATTGTCATTTAACTGAAACCAAAGAATTTTACCTTCAGGAGGCACCCAGGTTTCATAATCCATTTCACCACCAAGAAATGAAGGTTTCTCTGGACCAAGCACTTTTTTCGGCTTTTTATTATCCTTCCCATGCTGTTTCCGACGTGGAGTATCCTCAGTTTTCTGTCCTGCCTCATCATCAGACGCATAATATCCTCTTTTATGCTTCAATAACAGTGCCACAGCATCTTCTGCCCTAATTTCTGCTCCTTTGGATGCAGTTGTAGACTGTTCGGAAGCTTCAGTTTCATTGACAACCTGCTTCCGCTTTCTAATTATGAGACCAGGGGCTGCATTTTCAATCCCCGACTCCACATTCAATTTTGTGGCATCTTGATGTTCCAGAACCTTCTTCCTATCTTTATAATCAACAAACTGATCAGACTCCTGCATTTCTAGAGGGCCCTCCTGTTTAGTCTCTATTGTCTCTGTTTTTTGTACAGCTCCAAGCCATTGAGGCTTAACTGCAACATATTCAGCAGCTTTGCATTCTGTTTTATCAACTAAATCCTCACTCTCTTCTGTCTTCTTGCCCAACATCACATCAGTAGTCTCCTGTTTCTTGTTGGGGCCACTCACTGATTTTTCTGATTCAGTCTTTCTATTTGGCTCTGATTTAGTCTTCCTCACACTTGCAGAAATGGGGACTTTGAACAGATTAGGTTTTGGATCTTGCGAGTTTGATTCCCTTTTCCTAGCAGCTTCCCCAGCTGGGTCAGCAATCTTCAGCAAGTAGACTATCCTGTCCAATTCTGACTGAAGAGTTGATAATTCTTTCTGAAGCTGCTCAGTTTTGTCGAGAACTGCCATTTGGAACAGGAAATCAGTAAAATAAACATAAATAAATTTGGAACAGATAAAAGGGTCTTGATTTTGCTGAAACTCGGATAATCTGCAATCAGGGAAGGATAGAAGGTCACAGATGAGTTGCAAACAACACAACCGAACAGACCACAACATGAACTACTACCAGAAAATCACAGATTCTGCTTAATACTTGGAATAGAATTGAAGAAGAAATTCTCAACTTTAATGAAAGCACGGCGAAACAACCAGCAACGAAAAATCTTACAAAGAATAACAGATAATTGTAGACAGACATAATAGAACACTATAACAAGAATATCATTAGAAAAAATACCACCACCTGACGAAAATGTGAAAGCATTATAAAGAAAGGTCTCAACATTACTATTACTACCCATTTTGAAGCAAAAGCCCGGTAATTTTCAGTACTATATATTAACTACATCAAAAATAATTTTAGTTGAAGAATCTATATGTTGACGCTTTCTAAAATATATGCACCAGAACCCCCACATTTTTTGTGTCACACTGGCTCACAGCTGAGAGAGAGAGAGAGAGAGAGAGAGAGAGAGAGAGAGAGAGATGGTCTTCTGTTGAGGGGCCAGCCCCAGTCCCATTGGTTTTGGTGGGGCAAAAAAAAGTGACCAATCGAGTGGTCCCTGCTCAGCTATTTGCTCTAGGGAGATCTTTCCATAAGTCGCAAAATCAGTCAACATAGATGAAGCAACTATAGCCATTCAGAGGGGATTATGTTCTCTTAATCATAAAGAAGCAATTAGGATCATCATAACTCCTTAGGTATAAGGATCAAATCCTTTGAACTTTTTATGTTATCTTACAAGTGAACAATTTTTTCTTGCGGCCTTCGGATTACGCTCTTTTTAGCATAAAGCATCTGCACCACCTCCAGTGAGGATCATTGCTGTTCCTCTTTTGGTGGTTGGGATAAAAGTCCCCGTAGTTTATTCCTTTTTTCTGTGTAGACAGATTTGTTGCAACATAAACAAACCAAAAAACAAACAGTGTCATTCTTCTTCTTCTTCTTATGGGTATGTTTGATTAGCCGGACTAATAGTGAGTTCAGTTACAATGCCCTTTCTCCTGAAGTAATGTATATCTCACGTCATTGTGGGAACAGTTATCCAACATGTAGGCAATTCCTACACAAATTTCTACAACCAAACATTGGGAACACAGTCAGTTCCACAGGATTTGTCATTCAAACCCATGCTCTAACCTGTGGATCGTACATGCCATACGAATACTGTCTACTTGTTTCTTACCACCATAAACATTTGGTGTATGGACATTCTTTTCAAAAATCTACTTACTAAAAGTACCTTGTTTTGACGTCGAAAAGCAAATTTTGTTAAATGAACGGGAAGATAATGTATGCCTGAACACAGCATTGAGTTTCATCACTTCATCAAATATCAACAAGATTTGACAAGCCTTGCTGGTCTTTCATCAAGTATTTCACTAAGCTTCAGTGGATAGCAAGAATGATGGTAATATTTTGCTCTCTTAAACCATACGTCCTCTTAAATTTTCAACAGGCTATATATAAAAGTAAAATGAACAAAAGATGAGAAAAGATTCTATCATCTGCAGAATAGCTTACCTAGTTGAGAGGATAATCCAGACATGTACGCATCAAGAGCATCTCCAGCAGCTTCTCCAACATTTTCCAATTCCATCCTATCCTTCTCCTCCAGAAGTAACTTCTTCTTCTCTTCAATTTCTGTAGTTAGTGCATCTTTCTTATCAAGAATGCTATCAGCTGTTTCAATTGACTGGTTTTCACCACCCTTTCGTCTAGAAGCCTTCTTCTTTGTCCGGTCATAGAACTCGTCCTCGTCACTGGACAGTAAGACGATAAGAAGTTTATACAATTCAGAAGTAAAAATTTAGAAGTTAATAACATCATCCTTTGATTATCTACAAAAAAAATTTAGATCTTAGGGTCCATTACAGAAAGACCGAGAGAGAGAGAGAGAGAGAGAGAGAGAGAGAGAGAGAGAGAGAGAGAGAGAGAGATACATATGCATGTATATATGTATATGTGGCCGGTCCCGGGGACACAAAAAAAATACAAAAGAAGACACTCTGTCTCAGCCATAGATTTCAATGGCTGAGATTAAAATTTTACAAAACTTCTCTCTCCCAAAATAGGGTGAATTACCTATATATCCCTTCAACTTTATGCAAAATGTCATTTTGGTCCTTGATGTTTCAATTTTGACATAAAAACCCTTCAATATACGATTTCATTGCAATGTGATCCAAATCTTGATCTCCGTTAGTTTTTTGGACGGAAATTGAACACATGCCATCCACGTGAGCACCATTGAGGGCATAAATGCCACTTCCCCTCCCAAACCCTTTTCTACCCCTTGTTTTATGCTTTGTTTCGAGTATGAACTGATGAAAAACATTTTTTCTTGGATTTAAGGTAAGAATTGAAACATTTGGGGGTGGACCCAAATGCCATGGAGTTCTTGAACTTGAAGGAGGATTTGAAATTTTGGATTTACCATTCTCGTTACCCAGCCAAAAATGAGAAAACAGGCACATCCGCCTCTACTCATAGCACGACAGCCTCGCCACCGCTTCATAGCTACTTATCTTTGCACAAATGCATGAGAGAGAGAGAGAGAGAGAGAGAGAGAGAGAGAGAGAGAGAGAGGGTCGCCATGGAGGGAGGTTGCCAGGAAGTAGGCCTGTGGTGGTGGTGGGGGCTAGGGTAAGGGTTTGGCAGTAGTAGTGTGAGAATTTTTTGGGGAAGACGATGAGTAGTTTTAGGGTGTGGTAATGTTTTGGGAGAGCGAAGTTGCTTTATGAAGTTTTAATCTCAACCATTGAAACCCATGGCTATGTTTTTTTTTTTCCTAGTAACCGGCCCCTATATAAATATACAAATGTGTGTGTCTATAGAGACAGAGAGATGTATTGTTATGCATAAAGAATCAGTCAGAGAAAATGTTACGTCATGGCCGTTACATTATATTAATGAGCATCATCACGACAATGAATAAGCTAATTGAAGAACCAAAACTTATCTGTTTTACTTTTCCACAACAAGAAGTTTGTAACTCTCAAAGTACCTCCAGTATTCGTCTTCATCTTCAACTACTCCTTTCTTCTTAGCATGGGACACTCCTCCAACACGTACACCTAAGCTTTCTCGGATACTTTCATTTAGAGTCTCTTCTAAATTTTCAAGCTCCTCCATTATCTGAGGAAATTCAAAAAAGGAAGAAAAAAATCCAAGAATAAAATAACAGAAGAAGAGGAGAGTATAAAGGAAAGATAAAGCAGTGCCAGATTACTTCATGAGAACTTAATACAGTAGTTGATCAAGGAAGAATAGAGGATAGCCATTCTACAAATAATTTTGGCATCGTACCTGGGACATTCTCTGTTCATTCCGAGCAATCTGAGTTTGCTGCCCCTGTGTCAACCCGCCCTGAGAAATATCTTTTGCACGAATAGCATCTATTTCTTTCTTCATATTAGCAATCTGCAACAAAGCAACACTTGTGTAGTAACAAAGCATAAACCATAAAATTTACAAGGGATGCAGACTAATTTATAGGAATGGGAATTGATCAATTTCAGAACTCGACTACTACAGAACTTATGGGAAAGTAAATTCATATTACTCTCTCTAAGAAAATTCACAAAATAAAGGGAAGAATGAATCTTTTTTAAAGGGATTTAGAAGAATATTCAACAATTTTTGTATTCTCTGAGAATACAATATTTGCATTAACAAAGGTATGAAGAAATCGGACTGACAAGGTATTCAGAAGATTTCTGTTTTTTTCCTAAGAAGTGACGTTGAAAGCAATAGAGAGATCCAAAACATGAGAGAAATGAGAGTGTAAGAGATTCCAAAATACCAAAATACACTAACCTTCTCAAGTCTTTTTATAACTTTATCACGTGTTTTTTCCTGCTTCTCTGTAAGCTGCCCCTTGTAGTTTTGCCAACTTATTTCATCAACATCATCCTGAATATCCAAAACCACTTTGGTTAGGACCAATAATAGTGAGGATAAACTTTATTTTCTCCTTACTGTGAAAACAAGAAGGGAAGTACAAATAACAGATTCTTCAAAGAAAACAACATGGCAGAGATTGCTACTCAGAATGATACTATAATTTTATTTTATTTTTTTGATAGGCAAAAAGTTTATTAATGGAACTTGAGAAAGGTTAGATCAAGTTGGGGGAGAAGGGAGGGGAGTCCAACCACTGTTGGAGAAATTCCAAATAATACTATAACTGAGCGGTGAGACAAAACTTGCTGCTTGCAAGAAGAACCAAATCAGGGCCACCATCAGACCCAATGACACCTCAAGAACTACACTCACCCCTTAATACAAGAACATTAAAAAAAACAACAGAAAACGAGGACCAGACATTCAACATTCCTTTTACGTATACTTCCTCATTTTTTTTACATCTCAAGGGCTTCCCCCACCCAAAGAAATGAACACCCCCATCAAGACAAGAACATTTTGAAAAAGAAAAGAAAACATGGAAGAGACATTGAACGTTCCTTTTAGTGTATTCTTCCTCATTTTGAAAAATAGAACTCTAAAACCTCTGGGCCAGTTCTAAGGGCATTGAAACAGTACTCATCAGGTTGGGAGTTCAACTCCCCACCTTTCCCTTTCAATTCTATTGTTTAAATGAAGCTCTTGCGTGTGCCAAAAGATACATATATCCATAGTCTAGTTCTTATGAAGGCTCTACGATACACAGTAGAAAGCATATTCAATGCCCTTAGAAAAGAACCATGACAAACAAAATGTTCTTAGAAAAGAATCCCAAATAAAATTTCTTGTTCTCCTGCAGAAATAGTCATCACTAACAAAATTGGTACTACTCATTGTTGCTTCTTATGTGCCTAATACTCTTTCCTCGTGCTCAGATTCATGCAACCCATGTATGGAAAAGAACAACAGTAGCATAACTGCAACTTTGTTGAGCACCATTAACATGTACAAGTAAATTCCCACAACTGATCAAGGTGTCCTAAAATTGAAATGGTAAGAAATGTAACCTCAGTTTCTTCTATGGCATCTTCACCCATGCCCCATGAGACACCGTCGGCAAGAGAGGCTTCCCGCTTGGCTCGTAAAAGTGAAGCTTCCATATCTTGCATCTCCTCTCGCATCTTAGCATTTTTTATGGTTTTCAAGTCTCTTTCCTTCAATACAAGCAACACAAAAAGCTGTAACAATAGCAAAAGTACACATGCGCGCACCCCTGACAAAGATTTATACATCAACAAATATAGTGATAACAATATTATGGTCCCAGCTCCTGCAATGATAGTCCTTTTAGAAATGCTCGCACGGAGTTGTTTGTTTTGAAGTTAATGCCCCAAATTCAAATTCAAGGGCATTGATCACCCACCAAAAACCTTTTATTCTCTCTTTTTATCTAAAAAGGGTAGCCTTGGAAATTCAATGATTGAAGCTGACTTTTTCCAAAGAGGACTTACAACTAGTGATATCCCAAATCGGAGGGAAATCATTAGGGATGGAGCAAGTATAATAACAGCATTAACAGTAGAATACTGGCTAGCCATTTTACATAAAAAATCAAAAACACCATCTTCCAGTTTTTGTTCCGACCAAACTCCAAAATCTAGTGATGTAATAAGAAAAGGAAACATGAGAATGATATCAGGCCTCAGATACACCATATATAACTTTACCAAAAATAGTCTACGGTACACTGGCCAAAATATGGACAGCAAAGTTGCACATTGTGCCATACTGCTTAATGATGACCAAAGATTCATAGATTATTATGACATCCGTTTCAATGCATGCCTCAGTTATTAAGGAGGAGAAACTCAAGAGACATTATAAGTGAAGGTGGTCGAAGTCTAGCTCATTCTGGAAAATATTTGTATCACTACATCAAGACATACTCTTCATCTCATAGGAATAGCCTGGATGGTAGCATGGGATATTTGCAGGCACAGTCCAGGGCCTGAACAAAACCTCACATTTTTATACTAGATTTTGTTATCATAAAGAACAAAGTATTTATATGAATTTGTTTATTAGATTATAGAAGACAAATTTAAGACATCATAACATTTAAGTGCGTAGAAAATATTTCTTCAAAAAACAAGGGTGTAGGGACCCTTCTTACTGCAAAGTGTAATTCAAACTTCTAGTCACACAATTAGTTTTGTGACATCACAAGGCAAAGCTGGTGTAAAGAAACTGAACTTAGGCTCCTGCATAAGCAAGCTCATTAGAAATGGTTTAGAGGATTTGTCAAATTACTCTCAGAGATGATTGTGACCCACTGAGTGAAAATCTACAGGATTAGGAGATACACGGATTTATATAGAAAGACATAGGGAATAATCTGTCAGTTATTCAACTAAGATTGGAAGTAAGAAAAGAATTCCTTTCACAAGTGAACCTATTTCAGCACCATGTTGAACTAAAAAACAATGAAAGCCAATCCTAAATAGATGCTAAAACGGTAAAACAACACAAAACAGAGCAGAGGAAAAAATCTGGTGATAAAACAAACTTACTGGTGGCATCAACTCAGATGGTCCTTGAAGTATGTATAACCGTGATGAGCTGCACAAAATAAAAATTATAACAATAAGCAGGGAAAAATGGGTAGGTATCCAAAGCATAACATGTCTTCAAAACAACTATATTTGGACTCCCAACCATGAAAAATAGTGGGGCCCAAGGCTTACGTTACAAAAAAGACCAATTTAAACTTTACTGTCTAATAGACCACAAACATGTTGCCAATCACTAGACTATAAATTTGCCACATATGACCATACTTCATCTAAACAATTGTATGTCTCCATCTTTGCCTCCTCGATGGGATGGATTACAGGAGATATTTAAGGACTAAATCCACTTTTGGCACCCGAAGTATTTGATTCAATGATTAAATTCACTAGTATTTTTTCATCTTCGTGAGTAAAACTACTCCCGTAGCTGAAAAAAAAAAGGGTTCCTATTTGATCAGACAGAAAACACTGATTTAATCTAGTTGATCAGACAGTTGAATCCAATACACTTGACCTGGTCACTGTTCCTATTTGCACAAAAGTCAAAGTTCCAAGGCATTGGTTCTACTATAGTTTAGTTAAACACGACCTTTTAAAAAATTTACATCTTGAAATATGACTGGAAGGTAAAATTAGTTTTGCTTAAATTATTACGTTTGCATATGATGTGCACATTACTTATGGTGTTTTGTTGTATACAGGTATAATGGCACATTAGTTTTTCAAATCAGTGTTTTCTGGAATATACCCTCGTCTATTAGTCTATGTCATGGATCAGGAAGGCGTTAGACATGGGGACCAACAGACACGCATTTTATACCTGTGCAAATAAGTAGATCAGGGACCAAAGTGCCACAGAGTGCATTATATAGGGTTATGTAAAAATAACAAAATAATATCAGAGCAGTAGCCAAAGAAAAGATGAAACAGATTAATATCACAAGAAAAGTGCAAATGGAAGTATCTTACTGGCCAAATCGAATCACGTCACCAACATGCAAATCGACAAAAACCTTTGGCTTCACCTAATACCATAAAAAATATCCATCAATCAGGAAAAATGCTACATCTTATCTATAAATGTTGATACAACAAATTCAAACATTTTTTCACAACATAAACAACTGGATCGCTCAGAAAAGGCTGAAAAGTACTAATGAGGTTCAATAATTCCACCACCAATCTCCAATTCCTAGTGATCGAAACAGCAGCCTCCTTGTTCTGTAACAATACTAGGCTTTGCATCGACTATAATTGGGCTCCCCATCTTTACCATGCAGAGAAATCAAAATGCTTTGCATCCCAAATAAGAAATAAATTATCAAGTACACCATGTCCAATGTGTAGATGATTGATGAACATTGCCATAAACCCTAAATGGAGGGAGCATAAATGATTGGTTGCAATATTACCATAAATCCTAAAGGAGCATAGATGTTTGATAGCAACATTGGAATTAAGGACAACCACACCGGCCTAAAGTGTCAAAAAATACCAACTCTATAAAATAATTAGAATTACAAAACCCATTATCAGTCATCCTCATGTTTAAAATTAACAAAAAAAAAAACTTTAGATTAAAAGATTGCCATGCATTTGAAGGCTAGTTCATTAAAAGAAATACCTGATTCTTGTTTACAAATGTCCCATGCGTGCTACCAAGGTCATAAAGATAAGCACCTCCGCTTCTCTTGAACTGGAGGACTAGCATAGATGAAACATGTGGTCACATAACCAATATTAGAAATCATTCCTACCGCCAAAATAATAACATTTGGATCGGGAAAAAATAGGGTCTAAGAGAATTAAAGTCAAATACACTTAATGCGATCCATATTTGGTATATGAGTAATCAACCATCTGGTCCTCCTTATAACAAAAACGATACTTCTTGCATTAAAATGCATATTTTTGTCTAAGCATAATCAAAGCTTAATAATTGGGTAGGTACAGCAAAAACAATCAGAATTTTTCTCCGAGGAAACCTCTCTACTAATATCTGATGTCCAAAGTGTCATTGTAGACAAAGACGTAGCTCTTGCTCACATATAACATCACCACTTGTAGACTTTCCATCAATGCAATACAATTTACTGATTTCACTCAATACAGAAGAAGAACCACAATACTACACTTTTGTGTTAATTGTGTCATTATAAATTCAATCAATCCTAGTACATGTTTCGTTCAAGTTGTCACATAAACGGTACAATCCCGTATCAAATCCCAACACATAGTCAGCCATAAATATACATTCTGTGAGAAATCAACTGTATACAAGAGATCTAACCTCACCCATTTAACCACTCTATCTGCTTTTAGACGTAGATCAACAAGTAAAACAGTAAAAAGGAGGGAAGCAAATCATAAAATCCAGTGTTTTAAATAGCGATAGGCGCACCGAGGTGCCATGGTCCCCTCGAGCTTTAAGCACAAGGCACAAGGCGAGGAGCGCGCCTTTTGAACACGAGGCGATTTTTTAGAACAAGTAAAATTCTAATCTAGGTAATACTTTCAATACAAGCAAACACTTATAAAACAGTCTCACAAAAATTAAGACACTACCATTTTTCACTTCATCACAAAAATTACACTTCAACTTGGAAACTTTTTGGGGCTCAACCTGATGCTCATACTTCCAAGCAGGATCCAATCTTTTACTACTATTTTCAGATCACATCTAGGATGAACAAATTGACAAAATAAATTCACTGCGGGAAAAAACATAGAAGAAGGAAAATGAAGTTCTCACGGAAGTGATTCAAAAAAAAAATAAAAAGAGAGAAAGAAAGAAAGAGTTGGGAGAAAAAAAAATGAAGTTTGATCAGACTGGACTTCTTTTACAAAAATGAACTTTTTTTTATATGAAAAAATGAAGTCTCGTTCAAAAAAAAAGAGAGAAAGAAATAGAGTAATCAATATCTGATACTCTTAATCGAAAGAAAAAAGAAGAAACAGAGTACCAAGAAATAGGGAAGAAGAAGAAGGAGAAGGGAGAAGGGAGAAGAAGAAATTTTAGGGTTACCTGATTAGTCGTTTGATCAGAATGGAGCCCTTTGAATGAAATTTTAGAGTTATCGATCTCTGCTGGCTGGTGCTATGTTGATAAGTGTAGGTATTTTATCTGGTGCATTTGGCACATGGCTTTTTTTTTTTTTTTAATCAAGATGAAGGGTTAGGATGAGTTTTGGTAAAATGCACAAAAGCCCACGCTTCTTGCGCCTTGCGCTTTTGTGCTTAAGCTCGCGGTTCTACGCTCCTCACCGTGCGCTTAAGCGCGCTTTTTAAAACACTGCCATCTTACCTAAACTATGCACTACCTAGGGCATCCTTAACAAGACAACAATATCTTATCTGTTTCTGGAGTGGGTCAGCGCAAAACACGGTTTGATGTTTTTTTAGATGCACATACAGTTTGATATTGAACTTAGTCACAGTGAATAGCATATTGTACTCTTTCCTTTCTTCATCTAATACATGAAAATACTTCAAACTGGGCATTTGGACTCATACCGCATTACTTAGACAATAAAGACCCCAAATCACGTATAGCCATAGTATCATGCTGTCATTCCCAAATCCAACTACTTTCTTGCCTTGATTCATTTTGGATAGGTTGAAAACTTCAAACTTTATTAGAAGTATTACCTTATCCTGAAACTGCACCAGCAGAAATCAAAATTTGACATCTTTTGGTAATATCAAAGGGTTGGGATTCACAGAGCAGCTCTGATTATTTGAGTTATAGCCAGGTTTGGAGAACCCATTGATTTAACTTTGCACACTCGTTTCATGGATGTCATTAATGATTTGTGTGTACTCAACTCATCCAAAGAAGGAAAACTCCCACATATCTATGCTTAAGCTAATGAAAAGGCAATAAGCAAAAAAATAATGAACAAAACAGGGGAAGAATTCATACCAGCATGAAAGCGAGAGATGGTTGGGTGCTCGAGGGCAAAATCACAGAGGTCTACGCGACCAAACATGTAAGCTCCCTTCTCATAACTACATGATTCCAAATCAATTTTTGTGAGGATACAACAGGTATATGAAATAATTTTCAATAAATAAGCTAGGCTTCCAAAACGTAAACTTGAATTTAAATCTTGGTCACTATTTCAACACAAAACTTGACTACTAAAAGAATCCAAGCCCTATTTCCGGCAATCATACTTATTTTCGTCCAATGTCCTAAAACTCATTAGGCATTAGTCAGGCGGAGGAAGAGCGCTTAGCACCTAGGGGCTGACTAATCTGGCACCTAGCATCTAGCACCTAGCACAACCTACGCCGATTTTAGTCTTGGCATTGGACCCCAACCTAGCACCGACGTGGCAGACTTTTAAAACATTGTTTACATCCATTACAACTGGAAAAGTTTACTAGTTGTCCCAAGGAGTAATGCCCCGATGAGAGTACCATATGTGGTGACTCTTAAATGACAGTACCACGACAATTAATGGGTCCTACACATGCATGTGCTCCTGCTTGGTGTATGTGTGAGCTTCTCCAATGGCAGTTATTTGGGTTGCCATTGCAACAATTTAGCAAGAAACTTCAAAATGGCGTATTATCCAGCTTGCCATTCTTAGCAATTGGCAGTTGTTCAATCAGCATTGGCTAGACATTGTCACCAATGGTAGTGAGTTGCGCCAAGTAATGTTCATCAGTTCACATCACATTTACAATCAAAAATTGGCGATGGTAAACAAATCTAGTCCGCTGTCCACAACATTGCTAGTCACACAAATCGTTACGTATAATAGCCAACCAATCCACCAATGGAGATGCTCCAAGAGCAAGTCCATCCCAGTGCCATATTTCATGCCAAGGCTAAAATTTGGTATCAATAATGGCAAAATACTCTTCACCCTTGTGCCAAATTCAATGCCACATTTTGGCGATGCCATTCTTGGTGCCAAATTCGGCATCAAATTTGGCAATCGCCAAAACTTGCTACACCATTCAAGCCATTTGACTTCCATCGCAAATGAGATGTGTTTAATTCCAATGGTTTTGATTTGCTGCGACATTGCTATTTTGTGGCTTTTTGACACTGAAACAAGCTAAAAATGTCTTTGGCGATGTCATTTTGACGGCAACAAGTAAACTTGCTCTAACTGTAGCCATCATGACACTACTGTCTTTTGATTTGCCAACAAACTTAATGGCATCTCGAATTTTTCGCATAGGCAACGTAAATTCAAGAAATAAACATTACAAAAACACATAAAATCGAAACTAAGAGACTTACACATGAAGTTGATCAATGATGGATCCTTCTTTAAGAACTTCCAATGAAAAATTATAACCAGGAGGTCCGCTCCACTCAGGAATCGTATAAGGAACTGCAACATTCGGCCTTTGCTCTTGTTTAGCGTCGACACTCTTTGTAGCTATGTTGTTTTCGCCGGCAGCGATATCGACGGCTACTTGTTCTTCTTGATTTCGTGACGGGGCTGGTTGTGGTTCTTGATGGCCGTTGGATTGGGACTGCACGGCGTCGGATTGCGGAGGGATAGCGTTTTTGGGAGGTGGAGGGGGCATGGAAGGCTTTATTGGTGTAGAGGTTAACGGTTCATCTAGGGTTTCTGTCTGGGGTTTAGTTGAGCTGAGTGTGGTGGAGGTGTTGGCGGAGGGGGTGGCGGAGAGGGTCTTGGGAGGTGGAGGCGGCATCTCAGTCGTCATTCTGTGGGTGGAGAGAGAGAGAGAGAGAGAGAGAGAGGAGAAATTCGTTCGAAATTGCTCTTAAATAGAAGTACTGCAAAAATTTGCTCTGCAATGGGAAGAAGAATAATAACTGCCTTCACACGGCATGATAAATAATATTAGACATAATTACCCTTGACTTAAATTATCTTCCCATAAAAAACCCAGACTTCAAAACCTCATTGCCCCAACCCCAAATCACGTTTTGACGTTAAATCCCCAAAAATTCCCAAATTCAAAGTCCTTCTCTCTCCATTTGCCATCTCTCCCTCTCCCCAGCTGCCCGTCGATCCCCCTCTATATCTCCCTCTCCATCTCTCTCTATATCTCTCTCTCCATCTCTTTGGGTCAATACAAACCTAAGCCTCCATCTGCCAGTTTGCGTGGGAGGGGAAGGATTTCTCTTACAATAGTATTCTTTTTGTGGGTTGCTGCAGAAGTTAACAATGACAATGATTTTAAAGTTCATGTGTTCTCATCATCGTCAAAGGTTCGATACCCAGAACCCCTATTCTTAATTTCTCTTTTTTGTTACTCACTGTTTATCATTTAGACTATAGTCTCAATGAAAGAGGACAATGAGATCAATTATGTCTTATTGAATTGTTTCAATCGTTTATGATTGTGGAAGAATTTGTAAAATGAAGAAATTTCACGATTCTAATTGTCGTAGATGTGTGACTGTGTCGATTTTCGTGTGATGTTTAAGCATAGACAAATAAAACTTATCACGCACACAAGGTGTTTGGTTAAATATCTCAACCAAGATGTTTTTTTTTCAATCGCAAGGACCTGCTCAGGTGCAATTAATTTTCAACCACGTTCCATGAATGGTGCAACACAGACGCAGGAAAGGTGTAAGGAGAAGAATATATTTTAAGAAAGTGTGACCTAACAACACACTACAACCCCAATTGGACCAACTCAAGTGTAATTAATTTTTTGAAAAATGCAACCACATTCCATGAATGGTGCAACAAAGACGTAGGAACAGTGAAACGAAAAGAATATATTTTCAAAAAGTGTGATCTAATAACACACCACAATCTTGTTTTGACCAACTCGGGTGCAATTAATTTTTTGAACAATGCAACCACATTCCATGAATGGTGCAACATAGATGTAGGAACGATGCAAGCAGAATAATATATTTCCATAAAGTATGACCTGACAACACACTACAATCCTGTTTGGACCAACTCGGGTGCAATTAAATTTTTGAACAATGCAACCGCATTCCATGAATGGTGCAACACAAATGTAGGAACGATGCAAGGAGAATAATATATTTCCATAAAGTGTGACCTGACAACATACTGCAACCCTGTTTGGACCAACTCGGGTGCAATTAAATTTTTAAAGAGTGCAACCACATTCCATGAATGGTGCAACACAGATGTAGGAACGATGCAAGGAGAATAATATATTTTCCAGAAAGTGTGACCTGACAACACACTGCAACCCTATTTGGACCAACTCAGGTGCAATTAAATTTTTAAAGAGTGCAACCACATTCCATGAATGGTGCAACACAGATGTAGGAACGGTGCAAAACAGGCGTAAGAAGAGGGAGAGTGAGGGACTTGGTACCATGCATGTGCAATTAAAATTTCCTTTTGCATGTTGGGAACAATTTCCAGAAAAGTACACCATGTCTTTGCAAACGGTTGCCCCTACTTCCATTTTAGAGAAATTTCCCCTTTCGTTTTTTTTTTTTTTGGTATGATGAAAGAGCAACAAACACAATTCTAATAACGTTTATAGAGAGATGGAAAGTTAGTTTAGCATGTTCCGCTAAGGTTTTTTTTTTATAAATAAATTGATTTTCACGATCTTTTATGTAATGTATTAAAAAAGAATGACTTGTCTTGGTTTTCGGTAAAAACTATTTTTTGCTAGTAGAACACCCCCGGAGTATGCACTTTGCTCACTTCAAATTTCCAAAAAAAGATTCAAAAATAGTATTTCCTCATCTATTATCTCTCCAATCATTAATCACATTTCTCTCTCTACTCATACCTCTCCATCCAATCATTATTCTCATTTATCTTTCTATCTCTCTATAAGTATTACACCTCTCTAATTATTATTTTTTTCTAAAAACGCATCCAAACACTATCTCAAAAATATTTCTCAAATATTCTTCTCAAAACTCTCAACCAAACAGTTGTCTACTTCCACTGTTCATTACACATCAAAAAATTATTCACAGTATATTTTTAAATGTATAACGTACATATATCAAATATGTACTATATTGTTTCCTACTATTAAAAAAATTAAAAGCATATAAGAAATTAGAGATTGAGAAAATTTAGAAATGGTGCGCATGCACGTAATTGCACAAGAAATTTGGAACGGAGAGAGTAGTGCATAGATGCATAATATTTGTATTGTATATGATTATATTTTCTTGTAACAATATAGGTTGATAAATAAATACTATGTATGATGATTATTCGATAGTACCTTTTCAATTTATTTGATATAATTGCTATCACTTTTTATAGGTTTGAATTTTATTTTTTTATGATGTTCGCCCACCCAACCTTAGAATTATAACAATCCCACAAGGTATGTAATACCACAAAAAGTTGATATTCTTAATCTGATTACTAGCTCATGCGGTGTGCAAGTGGTGGCTAGTTCATGCAGTAGCGCTTTTGGATGTCGGAACCAGAGCCCTATAATGGGTGAGCTCATTATATGAGTGTAGTAAGCTCTTTCAGTCATCCAATTGACAATCGATGGTCCGGATCGAGTCTCATTACCCCTCCCCATGTAATAGATTAGGAATGATTAATGGTAGAAAAAAAAATCTGATTACTAGCAATTCGTTAAAAAAAAAAAATACTCACCGATCCCCTTTCAATAGAGATTGTATAGTTTTTGAGAAAAAATTTGGGTGCCGGTTGGTACCCATGGACGGCGATACTCAGCACACATCTCGATTGTTCAAAAATGTTTTAGACGGTCAAGATTTGAAAGAGAAAAAGGAGAGGGAGGGAGGAAGAAATTTAGATCATCCAAAACACTTTTAGACGGCTGAGATTGACGCTCGGGCACCACGCGTACCCTACTCTATTTGCACCCAAAAATTTCTGGTACTTTAAAGCTTCCTAAACGACATGCAATGCACATCTTCAAAAGAAGGATGCTTGAAAAGATAATCGGTAGCCGATTCATCCATTCAAGAACCCCATCTCTGCAAAAGAATCCAGCGATAAACTCCCCTGCTTACTGCGGCAGCTGGAAACTCATAGATTAGTTATTGACAAGAAGATCAAATTTCATCAGATGCTCATGGGCAAATTGACTGACTTTGTGAGTCCTGAATGAGCAAAAACTTCCATGTGTTTCTCAACATAACACAGACAGCTATAAAATATAACTAAAACCGAATTTGGATACAACCAAACGTGACCGTAAAACACATCCAAGAAAGCCCGAGTAAACTATAAAGACAAGAACAAAAAGACGGATGTCCATCATCCAAACCATGATATCCAGCCTTCCCCTCCTCTCCTTGGATTCGCATACGCGAATAAGTAGTCTTTCATCGTCCAACGCATTTCTGTAGACAACTGTCAAGGAGACCTCTCATCAGCTGATGGCAACCATTCATTTTACCTTCTTTTTCTTTTGCAGAAGGGCAACAACTGCCTGCAGGACTTCAGAAGCCCGTTGTGCAGCACCAAACAATATGTTAATCACGGTGATAGGAAGCCCATAATTCATCGTGTCCATCATGCTCATTGTGTCTCTTGACGGAAACCAAGCTCTCTGTGTAAGGAAGAACTTGTAAACACTCTGGAGGAGATTGACCGTACACCTGATGTTCATTTATTTGTTGGGTATCAAGGTGATACGACATCATCTGTCTGCCGCCGCTCTCCAGAAGGAGGGAGGAGAAAAGGGTTTTGAGTGAGTTTTGAGTATTGAAATTTGGGAGAAAAATAACTAGAGTAATTTGGGAAATGTGCCGAGTTATATGAAGCAAAAATAAATATTTGCCCCAGCAGGGTTGTATGTAGCAAAAGGGCTATATGAAGCCTAAAAACGGTTGTAAATAGAATCATCCTTGGTTCCAACTGATTTTTCGCGAGGACACACAGGAAAATGTTTTGAGGTGAATGAACGATTTGAATAACTCGTGTGAGATCTACAATTGGGTCTTTGAGCGCACTTTGTACGTTTTTTTGGACAAGGGTTATGTACCCCTAGTCAAGTCCCTTTTTAACGACTTTATTATATTCGCATTTTCGAAAAGCTTCAGAAACGCATTTAAAACACAACTATCCATTTATTTTCCCTTACGAAAATGTGTTGTATTAATTTTTTTTTTCAACTTTGTTTTATATTTTTATATTTTTCTAATCTCTCTCGTCAACACAAAAGGTTAATTCAAAAAAATAATAATAATAAAAAACTAAATAAAGAGTTACTAAATTTTTTTTAAAAACCCCCCAAAAAATACAAAAAAAATGATGGAGAATGAAGCTGGGTGTTTTGGCTAAATAAGACACTTGCCCTTTTTTTCTTGTCTTTTATTCAAAAACTTTCCGCATTTGTTAGTTTCGAGTCAAACTTTTATGAATTATTGTTTTTCTCGATTAGAGGAATCAGAAAATGAAAAATTATGATCCAAACTTAGTTAAGGGCTTACATTAATAGTTTCAATAGTTTAAGGACGGAGTAGAAAAAATATGGATAGTTTAGATTTTTTTTTTTTTAAAAAAAAGGTACTTAAAGGGATCCATTTGGTTACATACAAAATAAATAAAAGAGCTTATTTATTTGAGCAGATATGAACATTAATTCGATTGTTGATTCAGGTGACAAGTTTGATTAGAATTTTAAATCTTCATCACTCCATAAAAACATGTTTTGAACATATTGCATATAGATTGGGCCAATTGAGTCAATAGCAAGTTAGCAACAATGAGTTTTGAACTTCAGATCTTAAGAGTAAAGAAAACCCTAGCGCTGTGTTTGGAACTCGAGGAAAATGGGAGAAAAGAAGAGAAAAGAAACTGGGAGGAAAATGAGAGAAAATGTTATATGCATAATACTACTAAATATTTTTATTTTCTCTCTATTTTGTCTGCATTCCATACAATGGAAGAATTTTTTTTCCCAATTTTACTTTTTATTCTCTGCTCTTCCACAAATTTCAAACAAACCCTAATCTCAAATATTGACCATTAGACCCTTGAAATCATAAATTACATATCCATCAAGGCATCAACTATCAGTTCCTCAATTAAACATGCCTAAAAAGTTAAAAATAAATTGTACTGATTAATACGTTAATCAAATTTTATACTTATTTGCTTTTATTTAGGAGGTCATCCAGAATAAGTAAATAAGATGAACAACTTGTCAAATTTTTTTAATTATTTGTAAAAAATAACAAACTAAATGTAAATTATAAGCAAATGTTCAAGAAATATCAAAATTAGAAAGATATAATTTTTTATTTTAAACATTATTTAGCTCTTCCATTTATATCGTTGTAAAATATTTTGGGTTGAAAACTATTTTTCAATGTAAAATGATTTTGCGTAATTTTTTTTTTAATTGGCTGCCCAAACAATCTTACAGAGGTAAGCATGGAAGAAGGGGAGGAGGATGCGGTACAGTGTCCCTAGTGGTAAATAACTTACGGAGTATTGTTTTTTTGAGGGTATCTCAAGTTGTTAAGATCTTCCAACAAAAAATCATTCTTCCAGATTTTCAACAACCAAACACTGGAAATTATGTAAAATGTTTTTGACAAAAATATTTTACGTCCAAACAAACGGAGCCTTAGCAAGTTTATCGTGCAACCATTCGAAACGTAAAATTTACGTCTTACTTTTTACTTGCATACTCCAACCACTCTCTCTATTGTTCAACAAAAACTTGGGTGTTAGATGTGTACCACGTGGGCCCGTGCTAGTATCCAGCCCGCATCTCGACAATCCATAAATGCTTTGGATGATCCGGATTTTAAATAAACTTTTTCAGGTAAACTCTTCCCTAAAAGAGTTTATTTAAAATCCGTACTGTTAATTACTAAACTGGACGACTATGATAGAGCGTGACGGATACTACGTCAGATAACATGTGATATACATCCGGCATCGAAGTTTTTCTCCTGTTGTTCTCTCCATATCTATTCAATTTAGTAAAATGATAAACATTTTTTCATGTGCAATCCATATTTCCCATCAAATTAGAGATCAACTCTACAAGCTCCCGTTGGACTTCCAAAGTGTATATAGTGATCTTCCTCGGAGTCTCAAACTTTGTTTGCAGAATCTGCAATCTCCAATCTCCAATTCAGACAACTTCCTAAAACACATACCTAGCTACTTAACCAGAAAGAAGACATAAGAAATACTAGAATTTCTACATTTGGCATCCACCCATGATAGTTAACCAATTTCGATTGGGTTTACACATTCAAGTGCATCAAAGAATGAATAGAGATTGTAGTTTTCAGCTTGCTAAAACGACATGTAATGCACATCTTCAAATGAAGAATCCTTAAAAGATAGTAATTGGTAGCCGATTAGTTTATTCAAGAACTCCAACTCTGCAAAAGAATCCAGCAACAAACTCTTCTCGGATGACTGTTTTTTGCTGCAGCTGGAAATCCAAGGTCTATTTATTGATAAGAAGATCAAATTTCACCAGATGCTTATGGGGCAAATTGACATTGTGAGTCGAGAATGAGCAAACACTTCCATGTGTTTCTCAACATAATACGGACAAAGCTATAAAGTACTCACAACTAAGACCAAATTTGGATACAAGCAAGCATGACCGTGAAACACATCTAAGAAAGCCCGAATAAACAATAAATACAAGAACAAAAGGACGGATGTCCATCATCCAAACCATGATATCCAACCTTCCCCTCCTCTTCTTTAGATTCGCATATATGTGAATGATATTCGATTAAATAACCTTTCATTGTCCAATACATTTCTGTTACATAGGACTATAAGGAGACCACTCAACAGCTGATGGCAACCATTCATTTTACCTTCTTTTTCCTTTGCAGCAAGGTAACCGCATGTAGTAGGACTTCAGAAGCCCACTGTGCAGCACTAATCAATATGTTAATCACGATGATAGGAAGCCCATAATGAAGTTAAACATTTAAATCATCATGTCCAATGTCCATCATCCTCATTGTGTCTCTTGACGGAAACCAAGCTCTCTGCGTAAGGAAGAACTTGTAAACATTCTGGAGGAGAATAACCATACAGCTGATATTCTTTTACTTGTTGGGTATCAAGGTGATATGACATCATCTGTCCACCACCGCTCTCTAGAAGGAACTCGCCATTTCGCCGAAATCTCAATGCAAAGTTGGGTGTATGGAGAGGTCCGATAGAATACCTTTTAGACCAAGACACCTCAACACGTTGTTCATCCATTGTCATAACCCATATGTCAAAGCACTTGTTCAACGAAAAATCCCTTCCTGGAAACCACTCAGGAATTACCCATCCCAATGGATAAAGAACCAGCGCAAGGGAATCATCCAGAATGAAAAGTTTCCTTTCGCTGGAGTTGTCTAACAAGATAACATCTGGCACGGGTATTTCATCGAACACCTCGTCACTCATACAAAACCGAAAAATTGCCTGCTCATCACTGGTGCAGTAGGCATACCAGTAACAATCCCCATTCCACGATGTGCAGGGTTCATAACAACAACGGAAACTGAACTCAACCGGGGATACTGTGTCAACTTCCCTCCAAGAATCAGTACTTAAGTCATATATTTCAATCCTTTCATCAAATTCCCAATTGCTGAAATCTGGATTTAGATAACCGAACTTAACCACTTTATAACCATTCGTAAAGGGATCAAACCCAAATCCCAAATTAGCTAAATAGTCTTTTTTGTAAGAGGGTTCAGGAAGTACCCTGAATTCTCTGATCGAAGGGTTGCACATGACAATGGTGGAGTTAAACCCCTATCTGGTGAGACAAACGACGCCGTTACAAGGACCCAATAGTACGAGTTTTTTATTAACATCTAGACCAGCGACAAATATTTCTATATCTTCAGTTGGGGTTTCGTGAGGGACGAAGGACAAGATGATGTTGCCATTGCCGCCACTAAGGAATCGATTAACGAGGAGGCAGTTGTTCTCGGCTACAGCGATAGAGGTAGTGCGATTGTGGTGGAGGGAAATGAAGCTAGAGTTTTCGATGAGAGAGTACCATTTTTTGCAGACGGACTTTGATCGAAGCAATAACTTCACCGGAAGCATCCACAGAATCTCCGCGAGCAAATCTTCGGGCAGTTTTTCGATCTCCATTTTATGGTGCGGATAGAGATGGGTGTTCCTTTGCGAAGTCATGAGAAAGGAACAATTGTTGTTGATCAAGGGTGCGTTGAGAATCGTATTCTTCGGACACTCAAAGACAGATTTGTAGCTGGATTTAGGAAACAAGAGGTACAAAGATATCCATTATTTTTTGAACAGATCATATCCATCGTAAACAAGACCCAAGAATCTACTTCAGGCATATGCAAACAAGTTTGAACACAGTGAATAACATCGGTATAAGAGAATGAGAGATTGATGAAGAACAACTATAAATTGAAAACAAATGAACAATTTCCCCCAAATGAAGAACCGAACCATATATTACTTGTCTCTAAATTTCCCCGACAGGATTAATGATGGTGAAACCCTAATTGGTCCAGAGGAATGAACCGATGCAATCTTGGTAGAAAAATTAGTGAGTAGCAAGTCGTAATTAAAATCTATAAAGTTGAGAGAGAGAGAGAGAGAGATCCATACCAGAGGTGACAGATAGGGGTAAAAAAAAAAACCGGCGGGACCCGAACCGAATTGAAAACCGAAATTTCAGGCCGGTTTTCGGTCAGTCCATGGTGGGAAAAAACCGAAAAAACCGAAATATATTATCGGTTCGGTCTCGGTTTACAAATATGTATGTGACAGATAGCCGCTGTGTTGCTCAGAACACTCCATCGCCGTGACCTCGCCTCTGTTTCTCTTTCTGCCTACAAATATGTATGTGCTCCTTTACCACTGCATAGTGCATATCATAGGACGTTAGTACCATTATACATGAATATATGTATATCAAAGCCGTTCAACGGATATAGCCTTTATGATATCCGTCATTTGTATGATCTGGGTTCCCATTTGGTTTACACTAGATTTGATTTGTTTGATTCTTGTTTTCGTGGTAGAACTACTAATTTATTTGTAGTTCATATCTAGGGTTTAAATCTAGTCATAGGAACTTTATAATTCATGATTTGGTTGCTTCCTTATTGTGCTTTTAATTTCTTTACATTGTTACTTCATTAAAAGTCCCTGTTATCATGTGTGTGTCTTCTTTGGTAATTGGTTGTTGATTTTCTGAAATTAGTTTGTGATTTTTTTCTCAATTGCCTTTCAACAGTTAATAGGGGATTTTGTTGGTTCAGATTTAGGAAATGCTACATCCATTGTGTAGGCGTGAAATCAATGTTCTTCTCTTTGTCTCTGTATATGATTCTATGTATTATATAAACAAGTAAACATTGATTGTTCCACTATTTTTGGTTGTGACACAGTCCAAAACTCTAAATTGAAGAGTGAAGAGTGAAGAGTAAAGAATCTGATTTTAGTTCGAAGAAGAAATGTCTAGCCTCGAGGTATCCATTTTATTTCATGTATGATAATTGTTTAGTATGTAATTCGAAAAAATAGTATGTAACTTGGAATTCGACTTTCCTTTTTTTAGATTGATGATGAAAATGAGATTGATATGGATGATCTTATGGATGAAGCTGCTGAGTTTGATTTACCTGATAATATTGATCTTGAAATGGAAAATGATGATGAAATGGCTGAAAAAATAGAAAATGAGACTAAAAATGTGGTGATGGTCTAGTCAGTAACAAGAGAGTTGCTTGTTGGAAATTTTTTTAAGTTATTACCCCAAAAGACCATCCAAAACTTAGGGCTGCTTGCAATTGGTGTGGGGTATCTTATGCATGTCATTCAAAGAACAATGGTACAAAGTCGATGACTCATCATTTGAAAATTTTGTGTATCAAATATCCCAAAAGCAAGAGATTTACCGGTTCTAGGCAAAAACTCCTTAGTTTTGAAAAACTAGAACAAGACAACGGTGAGACAAGTGCAAACCTTGTGTCTTGTACCTTTAGTGTTGAGGCATGTAAGAGAGCCCTAGCAGAGATGATAATAATTGACGAGTTGCCATTTGTATTTGTTGAGGGTCAAGGATTTAAAAAATTTATGCATGTCGTTCAACCTAAGTGGGTCAAGATTCCAAGTAGGATTACGGTTGCCAAGGAGTGTATGCGCATTTACGATGAGGAGAGAAAATCTTTGAAGAGAAAACTTAAGAGCCAAAGGTTGTGTCTCACTACCGACACTTGGACTTCGGTCCAAAACTTGAACTACATGTGTCTTACCGGGCATTTCATTGATGAAAATTGGAAATACCAAAAGAGGTTTCTCAATTTTTGTGTTGTTCCCAATCATAAGGGTGAGACTCTTGGTAGAATAATTGAGAACAAATTGTTGAATTGGGGGATTGACAAGTTTCTAACCGTGACGGTGGATAATGCATCTTCTAATAATCTTTTGATTGCTTACATGAAGAGGAAGACCAAAGATAAGAAGATGACCGTTTTAAATCACGACTTCTTGCATGTTAGATGTTCCGCACATATCTTGAATCTAATTGTGCATGATGGATTAGAAGAGATTGAGAGCTCTATTGCAAGGGTGCGTAATGTTGTGAGGTATGCGAGGTCTTCCCGAATAGGATGGATGAGTTTTGGTCATGTGTTCAAAAAGAGGAGATTACATGTACATTAAGACCTTGTTTGGATGTGCCTACTCGGTGGAACTATACATATTTCATGTTGGATATAGCTCTAATTTATCAAAAAGCTTTTGATCGATTATGTGATGACACGGCCTTCAAATTAAATGTGATAAAGGAGGAGATGGATGAGGATAATGATTTAGAGTTTTGTGACTTTCCGGTTGATGGTGGGATGATTGAAGAGAGAGAGAGAGGAAATGTTGGGCCTCCAACTCCAACGGATTGGGATAAGGTTAAGTTGTATGTGTCATTTCTTAAAGTGTTTTATGCTGCAACATTAAAATTCTCGGGTTCTTTGTACGTTACTTGCAATGCTTTCTTTGATGAAATGGTGTTGATTCAACAAGCTATCAAGAAGTTGTGTGCTACCAATGATAGTGTTTTGTACCCTTTGGCACGTGGTATGAGTGCAAAGTTTGATAAATATTGGGGAAATTTTGAGAAGATTAACCCAATGATGTTGTATGCGGTTGTTCTTGACCCTCGATGCAAACTTGGGTTCTTTGAATATTGCTTTCTAAATACTTTGAGTTTTGATAAGAAGTTAGTAAGTGGAATATGACGGATAAGATAAGACATGGGTTTACCGAATTATTTGAATGGTATGTGACGAACAATGCAATTGTGAATGCGTGTAATGGAGATGAGGTTAGGGGAGCATCAAATAAAGTGGATTTAGATGGTTTGGATGAACAAAAATCTTTGAAATCTCTTTTTAAGCTACACCAACAAAATGAAACATACATGACAACCAAATCGGAGTTGGAGAAGTATCTATTGGAGGCTAGTGAAGACGATAATGAAAGGTTTGATATATTGAAGTGGTGGAAAGACAACTCGTCTAGGTATCCAATTGTGTCCCAAGTAGCACGAGATGTGCTAGCTATCCCCGTGTCTATGATTGCCTCCGAATCTGCTTTTAGCATGAGTGGACGTGTGATTGATCCATATTGTAGTTCTCTTGCTCCCAATACCGTGGAGGCTCTTATTTGCACTCAACAATGGATAAAAAAACCAACTAAAATCAACATTAGAGAACAACTTGATGAGTTGGAGGAATTAGATTCGGGTACTACTCTTTGCTTTCTTTATTTTAATTACTTCTATATATGTTGAATAATTTACTTGTACGCTTTTTTTTTGTGGTTTTATTATATTTAGTTATCATGGAATCAAGTGGCAAGACTAAGAAGTAAGGGGTTGTTGTTCTTGACCGAGGGGCTGCCATTTCGGACTAAAAATTTAGGTAATGCTCTGTCATTTTATTATTAAATTTGTTAATGCTCTGAAAGTTTAAGGGTTGCATATAGTTGAAACCTCATATGTCAATTTCGACAAGATCTATTGTAATCTTATCTTAAATTTGTTCTCATTAATCCAGTCATGATATACATGTAATTTCTCTTTAAAGTTTATCCAAGCTCAAATTGTAACCTGCTGTGAGAGTGGCTCCTCAATTCTCTCAAAAGTCTAAATCTTTTTTATGATTTGGACATTGTTTATCTTGAGGTGTAGTCAACCATAATTTTCGGCTTTCCTTGAGCCCTGTAATTCTCATAAACTACCCAGAAAACAGAAGTTTCTGTTCTCTTTTTACTGTACACTCTTAGAATTGAATCAAGCAAAAGTTTTGTACTATTCAATATTGGCAGCAAAAATAAAAAAAGAAACTAAGTATTAAAAATCAGCACTACAAAAATCCCAGCTTGGAAATGGTGGGTTTCTAACTTTACCCAATTAATCTATAGCCTTTATGTTGTGTCATATACATGACTATGAGTAATGTTGGAATCTGCTGCATTTAGGTATCAGAAAAGATGGGTTCGTTTTAGAATTTATGACTACTGTTGATGGTGGAAAAACTTGACTAGACGACTGGAAAAATGGTCATTGCTTGCATTTTGAATTTTTTGTTCTTAATGTTATTAATTTATTATCTTGTTGGCATGTAATATGTATGGGATATTGGGATTTGTTGTGTGAGACATGCAATTGCTACATAAGCTAAGAACTTCGCTGGGTTGTCTTCTTCTTCTTCTTTTTTTCTTCTGGTGAATGAACAATGGTGAATGAACAATCTGAAATGTGATTGAACAAAAATGGCAGAGTTCTATAGATGTTGGGTTTGGGTCCAAGTTGTATTTTAATAGGCCCAAGTTGGTCCAAGTTGCACTTTAAATGCTAAGTTGTATTTTAATAGGCCCAAGTTGGGTTTGGCCCAAAAGATTGCTTGGTTTGGTCCAAAAAATATTTTTGATTAGGCCCAAGTGGCCCAGACCGAAAAAATCGAATACCCCGAAATCTCAGACCGAACCGAAACACCCCGAACCGAGATTGGTTTCTTCTTTAAATCGGTCGGGGTCGGTTTAGAGAAATCCTACCCCGAATCGTTTTGGTCCAAGTAAGAGCCACCCCAAACCGACCGAACCTGAACCGATTTCACCCCTAGTGAGAGATGATCGATGACGGTGAGAAACCAAGATAATGATGAAATGCGAAAGAGTCATTCCCCCACCTTTTAACGTCTTTTGACCCTCTTTGTTTTCATCTGGATGGGAGTAGAATACAAGAAAAAAAAATTACTATGATTAAAAAAAAAAGTTACACTAAAGTGTTCCATTAATAAAAAAAAAATTTTTTAAAAAAGAGACAGATCATTCTCTCATAATACATTATATAAAAAAATCATGAAAAATTAATTTATTCAAAAAACTAGCTTAGTGGAACACCAAAATACAAAAAAATACCAACAACTGACTCTTTTTTTTTGTCTAACATGTCGTTTTACATTTTTTTTTTTCAAATTTGGTCTGTATTTTTATATTTTCTGATCTCTCTTATTGACACAAATAATTAATCTAAAAAAATGATGAAAAAAACAAACAAAAAAATTAATACAAACAAAATAAAAATATATACAAAAGTTATGGAGATTAAAGCTATTCAATGACACTAGCGAATAGTGGGCGTGCGTTTTTGTGCCCAATACACGTATATATTAGGTCCAATACAATCGTATATTTTAGTGCTAATTAATTGTAAGGTATTGAACAATGATGATGATGAACATCGTGTGATCGAAGTGAAATTTGAGTGGAGGAACATAAAATCGCTAATCAAGGAAATCGTGCTCAACATTAAGATTTTTAAATGTTAAATTGTTTTGCAAAAAAAGAATGAGAACCATAATGGTATTGTTAGTATTATTGCAAAAGGAGAATTCACTTTTTTGGTGGAGTTGCAAATATTGGTTAATGGTAATCCCTAAAATAGTTATGCATTTTTTTGGGTAGCTAATGTAATATCCCAAATTTTCAAAAAAATAAAATTTGTGATATTTGTATATACTAATTTTACTAATTTAATTTTACTCAATTTTGACTTTTGTTGACCAATTGCGGGTCTCTTATTTATTTATTTATTTTCCCTTTAGACAAGTTAGTGCTCGAGTTGCACAGAATGATTTCAACCGATTTGTCACCAATGGGCCCGGAAGAACAGCCAGAATAATGTGTGTAATGCGGAGGATGATTTTGAGCTACACAGACGACACTAGCACGACTACTACAGTTGTGGGATCTGAGTCAACCAGATATGCTCACCTGACGAGCGCATCGTAATGCGTGTTCTACTTTGAAGATTTTTCCAAACGATTTTGAGCACACGGTGACGTTGCCCACAATTTTCCAAGTTCTCATGAATATTTTGGTAATTTTCTGAGACCGAAACCTGGACAGTTTGAACACTGCTCGAAGTAAATTGTACTGCATTATGTTGCATCACGTGCCGCGGGCCCCCCTCCCATATTAATCCCACACTCCACCTACCACACTTTCCTCCACCACTCATCCCACCTACTCCCATACTCCACATAACACTTCACCCCACCACTCATCCCACCTACCACCACCCCATTTCCCCTACATAAACACATCACCCCTTTCCCCTCATTATTTTCGGCAGAGCAAGAGGGAGAGATCCAGAAATTCTGGAAAAGAGGAAGCAAGGAAGAGAAGAAAAGAAAAAAAAGGAGAGAGGTCACCACCATATTTTTCAATTCTCGTCCATAACGCGCATCCATTTTCATGGCCAATTTCCTCCTAGGTAAAGTCGTTTTTAGGCTTAGGTTTCTAAACAAAAGTTGTAGAGGGCGTCGAGTAATTCGATTTCGGTATAAGAATCATCCAAATCGGTTGAGTTTTGAGTGAGTTATAGCCTTCCAAAGTTCAGTAAAAATCTCGGGTACCTTTTCCTGACGGTTGTCTGCTCTTCCGTAAATCTCCATTTTTCTCCTCGTTAAAGTGGATTTTGGTTTAGATTCCTTCACGAAGATTGTAGATCACTTCAAGCTCTTCGTTTTAGGTTCAAGAATCACTCAAAACGGTTGAGAAACGACCACGTTATTACAGCCCCAAGTTTCTGGTCTAGTCAAACCGAGTAGCTCACTAAACCTTTACAAATCTTCATTTTTTTCATTGTTGGAGTGTGTTTTAGGCTTAGACTTCTTCATCAATGTTGTAGAGCACTTCGAGAGATTCATTTTAGACACAAGAATTGCTGGAAACGGACAAGGTTTGAACCTGATATTGCAGCCCAAAGATTCTGTTTGCCACTCGAAATACCACCGGACTTTACCGTCGAGCTTTTCGTCCGGACCAAAGGTAGAAACTCGTACCCACCCTATTCCAAGCTTTTGAATGTGTTATAATAGTCTAGGAGTAATTTAGAGTTGATGGGTTAAAGCCCCAATTCAAGGGTTTCACGAAACCCGAGCCAAAACGCAATGTACGCGAAATTTTGTTTTCGTGCTTAGTAAACCTTAGAATCATTGTGGTTCATGATTTTAACAGTTCTAAGCATGTTTAATACTTTACTAACTATTTATATAAGTTTCTCCATGAATTTATTGCGCTTAACCTTGTTCTTAATCGTCGTTTAAAGTTAGGGGTTTAAAGTGTGATTTTGTGAAATTTGGCGTGCGTACTATGTATTATTTATGAAACCTATTTTTATCAACTAAATGTCACTACTGGAAATTTAGGAGTTTAATGAAATGACCAGAATGCCCTTCGGGTGTAAAACGACCATTTTGCCCTTGTGTGTTTAAATTACATAATGTGTAGTTTTGTACTTAGTAAGAAAATCAAGGAATTCCATTTTGTGACAAGTTAGGACTTTATTAACCAAAATAAAGTATTTTTACGTATTTACCCTTGTCGATGGCAAAATTTCATTTTTGCCATTGTATTATGTTATTTTACGAAAAGGCCCCCAGAGTTTGTAAAATTACACTAAGGCCCTAGAGTCGTGAAATTATGTTGGACACCCTTGTACTTACTTAAAATGACGTTGGCGACCCTTTCTTCCTTTAAATTACATTTTGACCCAAATAGTTTAGTAAATTACGTTTTGGCACCTGTATATTGAATTTATTACGTTTAGACCCCTGGTTTTCGATTACTTGAATTTCGTGAACTGGTGAATTGTATCATTTGATTTTGTGACCCTTAGAATATTGTTATCACTTCGCTTCTATTGTTAAGTGCACTTTCCGTAAATGTGTTGAATGTTAGAATGGACAACTAGGTTCCCGGGTTGAGTGATCGTGTGCGGATATCACATAGACGATAAGGTTAATGGAAAAGTGAATTGGAATTGATTATTGGGGAGTCACCCCAAGATTTGTTGAATGACAGTCAGCCAAGTGATGAATTGATTATGGGGAGTCACCCCGAGATTTGTTGAATGGCAGTCAGCCAAGTGATTTCGTTTTGGAGGAATATTTGGCAGACTGCCAGGATTTCGAAACCCTAGGGTATGACACTCTGTGATTTACTTCATTTGAATTCTAAGGTGTTAAAAAGGTGGATGTATTATAGACCGAGTCACGACTATATACCTACAGGAGCTGACATTTGTCACTTGTAGCCCAGTGGTACAGTCAATCCCTGGGAAATTCATCCTTGTGAGGTGGCTGACGGTTGGATTAAGTAAGTAACTTATACCTTCCGCCGGGGCTCCCAGTCAGGGCAAGCAAGGGGGGAGTATATCACAGTTTGGTCATATTCTTTAGTGGTTAACCGGGAGGAAAGTTCTCTAGGTTGAGAACTTAGATGAACATGAAGTTAATGGCTAGTAATGAAAACAGCTACGTGTTTAATTTCAGCTTTACGATTTAATTCCTGTTTATTTCTTTAATTACTGCTTTTCAATCATATATGTTGCACGTGTATGTTAAGCAAGGGTTGGGTGGGTTAGAGTAGCTATTGAGTGATTTATCGCTCCCGGTGTTACACTTCGTGTGACCCTGGTATAATACTATGATGTTGCTTTGCAACTCGGACGTATTATGCTAGACTTTGGAGATGAACAGGACAAGCACTACAGTTTGGAGGTCTACGGAGCTAAGGAGGACACTGCCAGAGTTGACGACCATACCACAGAGTAGAGATAACCCTAGCATAACTAGTAGTGAATAATTGTACTTGGCAAGGAGATTAATGTATTTTTACATGGTGGAATATTTTTGTAAAACTTTATTATTTCTTTTAATAAATTTATCGTACCCAAAAATACGGGTCGTTACAGCTAAAATTTTAGAAGTGTACACCATAAACTTCTTCATTAAATTAAATTAAAGAAAACAAAAGATCCCAATTACATGATTATTCAATTTTTACCCTGAGAATTACGTGATTATTCAGAGGGTGTTTGGGAGCTTATTTTTCAGCTTTTTGGCTTTTTAGTTTTTTGGATTATGGCCAGAATGAGTTTTGAATCTGGATAGAGTGTTTGGGAAAAATGTGCGGAATGTATTTTGTAAAAGTAGAGTGTTTGGGAGAAGAATGACAAAAATTAGTTATGGATTAATTTTTTTACCATTTTGCCCTCATTTATTATGATATTAAAAATGTATATGGATCGAATATTATTTTTAGTAAGTTTTTTAACTTTTGCAAAGATTTTTTTGTAAACTCGACCCTTCCATTTTACTTATTTATTTATTTTGAAACTTTTTTTTGTGTTTCGTTGTTCCCAAAGAAAAAAAGTGGAGTACTAGAGGAATATGTGGTTACTCTACTTTCTCTACCAGAGCCATTTCTCCCCCCTCTCTCTCTCTCTCTCTCTCTCTCTCTTTCTACTAGGGAAATACAACCCATTTGAAATCCATGGAAAAGCCCACGGAAAAAAATCTGGAAAATCCCACAGAAGATCCCATAGAAGATTCCATGGACGATCCCATAGAGACACCGAGATGCTTTTTTCTGGAGAATCCATAAGAAATTCAATTGGTAAGTTGCAACCCAATTTTAGACAGATTTCTTGAGTTTTTTTTTTCTAAATCAAATTTCTGTGCATGGATGTGTTTTCAATGTTCAAAAACTCTGAGGAAGAAATCTGTTGATTTAGTAAAGAAATCATCTTTTGCTCTTTGCTCTCGATTTTCTGATGAAAATCAGGAGGAGCAACAATCTCCTTCTCTGTGTTCGTGTGTTGAGTGGATAGGATAAACATAAAATAGGGGTACATAAGGAAGAGATAAATGAAGGGAGAATCAAAAAGTAGAATGAGAAAATGAGAATGCAAAAAGGAAGGTCTAGCCGGATTCTGAGTTTTTGCTTCTAAAGTTGAAAATGGCAAATGGGTTTTGAAGTGGGAATGAAGTGGCCAAATAGCCAAAAGGCAAAAACGAGAATGGGAAAATGCAAAATTGTGGCGCCCAAACAGACCCTCAATCTGATAATAATCCAAGAATTGTATAGGACTTGGAAACCAAACCTTTAAACGATCATTTAGGAATGATTTATACGCAATACACACCATTGACATCTATTACTCATCTCAAGTAAACACCTGGCTGAAGGAAATCAAAATAAGCAAGTAACAATTGAAAAAGGTATGCAAAGGCAATTACAAAAAAAAAAAAACTTCAAATACGTATTTTATTTTTTTGAACATCGAAGATGTTTTAGGAGAAATGATTTTAACACTCCTTTTTTTTATTTTTATTTTATCAATGGCACTTACCCTTTTTTCTTTTAGTTGCATGAATTTACTTAACTACCCATTGATGTAATAAATTTTCTCCAAATGCATAGCCTATTTTGTAGATTCAGACAAAAAGACCAAAAAGAGGATGTCATTAGTAAAAAGGAGAGTGTCAAAATCATTTTCTTTATTTTTTTACAGTAGTTCTCAAATATCAAAGGTCCGAATGTCATTTTCAAGTAAAATGAAAGACAAACATAAAAGTTCTAATTCTTGGTAACGAAAAATGCTAAGGGTACCAAAGAAAGTACCGAAAATGTATTAACTATTTGGGGGCTCATTTTTAGTTCCACACAAACAATCTAAATCGTTCGTAAATTTTAAAATAATTTTTTGGGCGTCCCTTAAAAAATTTAGCTCAAATTAATATGCGTAAATGGTGATCTAATATTCTAATTTCTCATTCAGAATTTAGGATTTTGAATTGAAAACTTGTAGTATAGTTTAGATCAACCGTTTATGCATATGAGTGAATTTTACGTATAACCCTCAAACTATGCCTACTTTTTCTATATCGTCCTTGAAATACTAATTTAACCCATGTCGTCCTCGAAGTATGGATTTCTATCCCATTGGGTCCAAATGCTAATTTCTGTTACAAAAGTGGACAGAAAATCACCCATGTGCACATCACGTGACTTCTAGAAAATGTATGAAATGGTAGACTGGCCATTTCGCATCTATTCTTCTCCTCCCACTCCACCTTTACACTACAGCTCTCAAGAACTGGGTTAGAGAGAGAGAAAGAGACAATTTGGTACGGTCATCGTCCACCAAGTGAATCTACGCTTTTGATGAGATGATCCCTTGAAACTAGAAGTCCAATCGCCCTCCCATTCACCATGGATGATCTGTTGAGGCAAAGAGAAAAGTTAATCCCTAACTGTAAGTTCCTCTAACTTTGAAAATGAAAATTTTGGGTTTGTGTAAAATAGGGTTTTGATGTGATTGAAAAATCGTTAATCTCAGTGTGAATAAGGGTCTGCATGCATGGGTTTTAGAAATCATCAAACTTAGTGGAATTTGGCTCTATTTTCCTATTATAATGGCTGAAGTGGTCCCATTTGTCAATAAAAAATCGAGTCTGGATGTTGCTTTTGTCAACATTTATACGTGTTTCTATGAAAAGTGGTCCCATTTGTCAATAAAAAATCGAGTCTAGATGTTGCTTTTGTCAACATTTATATGTGTTTCTATGAAAAGTGGTCCCTTATGCTCCAATTTTTTAACCGTCTGGACCACATGTTGATTTTTGTTTTATAGCATGTACATATAACTACTCATGTATATATTCTGAGTTAGAAAGTTGTGTGGTTGTATCTGTGCAAATATCAATCGTGTTTTTTTTACATTTAAGGTCCACCCATGGGGGTATTTTTGTTGTTGATAAGGATACTAAGTCCTATATGGGTGGACAAATAAGCTATAGTGACTATTGAGATATAGATAAAGTTTCCCTACTTGAATTGGATGAAATTGGAAAAAATGTTAGGGTTTACTGAAGCTATAGAGTTCTACTACAAAGTCCCTACTTGTAGACACCCCAATTTGATTATCCGTGAATCGTAAGCAAGAGTCCGGGTGTATCCCCAATGATGAAAAATTGTTGACGACGTTGCAAAATTTATTTTATTTAAATCAATGCTTTGATGAACTTGGATTTACCATCCACCAAGAAAAAGACCACCAAACTCACCCAAATCAAGTCATTTGGCCCATTATAAAGCCCAACAAAGAAGACCAAGTTCTAGCCCAATAAAAGGCCCAATTTCTAATCCAAAGTGTCATTTTACGGACGAAATATCACAAGAACAACCGACATAGGCACGCAGAAGCATGGGACTTCATGCTATAAAATTGTGAAAGTCAAACCTTGCAAACGCAATGTCAAAAATTGCGGACACAACACTCAAACTTGCGGACGCAAGGTCAAATTCTAGACAGATGTTGCAACTTGGCATGGCTACCCATGCTCCATTTATTCACCTCCCATCCGATTTCTGGTGGAAAATAACTCCAAGAAGCTTCCATGGTGCCTATGAAAAGGACCTTAGGCTTCTCATTTCAACACACAACAAAAATTCTCAAGAAAACCTTGCTAGAAAAACTTTTGTTCTCATTGTTTTTCCTTTGTAAACCCCTTTCCCGAACGCAAAATTCCTTTCCGAAAATTAGCCACGAAAATCCCAAAAAGATTAATCTTAAGCCTACTTTCCAAAATTACCCAAAGCCTTACCTTTTAATCTAAGTTTTTCAAGCATTAGTTAAATAAAGTGTTTTTCACGGCGAACGGAGTTCATACTCTCCGAATTCGTGATTATGAGGGGAGCATCCGGACGTTGATCAAAAGAATTTCAGTTTTCGCCCTTTATTAATTTGTGGTAATATTTCATTTCTTTAAATCTAGCCTCATGCATTGTTAATTTTATTTATTTATTTTCCTTGTTCCACTCTCCGTAATTGTCTAAATTAATTTAAATCTTCTTTTAAAATCTCATAATTATGAGTAGAGACTAATCATTTTGATTAGGCAGGATGAGTGCATTTTTTGAATAAAACCTTCCCATCCCGTACCTTAGCTCCCAAACCAAGATCACTCTGGTTATGATGGACTTGGTTGTCTCAATTTTGTACGTTGAATTCGGTTGTTTGGTTAACCTTAAAATCAAGTGGCGACTCTAATGAACGCATGTTCTAGAACTTTCAAGGTTTCTCGCGGAAGTCATGGGTACCCACACTACTAATGGAGTGTTTAAAAAAATTCAGAATGATAATGATAATTTAGACCCGGTGAAGTGCATTAAGGATGCAAAAATAGATATCTTTCTTGTCACCCCCACTTCCACGATTGATGGTTTGGAAGATATGGATGTTGGTAATTAGGAATGGGACTGTGGGACCTTCCCAGAAAGTGGAATCACCTTAGAGGATTATGATATGGCAGAGGGTTTAGGTGGCATTATAAGTGGGGGGGTACTAATGACTTTGATTCTGATAGAAATTATGAGCATTTTTCTGATTCTGACTATGGGATGAGTGAAGAAGATGACATACTTTATAGTTAGAATGTGGACCATAACACAGAATGGATGAGGAAGAAGAAAGGTCCATCACAATCAAACAATGATGAATGACATGAATAAGAGGAAGGGGATGAGGGGACATTTTAAGATTCTGATTTTGATGGAGGGTTCAATAGTTTGGATGAGGAAGAAGAAGAAGAGGGATGTGAACAAACATTGAAGAAATCAATTATCTTCAGGCCATTGAAAGGGAGAAAAGATCCCTCTTTCTGCAATGGTATGGTATTCAAAAGTAGGGCCCAGTTGGCTGGGGCTATTAGGCAACATGCCATTTTGCAAGGGAAGGATATTACATTCTTAACAAATTAAATAGGGAGGATTCACTTTTTTTTTGCATACTTTGTTCTCAAAATTAATCATCTTTTACCATCAGTTATAAATCAATTCACTTTGTCTCAGGGATTGGAGAATGCAATTGAGGCATTGCTGCCAGCAGTTGAGTATAGACATTGTGTGAGACATTTGCATAACAACTTCAAGAGTGCTGGATTTGCAAGTCAGTCATTGAAGGAAAATTTGTAGAACTTAGCTAGGGCTAGTTATGTGGGTAGGTTTAATGCTTTGATGGATGAGCTAGAAAAGGATGACCCATTTGCATATGAGTGGTTGTCTCACCCTAGTAGAAACCCATGTCACTAGTCAAGGTCCCACTTCATTCCCCCCAAAAAAAGAAAAAAAGAAAAAGAAAGAAGTGTGATATTCTACTTACAACCTATGTGAACCATTCAATAAGGATATATTGTTTGCTACGGACAAACCAATTCTAACCATGCTTGAAAGATTGAGATTATTTTGATGGATAGGGTAGTTAAAAGAAAGGAATTTGCAAGTACATGGCATGATGACTTGGGCCTTAAGATACATAGAAGAAATGAGAAGGTGAAACAGAGATATGGTGACTATTACATAGTCCCATGTGGTAATGATGAGTTTGAAGCAAGAAGTTTCAATGGTGATCAACACACTGTGAATCTTGCAATGCAAAGTAGTAGTTGTAGGCGATGAGAGCAGAATGGAATTCCATGTGGGCATGGTGCAAGCTCTGTTTTGTCTTACAAATTATGGGTTATAAGCTCTATTTTGCTGTCACTCCAAAATCTATGGCATGTACATCCAGATTCTCATTCATAATGTAAGCATTGATTACATAGATGTGTGGACACCCCGCAAAATCTCATTCTAGTTACATTTAAGAACAGTTTGGAAAATGTGACTTTGATTTTGGAGTCGCCACTTGGTTTAAGGACCGTACCTGAGAAACCGATTTAAAAATGACTCTTTTTGCCCTTGTTTTGGAAAAGCTTTTACTGACACACCGTTACCAAGATTTCTCGAGTTTGGGAGCTAAGTTACGAGGGGGGAAGGTTTTTAAGGCACCCCCTTCGCCCGGTTAAGGATAACAAAGCATTTATTTCATAAACTCAAACCACATAAACAAGGTGAAGGAAACAAGTATGCGAAGATCATCATGATTAACATATAAAAGGTGAATGCATTTGATCGTGAAGATGGAATAACATGATGATGGAGTGACATGAATAACAAAAAGAACTACAAACAGTATGTACAATGGAACACAAGTTTTTTTAGCGACCCTTTTGGTAAAATCAAATCTGACCCTTCTGTTTTCCTTCAAGCACCTGAAAGAATGCTTTAGGCGCCTAGAACTGTGCTTCAGGCGCCTGAAGGAGACACTGGGCCCCTAACATTTTAAAATTAAATTAGTTTTAATGGATAAAGATCATATTTAAATCGTCCGAGATGGAAGGCGAGTTTGTCCCTTGATTCAAGGGAAGTGGGTTGAAGAGTAACCACTCGTGATCTTGAGGAAGAGATGCAAGCCGAGATTCATGGGACACATGTTAGCAAAGAGGGCCATTTGCGAGATTGATGGCCCACGTCTGCCAACAAATGTTGTGTATAAGGAGGTGGCTAAAAGCATGTGATGGAATTCTCTTCCATGATCACGAATAACTTCAAGTAACCGCCAAGTTCTATGAGAAGGGATGAAGTAATGAGACACTTGGCAACAGTAGAAACAAGGAAGAGATTGGCGCCAAAACACCAACCTGTGGGGCTTATAAATACCTTCATTAAAGACTGAAAAAGGGTTCCCACACCATTAAGCCCAACGCTTATTGTCAATTTATTCACATTACTTTCCAGCAAAGTACTTAGCCATTTTCTTCAACTCATTTGAGAAAACTCTCGTGTATCTAGCCTAGTCTAGAGCTCTTTTACTTTCGTGTAACTCTACCAACTTTGTTAAAGCCATTTAATAAAGTTGTTTCTTTTAGTTTATTTGTCGTTCTTTTGCTCTCACAAAAATAGAAAATATTAAGTCCTCACATGAAGGCAAACTCGAACCATTATTTGGTCTCACCCTTAGGCCGAACGCACTCCCATAGAAGAAGTCAAATCAAGGCACGAAGGCCTTGGTTCGAAGATTGGAGTGTTTTTACAGTTCTGGCACGCCTCAATCACCACTCTAGACTCGCAGTAATTTTCTAGAGAAACAGGACAAATACTATTCATTGGCACTCACACTTTATGTATAGGAGAGAAGAAATGCTAATGATATTAAAAAAGGGAGCAGTTTTCTTTTTTGTGCTTTAATCCCCTAAATTATTCACAATTTTTTACTTTGTTCCCAAACCATTGAAACCATCCAACTCTTCTTAACTTCTTGGGATCACCTGCACAAGATTTTAAGAGGTGTTGGCTTTCCCCGTCTTTTGTATAGGGGTCTATTCATCTATGTGTGTGGCGGGCCTTACATAGACCCAAGATTACTCAATATAGATTTTAACCACTAGGTATAAAATATGAGTCCTTAAACAAAAGCAAAACTCCCTTGCAACTGAACTTGGAACCAAGCTTGTTGATGTTCTCCGGCGATTACTGACCTGCCTTCTCCGACCATCCCCAACCTCTGGCGACCACCACACGATGCTTGCCGATCACCAGAGCTCCATTTTTCCGGCCACTAGTGACCTTAGAAAAATTCGCAGTGACTACAAAATAAAAATCTCAGTAGATTACAACGATGTTAAAAAATAAAATAAAATCACAACATTGTCAACAACCATTGCCAATTTAAGTACCATGTACTGATCAAAAAAAAAAAAAAAAGTACCATGCGATTTTTAAAACTTCACAGTGATTAACCTCATATAAGATTGAAAAAAAAATTCGGAAGATTGGTTACGAATTTTTTTAAAATCTATTTTTAATGATTCCTTGGTCGTCTTATGCAGTAAAAACTAATGGAGGATATAAATTTAAGAATATTGAAAACATTCGCAAGCTGCGAATTTCTGAAACTATACCTGTGAATTTCTGAAAAAAATCTCAAGGAACTTACCCAAAAAAAAAAAAAAAAAACTCTTGTCAGAAACAAGGGAGCTTTGTCCTCTTACTTATCAAAGAAATCTCAAATTCGCAGTGATTGTTGGCCTTAGACTAAAAATTCGCAGTGATTGCTGGCCTTGATTGCTGGCCTTAGACTAAAAATTCGCAGTGATTGCTGGCCTTAGACTAAAAATTCACAGTGATTGTAGCAGTCCCAAGCCGGATCGCAGTTCTTTCGAAAACGATCACTTTCTCCGCATGACTTTCGGCAATGTGGAATAGCTAGCCCTTAGCTCATCCCATAGAGAAACGCATTGCCTTACCAATGGCCTTTCTTTCCCAATTTCTTGAGTTTAACCACCGAGTGCTTCTAATTCGTTCCAAAAGTGGGGATCCCTCATCATTTTTTCGATCTCTCAAGCAATTTGCTCCTTCATTGGCGCGATCTTGAACGAAAGAAAGAAAGAAAAAATACAGTAATACCTCTCCGTCCGGTTTTGTTGGTCCGATTCGAAGATTCCAACTTTTTTTCATTCCCTTTTGAGTTTGTTAATTTTGTATTTTATCTCTAATCCCTCTATTTAATACTCCATCCATTCTAATTTGACTATGAAATTATGTGCAATTTTTAAACTCAAAAATAATATTGTTGCAATTTTTTTTTTTATCAATATGAATTTCGTTCGGTAGATCTCATTGACAACTTTAATACGGTGCAAAAAAAAATTCAAAACTATGAACACGTTATTTAAAAAACATTTAGTTTTTGAGTTGTTATTTTTAGTTTTAGAAAATGGGCAAAAAAGTTAAAATTTTCATACTTTATCCTTAAACTTTTGAAAATGGACAAATATTTTATGATTTGAAAAAATATTTTTGTGAACAAACAAATCCGGACGGAGGAAATAGTTACTTAAGAGAGCAGACATGGGTTTTTTTGTGTAGAAATATTTTGGGAGCCCTTATCCGTGCTTTTTCAAAATTAGTTGGAGTTGGGCGTACATTGGGTTTATTTTTTCGATCGGCCCGTCAATTCCTATAGTCATCAATATATGAACAAGAGGGTCCGGACCTCCCATTTATTAAAAAAAAACCATTGAAATTATCATTTAGTTCTTCAACTTTTTGATTGCAAGCAATTGAGTCTAATAATTAACCAGACTTTATTTTTTGATGGAAAATCGTCTATGTGCATAGTTCTATGCCAACAAATCGCGTCGTGGGGCTCACTTCATGGTTTCACATTAACAATCCGATCTTTCCATTAATTTTGAAAGTAATGAAGATTACAATTACTGCACGGCAGACGCCCAGAATTTACAACAGAGATGAGTTACATAATTACAATATAGGAACTGCATGAAAATGTGTAGCAATAGAGGCCCCTTAAGGCCTTAAACACCACGTCGCGGTCTTTGAAGAAGACCAAAAAATATAGTCATGGGTTAGCCTGGTTAGTGAGTGAATTTGTTCATTACATAATTGATCGAGGTTCGATTTTTGGGGTAAGGTTGCTAGAAAATAATTTTTATAAATTTTCTAGTCCCTTGTGAATGGACCGACTTTGAACGGATTGGGAGATGATTAGGGTTGGTTAGGGTGAATAAAAAAACTAGCTTTTTTGTTTTGACCTTATTCATTTTTTTTTTTTTTTGCATTTGTTGGTTTTTGATCGATTTTTTGTGGTTTCTTGGCTTGTCTCGATGAGAGGAATCTAAAAGTATAAAATTATTAGCCAAACTTAAAGTTTTGTGAATAAAGACGAAAAATAATCCAAAAATCTCGTTGAAACAAGTCAAGAAATCACAAAAAATTAATAAAAAACTAACGAATGCAATTTTTTTTTTGAATAAGGACAAAACTAAAAAAATCAAAAAATTAATTTTCCAATTCACCAAAATCAACCCTTAATCAAGGTTTTAGTAGTTCGTCCGGAGCCGAAAACCGTCCAACCAAAAAAAAAAGACCAAATAATACGCGTTAAAAACAGAAAAATTGTACGAAAGTATATTTTGAATTTTGATGATTATTCTTTTTGGACATCTAATCTGTATTTTATTTTCCCGGGAATCAAGTTTTCGGGTTTTTTTCTCTCCCCAATCCATCAAATCAAAAACCCCAAAACGGGTTTCGCTCAAAGGAACTGAATCGAAGTTCCGTTGCCCCAAATCAGATCGATATCCCCCGACAGATCTCTCCACTGTTTCTGGGTTTTTCTCCCGCCTTGACCATATCTATTGGGGAAGAAGATTCCTGTCTCTTGTGTTTACTGAGGCTATGGAGTCTACGTTTGAGGAGTAATTGTTGTTGTTATTACTCAAAAGGGGCAATGAAGGCGGGGAGTGCGGCAAAGCTGATCGTCGATTCACTTTTGCAGCGGTTCCTCCCTCTCGCTAGGCGTCGAATTGAAACTGCTCAAGCACAGGTTTGACCTTTTTGATGCCTTAATAGTGAAACTTGTAACCAAGTTTGGTTGTTTATGCCTTTCTGGTACATGGGTTTCTTTATTTTACTTCAAAATTACTCGTGGGCGTACCGTGTATCCAGTTTCCATTGCAATTTTTTTCTTGAGCATGTATATTATATTTCTTTTAGCTTATGGTAAAGGGTTAATACATAGGTTTAGTTGTTGATTTTCACATAGGTTTATGCTTTTCTGCTATATGGGTTTCGTTACTTTACTTAAAAATTATATTTGGGTTTAAGGGAATACAGTTTCCGTGGCCAATTATTGGGTGTAAGTAAGTTCAATTTGTTTTAGCGTATGGTAAAAGCTTGTTAGAAAGTAAAAGAGCATCAACATAGAGCTTATGGTTCCTCCCTTTTGCTAGGCTTCGAATTGAAACTGCTCAAGCACAGCTTAGAAATTTTGGTGCCGTAATTGTGGAACTGCAACGAAGTTTGGTTTTTTGATTTTCACATAGGTTCAGACTTTTCTGGTATATGGGTTTACTTATTCTACTTCAAAATTGCGTGTGGGTTTAAGTGATTGCGGTTTCGGTTGCAAATTATTGTTGCCATAAAGGTGTATTCATTTCAGCTTATAGTAAAAGCTTGTTGTTTGAAGTAAAAATACATCAAAGTAGAGCCTAGCTCAAATTATTTTTTTTTTCTCCCAGTTCTTTAAGACATTTTTGGTCCATAATTCTCGACGGGAGAAGTCATAAGCTGTATACTCTACTGCACATACTGCTCCCAATTGGCGAAATTAAAAACAAAGCCAAAGCAGTGGAACCATAGCAGTATTTGCTCTGATTCCATGTTTCCAAAGCTACTTGGACCCAAAAATCTCATAGTTTCTCTATTGAAGGAACTAACCATTTAGGATCATCCCAAACGCAAAGCTATTCCAATCACCATGAACTTATGAATGGGCAGTGGAGAATTGTAGATTTAGGCTTTTAGCATTCTGGAATTTTAGAAACGCCGAGGTAAAAAGAAGTCATTGATAAAAACATACAAGAGTTCTAAGATTGGGATCATATTATGCCATTTGTACCTCAATTGTGTACTTATGGTAGCATGAAATGATTCCAAACTTGAAATTTAGTATTCAAAATGTTTTAGGAATGAGAAAGGCCTACAAGAGTTACTAGAGTTGCTTGTAGGCCTATTGTTGATTTCTCACTTCTGATGACTTGATATCGAACAATAATTGGAGCAATCGGAGACATGATGCTTAGATACAGGGTTCGCAATCGACGAGTTGCCTTGTAGCTGCATTAAGCCTATAAAAAGATCTCCGCCCAAGTTTTGTTAGATTTTTTGGCTAATTGTATGCAAATTGTTTGTTTAATATCATGCAAGAACTGTTAATCTCAACGATCAACTATCCAATTGCAAACAACCATTCTTGATTATCCATTCGATTCTGGTCTATAGTTTTTGATAATATTTGCTGATTGCTTTGGCATGCTATATTAACAGGATGGCCAGTACCTTCGACCATCTGACCCTGCCTATGAACAAGTATTGGATTCCTTAGCTATGGTGGCCCGACATACACCTGTACCACTTTTGGAAGCTCTTCTCAGATGGCGAGAAAGGTGGGTCTTTGTACATTGTGATTTTGTATTTCAAGGTTTATTTTTCCGTTACATCTTTTTTTGTATGATATTTCACTATTTCTCATCCAAAAGATGGAAGTCTTTCTTGCTCACTTCATTTTATTTATCCATATTTGTGAGGTTGCATATTAGGAAATGTGGTTTGACCACTTGTCAATCATTAGCACTTCACCGTTACCTCATCCTGAGTCCCCCACCACTACCCTCTGTATATAAATATGAAAACAGAAACATTTAATCAACTAAATTAATTATTTGGGGCATCATAGGTTCTCAGGAAGTGTCACAGTTGCCCTTCATACCAAACCAAAGCAACCGAGCCTTAATGCACAATCAATTGGGGTCGACTCTATGAATCTGTTTTCTCCATTGAGCTTTGTTGAGGGGATCTTTTTTGTGATATTCAAAAAAACTTAGATTCTTTTGAATTACTGTCTTTAAAGTCAATTTTGGTCTACCCCTCTCCTAGTGTTACCCTCCACCATAAACATACCAACCCTCTTAGCTACCGCATTGGAACTACAATAGACATGTTCATACCAACTTAATTATTTTCTCATTTATCTTCCAGCAGTGGTACCCTTACCATTCCTCGAAGGTTTTCGTTCTAATTCTATCTTGCAAAGTTTTACCACACATCCATCTCAACATTCTCAGTCATACTCATCTTAGTCACATCATGTTTCTTAGTAGCCCAACACTGCTTGCTGTCTAAAAGGGCGAGCCTTCTAGCATCACGGTAGAATTTCCCCTTCCATCCTTTGCCAAAATGGTAGGAGTTGTACACACCATAGGGAGAATAGTAATGCTGCATTGATATATCAAGGACTTTGATGTTTGAGATAGAGAGACTGATTCAAAAGAAAAGTTTGTTTCGTCTAGCGACCTTGCAACTTTTTCCCGATTTTCTTCTAGAATTGAGCTCTAAATCTCTAATAAGCTGTAAGAATACAATTCTTTATCGTATATTTAACGGATTGACAAATTCGGTGACGTGGAAAGAATAGAGTGTTACCATTCAACAAATGACATGTAAGAATAAAGTACATAACATCTATGTATGTTGGGTCGTAAACACTTGAAAGCATGGACGAACCTAGCGGAGGACCAAGGGTGGCCATGACTTCCCTAACGGCCCGATTGGATGCCGGATTAGTTTTAGGGGTATTAAATATGGAGGGGGTATAAGATAGTAGGGGGTAATATATATAGAGGGTGGTCCCACAGTGATGTGACATTTATGGAGGGGGGATTAAGTAGTACTTGGTTTGGATGATTTTGTGAGAAGGGGGATTAAATTTGGGTGGATGATGTAAAAAACTGTCAAAAGACTTTTTTGCCCTTGTGTGAATATTCGTATTAGTTATGTGTTTTTTTAATTAGACAAATCTAATAATTAATTTATTTATTATTGAAACTCAATAACTAATTAAGCTATAAGATTTAATTATAATTAATTTTTATATTAATTGTTTTATTATAAAAATTAATTTATATGTTTACTTTTTATTATAAAAATTATTGAATCGGATCATCTTTTAGGAGTTTTCAAAAAGTATGTCAAAAAACTAACAAGATTTTTGGGTAAAGAATGTATACTAACGAGATTTTTGGGTTTTATAATTATTTTATTATAAAAACTAATTTTATTAATATTAGTTGTTGATTGTGTTGTCAACCACGGATCAAGTCTAATTGGTCATATTGTCTCTTTTCTCGCGTTCTCAATTTGGTGATTTATCGTTGATGGTTTTCGATCCTTACCCATTGGCTTGGGCAATTACCAATTACCTATTGATTAATCGTTAATTTTTATTTGCCGCACCACGGATTCAATTGTTTATGCGTGGTCGATTGTTGTGAAGCAATGGGTTAATTATTTCTAATAATTGGTATTGGTCCAATCGATTATAAGGCTCACCTATTAACTTTGTTGTTTGTTGTTTCATGTATGTTATACTTTAGTTATGGTGGCTCCAACGAGTAGTTTGTTAAGTTATTATTATTAATATTTCTTTTATTACTATAAATCTGTAATCACAAAAGGGTGATATTTGTCAAACTAGATTATTTTTATAGTACAAGTTTTGACAATTTTTTTTTGTGATCCGATAATTTTATGAAGGAAAATACAACACATATTATTAATCTAATTTTTTCGGATTTGTTATGTTTTCTCTTACATGAAGTTTTGTTTCAATACAAACCTAATGTTTAGCAAACTCATTATTTTGACTAGAAGTCTATATTATGATACATTTGGTAGCCACCAAAGTGACCCGAAAATGTTTTATTAATTTTGGGTAAATAATACTCCTAATTTTTTTTATTACATTTTCAAATAATAAAAAAAGAAAACACAGCACATGCCAATGTCTTGGGAGGGGTATTGGGATGAGGTATTAAAAGGGGTACAATGGTCATTTATCAGGGGGTATTAGGGGGTCATAAATATGGACACCCCCTGGGGTGTCCATAAATAACACCCCTGAAGGGGTGATATTTAGTCCGGGTGATAAATAACACCCCTGCACTTATTTTTGGCAAACCATTCCATAGTCAGGCCGGGGCATAAATAAGACCCCCATATTTATGCCCCCACTAAGACCCCATCCAAACGAGCCGTAAACCTTCTAGTATTCATTCTATTACACCTATAGGGTGGTCACGAATAGTGTAGGCAATTGATAAATTATTCTTGATGGTTTGGGGTCAATCACTGAGTGATTGTGTGTGTGTGTGTGTGTATATATACACCAAACTTCCAATCAGGTATAAATGATGGGATTCCCATCAGGGAGTCCTACAATTCTCCAATTTCCCGATCAAATTTTTATGATCCGAATGTCCAATGTGTTTAAAAAGTATTTTTAAGAGTCCCCGCAAGAAATCAGTGAAAAAAAAATACTGGGTAGGGCTTGATCCGATCAGTTTTCGATAAAAATGTATATATATAGTTTTTATCGAAAACTGATTGGATCAAGCCCTTCCTGGTAACTTTTTTACTGATTTCTCGTGGGCCCCCCCTTAAAAACACCTTTTAAACACATTGGACGGTTCAGATCATGATCGGGAAATAGGAGTCTCTGATGGGAAGCCCATCACGTATACCTGATTGGAAGTGGACTATATATATATATAGGATCGTCGAAATTCGATTGGGATCTATGAGGTGTTTTAAAAATCCGGGATCCCTGACTGGAAGTAAATTGTGTATCAGTCCACTTCCAGTCATGGCTCCCGGATTTTTAAAAAATCTGGACTTCCACTTTCCGGATCGAATTTCGACGATCTGAACCGTCAAATGTGTTTAATAGGTGTTTTAAAGGGTCCCAACGAGAAATCAACAAAAAAAAAAAAAATACCAGGAAGGGTTTGATCCGAGCAATTTTACATAAAAGCAATTTTTGTGTAAAATTGCTCGGATCAAGCCCTTCCCGGTCTTATTTTTGCTAATTTCTCGCGAGGACCCTTAAAAACCCGCAACAAACTCGACGGTTAGATTGTGCTACGCCAATGCTCTGGATGCTGAATGGAAGAAGCATGGTAATGTGCACATAAATCAAAATGTTTCTTGGGTCTGCCCTCTCTGATGCCTTTTGGCTTTAATTTGAGGGCATGATTCCGCAACAAACTCGACGGTATAGGGGGATCACTGTTTCAGTGGTATTCTGTGAGTAGCCACTTTGTGCATTTATTGCCAAAGGTTAGGTCTGTTTCAAATCCATCTGTTTCAGTGGTATTCTGGGAGTAGCCACTTTGTGCATTTATTGCCAAAGGTTAGGTCTATCTCCTATCCATCCCCCGCCCATAGCCCCAATTATTGGGGACTAAATGGGTTATGTTATTGTTGTTGTTGTTGTTGTTGTTGTATTGCCAAATGTTAGGTCTGTCTCCTATCCATCCTCCGCTTATACCCCCAATTATTTGGGACTACATGGGTTATGTTATTGTTGTTGTTGTAAAATTACATCAAAGGTAATGGTACCACGGTGGTTAGGCAGGGTTATTTTGTGGTTTAGATTGTCAGTCTTGTTTGGTACTACATCTTATTCATCAACTCATTCGCTTTCTTTTCTTGTTGAAATACAAGTGCATTCTTCTTCTTGTTATCTGAGGAGCCTCGTATGTAGTTTTGCATGTTTTCTTTGATGGAATGTGTTTGATTTGACAATGTAATAGCTTGTGATTTACAATTGTTTTCTGGATAAATGTATCTCTCTTCAAATTATGTAAGTTTCTTTTCATTTCGCCAATATGTGTAACACTTATTATGGTTCAACCCTGCAGAATTCAAATCTGTACTTATGATGTTGTCAGCTTTTGTGTGTCTGGTCCTAAGATATATTGTTGTGTTACTACCATGGCCTTTCCTTGCACTTTAATTTCATGAATGTACTATAAGAACATGAAATTAAAAACAAGAGTTCAAGTCTATTGTGTCTTCTATTGATGTTAAATCAGAACCACTACTACTACTTTGCAGTTTATTGTTCTGAACTTAATCGGCGCTATCTTTATTATGTTGTGTTTGTGGTTACTGTTTCAGTGAATCTCCAAAGGGTGCAAATGATGCTTCTACATTCCAGAGAAAGGTTCGTGATGGACTAATACTTTGCTTGAATTCTTATGCTTATTGGCGAGTTAGGAGTATTTGACATGTATAAGTGCATGCAAATAGCACGAGTTTGTGTTTTATAGTTATTCATCTATATCAACTTCGGCAATTCAGTTTCTCACCGGATTTGGAATTCCTGATTTCAATGTGTTTTTTCGGTGATGTGTACTTTTATAGAGAAAGCCCAAATAAGGAATACAAAACTCAAGTCCAGGAAAGGACTGTACAAAAAATTAAAAGCCTCACAGGGCTACAACCATAAACAAAACAAGACACACTTTATAATAGATCAACAGCTACAACTACAAAGGAGAATCCTCCAAACTGAAGTGGGTGTATCCCACAACCTGCAAATATCCCTATTTTCTTGATTTGCTTTAATCCTCTGCCAAGACAACATAGCAGCTCTCATATCATTGCAGATTTTAGTTTCAAGAGAGTAAGGGCTACAACCATAAACAAAACAAGACACACTTTATAAGCTTTATTATACGGGTAAGGATAGGCATAGAAATGGGGTAGGCATCATAGTAGATAAGCACCTTAAGGACTCAGTAGTCACAGTCATGAGGAAAGGCGATAGGATTATTTTAGTTAAGCTTGTGATTGGAGAGAGCATAGTGAATATTGTTAGTGCTTATGCGCCCCAAGTAGGCTTGGATGATCTCACTAAAGAGCAATTTTGGGAACAGATGGATGATGTGGTTCAAGAGATACCTTGTGAAGAGAAGGTTTTTATAGGAGGAGATTTCAATGGTCATGTGGGAGTGCAGAGGCAAGGGTATGAGAAGGTACATGATGGATTTGGATTTGGTGACCTAAATGAAGGTGGTAGGAGGATTTTGGATTTTGCGGTAGCTGGCGACCTTATAGTTGGGAATACTCTCTATAAGAAGCGTGAGGAACATTTAATTACCTTTAAGAGCAGAGCCAATAGAAGCCGGATCGACTACTTCCTTGTTAGAGGCGCAGATCGCTTGTTATGTAAGGATTGTAAGGTCATTCCCGGAGAGTGCCTAGTGGCACAACATAGACTTTTGGTGTTAGATATTGGTCTCAAAGGGAATAGTAGGCCGAGAAAAGAAACTAGAAGCCCAAGGACTAGATGGTGGTTCTTAAAAGGAGAGAAACTAGAGGTGTTCAAGGAGCGTATGGGCCAAGAGATGGAGTGGGGAGGAGAAGATGATAGTGATAGTATGTGGAATACAATGGCTGACGGGATTAGAAGAATATCAAAAGAAGTTCTTGGGGAGTCGAAGGGGAAAGGTCCAAGCTCTAAAGAGACATGGTGGTGGAATGACGAGGTTCAAACCATGGTGAAAGCCAAGAAGGATTGCTTTAAAAAGTGGCAAAAGGACCGGAATGTGGACAATTTTCAGTGGTACAAGCATGTTAACAGGGAAGCTAAGAAGGCCGTTAGTGAGGCTAAGTTGAGAGCCTACGATGATTTTTATGCTAGACTTGATAGTAAGGATGGAGAAAAGAATATATATAAACTCGCCAAACTAAGGGAAAGGAAAGCTAGAGACTTCTCTCAAGTTAAGTGTATAAAAGGTAGTGATTCGGAGGTGTTGGTGAAAGATGAGGAGATCAAGGATAGATGGAAGATGTATTTCGAGAAGTTGTTAAATGAGAAACATGAAGGAACCTTTGGTGAGGAGGAAGTTGTCCCTAGCGAGAAAATAGAATACGAGTTCTATCGGAGGATACAAAAGTTCGAAGTGGCCAAGGCTTTGAAGAGGATGAAACCGGGTAAGGCTTTAGGACCTGATGGCATCCCCATTGAAGTATGGAGAAGCCTAGGTGATTTGGGGGTGACTTGGTTGACAAAATTGTTCAACAAGATTATTTTATCTAGGAGGATGCCTGACGAATGGAGGAGGAGCACCTTAGTACCTATCTACAAGAATAAAGGGGATATTCAAAGTTGCAACAACTATAGAGGTATTAAGTTGATGAGTCATACGATGAAGTTGTGGGAAAGAGTTATTGAGCATCGATTGAGGATGGTGACTACGATTGTCGGAGAAACAAGTTTGGGTTCATGCACGGGAGATCAACTATGGAAGCTATTTACCTACTAAGGAGATTGGTAGAAAGACACAGATCAACGAAGAAGGATCTCCATATGATTTTTATAGACCTGGAAAAGGCTTATGATAGGGTACCTAGAGACATTATATGGTGGGTTCTGGAGAGGAAGGGAGTGACCAGAGGCTATATTGACGTGGTCAGAGACATGTATGAAGGTGCAGTCACTACCATTAGATCACCAGCAGGAGAAACGAGTGAATTTCCCATCACAGTAGGATTGCACCAAGGGTTAGCCTTGAGCCCGTACCTTTTCGCATTAGTTATGGATGAATTGACTAGGCATATTCAGGAGGATATCCCATAGTGTATGTTGTTTGCAGATGATATTGTCTTTGTAGATGAAACGGCTAGTGGTGTTAATACTAAATTAGAAATTTGGCGGGAAGCATTAGAGTCTAAGGGCTTTCGGATAAGTAAGAGTAAAACTGAGTATATGGTCTGCAAGTTTAGTGATACCAGAAGTGAGTATGAGGAAAGAGTGATGATCCAAGATCAAGAGATACCAAAGAGGGACCATTTTAGGTATTTAGGCTCTATTATTAGCCAAGATGGAGAGATTGAAGATGATGTGACGCATAGGATCCAAGTGGGGTGGCTTAAGTAGAGAAGCGCTACTGGTGTATTGTGTGACAAGAGGGTACCAACAAACTTGAAAGGAAAATTTTATAGAATTGCCATAAGACTAGCGATGCTTTACGGGACAGAATGTTGGCCTATTAAGAAGCAACAAGTGAATAAGATAAGTGTTGCGGAAATGAGAATGTTGAGGTGGATGTGTGGTAAGACTAGACGTGATAGGATTAGAAATGAAACAATTCGCGAGATGGTGGGTGTAACACCTATAGAGGAGAAGTTAAGGTGGTTTGGACATGTCTATCGTAGGCCAGCGGATGCAGTAGTTAAGAGAGTGGATATGATTGCTTTGGGTAGAAACGCACAAGGGAGGGGAAGACCCAAATTGACTTTAGATGTGGTAGTACGCAAAGATCTAAGTATACTGGGTTTAAGCGATGAAGTAGCATTTGACAGAGCTCAATGGAGAAAAAGGATTCATGTAGCCGACCCCAATTGATTGAGACATAAGGCTTGGTTTGGTTTGGTTTGGTTAGAGTAAGGGTCAATTGACTGTTGCTGAAAAAATCCTCCTGTTCCTTTAACACAAAATATTGTAAACTGCAGCAGACAGAGAGCTTAAGGACAGTTTTCTTAAAACCCTTGCCAATTGAATGCAGAATGAACCAAGCAGTGAGGAACTAGCCACTTGATTCCTCCTCAGAATGTTCATCCACACAACCTTGGCATAAGAACAACCAAAAAACAGATGGTTATGATGACTTTCCCTGCTGCCATTTTTACACAGCACACAGTTAACATCAGGGACCACCCCCCTAATAAGCAATCTGTCCATGGTATTCAATTTATTCTGCATAGCCAACCAGAGGATAGCCCCACCTGGGAACCTTTTTATTAAACCACACCACCTTGCACCAAACCCTCAATCCTTATCATCATATCTACATCTAATGGCATCTCAAGCAGACTTCATAGTATAGCTACCATGGGCAGTTGGGGACCAAACTAAGCAATTCTCCTTGGACATATCAGGCGAGAAATCTGCTGGAGTATTAATACTAATCTCTCGCATAGCTCTATTTTGTCGCCTAGGCCACTTCCACAGACCATTTTGGTTAAGAGCAACCACTTTAGCACCAAGAAACCAACCAATATTAGAACAAATCCTTTCCCCATACTTCTTACATAATGGCCCCAAGGGATGTCTATTATCCAACCAAGCAAAGGTAGAAGCTCCATTGCCAATTTTATACTGATTAAGAGGTTGGCTGTTGGCATATGCTTCTGAGTTGGAAGATTTTCCTAATTGTCCATGAAGAATCAGAGGGAAGAGACATGTGCCATTGATTCTGCTCTTTGATGATACTCCCTCTGTCCCTAAACTTTTGACCTTTTTGGGATTGCGTGCCATTTTAGGTTGCTTATATCTTTTTATTTATAAGGTTTTATGTGATTTTGAAAACTTTGTTTAATAGAACTAATTAAAATCTATCAAACAAGATCCACATTGCATATTTTTTGACATTTACATTGAAAGATATAGACATTTGAAAATGACACACTGTCCCAGAAGTGTCAAACTTTAAAGGACGGAGGGAGTATATGTATGGACCCATAGTGAATCAGTATAGCTGCCCGTATTGCAATCTTTTAACTTCCTAAATCTCAAGCCTCCTTTTGTTGCACAGAGCCACAGACCATATCTCATTTAACTTTAGCACACTTTTAATGATCTCTCTCACAACCAGACCAAAGGAAAGCCATAAGTTTTCTTTCAATACCTTTCCAGAGCTTCTGAGGATTATGAAAATCTGACTCCGGTAAAGCTGAATGCTACTCAACACAGACATGATAAGCTGGACTCTTCCTCCATAGGAAATTGTCTTGTTCGACCAACTCTGAATTCTGCCCAAGATTTTCTCTTTCAAAACTCTTCAATCACCTGCTTTGAACCTGGTAGAAATCAAGGGGACACCAAGATACTTGACTGGTAATGACCCTACTGGAACAGCGAGAGTATTCCTCAGAATCTGGGAAGAAAATAGAGCTCTTATGAAGGTTACACCTTAAACCCAAAAAGTGATGGAACTCATCAAACATCTGTGTAATTGCCAAGAATGTAGGCTGATCTGCCCCACAAACAAACCAACTGAGACAGGTTAATAGACTGACACTTTGGATGGAAGCTAAAACCATTCAAACATTCCCCTTGTTGAAAGATAGCAAAAAAAGCCTCCATCACAATCAAAAAGAGATAAGGTGAAGTAGGGCGTAGACCTCGTTGCCCAGGAAAGAACCCCTCCAAGCTCCCATTTATAACCACAGAAAAGCTGGCAGTTACCACACACTGAGTAACCCACTGAATGAAAATCTCAGGGGTTTAAAAACCCCAATCAACTGAGTCATACACCTTTATCAAGTCAACTTAGATAGCACGCCTAGGGCTGCCAGAGCTTTTATGATAACCTCTAACCACCTCTTGCATAAGCAAAACATTTTCAACAATCCCTTTACTGAAAGCTTATTGGTTCTTTATGAGATAAGGAAGCACACCTTGCAGCTGATTAGCCAAAATTTTAGAGATGCATATAAAAGGAACATTACAGCAGGCAATGGGTTGATATTCCTTTATGGTAGCAGGCGTATTCACCTTAGGAACCAAAGTGATGGCAGTAGTATACCAGGACTTAAGCATATAACCTCTAGAAAAGAAGTACTGAATAGCTTGAACCAAATCAGGCCCAACCACTGCCCAATTCTTCTGATAGAACTCAGACTTATAACCATCTGGGCCTGGGGCTTTGTCCCCTTTGATTAAAAAACGAGCTGTCTTAACTTCTTCCTCAGAAATAGGTTGAACAAGCATTACTCTATCTGCCTCCATCACCTTTGTTGTTACAGCAGAATTCAAAATAACCTTAGCATCCCTCTTATCACCAAAAGGAGTCCCTAGCAGACCCTTATAGTACCCCAGAATTTCAGCCTGATTTCAATTTGTTATTTGCACACCATTATGGTTTAAGATTAATAATGAGACTATATTTTCAATGAATTTGATACATGCAGGTAGGTGATACGGATATAGATTATAAGAAGTTGGCGAAAAATAATGATATGCCTTGTCTTATTCTTATCTTTGTGTCTTTGAATTTTTTATGTCCATGTAATTAGGTGTACTATGTTGTGTTGATATTTTGTGCTCCTTTATTGGTCTATTTATTCATTTACTGTGTCATGACACTGTTAACCTTGATTTGTTTTAATACGAGTCCCCATGTTCGTCACCGTGCTTGTTTCTGTCATCTCACCTTGGAATTTGGATTCCTACTTTGAATGAACTTCATGGCAATGCATGCTGATTTAATAGAAGTTTAATAGTCTTTTTACATTGGGTTCAGCTTGCAGTGGAGTGCATTTTTTGCTCAGCATGTATTCGCTTTGTGGAGTGCTGTCCACAAGAAGGACTAACAGGTTGCGTCATTTATTATTTCTGGTTTTTTTGGAATTTGACTGTTTCTAGTCAAGTGAAATTTCCATTTCTTCACTGCAGAGAATCTGTGGGTTGGGCTTGAAAATTTTGTGTTTGACTGGCTAATCAACGCTGACAGGTAAGACTGGTCATGATGGGTTTAATAATGGCAATCTTGAATAATATTGATGATGTGGTTATGTATTTTAAGTTTCTCTCTTTATTTGGCTACTGCTAGTAGTGTCTATGGTGCAAAGAAAATCAAGGATAGATTTCATTAAAAGAGAGAATCCCAAAATGGGATACAAGAAGCATCTCAATGTTCTTTTATCAATGTATCAAAAACTACCAAATGAGGACACAAGACACCTATTTATAGACTCCAAAATGCTATACACACTAAGGTGCATTAAAATGACATTTCTACCCTTAATTTGCTGCATCAGGACTCACCCTCTAAAAAGAAAATAACTTGTCCTCAAGTTGGACTACATGACACAAGACACCAATTAAAGACAACATAAAGTTTTTATTGTGCAGCTTCGAAGTAGACATGTTACTGCATTCCTTGATCAACACGTCACCCTACAACCAATCTTCAATATCAGCTTCTTTTTGTATATATCCACCGCGTCCGTACTTATGTGCCAAGAAACCACCCATTTGCCATTTCTCTTTTGTAGAATCACATCATAAAAATAGGCCATCACACTTGTACCTAACGCATGATGCCAAGAACCATCAAACATGATGTGCAAAAAGTCCAACTTCACTTCATAGACAAGGTTTGCTTGAGTGAAAACCATGCCCAAAGGATCTTCGAGCACCAAGTAGTCTACATCCTCTTTCAGCAGCTTTGGAACTTGTCCGGGCACGACAACATCACAAACTTGAACATCTTGCACCAAAGACCATTCAAGAGGCATCTCATTGAAGCGACTATCAAACTTTGACTCTACGAAATCCTCTAAAACAAGCGGGACATCAAAGTAACCTCTTCTGGGTTTGGTAACACACTAACTCCATTCTTTTCTTCTTGTGCTTCCTTGGTTTCTTGCCTTGATATAGGGAAGCTTTCTTTGATCATATCAACAAATCTCTCCTCTTCATTTTGTCAACACTAAACTCCTCATCATAATTAGGAACATCTTCAAATTCTCCACTAGTCTCAAAGATGGAATCATCTTCAAACTCTTCATGTGGCAACTCATCAAATTTAGGAAGAACATCATCATCAATATCCTTGTACTCGCTAGGATACTAATCATACACGGGAATTCTTTCTAAATCACCATCAAAGTCATCATTTGGAGACTTATCAAATATGGGGAACTCTTCAAACTCATGTTCAATCTCAAAGGCGTAATCGTCTTCAAGACCACCTTGAACTTCATCTGGATTGAGGATCATCTCTTCCTCAAAAAGCTCGTTTGGATTGAAGTTTTCATGATATTCGACAAGGCCATCATCAATGTTGGTGTCCTTGTTGTCAAAACTAGACTCAAGTTGACTTTGAAAGTCATTACTACTTTCATTAGAAGGTAGCAAACGGTGCACCTTCTTAATCAAGGTAGCAACTTGCCTTTTCATTAACAATAATTGCACCTTGTCACTGAAGGTAGCAATCTGTTCACTCAACTCTTTAATCTCATTCAATTAAAGACACATGCATTATCAAGCACAGGGTTTGCGGGTCCCTGTAGTGCCCTTAATACCAACACCAAAGGAACAAATCTGATAAATGTAACTGCCCTGTCTGCCCATATCTGATAAATGCTGCGAAACCGAGAAGGAACTTCCTTATTCACTATACGAAATTCCTGTGTGAAAGAGCCTAAATGATTTCGCGTTTTAGCGTAGAGAGAGGACTTTCAGGTGAATGAATGATTTCAGATGCAGCGACCATGGCCTGATTTTACGTAGTTCTGTATATTGATTGTGGCTAGTGAATTTAATCCATTTACTGAGAAAGGATAGGGAGCTACTTATCAGAAGAGGTTTTAACTAAAACCCGAACAAGATATGAGGATGTCCTATTATATTAGAGATATAGGTTTGGGAAAATGGGGTTTTGACCTAGCAGGGCTGTGAGGGCTTGATTGAGAGTCTTTTGGTAGGAGACTACTTGCCAATGCTTAGTAGGAAAAAAGCGTTGGACAAGGCTTTTTCCTACCTGTAGCTCCTCTATGAGCCATTGCAACATCCAAAATCAATTCCAACAACCAATTCAACCTCAATCATGCAAAACCCAATCAATTGGGACCCCAAACTTCAAAAAAATCATTTCCAAACAAGCAAATCAACCCAAAATAAGCTGCACCCGGTCATCTCAGTTACAGAACCCAACCACCAATGTCACTCAAAATCACCCAATTAATTCAGCAATAAATCAGACCCCGTCAACTCAGTGATAAATCTGGTTAAAACAGTGATTTCTATCCCAAACCCAGTCAATCCAGTTGTTTTCGACTCAAACTCAGTCAAACAAACCCATTATCTCAGTAGAAATCACAGAGAAACACCAAAATCGAACTTGAATCTACACCTACCTCAGAATGAAATAAAAAAAAAATGTAGAATGACTGAATAGTACCAAATCTGAAGTCGTGACAGCCAAATAATGGACTGAAATTGCATGTAACTACTTCGTGAGTCAGATACGGTTCCAGGCAGCTCTTAATCAACCTCGAATCAAGTCAGGTTCACCAGATTAGGGCTCGAACAGGGTTAGCAATCTTTTCGCAGACCTATTACGACTCAGAACTTGTTAAAAAATCGTTGATATCCCTAGTAAGCAGCAGAATAGTGTATGGAAACAGCAGGATAGGGTTCGAAATCCACTGGGTATTGCTTATACAAGTTCATAGAGCGTCTGTAAGGCTATGAACAACTCGGTTTTGTAGCTATCAGTGTCGTTTAGGGTTTTCCTGAGTGTTTGCTGGCCCAGATCTAGGGTTTTAGCACTTGAACAAACTGATATTGATAGAATAGCTGCAATTTGGGTTCTGTACAGGTTCGATTTAGGGCCTGATTGTAAGTTTTGGGTTAGATTTAGGGCTGGAATGCGTTAATTATGGACAGATCTGTTGATTTCGAGTTCAGTGAGGTGTGTTTTGTTTTCCGTTGAGTCTCCGGCACCATTTTCCTGCGAGGTCTAGGTTTCCGGCAAGATGAAGGGCTAGGATCGAGCCTTGGAACTCTGATACCAATGGTGCAAACAAAATCAAGGATAGATTTCATTAAACGAGAGAGGATCCCAAAATGGGATACAAGAAGCAAAAGCTCTTAATATTCTTTTATCAATGTATCAAAAACTAGCAAATGAGGACCCAAGACACCTATTTATAGATTCCAAAACCCTACACACACTAAGGGGCATTAAGATGACATTTCTACCCTTAATTTTACTGCATCAGTCTAGAATAGAAAAGAACATGTTTGCTCTCCTACCCTGGGTTGACTGTCTGTTGTATCTGGTGTGCTTGTAAAGGCATCAGTTTGATTGGCATGGATCATTGAGCGCAATTACTCTTTTAGCACATGAAAATCTATGCATGGATTCTACTTGTTGACATTTCAAATGAGAATTTGTGTAAAATTCATCTCCTTGCTTTTCCTTTATTGTTCTTTCTTGCTAGAAATGTTGGTTGGCGCAGTGCAACTAATTTGTTATTCCTTATGCCAGTCCACATTGAAATGTCTGTTTGTTGATTTGTACTGTTATATGATCAGAAAGCTTTGTTTTAAACTTTTGATATGGGTTTTTTTCTGAAAAAATACGTGTATATCTCCAGAAGTGTTGTCAATAGTAAATAAATTTCTGTGATATGATCAGAAAGTTTTGTTTTTAATTTTTGATACGGACTGTTTCTAAAAATACTTGTATATCTCCTGAAGTGTTGTGAATAGTTAATTATTTTATTTGAGTGTGAGCATTGAATTCCTTGCTATGGTATCCATTTAAGGATTAAAGTGAAATATAATGACCTGGTTCATAGAGTCTATTATGAACCCATAAACTTGAGAAACTATCACCTTTTAAGAGTTGGAAAGATATGGGATCCATGTTCTGTAGAAGTGAGCTTTTTCCCTCGTTCACATGTATGTTATACTTGGATACCAACTCAACATCTACCAAATGCAGGGTTGTCAGCCAGGTTGAATATCCTTCATTGGTTGATCTGCGGGGTCTACTTCTAGACCTAGTTGCACAACTCCTAGGTGCTTTGTCTCGAATCAGGTAATGGTTGTTACCTACTTATATTTGTGTGATGAAGTTCTTTATTATTTAGAGCTGTTCAAGCACTTTATGCTTTTTGTAGTGTACTAATCTTTGTCGATGTTGAGGTTTTAGTACATACTTGGTTTCAGTTGGCTAAATAGGGTATAATGATCTTAACATGGTTCATTAATCAATGCTTAGCTTGCTTGTTTCTTGTTGGTCTAGTATTGGTCAAGTTGTGCATACAATCAGGAATATTAGCGTGTTGCATCAACTGACTTGTGTGAGGGTCTCATGTCGCCATTCATGAAGGAAGCCTGCTGCTGCTGTTCTTCCTAATCACAAAATCAATCATATGTTCATCATCTGACCAGGCCTCATTTTCCCCTTTTTTGCTTGTGTTTGAACTGTCTCACTCACTGAACCACGTGTTACTAAATATTCTAAGCTACTGCATAGGAACCTTCAAATGGGATGGATCCTTGTATTTTGGTTTATTATGGTACTTTGGTATGTGATCAAAATGAACTTTGGATTAAGCTACATAATGTCCCTGACTTGGCTGTGTCTTTCGTTTTTCTATTAAAGCAAATCCTTTTACAGTGCATCCCGGATCATATTTGGTGATTTGTGTAATATTTGTCATTACATGGAGGAATTGTTTCTGGTATTGTTTTTTATTTGGTAATCAATTATCAATTTCTTTTGAGTTAAAGTTTCTGGTATTGTTAATAAACAAGTATTGGAGATTCGTACTTTTATGCATTATCTCATCCAACCGGCCAACTTCTAATGGCTGAGAATGGTATCTGAAGCAGACTTTAAGTGTTTTTCTTTGTGATCTTTTCGTCTCTTAATAGGTTTAGTCCTGTGACTGAGCGCTTTTTCATGGAACTCAATACTCGTCGGATTGATACTAGTGTTGCCAGAAGCGAAACACTTAGTATCATTAATGGGATGCGTTACCTGAAGCTTGGGGTATGTATGAGATTAGCATTCTTAATTGAGTTTTTTGGCACCGACTGTAATACAAGACAATTAAGTGATTGCCAGGTTAAGACTGAGGGTGGACTGAATGCATCGGCCTCCTTTGTGGCCAAAGCAAATCCTCTTAATCGCGCTCCCCACAAAAGAAAAAGTGAACTCCATCATGCCCTATGCAGTATGCTTTCAAACATTCTAGCACCACTTGCAGATGGTGGAAAGGGCCAATGGCCTCCTTCTGGAGTAGAACCTGCACTTACATTCTGGTATGAAGCCCTTGCACGGATAAGACTGCAGCTCATGCAGTGGATGGACAAGCAGAGCAAACATATAGCTGTGAGTGAAGCAAATACACGTGTTATGTTTTGCTTATCATTGGACCCTACAATCTATTAACTTGATAACCTAAGAAATGTTCACTGGATTCTCCTATTACTAAGAATGATAACCTAAAACTTGTCTCTCTTTTCTTACGTTTTAAATTTTCTATCATTTCTCGGAAGACAGAAGCTCCAAGTTGATTTTGGTATTCAACTTCTAGCAGAGAAATCAATGATTGTTAAATTTTTTTTTTTTTTCTTTCTTCTGGATATTCTGCTTTAATTTCCTTCATTTCCTAACACATTTATGATTTTTATACTTTTATTCAATGTAATTTAGCTGATTTTTTTGGGTGGTTTATTTTGTAATTACCATCTACTACTTATCTGGTCCAACAATTGGCGTTTGACACACACTATGTGTAGTTCATAAATAATTGGCTTCTAGTTGATAAACCATTCCAGATAAAAATAAAATAAAATGATAAACCATTCAGTCATGAGATCAAATCAATTTGTTTGTCCTGGTTCATCTAGATGACCATCTAGTGTTCCCTTATCAATGTTATCATGGAGCTCACCTTATATAATAAGTAGATTCTTGTTTGCATTACTTGAAGCTGTTGTTATTAACGGCTGGGAGTAGAAAGGGGACTTCTCTTCCTACCTTAGTTATATATTGCTAAACCATGGAGGGTTTTATCACCTACAACTTCTCTAATCATGATTTCCTTGAGTGTTGCACTATTCTGTGATGTCAAATAGTTCTAGCTTGGAGAAGAAGTCTCTGTCGTCGTTTTTTTTTTTTGTTAATTTAGGGGTGATAAGCTACATGTGTGAACTCTAACCATATTTTACTAATCCCTCTCAACATGGAAACTCGAAAAAGTAAAACAAAGGCAAATAAATCAAGAAACTTCTTTACAGTTTGATTGGACATAGTAATTTTATAAACAACATTTTGTTTGTGTTCAGCTTTTTAATTGCAGATCAACTGTTTTTGGCATGTATCTTTAATTAACACTCTTTGTTTTTCATCCTTGTCTGTAATGGCGATTCTTGGCTTCTTCTTTTTTCTCTTAAGCAAGCAATTCTTTGTTTTAGGTTGGTTATCCTCTGGTGACCCTTCTTCTCTGTCTTGGCGATCCTAATGTTTTCCTCAATAACTTTGGCCCTCACATGGAGCAACTCTACAAGCATCTCAGGGTAAGTTTAACTGAGCCACATTCAGAATACAGGACAAGGACTATGGACATGGTTGTTCTTTCCTGGGTCCTTTGTATTATTGTTGTTAGTTGTTACCTTTTTAAGGAGTGGAAATCACATTTCTATTATTTCCCCTTCGCAAGTTCGGTATATGATCGACTGGCCTTTGTCATGCAGGACAAGAATCATCGATTTATGGCCTTGGACTGTCTACACAGGGTATTGAGGTTTTACTTGACTGTCCATGGGGATACCCAGCCACCAAATCGGGTGTGGGACTACCTAGACAGTGTGACCTCACAACTCCTAAATATTCTGAGGAAGGGAATTCTTACTCAGGATGTTCAACATGATAAAATTGTTGAGTTTTGTGTGACGATAGCAGAACATAATCTTGATTTTGCCATGAACCATATGATATTGGAATTGCTGAAGCAAGATAGTCCAAGTGAAGCAAAGGTTATTGGTCTTCGTGCCTTACTTGCTATTGTTATGTCTCCTTCAAGCCAGCATGTTGGTCTAGAAATTCTTCATGGTGATTTATGATCTCTTTTGTAGCCTTTAACTTTTGTATAGAAGCTCGATTTTTTTCCTGGTACTATTCATTTGATTTTGTCCTGTATTGCATTGACAGGTCATGATATTGGCCACTACATTCCAAAAGTAAAGGCTGCAATTGAGGGGATTCTAAGGTCTTGTCACAAAATCTATAGTCAAGCTCTTCTTACTTCTTCAAGGACCACAATAGGTAATTTTTGTTCCCTTTTTTTTTTTTTTTTTGCTGTATGCAGAATCATTGAAATGCAATAATGATTTTTGGGAGAGGCTCTCCTTTTGTTTGCTGCACTATTTGGTTTCTTACTGATATTCTATGTTACTTGGACTCGGGTATGGGTGCGGGTGTGTATCTAGGTATCAAATTGAACTATTTCTCATTTCAAGGACACGGGGACACATCAAAATATTCAAATTTGTTTCTATTTTTTTTTTTTTTTTGTCTTTTCTTACGTATAATGGTGCTTTAAGGTTATATAGCGCATTTCATAGATAATAAGAGAAGTTTATGCATACTTCCATGATAAACTCAAATTACAATTAGGTTTTCTAGAAGTGTCTTACTAAACTTATCTGACCCATATTCCACACCCTTATCTGAGTGTCGAATGTCCGACATGGGTACTTTATACCATCACGAGAGTCCATGTAACATAGCTGATATTTGAATAAACTTTCTAAATTGTTTCCTGCTTCTCAACTTATATTTGTTTTTATTAAGTAGTTCGCATATCTTCCTGAATTTTAAATTCTTGGTTATTGGTTTATTAAATATCCTCTCTTATTGCAACTGCTTACGAATTTCATTTTTGCTTGAAAGGCCTCATAATAAGTGAATTTCATGTTTCTCTAGATGCTGTAACAAAAGAAAAGTCACAAGGATATCTTTTCCGGTCAGTGCTGAAGTGCATACCGTATCTGATTGAAGAAGTTGGCCGAAGTGATAAAATCACTGAAATAATCCCTCAACATGGCATAAGTATTGATCCTGGTGTTCGCGAGGAAGCAGTGCAGGTACTGAATCGGATAGTGAGATACCTTCCGCATCGCCGTTTTGCAGTTATGAGAGGAATGGCCAACTTCATCCTAACGGCTTCGGATGAGTTCCCTCTTCTCATTCAAACATCATTGGGACGCCTGTTAGAACTAATGCGTTTTTGGAGAGCTTGTATAGTGGATGATATGATAGAGTATGCAGGTCAAGAGGCAAAGCGTGTGCGAAGGAGTGATGGATTCAAGAAGTCTTCTGTCCATCACTCCACGGAAACAATTGACTTTCGTGCTTCAGAGATAGACGCAGTTGGTCTTATATTTCTAAGTTCCGTGGATAGTCAAATTAGGCATACAGCATTGGAGTTGCTTCGCTGTGTTCGTGCTTTAAGGAATGATATAAGAGAGCTTTCTATGCACGAACGGCCGGACCGTATGTTGAGAAATGAAGCTGAACCCATTTTTATAATTGATGTTTTAGAAGAGAATGGGGTCAGTTATATCTCCTTTTTTTTTTTAATTTTTAATTTTATGTATTTTTATGTGTTACTGTGTTTTTTTTTTTTTTTAATTTAACTTAATTTTTTTATTTTTATCTTGTCCTTCTGTTCTATTGTAGCTCATCAAACATTAACTTTAATTTTTACCAGGACGACATCGTTCAGAGCTGCTACTGGGATTCTGGGCGTCCATTTGATTTGAGGCGCGAATTTGAGGCCGTACCACCAGATGTGACACTTCAGTCCATTTTATTTGAAAGCCCTGATAAGAACAGATGGGCTCGATGTCTCAGTGAACTAGTCAAATATGCTGCTGAACTTTGTCCAAGCTCTGTTCAGGATGCAAAGTATGCTTCTAAAAATTTGCACTTGTGCATTTGATATATCAAGTTGCTGGCTTGATGCCAGATGTTATTCGCTTAAGTATCTGTTGTTTTCCCATTGGAGTATAAGGAATGGTTTTTATGCAATTTATGATTGAACTTATACATTTTTGGTGTTTCTCTCTTTCTCTCTCTCAACATCAGTAGCTGTTGGCAACATGAAACTGAGAGACAGAACATTTTAGCATCTGATTCAACTTTTGTGTTCTGTTTTTGGTTTACATTTTTGTGGAAGATAACTTGATATACATTGTTGGGCTCATTTCGTAATAGCTTAAGCTTTTGGGACAATTGATAACCTAACATAGTATTAGAGCTCAGGTTGTGGGAGGTCTTGGGTTCAAGTTTCTCTCTTGGGTTCAAGTTTCTCTTTTTGCATTTGTTTCATGTTTGCATTATGTTTCTCCCCTTTGCATTCTTTTGCATTATGTATGAATATTTACATCTCCAAGTGCAAGACGGTCTTGCATGTGAGGAAGGGTGTTAGATAGCTTGGATACAGTGTTGGTCCCATTTTCTAACAGCTTAAACTTTTGGGACTGCCGATAACTTAATAATTTGAACCATGGGTCACAACAGTTGTAAAGAAGTGAGAGGTGCAACTCACTGCTTGTATCCAGCGCTGCCCCTGCATTATTGCACTTCTAGTTCTAATCTATTATGTTCAAGATTATTGTTTTTCAATTAAAAGTTTCATACTCTCATACTGACTTGATCTTCATTCCAGGTTAGAGGTCATTCAGCGTCTTGCTCATATCACACCTGCTGAGTTGGGCGGCAAGGCTCATCAGTCACAAGATACAGATAATAAGCTAGACCAGTGGCTTATGTACGCAATTTTTGCATGCTCATGTCCACCAGGTAGTAGGGAAACTGGTGGATCATCAGCAACCAAAGATCTTTTCCGTCTCATTTCTCCCTCACTGAAATCTGGATCTGAAGCCCATATAGTAAGTTCATACTAACAATTAACTTGCAGTTTGTGAATGTGATTTATCATCTATATTCTTACTGATTGCACTGTCCTGGATAGAACGAAAGTACCATTCAAGGTAGAGGTAGGTAGTTTCATCCCTTAAGTATCAGCGTGATTGAAGAATTAGAAAATTGTCTTTGTTCTTTTCTTCCCCAATGATGGAACTATTTTGACTTGAGAGGAAAAGTTGCAATTGCCAACTTGGAATCAAACCACATTAACTTGGAAGGTTTCAACCCAGCATTTTATGTTGGCCCCATTTAGGTGAATTGGTGAGGAGACCGATATATCTGAATTTGGGATAGCAAAATTGTTAGAAAAAACAGAAGTCAGGAAGAAGAACAGAAGATAAGAAAGTTCGTATATAAGAAGTTTGGATGAAAGTTAGATGCAGATTTGTGGTTCTATGTTATATTATGGGCTCGTGAAGAAGAGGTAAAATGAAAAAATGAAGTTAGATTTGGAACAGCTAATTCATAGTTCTGATTCGAGGCTGGTCTTTTTGATGACGTGATAGTCATGATACTGGAAATAATTGTTAGGGTTAAAATCACTTAGACCCCCTCATCTATCACACATCCACACATAACACCCTTCATCTTTAAAACCTATCAACCACATCCCCTCATCTTTTAACCCGTATCACGTAACACCCTTTTGTTACCTTTCTGTCAATATTTTTAACAGAATCTGACTAATCCATCCAAATACACATTTTTATACCATATTTACCCTCCACTTCATCCCTTACCTTGTGAAACCCTCTTCAATTGATTTCACCTTACAAAAACGGAGTGAGTCAGATTGGAAAACGCTCAAATGAGCAAAACCCAGATTTGGGTTTTTTGTTCAAATCCTTACCCTTTCTCTCTCTTCTCTCTTCTAAAACAATGAAAACAGGGGAGGGTCTTGAAGAACAAGATTTTAAATCTATTAACATTAATTAGAGAAAGCAAAAGAAAAACCCATGTTTGAAAATGCTCCAAAGAACAGTGTTCCAAGTTTATCTTTTGCTCCAAATGTGGAGACCCTAAACTTGGCAAAACCTGTTTTGGAGATTATGTTCAAAAAGTGAGATGCAAGTTATAAATTACTATGATGAGCAAACCCTGATGATATTTTGCCCAAAATCTTTGCAACAAACAATGCAGGAGCAAAAATTTCTAGCTCCGAACAAAACCCAGATGGGGGTTTCTTGTTGTTTTAGTTCAATCTAATGAGGAGGAGAGAGGACCTACAATTTAAAGAGTTTAAGTCTCAGCAAAAGCTACAAAAATAATTTCGAAGTCACCATGATAAATGAGAAATCTCCAAATCATAACCCACAAGCTATACAAAACTGAAATCATGAAAGACCCAAAACAAATTTTCTTTGACCACCAAGCTTCGATCAAAGAATGAGGAGAATCCAATTGGAGCAGTAATTGAAGAATTGATTTCGCCGATCGGAGGCTCACAGTGGTGGAGGAGAATCCAACTGGTTTGTTTTCAAGCTCAATAGTCATCTCCTTCTTCGGTTTCTTCCCCTACATTAACAGATCCGGCAACCTCGTGCTTTGACAACGATTACCATTTCTGGCGAACATGGCATCTACCCCCTTCTCTCACATCAGTCATCACTGGTTCGATTTCAAGCTCAAAACCACCACCCGTTTCATGTTCTAGGCTTTGGGTTGGTAGGGGTTTTGGAGGTTTTCCAGCTGTGGCAGAGAAGGCAAGAGATGGTGGAGGGTAGGTGGTGGTGTGAGTGACGATGATATGGGTATTTAGGGGACGACAATTGGCGATGGCGGTGGTGGTGGGGGGTGAGAGCGGCAAAGAAAAGGAAGGGGAGGGAGGTGGGTTTTGGGGGAAGAGAGAGAAGAGGGGAGGAAAGAGAGGTTTTTGGGGTTGTAAAATGAACTCTAACGCACCAGCCATTATAAAAGAAGGGGTATTTCAGTCAATTCGTGACTTTTTTCAACGGTGTTACACATTTCGTATTGCGAGAAAGATGAGGGGGTGTGGTTGATAGGTTTTAAAGATGAAGGGTGTTATGTGTGGATGCGTGATAGATGAGGGGGTCTAAGTGATTTTAACCCTAATTGTTATTCTACATTTTCTATTTTCTGTTTTTCTACACTCATTTTTGTGTTGGTTATGAATTTGTTTCTCTGCCTCATTTTCAGCATGCAGCCACCATGGCTCTTGGCCACTCACATCTTGAGGTATTCGAAAACTTGGTTGACGACCTTGCAACTCTTGTTGAGGAGGTTTCTCTGGAAACTGACGGAAAACCCAAGTGGAAGGTATATTAGATTATTAAATTATGCCCCCTCCCCGCATCGTAGTAAAGGTTTTACTTGCTAAGAGCATGTGGTTGCCAAAGAGTGGCGCATAATCTTTTTTCAAACAGAGGTTGCTCTTTTCAAATGTTGGATGTATTCCTTGTCATTGGTAATTCCAAAGACATTGTGCAACGCCAATGCTCTGGATGTTGAATGAAAGAAGCATGGTAATGTGCACATAAATCAAAATGATTCTTGGGTCTGCCCTCTTTGATGCCTTTTGGCTTTGATTTGAGGGCATGATTCCGCAACAAACTCGACGGTATAGGGGGACCACTGTTTCAGTGGTATTTTGTGAGCAATCACTTTGTGCATTTATTGCCAAAGGTTAGGTCTGTCTCAAATCCATCTGTTTCAGTGGTATTCTGGGAGTAGCCACTTTGTGCATTTATTGCCAAAGGTTAGGTCTGTCTCCTATCCATCCCCCGCCCATACCCCCAATTATTGGGGACTAAATGAGTTATGTTATTGTTGTTGTTGTTGTGGTAATTCCAAAGACAGGTTTAGGGAGGCCACTGCTTCAGTAGTATTCTGAGAGCAGACACTTTGTGCAAATATTGCCAAAGGTTAAGTCTGTCTCCAATCATCCCCCTCCAATACCCCCAATGATTGGAGACTAGAAAGGTTTTGTTATTGTTGTTGTTGTTGTGTGGTAATTCCAAAGACATCCTACCCCACTGGCAGTAATAAACTAAGAGAAGGCATAAAATGAGAAAGGTTTGAACGTTATTTGCACTGGTATAGATACTGGTATATTCAAATTTTATTTGGTTACCACCTTTATGGTGCCAGGAGCATTCACCGTAATGTTGATTTTGGCTTATATGACATCTCAGGGTGAGTTCATTATTGTATGATATTTTCTTTAACCCTTTTGTAGTGCATTTTTGTGTGGAGCTTATGAAATATATCTATCTTGTGGATGTAGAGTCAAAAGGCTCGTCGAGAAGAACTCCGGACCCACATTGCTAATATATACCGCACTGTTGCTGAGAAAATCTGGCCTGGGATGCTTGGGCGCAAGCCAAATTTTCGCCGTCAGTGTTTAAAGTTCATTGAAGATACAACTAGACAATTCGCAACTGCACAGGTTGAGAGCTTTCAAGAAATGCAACCCCTACGTTATGCACTTGCCTCTGTTCTAAGATCATTAGCCCCTGAATTTGTTGATTTGAAAGTAGATAAATTCGACCCAAGAACAAGGAAACGACTGTTTGATATTCTTCTGTCCTGGTCTGATGACACTGGTAGTACTTGGAGTCAGGATGGCATCAGCGATTACCGGCGTGAAGTCGAACGGTACAAATCCACGCAGCACGCTCGGTCAAAAGATTCTCTAGGCCAACTTACGTTTGATAAGGAGATGAACGAACAAATTGAGGCGATCCAGTGGGCCTCCATGAATGCTATGGCTTCACTGTTGTATGGGCCTTGCTTTGATGACAGTGCAAGGAAAATGAGTGGCCGAGTAATATCATGGATTAATAGTTTGTTTATTGAGCCTGCGCCTAGGGCTCCATTTGGTTATTCGCCGGCGGATCCAAGAACGCCATCATACTCCAAATTTACAGGAGATGGAGGGCGTGGAGCTACTGGACGTGAGAAGCACAGGGGTGGCCACCTTCGTGTCTCTCTTGCAAAAATGGCCTTAAAGAATCTGCTCCTTACAAATTTGGACCTGTTTCCTGCTTGCATTGATCAGGTATGTGTTGTATTTTGTTTTGTATCAACACCAATTGAGATCATGTTTCTTTGATGTGCCATAGCCGAAGAATGCAGCTAGAGAAACAGTTCCATTGCCCAATGGAGAGCGATGATATGACGGGCGTGGCCCGGGAATCATTTCTGTTCTCAAAAACAAAAAATATCATTTTTTCTGACTTCTGGAAAGAAATAGAGAGGGAGGTAAAAGAAGTGATAATGCTAGAGAAACTTTAGTACTTATGAGGTTGCAATTTTTTTGAAAAAGTTGAAATGATAAAGAAATTAGCTTTTCTTGTTTGGTTCCAAAGAGAAAGATGAAGGAAAGTAAAAAAGGTTAATCAATGGTAAAAGAAATGAACGAGAATAGTAATCCTTCCCAAAAATTGTTTTTCCTTGCCAAAAAAAAAAAAAAAAACATCAAGGAAAGTGTGAAGAAAACAACTTCTCTTTAATTTACCTGTCATTTTTTCTCTCATAGAGTAGGAAGCAAACATAGAGGACAAGGGAAATAATTTAGTTTCTCCTTCTTTCTCTTCGTTCTGAAATTGCCACCAACCTAAGTAGTGTCGAGACTGTAAGAACCTACGTGGTTGCCATACTTTGTTCACAATATGGCGATTCTTTTTCCCATTTAAGTTCCAATTTCAATATTTTTGTCTGAGACTAACTTAAAATATTTTCTTTTTTTCTTTCGCAGTGCTACTACTCTGATGCTGCCATAGCCGATGGCTACTTCAGTGTACTTGCGGAAGTCTACATGCGCCAAGAGATTCCCAAATGTGAAATTCAGAGATTATTGAGTTTGATTCTCTACAAGGTGGTAGACCCATCTAGACAAATTCGCGACGATGCTCTTCAGATGCTTGAGACACTTTCTGTCCGTGAGTGGGCTGATGATGGTATGGAAGGCTCAGGGAGTTATCGGGCTGCTGTTGTTGGAAATCTCCCTGATTCTTACCAACAATTCCAGTACAAACTCTCTTGCAAACTGGCGAAAGATCACCCTGAGCTGAGTCAGCTCCTTTGTGAAGAAATCATGCAGAGACAGCTGGATGCAGTTGACATAATTGCACAGCATCAGGTTCTGACTTGTATGGCTCCTTGGATTGAAAACCTCAATTTCTGGAAACTCAAGGATTCAGGTTGGAGCGAGAGACTGTTAAAAAGTCTTTATTACGTAACATGGAGACATGGCGACCAATTTCCTGACGAAATAGAGAAGCTTTGGAGCACAATTGCTAGTAAACCTAGGAACGTCAGTCCGGTTCTGGATTTCTTGATCACAAAAGGGATCGAGGATTGCGATTCAAATGCATCAGCTGAAATTAGCGGTGCATTTGCTACATATTTCGCAGTTGCTAAACGGGTGAGTTTATATTTAGCTCGAATTTGTCCGCAAAGCACGATCGATCACCTGGTTTTTCAACTGTCTCAGCAGATCCGTGAGGATAGTGTGGAACCCCTTAGGCCCACGGCAAATAAATCTGACATTAATGGAAATTTCGTTTTGGAATTCTCTCAGGGGCCTGCGGTTGCCCAAATTGCGTCGGTTTTGGACATCCAGCCTCACATGTCTCCTTTACTTGTCCGCGGATCTCTCGATGGCCCTCTCAGGAATACTAGTGGGAGCTTGAGCTGGAGAACAGCTGCAGTCGGAGGCCGAAGTGCATCGGGCCCACTGAGCCCAATGCCACCTGAGTTGAATATTGTTCCTGTAAGTACGGGCCGATCGGGCCAGCTCCTCCCGGCTTTGGTAAATATGTCGGGCCCCCTAATGGGAGTAAGAAGCTCAACAGGGAGCATAAGGAGTCGCCATGTTTCTCGAGATAGCGGAGACTACCTTATAGACACTCCAAACTCAGGTGAAGATGGGTTGCATCCGGGGGTTGGAGCCCTCGGAGTTAGTGCAAAAGACCTTCAATCGGCATTACAGGGGCATCAACAGCACTCTCTCACTCATGCCGATATAGCATTGATTCTTCTCGCAGAAATCGCATACGAAAACGATGAAGACTTCCGGGGGCACTTGCCGTTGCTTTTTCACGTCACCTTTGTTTCTATGGACAGTTCCGAAGACATAGTGCTGGAGCATTGCCAGCACCTCCTTGTTAACCTTCTCTATTCACTCGCAGGCCGCCACCTGGAATTATACGAGGTTGAAAATAATGACGGAGAGAACAAGCAACAGGTGGTAAGTCTAATCAAGTACGTCCAGTCGAAGCGTGGGAGCATGATGTGGGAGAATGAGGACCCCACGGTTGCAAGACCTGAGCTACCTAGTGCTGCACTATTGTCCGCCCTAGTTCAGAGCATGGTTGACGCCATTTTTTTCCAGGGAGACCTCCGCGAGACTTGGGGTGCAGAGGCGCTTAAGTGGGCCATGGAGTGCACGTCGCGACACCTGGCGTGCCGGTCCCACCAGATCTACCGTGCGCTCCGGCCCCACGTCACTAGCGACGCGTGCGTATCCCTCCTCCGTTGCCTCCACCGGTGTTTAGGAAATCCGGTACCTGCTGTTTTGGGATTCATTATGGAAATTTTGTTGACTTTGCAAGTGATGGTGGAAAATATGGAGCCCGAAAAAGTAATCCTCTACCCCCAGCTCTTCTGGGGTTGCGTGGCAATGATGCACACCGATTTTGTTCACGTTTATTGCCAGGTACTTGAACTCTTCTCCCGTGTGATTGACCGTTTGTCGTTTCGTGACAGAACGACGGAAAATGTCCTCCTGTCTAGCATGCCAAGAGATGAGCTTGACATTGGTGTCAATGACAGTGCTGAGTTTCAACGGTTGGAATCAAGGAATGTCATTGAGCCCTTACCTTCTAATGGGAAGGTGCCCACTTTTGAAGGAGTTCAACCACTTGTCCTTAAAGGGCTCATGTCTACAGTTAGTCATGGCGTGTCCATCGAAGTTTTGTCACGGATCACGGTTCACTCTTGTGATTCCATATTCGGTGACGGGGAGACACGATTATTGATGCATATCACCGGATTACTTCCCTGGCTCTGCTTGCAACTTTCTCAAGATGCAAGTATGGTGGGGCCCGCTTCACCCCTTCAGCAGCAACCCCAGAAGGCCTGCTCTGTTGCGTCCAACCTATCGATCTGGTGTCGTGCAAAATCGCTTGACGAAATGGCCGCTGTTTTTACAGCTTATTCCCGTGGTGAAGTGAAGAGTATAGACAACTTGCTTGCTTGTGTGTCGCCTTTGTTGTGCAATGAGTGGTTTCCGAAGCACTCTGCTCTTGCTTTTGGGCATTTGCTACGTCTTCTGGAGAAAGGGCCGGTGAAATATCAGCGTGTAATACTTTTAATGCTGAAGGCATTGCTTCAGCACACTCCCATGGATGCAGCTCAGAGTCCCCATATGTATGCGATTGTGTCTCAGCTAGTTGAGAGCACTTTGTGTTGGGAAGCACTTAGTGTGTTGGAAGCACTTTTGCAAAGCTGTGGGTCATTGACAGGTAGTCATCCGCCCGATCCCAGTTTGTTCGAGAATAATGGTCATGTTGGGACCGACGAGAAGCTGCTTGTACCTCAGTCCTCTTTTAAGGCTAGGAGTGGACCGTTGCAGTTTGCAATGGGATCTGCATTTGGAGGAGGTATGGTTCCGGCTGCACAGGGTGGTGCGACTGAGTCAGCAATGTTGGCTAGAGAAACAGCTTTGCAGAATACGCGGCTGATCCTTGGGCGGGTCCTGGATAGCTGCGCACTCGGGAGGAAGAGAGATTACAGGCGATTGGTGCCTTTTGTGACCACAATCGGAAATCCCTAACGTATGCTTTCATGCTGAAGGGTTGGGGTGGGCGGTTGGTTTGATAATAGGTCATATAGTGTAGTTTCTGTTTTAGCTTGTTGTATAGTGGTTTAGTATTTGGATTCTGGAACACTATGCTCCTCCCTCAACCCACTCATGGTCAATAGCTTGTAGCAATTGTAGCCTTTTCTGTAAATTATTTCTTGCATTGCTGTTGTAAAAGTGACTTTGGGGATCTTTTCTATTGCTAGCATAATGTCACACAGCTTTCCAGGGAAGAAATCCTGGTTTGGTGATTTGATCAAAGCTACATAGGAGCACCATCAATTATCATGAACAATGCCCCTAATACTGCTTGAAATTTGTAAAGATTTTGTGCAATTATCAACTTTGTGAACAAATATGCGTTAGTCAGATTTGGAGTACCCGCAATGACCCAAGTCACTACATCTTCGTAGTGACCTTAATTGTGGGCTTTCTGTAAAATTAATTGGATATTAGCTTATGGTCATATACCATTTATATTGATGACAAATATCTTTTGGAGAATACATTGTAAGACAAATTTGTCTCAATTATGTGTACTAAATCTCCGATGATCATAATTTTTTGTACTCATAATGTGCTTAATATTCCTAAAAAAATAAAATAAACCGTTTTGATCTCAAATGAACATTTCAGAGACCCAAAATTGAGGTCACTCGAGGATGTAGCGACTTTTTTTTGAACGGCGAAGTAGGGGATGTAATGACTTGGGTCACTATACTTGCCTTGTGTGGAAGGATGTACGGAATTTCTCAGCACGCCGACCAATTTAAGAAATAATTTATTTTTGTAGGATAGGAGGAGAAAAAGGCTATTGTGAATTGTAGAAGGGGTAAAAAGAAAAAGCTACTCCCTCCGTCCCTTTTTAAGTGATCCACTTGGGAAATGTGTATTTTTGTGGATGTTTAAAAATGAACTTTCATATATCATTTTTTTTTGATTTTTTTGCACCAAATTAAAGTAGTCAATGAGCACTTTAATTTGGTGTAAAACAAATTAAAAAGTTATATGGAGAAATATGTTTTTAGGGGTTTGAAATTGCACGTATTTCTATATAGATCATTTAAAAAGGGACAGAGGGAATAATGTTGAAGCATTTAATTTGACTGATTGACAATGAATGGAGACGACAATCAATCAATGTGTGAAATTCTGGGTCTGAAGCCCTCGGTCTTGCAACAAAACAAGAAGAAGAAGCAATGAACTTGGGAAAGGCTAGTTACTGATAGTTGTCACTCTACTATGAATCCTTAATTAAGGGATTAGTCGATGTGCACGAAAGTTAGCCCAAATACTTGAGCCACATTAAAAAAAAAAAATCATTTAATTCTCTCCTATGTGCAACCCTTCACAAGCAAGGGAAGAGAAACAAATGATTCAAATGATAAAATAACACAAGGACCACAACAAAATAAAGAGAACTTATGAAGCAAAAGATCAAATGCCGAAAAGCAAAGGCTTTGTTTGGATTGCTGTTTGGCCATTTTCCAAAAACGAATTGAGTGGCGCCAGTGGGTCCACTAAATATTCAATTCTCTGACTGAACCAAACTTTTTTCACTTTAAATATTAAAATACCCTCCGACCGGGCCCACCCCACCTCTTCCTCTCTCTCTCTCTCTCTCTCTCTAACTTTTGACTGCCAGATAAAACCCAACCCTCTTTCTCGAAAAACTTTTTCTCCATTTGGTCTGGGGCCCACTAAGGTCACACTTTAATTTTTCACTAATTTCAATCAGAGAGTTGAATATTTAGTGGGCCCAATGGCGCCACTCAATTCGTTTTGGAAAAATGGCCAAACAACAATCCGAACAAAGCCAAAAGCTTTGATACCCTTAAAAGTATCCAACTCGAAGGATATTAATCAGGGAAGACTACAATACACACTCTTTTTTGAAAGTGTACATATGCACTGAAGTTATTTATTGTGGGATGGTTAGCCTTATTAAAAATGTTACGAATCGATAATTTGTTACCTGAGCAATAGGTGACCTAAGAACTATATTTGTGAAAAGTTGCGATTTTTCGTAAAGTCATGAGACTCACGAATCATATTGCTGAAAAGTTACGAATTCTTAGGATAAAAGTTACAAAACACACAAATTTTTTATAAATAACTGATTCTCTAGGTTATTTATTATGAGGTGACACAATATGAACCATATAATAAATGCATATTGCACATACTTAGGATAAAAGTTACAAAACACACAAATTTTTTATAAATAACTGATTCTCTAGGTCATTTATTATGAGGTGACACAATATGAACCATATAATAAATGCATATTGCACATACTTTTAAGGAGTGTGTATTGTAGATTTTCCAGTTAATGATAATACACAGTGGAAAGGCCGCTCAAATCGATGTGCTCATTTTGAAAGTGACCATTAGCACAACATCTAACAGAGAGATCACATGGTTAAAAAAAAAAAAATAGAGAGATCACAATAACACTTCCTACTTAATGTGATAAATTGCATGAGGCAGTTTGGAAGCTCAACTAATGGGAGAATTGAAGCTCTTGTTCAATTGGAGGAAGGTGCCTCAATTTCTCTGGCGTTCTGATCATGTTTTGGCGATTGTTTCTTATTTGGTTGTCTTGGGTTTTTTGTTTCTTTGGTTGGGCTTTGTTTATGTTTGGTTCATCTCTTCTCATTACTGGCTTTAGGGATGCTTCTGAGGTGGTTCTTTTCTTGTTGTAGGTTTTGGGAGGTGGTTTTGTGGTCGCCTTTGCTTGTTGTGGATCTGAATTCGGTTTTTTTTGGTTGTCTGGGGTTTTTTGGTTGGCTGGTGCCTTATCATCCATTTGAGGTCTTGTTTTTTTTCCCCCCTCTGAGTCCTTGGCGTTCTTATTTTTGGATCCATTTAATCTTTGTAATTTGTTTTCAAAGATTCATAATTTTTTTCCTATCAAAAAAAAAAAAAAAACTAATGGGAGAATTCGAAAATCGAAGCTCAGCCTCCCACAACACTGCAAGAGATACATGGAAAAGAACAGATTGCAGGTAAGGAAATGAAATGATATCCTTCATCATACACTTGTATATCCATAACTTCATCATTCACACAACATCGACCACTTTTACAATACATTTTAATGCTCAAACAGCGACATTCATCGTCTCTGGTGGATATAAACACCTGGCTACACTTCTACCAAAGCAACACCTAGCAATTTGTAGGGAGTTTATTCGCGTGGCGATACATTCTTGAACAAGGCATAGGCATCACTGTATATGGCCACCAGATTTGAGAACATTGCAAGGACGATCATGGTAACACACAAGATCTTGTCCTTCTTTGTTGCTATGCCGAGAGGATCCCTGAAGAATCACGCCAACATGAATTACTACTAGTTTAGTGACATATCTATAACTGAAGAACATAATCACAACATCTCAAGACAAACGTTAGAAACTGCGAAACAAAATTACAATCTCAAGTCCCAAAGGCTTGCCTAAATGTTCTTTTTAACTTAGTGGGCCATTCACCTTTTATTTTGCATTTTAATGTCGAAAATCATCTTCTTGAATGGACCATATGTACCTTAGGTTTACTTGCAGAAGGAGAAGTAGCTCTAAGGGCAGACAACTGAGAGAGATTTTCCTCCACTTAATTTCCAACAATTGGAACCTAATCTACACCATAGTTTTCCCCCACCACTAAACCCTTCACATTCAAATGCAAAAACCTATAATATAGCTAACTCTATAGCCAATTGCAGCAGGGAGGAAGCGGGTTACCTGATAGTAATGGCAGCAGGAAAGATGAAGCCAATGCAAACTGCAGCAGTAGCTCCCGTGAATTGGAAAGCAACCCAAATGCTTGGTATGAAATATGCACCGAACAAGATGAGAGTAATGAGCCCAACGGTGATTAATGCAAATCTCAAGTTGTCTAATGCCAATGGCATAGAAGATGGAAAGAGAAGGCCATCCAGGTTTACACGTAATGGATAGAAAACAATGGGAAACACAAGCATGAGGTGGGCCACATAGCTAACGCGAACAACATCATTAAGCAGAGAGCCATATGGAATGCCAAGGTTGGCATCAAAGTTGGCGAGAATGTCATCAAGAGTTGCATCACCAAATAGGAGAAACCCAAACAGGCTTATCATTACATACACAGTTGCGCATAGGGCAAGTGAGGATCGCACAACACCTTTGATTTGTGTATTGTCTTCAAGTTCATTGTCTATTGAGTGAACTGCAAAATTTTCATGTTCACAGAAACGTCAGGCCATTATTTAATCCTTTTTGTAAAAAGGTGACGCTACTTTGTTTCAAAGTGGATTTGAATCTCAAACCCATCGTTGCAGTTTAAATTGACTGAATTAACCTTCTCGTTAAATGTTACTTCAATACTGCCAATTCTGAGTTAGACCCTTTGCATACAATTAACTTCTCTTAGTGCAACAATAAACAAACATGAAAGCAAGATGCTCCCGGCCAAAACCTTAAAAATATGAAAGCAAGATGCTCAGACAATAGTACAGAGGAAAAGTCACTCAGTGTACCGTTGTAATGGCAGATGTAGGCAGTGACAAGAACAGGGACTACTGTGAAAAGGTTCAAGAATGATGTAAAATCAGTAACATTAGGAAGCAATCTGGGCATCAAAATGCTTCCATTTATCAACTTGATAAGGGTGATTCCCACGGTAATAACAAGGAACACAACTGCCAGCCCAACTGATATGCCAGATGTAACTTTTAATGAATCTGCACGCAAGAGAAAACCCATATGATGACAATTGACCACACTTGGAACAGAACATACAAAGTAATAGTAGGATAAAATTCACGGCGATAATATTTAGCGAATGAGAAAACAACACCTCTTTGGTTGGAGAGCTTTGCTAAAATCAATCAAGATGGCATACCACCCACAACAATGAGAGTACCCATGTAATCCCAAACCGATGGGGTACGGGCGGGAAAGACCAAAGACAGATCTAACCATTATCTTAATAACTATTGTCAGGAGTTATAGTGTTTTTCATGAGTGAGTGAGATACTATAGCAATAACATATGTGTGTTAGGGTAAATTGACCCCCCTAAACACTCTTCTTCTTCTAACAATCAACTATAAACTACAAGAATATGTTACATGTAGTCATGTATCTATTAGGATGTTGGAATGGCATGCAGAAACTCAAGAATAAAGATGCATAATAAGAAAACCATGTAAAATGAAAGTTTAATCTTTTCCCTCTGTCTAATTCAAGCAACTGTAATAACTATTTTTCCAGCTATTTCTTGGGTAAGTAAACCTTCTGAACCTATGGAACACATGGAGTAATTAACGGGTTATCCCTTAGAAGACAAAATATATTCCAGACACATACAAATCCTGAACTGAATCAAACTATGAAACAATTAACTCAACTTTAGGTGTCTAATTATGATATCAAACGTGTTTAAGAAAAGAAATAGCAGCCCATGCAGTATCTGGAAGCTATCAAATTCAATTGAAACAAGACTGACCTATACGCTTCAAGCATGCCAATGGAGCAAATACAAAAAGGGTAATGACTAGAAGAACAAAGCCACGTCCATTCCACCACTGGACTCCAAACCAGCCTTCTAAAACACCAGCATGGTGAATTCCACTTGATGTTGTTCCAGAAAGCACATCACCTTCAAAAATATTATAAGGGGAAAAAATTCGCTAAGGTACTTAGAACTGTTCAAACAACTATGGGTACCAGAAATTACACAAGAATTAATGGGCTACCTATGCCCTTAACCGAGTAGTTAGCAACATAATTGTTTGCTTGTAATTTTCCGATTAAGTTTTGCAGAATATTTTCCAGAAATTGTTTTTTGATACAATAAAAATCAATGACATCATGTTCATTTTTTAGCAGAAACTTTTAAGAATGAAAACATGTTCTTGATATGTCTTAAGCAGAGGTTTGTATTTAATAAAATCTCTATAAAGTGATCTAAAAATTTAAATCAAAGAACTTTTTTTTTTGGTCCTCCGAGAAAGAAAGACAAATTAGATTCTGAAAAGCTGCAAATTTAAGGGGAGATTCTCTAAAATATTTATGTTATATCTCATCTTACCGATAATGATCATATAAACTATAAGTACACCAATGTTGTTGACCAAAATACATATTTGCAGACAAATCTTCCCATATTTTCCAAAAGCCTCCCCCATAACACTACCATAAGAAGTAGCTTTTGCAGCCCTACTAAATCTAAGCAATAGCTCGATTGAAGCTTCTGCAAGGAAAGCCATGAAGATGATCATTGCTATCCCAAGAACAAGACCCAATGCCTTCATAGTTGCAGGCAAGGCCATGATTCCAGCACCAACAATTGTGGTCGACAAATTAAACACTGCCCCAGTAAAGGAAGCCCCATCAAATTCTTCAAACCGAACATGTTCCTCTTGCTTATTAGGTAACAGAGGCACTTTCTCATCCAATTTGTCACTGTTTCGTGCCTTCTTATGTTTTGGTGGCTTGAGGCTTCCGATTGTCATCCTTAAATTACTTGTTAAACACCCAAGTAGAACTAGAATAGAACCTGTGAACTATAAGTGGAAGAGCTCAAATTTCTTGAATTTTATGCCCTGGGAAATCTGTACCAAAGAGGGGAAAAAACTCTTAAGAATCATCAAATAAACCTTGAGCTGATAATATAACAAATCCAATGATTAAACTAAACAGAGGACTCTTCGAACTAAACACGAAGGTATACAAATTCAAATACCGAAGCAGCCAAAAATAAAATTCCGATTATTTTAGGAGGGCTAAAGTTAGATCAAAATAAACTACTCATAGCATTTCCTAACAGTAGAAATTCACCAAAAACCAAATCCTATCTGTTGGGCAATGAACCAAGCACACAAACACGATCACAAAGAAACAACCCTTAACAAGAAGGAACTACGCACATGATTGGGCAAAACTACCTAGGTTCATGGCTTATACCATCATCGATTGTAGTACTCCACCTGTCCCGATTACTGGCCTTTTTGGGAGCCATGCCAAAGTTCGGACAAGAAAATAAAGTAATTTTGCCGATAATTTCTCGAAACAATTTACCCTGACTGAGAACTTTTGAACGGTGTAAACAAAACTATTTTACGAGGATATGCTATACTCCTATTTATCTGAACGTTAGCCCGTCTCCCAAAAAGGACTAACGATCAGACACGGAGGAAGCATCAATAAAGAAGAATGGTACAACATCGGCTACTAGGGTAACGATTATTCATCTACAAACAACTGTAATAATAAATGTTTGAACACATGAAAAACAGAAGCTACGCAAAACCCAGAAGCCAAAACTGAACTAAGTCTAAGGAAAAGCAAAAATCACAGATATTGTACCTGAAATTATGTAAAGAAACTGTTAAAAACCGATCAATTCAAGGAAATAAAGCAGACTCAGAAATGAAAAAATCCAATCGAGCTCTGAAGTCAAAAGAACAATCAGCAGCTGATGATTCCAGTCAAACCCACAAAAAATTTCTGAAACAGAGAAGCACCCAATGAAAGATTTTTGTTTCCTCGCGGATTATGGAGCTTTGGCTCCGAGTATATAAAGAAGAACAAAAAGATAGCAATAGCTTCACGTAACTACCGAATATGACTAGAATACGTACTGTTTAATTATACGATTTGACTGAAGAAGAGACGCCGACCAATCGCGCGGTGACAGAGAACCGAAATTTGGGTGGAATTACTATTGGGTTTTGGGTTCAAGTGCGGCGGCCTGACGCTGTGAAGATAAAGAATTGATTTTTTTAGGGTATTTGCTCTTTATTTTGTTTGGTTTTCGGATAGAGGACAAGCAGAAAAGTCTCTGTCAAATGACTCGAATTGGGTTTTGTTTCACGATCAGGTGGCGGTAGTGACGGTTAGATTTGGACAATTATTCTCAAACGTTATCATTTTGGAGGGAATTAAGGTTCTGTTTCGACTAATATATATATATATATATATATATATATATATATATATATATATATATATATATTACTGGTATAGTATGTTCATTTTATTGCTTTGACAAATAATACTCCTACAAAATTAAAAAAAGAGACTAAATGTAGTATTTTATTGAGTGGACAACTAAATATTAGTTGTTAAGTGAATAGTGACTTGCTTAAAGAAGAGAGGACCTGTTGCAAATACAAAGTGAATAAGGCTTTGTTGAGGTTGAGGTTGATGGAGCTAGGGGTGGTATCGGTTTAAACGTTATTGTCAAGCGAAGAACCTTGGGTTTTCGACTCGCTGTGAAATGTCCGATCGAACAATAACTATTGTTCGAATAAGGCAGCCACCAGAAAGACTATCCTGTGCTGATTACGGCAAAGGCCTTCCCTTCCACCTAAAAATCCACACAAGTCCTCCTAATGGAATAAGAGAGATTCAAACATGGAAGGTCCATGCTCGGGGAGTTATCCCACTCACATTGGTCAACTAGGCTACCACCTTGGTGGTGTTTCGACTAATAAATGAGTCCAACTATAAAAATATTAGAGCCGCTAGGTTTATTTAAAATATTGTTTCATGGAAAAAATTAGGACATTCCAACATCGGTAAAAACTCGATTAATATAGTCAGTTCTTTTAACTGGGAAAATTCAGGGAACAAAAATCGGTCAAGTCTTTAAGGATATCTAAATGTGTTGAGTTTTTACAAGAACACTTAAAACCATGTTTTAAACAAAATAAATTATTTCGATCATTTACATGAGATTCTAAATTGGTCACACATATGCTTTGGCTAACTTAAAAAAATTAGATTATTGGATTATTGGTTTTGTCCTTATTCAAATTTTTTTTGCATTTGTTGGTTTTCGGTCGATTTTTTGTGGTTTCTTGACTTGTCTCGACGAGAGGAATCTAAAAAGTATAAAATGATTAGCCAAATTTTAAGTTTTGTGAATAAAGACGAAAAATAATCCAAAAAACCGGTTTTTGGATTATTTTTTGTCTTTATTCTCAAAACTTAAAATTTGGCTAATAATTTTATACCTTTTAGATTTCTCTCATGGCATGCTAAAGTTAAAACCTCAAAAAAATCTAACCTAAAACCAACAAACGAAAAAAAAAAAAATAAATAACAAAACCAAATAATCCAATAATCTAATTTTTTCAAGTTAGCCAAAGCACCCCATAGATGGTGTACACCAAAGTGTCCTACCCATAACTAGATAAATTAATTTTTGAGAAAAACGATGGATAGGGATGCACGTCAAAATGCAGGCCACAAAAAGTGCAGGCCAATTAGTTGGTTTTGTCGTATAATCATAATAGCCACTAAAGCACGTCGCGCCAATTAAAATATCCAAGTGCTCCATCAGATCATCGAAATCACCTTATTTTTTGGGATTCTATGATCAGAGTATCGGGTCAGTTTACACACATTATGATTAATTTTTTTGATACGGTCCGGTCAAAAACAGACCAAGGAGTATTAGAAGATTTGCAAGAAATTACTCCCACTCTCTTACGAATGACTCCAATAATTAATCACTGGTCAATTATGTGAAAAGTAAATCTACTGATCAACGGGACTAATTATTAGGGCTAAAATCACATTATTAGATTAAAGAAACTTGTGGTTACAGTAATGATCACAACTCTGAAGCTGCTGATGTATCGTGAAGAAGGAAGAAATTAATTATATAGAAAAGGGAAGAATTCTAGGAGATACGACACATTCCTTTTATTTTTATTTTTATTTTTATTTTTATCCATGGGACTTATTTTTGTTATTATTGAAGTTCTTCAGCGGTTCAGCCTATTTAACACTATTTTCCGATTTTATTTTATTTTTTTGGCTAAAAATATTGGAAAACATGACAAAATTTGAAAAGATCTTTAAAATTTAACAGTGTGGAAAAATCTCTCTGGCTGTTTTGTTTTGAAGTATATTGTTTTTTTTTTTAATGTCAAATAAGTGTCATTCCCCGTAAGAGGAAATGATTTTCACACCCCCTCATTATCCCTTTGCACTCTCTTTTTTTGTCTTTATTCACCTTAAAATTACCTTTACCTCTTGAGTCACTTTTTTCATATGAAGGGCAATTTTTTTACTTTCAAGTGAATAAAGACAAAAAAAATGGAGTGCAAACTGCAAAGGAATAATAAGGGGGTGTGAAAATCATTTCCCGCAAGTAAAATAAATTATTCCTGTAAGATTTACAGGAATAATAAGGGCAAAGGGATAATAAGGGGGAAGTAGGAATTTAGATTCGAGGGGGTCAGTGGGCCAAATTTAGGAAAGTGATATCCTGTAAGATTTTTGGAACTTAGATATTCAAGAATTCGTTTCGGTGCTCTAAGGATAAATTTGGTTGATATATTTAAATTATGTATGAAATCCTTTGATTTTTTTTCCCGGATACATAGTAAAAGTGTAAAAAGGAAAAAAAAAGAAAGAAAAAGGACCATAGAGATCTCAACAATAGGCTGTTCAAGGGATAAAAGACCTATTTATCCCCAAACCATTTTTTTTTATTCTCAATGCAATGATTTAACAAGGGTAATCAAGTAATTTTTTTACTATCCACTCTTATCCACCAAATTTTTTTTCCTTTTTCTTTCTCATCTTCTTTTCTCTACCGTAGAAAACCCCGCAGTATATAATTGAAGGATCCCTACATCCTGCTGTCAATTAGGTTTGTATCTATTCTCATATAGAAATGTATACTAGTTTTTAGGGAAGCTGTCACCAGGTGCATCGCACCGTGCCATGTACCGATCCAGCCGTTTGTTACGTGCCATGCACCGATCCGGCTGTTTGTTACGTGCCATGCACCGATCTAGCCGTTTGTTACGTAAATGTGATCTGCTTTTACTACAGGAAAAAGATATTGTAGCTCTTTCAAAACGGTGTGATTTCAACTTACAAAAGGGCTTCTCTATCACCGCAGGCTTCTCTTGTAGAGGCAGGTCATTCAGGGACTTATTTTGAAAAGGAAATCAAATTTCATGAGACGGTTATAGTCAAAATTGTATGTTGTGTTTCACAAACCAATTTGATGTGTAACTTAACATTAGCGGTGAATGTCTCCAATCGTTGGCACGACACCGGCACGGCGCCGCCGTTCCCGCACAGCACACGGCTGTGCAGCACCCACCCTAGTTCAGCAAGAACCCATTTCAAAATATAGTAAGGAAAACCCCAGAAAAATTCAACACTGCACACTATTTCTTGACAATAGAGAGACAAAGTAAAACAAATAGGACCATAATTGGAGGCAAGCAAAAACCATTATGCAAAATCAATTGAAGAAAACACAAGTAATGCCCACTATGCCAGATACAAGATGATAAACATGAATGCCCATAGTCCAAGCCATGAAACTTGAACCTTGCCCTCCTCTTGGAAGCTAATTGGAAACACGCATTTTACCTCCTTCCTTCAGCAGTATCGGGTATTGCAAATGGCAGCAACTGCCTAAAGGACTCGCGAGACCTTTCTGCAGCACAAAACGTACTTCCTAGCTGGTAGAGGTTTACAAAAGCTGATATGGAGTTATCTCTATGACTCAGTGTCCATCATGCTCATCGCTTGACTGAAACCAAGCTCTCGGTGTATGGAAGAACTTGCAAATTTGGTGGGGGTGGACGACCTCGTACTTGGTCATGGACTTGATACTCCTTTCTTTCTCGAGTATATAGGTTGTACGATAACATCTGTCCATGGCCGCTCTCCACAAGGAACTCACCATTTTGCCGAAACCCCAATGCCCAGTCTAGTCCCTGAAAGGGTCCGATAGTGAATTTTTTAGTCCACAACACCTCAATATCCTCTTCATTCATTACCCATATGTCAAAGGACTTCTCCAATAAAAGCTCTTCAGGTGGAAACACTAATGGCCTTGACCACCAATTTGGATAAACAACCATGGCAAGAGAATCGTTCAAAACGAAAAGTTTCTTCTCACTGTTGTGGTCTAACAAGCAAACTTCTGGCACGGGCATCTGTTCGAACACCTCGTCGGACATACTAAAGGCCATAATCACCGAACCACCACCACCACCACGGGAATGATAGGCATACCAGAAAAAATTCCCATTCCAGGATGCATGCAAATCATGCCAACAATGGAAACCAGACTCGATAGGGGACTCAACATCAACTTCCCTCCAAGAATCAGTACTCAAGTCATATATTTCGACTGTTTCATCAATGTCCCCCATGGGTAAATCGGTACTTATCATGCCGAATCTAACCAGTTTATAATCGTTTGTACAGGGATCAAATCCAAATCCCAAATTGCTAATATGGTCATTTTTGTAAGAGGGTTGAGGAAGTACCCTAAATTCTTTCATTGAAGGGTTGCATAACACAATGGGGGAGTTTAAACCGAATTTGGTGAGACAAACGACGCCGTTACAAGGACCCAAGATTTGTAGCTGTTTAATATCTAGACCAGTGGAAGATATGTTTATATCTTCAACTGGGGTTTCGTTTGGGACAAAGGACAAGGCGACGCCGCCCTCTCCGCCGTTGAGGAATCGCTTTACAAGGAGGCAGTCAGTGTTTTCAGCGGCAGCGATTGACGCGGCACGATCGTGGTGGAGGTAAATAAAGCTAGGGTTTTGGATGAGAGCATACCAGCTTTTGCAGACTGACTTGATTTGAAGCAGGGTTTTCACAGGAAGCCTCCACAGAATCTCCATGAGCAGATCTTCAGATATCTTTTCGATCGCCATTAGAATTCACCGTAAAATTGCTGTGTTCGAATTAGGGCGATTCTATTTCTTTCCCATCCTTGCGTACACCCTCCTTCCTACTCTGTTTGGTACCCGGGAAAAGAAAAAAACAGAAAAGAAAAGAAAAAGTGAGAAAAGTTAAAAGAGAATTTTTCTAGTTAAAAAGTTTAGTTTGGGCTTACTTTGCCAAAAAATAAAATGAGGTGGAGGTGATAAAATTAGGGACAGAGGGGTTCTGCTGTCCCTTGCTAGGGACAGCACCTGCTGTCCCCGGCGATTCCGGGATGCTCCGGTCCTGTGTCGATGATCGGAAACGTTCACGTCGAAGAGCTCGCCGAGTAGAACAAGTGTACCAAAAATTAGCTCAATCGAATATCATTTAGTACCTAATCGAAACATTTTTATCTTGAAGAGAATGCATCCAAAACACTAGATCATACCCACTCAAACCATTATTGCTGAGTTATATTTGTACCGATCAAGTGCAAAATAGTATCCAATTGAGCTAATTTTTGGTACACTTATTCTACTCGGCGAGCTCTTCGACGTGAATGTTTTCGATCATCGACACGGGACCGGAATGCCCCGGAATCGCCGGGGACAGCAGGTGCTGTCCCTGGCAAGGGACAGCATAGCCCTCTGTTTCTAAAATTAGGTTGATTTTAATAAATGAAGTTGAGAAGTGATTTTATCTTCCATGAGTCTGGAGATAAAATCACCTCTCCACTTCATTTGCTAAAATCAACTATTTAATTTTATGAGATTTCAATTTTAACAAATGGAAAACCAAGAATTTTTACTTTCCTTTTCCTTTTCCTCTTCCTCTATGAGAGAAATCTTTTTTGGCTCTCCTTGGTTGTTTTCCTCGATATCAAACAGAAAATATTTGTTCGGGTTTTGTAAACCAGAATCTAAAAATCATAAATTTTTTAAAAGAAAATTTTCATATTTTTTTAATAAATTAAAAATATTAGTTTTTTTTAACGCCAAAAAATGGTGGAAATGGGCAAGCATCGTAGCAACCAACCATAAGTGTGACCATTGAAGTTCTCGACCTATTGAGGAATGTTCGGTCGAGCCATAGCTATTGTCTAAGAGGACATGCTGTTATCACAACACCATCTAGATGACTAGTTGGCCAAATGCCCTCCACGTAAATCCACACAAGTCCCATCAATAGCATGAGAGAGATTTGAACCAGGGAGGTCCATGTACTGGGGGAGAGGGAAATCTTATCTTACTAACTTTGGCCAACTCGGCTACCACCGCAGTGGTAATTAAAAATATTTGTTGATATCTGGTAAATTGTTAAAGAAAATTTGAATCTCTCTTGAAAATTTAGTATTATTTTCAATTTCTTGTTTTGCAGATATAACAAACAATTAGGAACGAAAGGAGTAATTTGTCTCTTCTCTCACGTTTGTCAGGGTGATGATTAAATGAATTGTTTTTGTCATTTTTTTTAGGAAATCCCCAGGGGAACCGATGAGCATGAACTGATTATGTACCGATTGGCTTCAGGGACGCACATGAAAGATTTGAGCCGTTCATTCATCTTATAATAAAATTCTGAGTGGCCCGCACGGAGATCAAGTCGATTGAACGAAATGAGATGATTTTGGATTAAGCACTTAGGGACGTCTGATCAACTTGATCTCCGCATGGGCCACTCGGATCTTTCGTGTGAGACCCAAAGGTGGGTCCTCGAAGCCGATCGGTACATAATTGGTACATTCTCATATGTACAAATAGCAATGCTCTTTTTTTTTAGCTTTCAAAAGCAGTTTTCAAGACATACATAGACGCTCTTCCCGAAAAAAAAGAAAAGAAAAAAAGGCATACATATATTGTTAACCCTAAGGTGTTGACCCTGCATGAAAAGAATCCTTCTACTTGCACAGATAGAAATGCACCGATCACGTACTGACGGCGTCGTGGACACTAAAGTGGGTTCCAACCGGTTGATCCGAGCCGTTCATCTTTCTCAAAATCGAATTCCGAGTGGGCCCACGCGAGAATTGAGGCAATCGGACGGCTGTATGAGCTCGATCCAAAATCACACCATTTCATTAAAAAATTATCTGCCATGACTTTAAGCAGGATTCATATTAATTGGCGGTAGAATTGGTCTTACAAAAATGGTCGAAATACACGCAAACTGACATAGACCTACTTATAAAAAAGAAACGTACATAAAAAAGAAACGTACATAATGCAAAAATAAAGAATGAGAAATGCAAAAACCACCGTCCATACACCCTCATGCTTCATTTTCCTTTCACTTTCGTGTTTGAGAGGAAATGGTTTTCAGTAGAATTGGAAAAGGAACAGTTTTCACATAATAAATAAGGTACTAAGACTAAGTAACATACAAATGTGCACGGGACACTTTTTTAGTAACTGAATCCACATAAGCATTGCATTATGCATTGAAACGGTAATAACATGTGGACATTTAAAATATTAGTCTTTAAAGGAGTATTTATAGTTTCTGCAGAATTGTTATTTTGAAAAACTTGGTGCCAAAAAAGAATTATTACTCTTGAGATTTTTAATAAATACAAAGATCTCCTCTCAAGTTTCTGAAAATGCAATGTCCTCCATTTTGAAGGGTATTGTAGTTCATTTCATTAATATAGGTTTTTGGGTTTTTGATTTGGTGGGTTATATGTTTATACACTTTGGTTTGGGGAGGGGATCTTAACGGCTTAACCACATATTTATAAGCCTTGATTCCATCATAATTCTTATTGGGCATTTAATGGTTTCTACGCATAATAATAGGCTTGCATCACGTGACATGATGACCTGATACGTGTCAATAAAGACTTGTCAATTATCATGTCACATTTATTAAATGATTACAACTTAATATGTAATACCGACATCACTCAAATTTTATTCCAACAATATAAAATGTTTAATGTTTTAGTCTATGTAGACCTAGCTTCAGAAAATTAGTAACATACAGCAATACATATAATTCTCCATATGGATCTTTCATCCTTATTTTTGCACTCCTGACTCCACGCTTGTAGCACTTCACAAACATTCCAACCAAGACATTACAGAAAAATTTCTTTCTTTCATTCCTTCGAATCGTTTTCCAATGACCTTATATCTTCGATCAAACGGTCCAGATTACTATGCGATGACCCACCTTTACATACAGCATTTTTAGCCAATTTCGCCATTCGATCTGCCGATTGCATAAACTCCTCTCTCCTGGTTTCCATCACCTCTTTTACCATCTTCTCGATCACGACTCGATCACAAGTGTCTTTCATGTCCAATCCAAGTTTCCATACCTCGGCAACTAATCTGCTAATGAAGAGTTGGTCTCCAAAAAACGGCCAACAAATCATCGGAACTCCAGCAACCGTACTCTCTAGAGTTGAATTCCATCCGCTGTGAGTCAGAAATCCGCCAACAGCTTTGTGAGCCAGGACCTCCTCCTGTGGAGCCCACGCAACTATGTTCCCTTTTCCACTGGCATCCTCAATTAGGAGCTCCGGCGGAAGTTGATTTTTCCATTCTTTATCGGCTACATTTGGAAGAACCCACAAGAATAATTTCCCACTGTTTTTGAGTCCATGCCACAACTCCAAAAGCTGGTCATTTGACATCACCGCAATGCTTCCAAAGCTTACATAAATCACTGATCTCAACGGTTGTTCGTCAAGCCAAGCTATGCAACTCATATCTTCTTTCTTCGAGTTCTTTGAAGGTATCGTTGGGGCAAGTTTAGTCTTCAGGTGCTCATGGAATGGTCCGACTGCATAAATCCCCGGACATCGAGAGCGTATTTGAGCAAGTGCTGGTCCTTCTAGCTCTTCAAATGTGTTCAGTATCATACGTACCTGGTGGGCTTGAGATGCTCCATTCGCTATATATTGGAAATCCTTGTCCGACAAGTCCCCAGCACGTAAAAAACTTGAGAGATCACGACGTCGGATTAGACCTTCGAAACCCGGAATGCTTTCTATGAGTACATCCAAATCGCCTCCTACCATGCATGCATTCACAATTTCACAGTCAGCACAAATATGATAAGATCTTGATCAAGAAAAAATTTAATTGCAATAGCTCATTTCCTTGGTGTTAACACATACAAGAAAGCATATGGAGGTTCGAGGTCTGTGGTCCTTGGCCTGGGCTTGGCTGGCCGGCCAGGCGATTATATGAGCTTGGGATCAAGCTCCCTTCTCTTTTTATAACCCAGAAGCTTGCGAGTTTTGGGTCTAACCTTCCCGTTCGATTGCACTGAGTAAAATTTCAGTAATGAAATGGACTGATTGAATGCTAGGCAATACCCGAGATTAATTGGGTATTAATCTCTGCCTTATGAAAGAGTTAATATATACTCCTACTATGAATATTGCATATCAGTTTATCACCCACATGTACCTGACTACCTGCAATATGAATTCCTCATTCAATTGCTTACTTTATGACATGCACTGAGGGCATGTGTAGGTATGTACATGGTTTTAGGTAAAATGGTGAACAAAAGCTACTAAATCAGTATAGGTAAACAAGAAGGTAAAATTAATTTGTCAGAAAGGCTTTCTATTTATTCCGAAGAATTGTTCACTAGCAAGTGCTTTTTTTTTTTTTTGGGAAATATTACCTTTATGTCTAGAAAATAGATGTCTAATTCCTACCAAGGTAAAACATTTTTTTTTAATTACTACTAAGGTAAGTTACTCTTTTATGGAGTTTAGGTTTAGGGTGCACTTTACTATTATAGGGTTTTAGCGGTTTAGACACTTTCATATAGTACCCTAGGGCCTCGTTTGATTCGGGTATTAAATACCTAGGATTGGACTACTTGTATCCAATCCCGCATTATCCCTTGTTTGGTTCCCACAAATGTGCATGGGATTAATAATCTTGGGACAAAAATTATCCCTATATGTATGGTATTGTGTAATCCCATGGGGGATGGGATTACCAATCCCGGACAAAACCACACGTTTTAACATGTTCTAGCTTTCATTCTTCCACATGTTTTCACTTTCCTTTACAAACCCACTTGCATTTGGAGTAATGTGCTGACTTTTATTAAATTTTAACTTTCTAGGTGAGTTCTCAGTATCAGATCTCCCAATTTGAAGATTTTTTTGGTTTTATTTTCATGATCTGGGTTCATGAGTTTGACCTCCAAATTGGGTCTCAGGTGGTTCAATTTTAATGTCGTTTCAATTTGTTTGGTTTTCGTCCCAGCCTTCGCTGTGAAAGTTGTTTTGAGTTTGCTACAATGAAAGTTGTTTTGTGAGAATCAGAATATCCTGGAAAAAAAAAACTGTCCCAATGTTATCCCGTGCCAATCAAACAAGAGATTATGCAAGATGCATGACTAAATTAATACCGGGACTAATAGTTCGGTACAATTTATGCCGGATTCTTAATCCCATCTTTTTTAGTCCCCAAATCAAACGAGGCCTAGGATTTTAAGCACTTTCATAGGGTACCCTAAAGTTTAGGTCTAAGGTACACTTTCCTATTATAGGGTTTTAGTGGTTTAGGTACTTTCATAGAGTACCCTAAGATTTTAGGCACTTTCATAGGGTACCCTAGACCTTCAGTTTATGGTGCACTTTCCTATTATAATCTTTTAGTGGTTTAGACACTTTCATATGATATCGCTTTGACCTGATGAGAATTTTTCAGAATTGAGCTTGACCTGATAGTAATTATGGAATCCAAGGGTGACCTGATGATAAATGTCCCTTTTTTTTTATAAGTATTTATTCTACAACTGACTTTCTTTCTCCGCTTTTATTTCATATACAGAAATTTTATTACTTTACAATATTTTATTGGGATACCTTTACAGAGAATGGTGTAGCAGGAAAATCAAACATGGCTAGCAAAAATATGAATTTGCAGTATTGAGGAGCATTTTTTGCTATCCATTCGTGCACTTGCTATGATTGCATTTCGGTTTTGTAAATTCAATTTGCAAGGTTAATGCCCCATAAATGAGAGAGGCTCCCCTACTCCTATTTATAGGCTATCCATACCTATTGTTTGACACAACAAAAGTTAGCCTTCTCATTCCATAGCTCTTTGTTCAGCTTTGGAGAGACAGAGTTCAGACACAATTCGTTCGACAAAGTGATTTGATTGGTGTTAACAATTGATCGTTGATAAAAAAAAGCCATTGTATCTTGAGAGGTGAACGTTGATAACAACCTCAAACTTTTATGGTGAGGCGGGGAATTTGACTAAAGAAAACTGTGTGAAACTCGAGTCTTGGTTCACTATTTTTATTTTGCTACGGTTTCCGTAGCAAAATTGCTCTTATTGTTAATTTTCAAAAGTAATTTTTGTTTTTTTTGTTTTATAGCACAATTTTTTTTACATTTTGGTCTCATTTTTTTACACTTTTGTGTTATATAATAACACAAATTTAATTCTTTTCTCTACCATTGGAGATAGCCTAAATATGTCTATGGGACAGAATGAGATTGGAATTCAGAAAGCCTAGGTGTCTAGAAACAACATCCAAAATTTACCGAAGTTAATCTGGGTCATTAATTTTCAAATTTTTAGTGTGTTGTCTGGATATGCACAATGTTGATTGGAATTATGTGAGTTTTGGCTTGTCTTACATTGAAAGGGAGAGCCACCTACTTGTCTACTTGTGCATAACACGCGGTCGTTGCTAATAAGAACGGGGGAGAAAGTGTCATGGAGAATCCATAACACAAAACCTAAAGAAAGCTACTTTCCATTATTTTAGTTGAATCCGGGGGGTGCGATAGGGTGCCCTATAGGGCGACATTGAACGATTGATTTCAGCAATCAACGACTCAAAATTTCTCTTGAAAATAGACAGTTTGGATTTAAAAAATATCGAAATAACTATGTCTATGGGACATAAAGAGATTGGAATTCAGAAAATCTGGATGCCCAGAATCGGAATCCAAAATTTATCCAAGTTAATCTGGGTCATTAATTTTCAAATTTTTAATGCGTTGTGTTGATTGGAATTATGTGGGTTTTGGCTTGTCTTACATTGAAAGGGAGAGCCAACTACTTGTCTACTTGTGCATAACACGTGGTCGTTGCTAGGGCAACTTCAATCCACCCTCATTCCTCCAAAATGGAGGATGGATGTGATACATTGAGGGAAAATTTTGTAATTAATGCTCACTTTTCTTTAATTTTTGTACTTTTTAGGAGGGGCCCATCCTCCAAAAATAGGAAAAGGTGAACAAAATGAGATTTGGTTCTCCATATTTGGAGAATCAAAATAGTTTTGGAGGACCAAATCTCTAAAAATGATAGTAGGTCCCTCCAAGATTCTCCCAAAAAGTACAAAAAATAAAGAAAAGTGGATATAAATTATAAAATCTCCCCTCAATGTGTCACATCCACCCTCCATTTTGGAGGAATGGAGGTGGATTGAAGTTGCCAATAAGAACAAATAAAGTTATGGATACACTAAAAATACACACTAGATAATGTGGTGAATGGAAAGCCACTTACCTTTTTGAGGGGGCTTCACATTGGGTGGTTACCCATCCATCACATTATCTAGTGTGCATTTGATGTGTATTTTTGGTGTATCCATAGCATTGTTTAATAAGAACGAGGGATAAAGTGTCATGAGTACTTTTGTGGCAATAATTGATGGAAGACTCCAGAACAAAAAACCCAAAGAAAGCTACTTTCCATTATTTTTTCCGCGGGGGTTGTGATAGGGTGCCCTATAGGGCGACATTCAAACGATTGATTTCAGCAATCAACAACTCCAAGATCCTACGACTCAGAATTTCTCTTGAAAATAGACAACTAAAAATCTAAAAAATGCCGAAATAAAATCAAAATCGTCGAAAACACATCCAACGAATCGGATTTCACACTACAACAACACCCTACAGCACCCGTTTGCATTTTAGTTCGGCTCCACATGTATTCAATGTTTTAGCCGCAATAGATTTGATCGGCAGAATTGAAAAGTTGAGTAGTTATTCATAAACTTACCAAAAAAATTGATTAGATAAAGTTTATCTTCACATAAATATATTAAAAGCACATAACATAATTATTGCGTTAAATCTGAAATGGTACCGAAATATTGGTTTCAGTAAGTATTGTTCCTCTCTCTCTCTCTCTCTCTCTCTCTTTGTGTGCGCACGCGCGCGGGCGCGTGTCTCCCCAAATCCTATTTCTGTTTCTTCCAAAAAAACTCTTAACATAATCTGTCATCTCAACCTAAAATATTGCCATCTTAGATCTTAGCGTCCAGCATGCCACTTTTGCATTTTCCGTTAGCAAATGGGCGATTATTGGCATTGTATGCCCAATCTAATAACGGGTGAATATTTCAGCTATCTAACTAAAATAAAGCAAAGTTTAGGTATTAATTATGGGACGTTGAGGTGTAAGTTTAGGTATCTTTTTTAAATTCTCCCTGATTTTATTTTTGGGTACAGAGAATCTTGTAGTGCGGTGCCGCACTATAACTTTGTAGTACGGCACACGAGCTGTTGATCGCATAAGTAATGGATCGGATTTCATCTCGGCATTTGCACGATACGAGTCATTCATTGCCGAGATGAAATCCGAGTTGTTGATCAACAGCTCGTGTTGTTTCCATTCCAATATTATTACTGTTTTGTGGCCAAAACACAAAAACTATACCTTGAAAAGGAATCTCCCCTGCTTCAATGAGTTTAGGGAAACAACGAACTGCCCATAAATCAGAAGGGCACGAGTTTGGGTGACACATAATCGGGACCCCAATCTGTCCAGCCAAATCCAAAGCAAAATTCAGCATCATAACATCCACTATGATGCACGTGATCGAAGACTTTCCGGCGACCAACACATCTTCGAATCGCGGTTTCGCTGCTTCCAGAAAGGAGATAGGAAACTCCGGTACAATTCTGTCTTTGGGAAGAAGCCCGTCGTGGAGGTTTTGGAATCGGAAGCGGCCGGCATACCGGTCGAAATGAGACCGGACGGCGGTGTCGTTGACGAGGCGGCTGTGGGTTTGGTCGGCCACGAGGAAGGTGACACGGAGGCCGCCGTGGCAGAGAAGCTCAGCTAGTTTGAGCAGGGAATGGACGTGGCTGTGGGCTGGGAAGGGGAAGAGGAGTACATGGGGAGGGAGGTTTTCTACGTTAGAATTCATCGGTAGTGATTTTTGGTTACGAAAAGTTGGTAATGTTTGCAGTGAATTTGCTAATGCTAGTATAAGTGAAGCTTAAATACCCAATTTCCCCATGCATGCGTGGACCCACTATAGGTGGTGAAATTATTGGACCCACTATAGGTGGTGAAATTATCCAATAGTCTTGGAACACTTTCCGGGTCACTCCACAACCATAAATTTTCGTGGGATTCACGAATAAGTGGATGGGCCTAGGAGTAGAGGTAGCGTGTGCCTGCACCGGGGGCACGTGCCCCCCGCTCAGGAGTGGACCCAGGGTGTTTAGCCACTGCACTCCCTTAATTTTCTTCCTATTTGTAATACACTTTTAACTTTTTTAAAATTACAGAAGAGTGAGCATCGCAAACTATAATACCCCGTATTTCTGTTTGTTATACTTTTGGTTAACTGGGTGTGAATTTGTTCTTATAAAAAAAATAGAAAAAAGTGTCGGCAAGTCTATTATGTATTCGGCTTTAATATTGGTGGTTTGAATGTGTGTATCAAATTTCAATTGACACAGGGATTAGGGTATTTATGTGGATGTAGGCTTGGTAAGTTTCGGAGCACGTGGCTAGTATCGATGGCATTGGTTTTTTATGGCAGAAGTGCAAATGGAGTAGGTAGCAATTGTGTAATTGCTCAACAAGGAGGATGGGTTGTTAGGTAGCAATTGCTGCTAAGGCTAAGGCTGGGAAAGAAATATATAGAAGAGAAAAGGAAACTTGTAAGCTTATTATTTTAATGGATTCTAGCCTAATAATAGACTTGTTTTTATCTTTGAGCGGCTAGATTTGTAAAGTAGGGTTGAGGATGAAACCTTATATTTCGTGGTAACTACTTACAGTTTTTTATTTATTTTCCTCATGTTTGGTTTAATTGTATAATCGTTCTTACCTCATTTTAATTAAGTTAGTAATTTTGCATTTGGATTCAATCATGTTTTTTCCATATGTGGACGGCTCACGGAGATGGTTCGGTTTTGCGTTTGAAAAGATTGTGATTGTTAGAGTCGCCACCCGGATTTGAGGTCCGAACCCGAGAAACCGATTAAAATGTGACTCGTTTGCCCGTTGGAAAAGATTTTACCGATCATAACGAAACCAAAGATTTCTCGGATTTGGGGGTTTGGTTAAGAGAGGGGAAGAGTTTTACGGCAACCCTTTCGCCCGGGTCCGTGACCGGTCTCTACTCAACATTTTGTGGGATTTTGAAAATATTTGAAATTCGATTTATCCACATAAATGGAAAATCAGGGATGAGAATCACATAACAACAATATATACAAAAAAGATGCGAATCTACGGTGGATGCTCGTACACATGATTTACATGGTTGATGATGATAACAATAAATAAAATTACTACAAATATTCACACAAGTAAATAACAACAGAAACCGTACTTCGACACAAGAGATTACAGAACATAAGATACTGATTTACAACCTGGATCCCAGAATAGGGGTTGAGCGCTCAAGGGTGATGGCTTGAGTGCTCAAGCTTCCAAACCAGTTTGAGTACTCAAGGCTCGTGGATTGAGCGCTCAAACCAGTTTCTGGCTTCTGTGAGTTTGACCATTTTTACAGCTTATTTTCTCATTCTTTACAAGATCAAACATTAATAAAACATTTTTCATAGAGATTCAAGTGGAAACAGGTGGTTTGTTCTCTTAAAGAATGATGAAAAGAGGAGAATCACCATAAATTAATAAAGGAAATGCTTGTAAATGGAAGAGAGAGAGAGGGATTCAGATCATAAGCATAGAAATAGCAACTCACACACACCTTCTAGTTAATTTACGGCGATACTCTACAAGAAAAAGACATAAATATCAAATTGCTCAAGAACGGCTTGAGCGCTCAAGGTTAGAGGCTTGAGCGCTGAACCCCTGCTGTGACTGCAGATTTTGAAAGTGTTTTGTTCGGTTGTTTTAGACCCTGTAAGCCCAATTCAAGTACAGAAAGCTTGTTTGAGCCTACTGGCCTTCCTCAGAATGACCAAAACAATGAGGTTTTCACATGTTTAACTACCTTTTAACTTGATTGAAAGCTTGAACTTGATTTTGAGCTTGGGGGTGGACGATTATGGATGTTTGGTTAGTACTCTGGATGGGTGAAACAGTGTGTGAGGTTGATTGATGAACAAAGGTTGAATTTAGAGTTTGAAGGGTGATTTTTGCCAATGGTTTAGATGATAAATGGATTGTTTTGTAGAGAGAGAGAGAAGTTGGTTTTGAAAGGCAGTAAGGGGGCTGGAGTGTGTGAATTGGTGACCTGGAAACCAATGGGCAATGGCTGGTTTTTATAGGGAGTGAGTGGGAAAGAAGAAAGGAGAGAGAGGAAGTGGGTTAGGGGTAGATTTAGGGTAGTGTAGGATGTATTATACGTATAGAAGACATATACAAACGGTTAGACGCTCCCCCTGCATGAAATCTCATGATGAGATACTTTGCAGATTCTTGACTGGGATCAGAGTGGAGGCCAAAGCCCGTAGGCTTGGCCGCCAAGCGTGTTTCCTTAGGGTTGAAGGCCAAAGCCTCAAGCTTGAGCGCTCAAGGTTCTTGGTGGCAGATTGATGGTTTGGCTTGGTTCAACAATGTTTGGGTTGGTTTGATTGCTTGGGTGGTGTTTGATTGATTTTAATCAAGTTCAAGCCATTTTCACCAGTTTCGGGTAGTCGTAATTGGTCTGTTTCATCATCGGGAATGCTATGAATTTTCGTAGGCCCAAATTGGGGTGTCTACACTCTACACCATGATTTGAGATTCCTAGCTAATTAATCAGTCCTGCTATGTAGCTTTTGATTTCAAGTACTGGATATATTTTGTGATTTGTTTGCGAACGGATATATATGATTTTTTGGGTCTTGAACATTAAAGTGAGGAGGAGCGTACACAAGTTAATTTCATTAAATGGTCTTAACGATAGTATTTTCCACAGTAAAAGAGTTTAGCCACCAAATTACTGTGAAGAAGAGTAGGAGAATAAGTAAGAGTTGTCAGTAATTGTCACGATCCAAATCTAGCAGATTTGAACATTGTGACCGGCCAGTCAGTCTGTCCCACCAAAGGCCTTTATTGTCACAGTTTTTTTTCTTTTAAAAAAAGAAAATAACTTAATATACGCGAAAGCAAATATTAATTAATACGGTCATTCATTCATTATGTTAACGATAACTTGGTTACATTTTCTCTTATTCATTATATGACCTATTGGAAGCTAAATATTGATACTTGACCCGTCCTTCTATTCCTGATTACCTAAAAAGGGAAAATTGCAATATCATAAGCCACTGCTTGTGTGAGATTATGAATTATCAAAGTTACATGATCTACCATGGAATTTTAAGAAAACTTTTCGTCAATAAAGCATAAGTCATAGAATTAGCTTTTCGTGGCTTCAGCTATATACAAAATCATGGCATAATCAGTTTTTCATGGCTTCAACTGTAATCAAAATCCGTAAACAAGCTTGTATATACCATAATATGCCATAAATATATACGATATACCATCTGACGATTTCTGCCAGCTATGAGGGAGCAACCCCCAAATAACATTTTGAATTGATCAATTCAATTGGACACCTGGCTATGCCCCTTTCCATTCCGCCCTTATAACACTGTTCCCACTTGTATCTTTAGCGTCCCCTAGATTCAGGGACATCGTCCGGATGTATCGTTAATACTATTTTTATATGCTGCAAAATATCATAATTCCATGGTATATTTGCTACAAAAGAATTTCATATGTTAAAATAAACATTTTAATAAGCTGAAAACATAATTTTTAAGAAAAACTCATGTAACAGGGATAAATCATAACTCACCTTCCTTGAGTCTGAAATCTACCGTAGAATCTACTGAAATGTATTGGGTCCTAGAATAACACATCAATTGTTAGATTACTAAAATTGTGGTTAATTTATTTAATTATTCTACTATTTTCATTGAACCCAAGTGTGTTCGAATTAAATGAGCATGAGCTAAGGAAACCACTGTTTATAATTACCATGTTTCAAGGTGAACTCTTATTACCCAAATGAGACCGTGGGTTTGATAGAATTTTCTGATTACCAATAACTAACTCTCCAATGGGTTATATTTTATTTATTTTTTTGCTTTCTTTCGCTCCCTTATTCACCATCTCAAGTGGAAAATTATTACAATGCTTAATGGAATATCCCTAAACGAACTTAAAGTTTGGGTTCAAGTTTGGTCCGACTATGAGGTGAGTGCTAGTAGCTCCTAAGTTCAACCTAACAACTATTATGTTGGGTAAATTTTATGAACCGAATTGACCCTGAGTTAAAATGATAAATAGGTTTTTTTTTTTCATCATTATTTTCCCAAGCTCTAACTCTCCATTGATAATCGTGAATCAAGACTACAGGCTACATAGAGTATATCTTCTTCTTCTAAAAATTTAACCCACCTATGCTTGTCATGGAGGTGCACGTGTGTGTAGGAGGTTGAGTGCATGGGTGTGTTTTTTTTTATTTTATTTATTTATTTATTTCTATTTATCTATTGTTATTATTTTTTTACCAATAAAAAAAAAGATCCTATTTAAAAGATGTCATGCCTACCTTCAAAAGTTCACCAATATAGTTATTGTCCATTTTACAAAATTTCGGTGTCAAAAGTTTCGAAATTAAGCGCAGCTTAAAATTGGTAAAAGAACCTAAGCCAAACTCATAATTAAAAGATGTCAAATAGGCTAAATTCAGTGGTCCTGAAAATCTATCGAAAAAATTCAAGAGATTAGTTATCAATTTACAAGTGCAGGTGTGTGACCGTGAGATGGAAACATATGAAGAGGGTGGACTCACCTAGCTATTTCTCTTATTTCCCTCCTTCTCCTTTCTTTCTATGAGGTGTCTGTGCGGCGTGAAGTGTGTGTGATGTGGTGTGCCTAATGCATAAGAGGAAAGTGCTATTTATGCCATGAATATGGAGTGTGTCGAGAACCATCCTTATTAATAATATGATCTCGTAATATCTTATATAATCTGATAAGAATCTAATTAAGATCCAAGTGTATCTAATCTCATTCATTGTATCCACTAATTAATTAGATGCCACATCTCATGGGTTCTGGAAATCCTTTACTTGGGCTCCAAGTATAGTTGCTTTGCAGTGACTCGCGCTGCATTCTTGTGCCGCGACGCTGTTTGCAGGGCTAAAATAACAATCTTAAAATGTTTTTTTTTTTAAAAAAATGCCCAAAGAAAACACGGTATTCTATTTTATAGGCTTTAAGTCACCTAAAAGTACATTTCTTAATCCTAACGGTCAGCGGGTCTCCTACAGTTAACTCTATTTTATAATTCTTTTCATTTAATTTTATTTAATTTTATTGTTTTTAAAAGTTGGGGTGTTACAGTAATTGTTCCAGATATATGAGTGTGGATTCTAAAACCCTAGTCACTTTTCCTGTTATCAGGTTCGTTCAATTGTAAATTTAATTTATTTGTTTTCGCTATTGCTTATTAAATTTTTAATTTAAAAATCAATCAAAACTTTTGTCAACTATGTTAGGGTTAAATCAATTTAAGTTAATTTAGTTTTCCGATAAAAAATTCACAAGTCCCTGTAGGTTCGACCTCACACTTGCATAACTATACTATCAATCCGATTCATATGCTTGTGAGTACTTTAAAATTTCATAACTTAAGTGCAAACATTGCTATTCTGTTGTATCGTATACTTCCCGTTGATTTTTATCTTTCAGGTGTGGAGCCAGGGTTAGTGAGGCTGATTCAAGGGATTTAATGATTAATTATTTTAGCGATAGGATTTTTAGATGAGTATTTATTCGGAGTCTTTTGTATTATTTGGGAGATGTAATTTTGTATTGAGGAAAATAGGGTCTAGAAGTGTATAGAAATACAGTGTGTTTATGGAGCTTTTATTGGAAAATCTAAGTCGTTACACAAACAAAACCAAATTGATAATTCTGCGTCCACCACTCCCCTACTGCAATGTTCAACTTTTTTTCCTGTCAAATAATTGAACTAATTTGTATGTCTTTAAACATAACAGATTTGTAGTTCGAGAGAGGATTGGAGTATTTATTCATTGGTCCTTTTTGGGATGAGGAAATTTTTTTTGTTGTTGAATTCTTCTCATCTTGATGCAGCAGAATTCACGAGATAATAGTTAGCGTACTATTCCAAACGATGATATGTCTCGAATCCACGAGTGTTCTTGAATCCACGAGTGTTCTTGAATCCACAAGTGAAAGAGAATAACTCTGATTTATAATAGATAAAAAGCTCCCTAATGCCATAGGCTTACACCCTTATTTATACTAATAGGAGGCCTAACTAATATGGTAATACTTGGCCACCAAGAGTATAACTTGGTGTAGGGACCAAGCAAAACAAAATAAGGAAAAAAAATAAGGAAATAAAACTCTAGAAAATAGGAAACTGGAATTGTGCTAAACAGGCAACACTAAATCATATTTGCTACTATTATTAAAAGTTTCCAAAATATAATATTCTTGTGATCTTGTCCTGCATCACATCTAGACTTCAAAAGGAATAATCTTAAACCGAAATATGAAAAGACTTCACTAATGATGGTTTTTTTCCCATCAAAAGGCTAATAATTACTAAGCAAGAAAAACTAGGTAGGTGCTATATATTGGAATTTTTTTACTTGTCGTTGGCTATTGGAATTTTTTACTTGAAATTCTATATAATAGGTGCTGCACTAATGCCAATTTCTGAATTTGCAAGTGATTCAGAGTATTACGTGATAGTACTCTGGACCCACTAAATAAATACTCAGTTGGGTTTCATATCATGAACTAGGTACGTCGGTGCTAAATTCAGAGGCCCTGTGTATCCCACCTCTTAATTTCACTCAGCTCTCAGCCGTTTGAGTTCCATCACCAGCCAGTTTGCCTTCAGCTTCATGATTGACATGGCAGCATAAAACCACTCCAAGAAAAATTACCCGCAATGTACCCAGAAAATGAAAATCAGTAGTCTCAGATTCACTCCAAGTGAATTATGGTCATTGATTTTCAAATTCAGGATCAAATTCTAGGTATTTTTCCTATGTATGTAGTGGTATTGGGCCTGTTTGGCAACTTACTTTTCACGTTCCATTTTCACACTTCTGAGTTTTGACTGTTGGCTGAAAAATGTAAAACTCATTCTGTCAAAATGTATCTTGATTTTTTTTGATTTGGAGAGCGAAGTGAAAAGTAGGGTGGGAGAAGCTTTTTAATTTCATATTTTTCACTTTTCCTATTTTGGCTAACAAAAGACCTACAGAATATTATTTTGCCCATATCTCCCAAACAATACTGTTGCTGCAAAGAAAACGGGTCGGAGGTGGAGTACGAGGAGGCCAAGCAGAACAAGATGAGATTATGCATGGTTGGTTTGGTTGAGACTTTAAGAGAATAATTGGGGAAGAAGAAAACAGAAATAGGGTTTGGGGAGACAAACACACACAGAGAGAGAGAGAGAGAGAGAGAGAGAGAGAGAGAGAGAGAGAGAGAGAGAATGTATGATTAATTTCTCCCAAAAAACTCTCAGCATATATTCTGTCATCCTAACAAATTGCCATCTTAGAGTCCAGGATGCCACTTTTGCATTTTCCGTTAGCAAATGGGCGATTATTGACATCATATGTCCAATCTAATAACGGGTGAATATTTCAGCTATCAAACTAAAATAAAGCAAAGTTTAGGTATTAATTATGGGAAGTTGAGGTGTAAGTTTAGGGGTCTTTTTTAAATTCGCCTAAATTTTATTTTTGGGAATAGGGATCTTGTAGTGCGATATCGCACTATAACTTAATTTGTAGTACGACACACCAGCCGTTGATCACATAATGAACAAATTGGATATCATCTCGATATTTGCAATTTTCCGAGATGAAATCCAAGCAGTTGATTAATCAACGGCTCGTGTTGTTTCCATTCCAATATTATTACTGTTTTGTGGCCAAAACACAAAAACTATACATTGAAAAGGAATCTCCCCTGCTTCAAAGAGTTTAGGGACACAACGAACTGCCCATAAATCAGAAGGGCACGAGTTTGGGTGACACATTATCGGGACCCCAATCTGTCCAGCCACATCCACAGCAAAACTCAGCATCATAACATCCACTATGATGCACGTGATCGACGACTTTCCGGGGACCAACACGTCTTCGACAATTCTGTCTTTGGGAAGAAGCCCGTCGTGGAGGTTTTCGAATCGGAAGCGGCCAGAATACCGGTCGAAATGAGACCGGACGGCAGTGTCGTTGACGAGGCGGCAGTGGGTTTGGTCGGCGACGAGGAAGGTGACGCGGAGGCCGCCGTGGCAGAGAAGCTCCGCTAGTTTGAGGAGGGAGTGGACGTGGCTGTGGGCTGGGAAAGGGAAGAGGAGTACAGGGGGAGGGAGGTTTTCTACTTTAGAATCCATCGGTAGTGATTTTCGTTACGAAAAGTTGGTAGCGTTTGAAGAGAATTTGCTAATACTAAGTGAAGCTGTGGACCAATTATTCAATGGTCCCGGAAAACTGTTCCGGATAACTCTACAATCATAAATTCTCGGTGGGTCCGCAAATAAGCTTGTGGACCCAGTAGCGGAGGTAGCGTGTGCTTGCGCTCGGGGCAGGTGCCCCCCACTTTGGGATTAACCCAGAGGGGTGTTTGGCTCGTTTGACCCTTGCACTCTCCCAATTTTCTTTTTATTTGTAGTACACTTGGATTTTTTAAAATTATTGAAGAGTCATCATTGCAAACCAGGCCAAATTGATCATCTTGGTTCCTGCGTCCGCCACAGCCCCTACTGCAATGTTCAATTTGTTTCCCTGTCAAATAATTGAACTAATTTTTATGTCTTTAATTTTAATATGCATTTATTTTCCTTCTTCGAAGCATAACAGATTAGAAGTTCGAGGGAGCATTTTTCAGACGTAAGCACAACAACGAGAGCTTGTTTGCTATTCCCTCCGCCTCTTTTTAAATATTACCTTTGGGAAACGTATACTTTTACGGACGTTAAAAAATATATTTCGGTAAAAGGTTTTTAATGTTTTTTTTGCTCTAAATTAAAGTACTCAATGAATACTTTAATTTGGTATAAAAAATTAAGAAAACATATAAATAAATATATTTTTTAGAGGTTTGAAATTACACGTACTCCAATAAAAATCACTTAAAAATGGATGGAGGGAGTAATTTTTTATTCATTGGTCCTTTTTGGGATGAGGCAATTTTGTTTATTGTTGAATTCTTCTCATCTAGACTTTAAAAGGAATAATCTTTAACCTAATTATGAAAAGACTTCACTAATGATGATTTTCCCTTCAAAAGGTTAATAAATACTAAGCAAGAAAAACTAGGTAGGTGCTATTGGATTTTTTTTACTTGTTGGCTATTGGAATGTTTTACTTGAAATTCTGTACAATAGGTGCTGCACTAACGCCAATTTCTAAATTCGCAAGTGGTTTGGAGTATTACGTGACAGTACTCCCGAACCACTAAATAATTACTCAGTTGGGTTTCATGATTCATTATCATGAACTAGGTACGTCGGTGTTGAATAAAAAATGATAAATACACACTCTCTCAACCACTCCCTACCACACCCTCTCTCACATGTGTGGTGGGGCTCACCCGGTGAGTCCCAGTGGGCTCCACCACACATGTGAGAGAGGGTGTGGTGGGGAGTGGTTGAGAGGGTGTGTATCTATCATTGTTCGTGTTGAATTGAGAGGTCCTGTGTATATATCCCACCTCTTAATTTCACTCAGCTCTCAGCCGTTTGAGTTCCATCACCAGATAGAGTTTGCCTTCAGCTTCATGATTGACATGGCAGCATAAAAACCACTCAAAAAAAAAAAAAAATACCCGCAATATATCAAGAAAGTGAAAATCAATGGCTCCAAGTGAATCTTAGTCATTGATTTTCAAATTCTGGGTGTTTTTCTTGTGTATCTATTGGTGTTGGGCTTGTTTGGCAACTTACTTTTCATGTTTCATTTTCACAATTTTGAGTTTTGATTGGTTGGCTGAAAAATGAAAAATTCATTCTGTCAAAATGTATTCTAATTTTTATGATTTGGAGAGCAGAAGTGAAAAGTGGGGTGGGAGGAGTTTTTTAACTTCTCATTTTTCACTTTTTCCATTTTGGTTAACAAAAAGACGTACTAAATATTATTCTACCCATATCTCCCAAACAATACTCTTGTTGCAAAATAAATTCAGGACATTTTCTTTTCAAACACTACTGTATTAAAAATACAATCTAACCATAATCCACAAAGCCAAAAACCCAAGAAGTAAAAAATGAATGCTGAAACAGCAGGCTCACAACCCCCCCCCACCCCCAAGTAGAATATCTTAAGAGAAAAACTTGGGTGCATGTAGGTAACACACGCGGTGGTGGGCCCATTTAAGATTGTGTGCGTCAGCATCTAAAAAGATTGTGATTGTTAGAGTCGCCACCCGGATTTGAGGTCCGAACCCAAGAAACCGATCAAAAATGACTCGTTTGCCCATTTGAAAAAGATTTCACTGATCATGGCGGAACCAAAGATTTCTCGGATTCGGGGGTTTGGTTACGAAGTGGGGGAAGGGTTTTACGGCACCCTCTCGCCCGGTCCGCGGAACCGCCTCTACTCAACGCGTTTTTCAGGATTTTGGAAATATTTGAAACTTGATTTATTCACAAAAATAGGGAATCGGGATGGGAAAACATATAAACAAGTGCTCAAATACGAACCAAGTGATGGTGGATGCTTGTGCAATGTACAATGCGATGGTGGAATTATATAAATAAAGAAAATGACAATGAAAGAGAGAAATAGGACTTAGAACACCATATTGAGCAAAATTATTTGACTTTCCGACACTATTTGCATATTTTGGAGGGTTTTGATATAGAATTGAGAAAAACATAAAACTACAAAGTTGTAGCCCTTCAAATTATCTACGTTTTGATATATAATACGCCCAAAACGAAGTTCGAAAGTAAAAGTTATGGTTGAAATATCTGTGACTGACTTTTTTTGGGGTTTGGAAAGGCTCAAAGTGGTTTTGGCCAGGCCAAGCATGGCCTTGAGTTAAGGGTTAAGGGAAAGCACTCAAGGTTAAGGCCTTGAGCGCTCAAGCCCTTCCCAGATTGCCAAATTCTACCCTTTTATGACTTTTTCAAGTATGAGGAACTTGAATAACCCTACTGGTCTCCCTCAGCAAGACCAAAACAATGATTTTCACATGGTTTTAACTTACCTTTTGCCTTGATCAAGGCTTGAACTTGTGGTTTGATGAATGGATGGGTAGTGGCTGTGTTTATGGGCTATAGATGAAGTATTTTGGACAGAGGAGTGTGAGTGTAGGGCTGATTGAATGATTGATTGAGTGGATGATGGAGTATTTGAGCTTAAAATGGTGATTTTGGCTTGGATGAGGTGGGTTTTGATGAAAGAGCTAGGTTTGGACGAAATTGATGGAGTGTATGGGCTGTAAATGGCTTATTAGAGTGAGAGAAGGGGTTGTTGTAGTTGGTTTTTCAAAGACCCATGTGTTGTAGGCCTTTTTTTAGAAGGTTTTTGGGTGTTTTGGAGGTTGAAGATGATGGAGGATGGTGGCTATGGAGGAGAGAGAGTGGGTTTGATCTGATGAGGGGAGAAAATGGCAGTAGTGCAGCCAAGAGGGTGAGTGAAAGGTTTATATAGAGAGAGAAATGGGAGGTAAATGGGTTTTAATTTTTGAATTGGGCTTGGGGGGTGATTGAGGAGATGTTCAAGGGTCTAGAAGTGTATTTAGGCAATAGAAAACATAGGTAGACGCTCCTCTTGCAGTAGAATATCATGATTAGATGCTCTGCTAAAACCGATCTGGCTCTCGAGTTGAGCCATTTCAATGGGGTTTGAGCTCGAGGTTCAGGAGCTTGAAATTCCAAAACATTTGCTCAAAAAAGGTAAAAACTTTCGGAGTCGCCACAGGTGCTACCGAACTTCGTTTCGTGCGTGGTTTGAAGCGTTGGAAAGCTTGAAAGGTCTACTTTCTAACCCAAGTGGTTTGAACCCAAGATGATTTGTACATCAAAATGTGTGACTATTTTACCCTCAGATGGTCGAAAGAATGAATCATTTCGGTAAAATTGGCATATCTCCCTCATTTCAAAATGGATTGGGGCATGTTATATATCAATAAAGAGGGTTTTGAATGTACTACAAGATGGTATAGGCTTAGGTTTGGTTTGAAGAGGTTTATGGGTGGTTGGAAGGGTATTTTAGTCATTTTGGTTGGTTAAGTTTGTTCTAGGAGGGTTTAGAATGGTTTAGGGTGGTTTGGTGAGTTCAAGCCTTGTTCTTAGCCTCAAGGTATGCATGATTGGTCTATTTCATCATCGGGAATGCTTGATAAGTTTCTCGGGTCAAAATCGGGGTGTCTACAACACGATGACTAACGTGGTACCTGTAGTGCTCTATCATAGCTGTCCATCACAACAATTAATAGTCTGAATTTTAAATGAACTCTTCCAGGGAAGGGTTGGAAGAATTAATTTGAAATCCGAACTCTTCAAAACAACAGAGAAGAGTTTGAAGAAAAGTGAGGAATTGCTTGAGTCAAAGTCGAGGCGAATGAGATACTAGAGAACATATCAAACCAAGCCCTTTTAGTACTCCCTCCGGCCCATTTTGTTTGTTGGTTATTCCTTTTGTCTCTTTTGTGTCTATTATCTATATCTTTCACTCTATAATGTTTTTTTTTTCCCGTGAACTTCATACTTATAGAATAAATTGAGATCTATCAAATATTTGCATATTTTTCAAGATTCACATTGAAAGATATAAGAAACAGACACAAAAGAGACGAAAGAAATAATCGACAAACAAAATGGGACAAAGGGAGTACTCAATTTGCAGACACACCGACAGTGGTGAACCATGACTTTCCAGGACCGGAAATAAACTCCTACGTTGAGGCCCTTGTGCATTTTTCAAAAGGAAAAGTCAAAATAATTAGGGAAAATGACCAATAAATGGTTTTTAAAACTAATAATACCAAATACATAGTAAGGTTTTCAAAATGACTGAATACATGACAAGGAAAAAAATAATTCCACATACATGGTACCAACAAATTACAGGTCCAAAATACCCTTCTCATTTTTTAAACTTAACAAACACACCCCCTTGCCATTGTTCCTGGAAATATTAGCTGCCCAGAGATGCACTGTGCATGTAACAACATTGCACTGTGAATGAAAAACTTTTGCACCTTCTAATAAAAGAATTGCACTCATGTTAGTTCAACTTGTCCTGCCATTGTGATATCAAATCTTTTTTGATAGACAATGTCAAAATTGCATCATGCATGCAACAATATTGCACTGTAAATGAAAAACCTTGCACCTTGCAATAAAAGAATTGAACTCACATTAATCTAACTTGTCTTGCCAGTGTGAGATCAAATCAAATCGTTTTGGACAAGAAATCTCAAAATTGCACCGTGCATGCAACAATCTTGTACTATAAATAAAAACCCATGCACCTTGCAATAAAAGAATTGCACTCACGCTAGTCTAACTTGTCTTTGCCAGTGTGGCATCAAGTCAAATATTTTTGGACGGACAATCTCAAAATTGCACTCTGCATGCAACAACATTGCACTATAAATGAAAACCCTTACACCTTGCAACAAAAGAATTGCACTCACGTTAGTCCAACTTTCTTTCCTAGTGTGAGAACAAATCAAATCTTTTTGGACAGACAATCTCAAAATTACACCGTGTATGCAATAACATTGCACCGTAAATGAAAACCATTCCACTGTGCAATAAAAGCACTGCATAAACCCAAATTTTGAAATGCAAAATTTTGGATTTTTTTGAATTAACTCATATTACAAACCCAGATTTTCTATGTGTTCTCACTGAGATTTCAATTTGTTTACGCGAAGTATACATAAACATGGAATCAATGTCCTATCATCTATTTAAACCAATAACCAATGTTACTCGGTAATTTTATCAAACACTTGGTGATCTATTTAAACCAATAACCAATGTCACTTGGTAATTTTATCAAACACTTGGTGAGTGCTTTTTCCAACAATTATGTTTGTGAGCATGACCCCAATAAAAAGTTATCAAAGCCAATTGGACCCTCGCCGAAGTCGTCTTGGAAGGTGTTGAAGAAACAAATCAGTTGATGTCGGCTTCGTTGAAGTCGTCTTGGAAGGCATAGAAGAAGTTGGCATCGGCGTATTAAGCGCTTTTCTGTATATGTGCTTTGGAGATTTCAGAAGTGGGTAAAAAATCTACAGACTACCGATTGGACCCTCGACGTCTTCAAAGATATTAGGCAGCGCACTGCCGAGATAACAAACTTACAAAAAATGGATGGATCTGAGAAGTGCGTCATGGGGAGGAGGAGGATGACAGAGGAGATGGAGTTAAGGGTGAAAGGCTTGCTTGATGGGAGTATATAACTTTTTTAAAACTGTGCTTTATATGCTTTGGAAACCAAACGAAAGAAGAGAAGATGGAATTAAAGACCAACATGTCAGCCACAACATCATAATTCCATCTCAAACCCCAATTTCCAAAACCCCATTGCTCTCTCCTACAGATCACACTCCATTCTCTATGTACACAAACATTGATTTCCCCTTAACTTCTTCTTCTGCCTTTGATTGAGAATCGACTAATTGAAAGAGTTGCTGCCGCCATAGAGGTCGTATCTCAGCTGAATCTCAGTTATGGCGTTGTGGGGGGTTTTCTTCAAGCACTTTGTTTTCTGGACAGTGCACCTCTGAAATGCGGCTCAGGGGATGGACCAGTACACCATCCGACTGTCCATTTCGACAATGGACAGCTCGGATGAAATCCGAGTAGTGAATTGAATCCGACTGTTGATTGCTTGGATTAAATCTGAGCCGTCCATTATCGAAATGGATGGCCGGATGGTGCGCACTGCACCGTGTAGTGCATTTTTTGCACTACAGGGACCCCTCAGCCCCGAAATGCCATGCACATGGAATTATTATTTTCCTTGTGTTTACATATAAAATTAACCAATCCAATGATTAATTGACACGTAATCAAAAATGCCAAACGTTGGCAATTACTCGTCAATGAAGATACACTGGATTAATAAGATAAAACGCACCAAATACGATGTCGTATTACTTCTCAATTTAGAAAGGTAGTTATTGGCAGTTATAAGCCATTACTAAAATAAAGACTGGCCTCGAAGCCATGATATCAACTGCTGAACGCACAAGTTCCACGTATAAACTTAAGAAACAAAGCAATTGACAGTTAAAACACGTGGAATACTTCTGGGAAGCAGTTACTTCCCTAAACACGTTATCATTTGAGTTTGTTAAGCCAACGTGCAGATTTAAAGCTTCTGGGAGAAGGGAGAATTCAAATTCAGACGTGGAAGGGGAATAACTGCCAACTATCGGAATGAAAGTTGGAGTTCGAAGCAAGCTAGATTCAAATCCATGAAGCGGGAAGTTCGAACTACAAGCAACGTCTATAAATAGAAGAAATTGAAGAGTGAAAAACCCCCGGACAAATCTTCAACAAACAGCTATCAAAAAACTGATGATTGGTTTGTTCATTGGCAAAGTAGTTTAGGATTTCGAACTCAGTTCAAATTAGTTTAGGATCTCGAACACAGTTCGAAGTAGTTTAGGAAGTAGATTAGGATTTAGATTAGGATTTATCTCGATTGTTCTTGTAACAATCACCCCTATCTCGATTGTTCTTGCAACAATCACCTGTTCGAAGTTCTGTTACTCTGTATTTGAAGTTGGAGACAATTTCGAAGTAAGTTTATCTTTGATTTATCAATCGAAGTGTCTTGTTTCTTCATTGTTTTTTGATTTCCTAAGTTTATTGGTTTGCATTTCTTCACTTATTAAGAAAAATCCTCTTAATTGAGGTAATTGAACTAACAAAACACAATCGCCTGATTAGGTTTGGTTTTCCAAAGTTAATCTGAGGGAGGAGATTGAAACTCTCTCTGGCACGCTCGTACACAATTATTTTCCATTGCAAAGAAGTAAAAAGAACCAAACACCTTGTCATGACTTGGTCATTTTGGAAACCATGACCATGTTTTGGTAATACTTTGCTCCTATTGCCATGTTTTGGTCATTCTCCCAAATAATTACTCCTATATCTCAGATGAAAGAGCACTAGTACGGCACAGGAAACAAAAACAGGAACAGGAACTTGAAAAGGCAGTCAACGGCTGTGATTCGCTCCGTGTGCATACAATAAACCGAGCGGAGCGAATCACAGCCATGACTGCCTATTCATGTTCCTTTTCCTATTTCCTGTTTCTTATCATTTTCATAGACGAAATCAAAATATGTTATTGTTTACTATAATTTACAAGCAAAGAAAGCTAAATTTGAAAGAAGCATTCAACTAAAAAAAAAGATGATTTACTCCGGCCAAGGTGAAGCAAAGGGGTTCTGCATTCAGAACTCTAGATAAAGTAAAGATTTATCTTGGATATACATGAAATATTTGCATTCAAAACTCTACATAAGGTAAAGATTTATCTTTGATAGACATGAAATATTTGCATTCAAAACTCTACGTAAAGTAAAGATTTATTTTCATCTCAAAATTGTTAAGCTTGATTTATTGATGCATTCAAACACAGTGCAACAATCTCAGATACATGAATCCCACCATATAATAAGGGAACATATTGCACAAGACTACCATCAGACAATAGCTCATCAATCTCAGGTTACATGAATCCCAAACCACAAAAGAAAAGGGAACGCAGTATGATCAATTACATAAGAACTAGTCAATGTAATGGTATGAAGAGAAGTCCAAAATTTTCTTCCAAGTGGTGGAAAAGAAAAACCTAGTTTAATAAAGTAAACAACAGAATTGACTGAGAAGCTTTAAAGTTGATTGGGCGGGCGAACCTATGTAGTTATAAAATTTTAAAAAAATTACTACTATATTTATAAGTAAATTTTGAAACTTGGGTAGGGCCGTCGCCCCAGCTAGCCCGCTCCGGCGTTGCATTCAACGGGCTATTTCTTGACATTAGAGCGACAGTGAAAAATGGAAAGATTAAGACCATATTTGGAGGCTAGCAAATCCCATTATGCAAAATGTATTGAAGAAAACACAAGAAACTCAAGATACAAGATAATAAACACGGCTGTCCATCGTCCAAGCCATGAAACACAAACCTTGATCCACGATCCCATTGTTCAAACAAAACATATACTTCCTAACCACTCGAGGTTTACAAAAGCCCATAAGGGAGTTATCTCTTTGACTCAACAAATCCATCATGCTAATCTCTTGACTGAAACCAAGCTCTCGGTGTATAGAAGAACTTGTAAATTTGGTGGTGGAGGATGATCTTGGTAATGGTCACAGACTTGATACTCCTTTCTTTCTTGAGTATAAAGGTTATATGACATCAACTCTCGATGGCCGCTCTCCAAAAGGAACTCACCATTTCGCCGAAACCCCAACGCCCAGTAAAGTCCATGTAAGTGTCCGATACTGAACTTTTTAGTCCACGACACCTCAACATCCTCTACATTCATCACCCATATGTCAAAGGACTTCACCAACATAAACTCTTCAGGTGGAAAATCAAATGGATTTGACCACCACTTCGGATAAAAAACCATGGCAAGAGAATCGTTCAAAACAAAAAGTTTATTTTCACTGTTGTAGTCTAACAAGCAAACTTCTGGCACGGGTATCTGTTCAAACACCTCGTCGGACATACTAAAGGCCATCATCACGGAACCACCACCACCGGTATGACAGGCATACCAGAAAAAATTCCCATTCCAGGATGCATATGAATCATACAAACGATGGAAACCAGACTCAATAGGGGACTCAACAGCAACTTCCCTCCAAGAATCAGTACTCAAGTCATATATTTCGACTATTTCAGCAATGTCCCCAATGGGTATACTGGCACTTGTAATGCCGAATCTAACCAATTTATAATCATTTGTATAGGGATCAAACCCAAATCCCAAATTGCTCATACGGTCACTTTTGTAAGAGGGTTGAGGGAGTACCCTAAATTCTTTGATTGAAGGGTTACATAGCACAATGGGGGAGTTTAAACCGAATATGGTGAGACAAACGACTCCGTTACAAGGCCCCAACATTTGTAGATGTTTAATATCTAGACAATTGAAAGATGTATCAATATCTGGCCTATCAAAAAAAACAGATATATCAATATCTTCGACTGGGGTTTCGTTGGGGACAAAGGAAAAGGCGACGCCACCCTCACCGCCGTTGAGGAATCGCTTAACGAGGAGGCAGTCGGTGTTTTGGGCGGCGGCGATAGAGGCGGCGCGATCATGGTGGAGGGAAATAAAGCTAGGGTTCTGGATGAGAGCATACCAGTTTTTGCAGACTGCCTTGAGTTGAAGAAGGGTTTTCACCGTAAGTCTCCACAGAATCTCCATAAGCAAATCTTCTGATAGCCTGTCGATCGCCATTTGCAAAATTTCTCCTCTGTTTCGTTTATCATTTGTGTTCCTTAACTTCATTTTATTGAGGGGCGTATGTCTTTTGAGTTTAATTACGTTGTGCCCCTTTAAATGTTAGCTGTTTGCTCCACCGCCACCCTCGGTCCTTTCTAAATCCAATAGCAACCTTGGAGCTTCCCACGAAGATCCATCGCCGATCAGAGCTGTTCATCGATAATTGGAGCTATTCAAAGGTAGAGCTAGTGTTTTTGAAAATAGAGCGCGCGCACAAGAGAGAGAGAGAGAGAGAGAGAGAGAGAGAGAGAGAGACTTTGAGAAGCTGTCGTTGACTAGCGTAGACCACCATCTCATTGGTTTGGTTATTGTTGGCCGGATATCATTTATTTGGGATACCCATGTTCCCCTGAAGGGAAATTATTTTTTGACACCCTTATCCAATTCTTATCCGGCTCTCCACTTACTAATCACTCCCTTTTCTGGCCCCACCTCGTGTCGCAATAATGCATGCATTGATGGAAATACATATATATATATATACACCGAGCTTCCAATCAAGGATCCCGGACCGTGTTACGGTCCGGACCTCACTTTCGGGCCAAATTTCCCGATCCGAGCCAGTTAGATGTGTTTAGAAGGTGTTTTTTAGGGCCCCCGCGAGGATTCGGCAAAAAAAAAAAACCCGGAAGGGCTTGATCCAAGCAGTTTTTCACAAAAATGCATTTATAGCGTTTTTGTGAAAAACTACTTGGATCAGGCCCTTTCGGGTATTTTTTTTTGCCGAATCCTCGTGGGGGCCCTAAAAAACACCTTCTAAACACATCTAACGGTTCGGATCGTCGAAATTTGGCCCGGAAAGTGAGGTCCGGACCAAGTCCGAACCGTAGGGGTTTGGATAGGAAGGGGACTCTCTCTCTCTCTCTCTCTATATATATATATATATATATATATACATGGATTTTCTAGTCCACACCTCCCGTAAATAAGGAAAAAATGATTTTTTTTGTGTTGAAAATTATTTTTGGAAAATCCGAGCTGTCCAATGTGTTCAGAAAGTGTTTTCAAGGGTCGACGGGAGAAATCTTCAAAAAAAAATACCCAGTTTTTGCAAAAAACTACTTGGATCAAGCCCTTCCCGGTATTTTTTTTTGGAAGATTTCTCGCTTGGGGGAGTTTAAACCGAAAAGTTTAAACTTGATCCAAGCAGTTTTTTGCAAAAACTGAAAAGTGGATGATTTCCATTATCACGATCAGCTAGAAGTTGCCTGACAACCAGAGCTTCGAATTCTACTTAACAGTTTTTTTTTTGTGGCCAAAACCAGTCCACAAACAAGGGCCAAAATTGGCGTGCATGTTCCTGTGGAAAACCCCAGTTAGATTCTGTTGTAATCGCAGAGTAGTCCCCCTGTGGAGGCTGTCTGCGTAGGGGGATCGAAAGCTCCATTAGTGTTTAGCTTAACAAAATTTTATCCTGGAGGAATCCACCCAACAAGGATGTCATTCTTTTGGTTATTGACCCATTGTTCCACGAGGAAAAACCACTCTATAGTTTTACCAAGGATTGTCTTGGCAACTTAGTTTGGTGTTGGGATACTCGAGTTGGGGTTTAAGTCGAATATTCGCTGGTTTCTGTCTTTCCAAATATGCGAAATGGCGAAGAGAAAAATGATACTCCAAAGGATACCGAAGAATTCCTTGACAGTGGTGTTAGTGTTCTTAGGAATCCAAACAAGAGTATTATCAGAGAGGTAGAGTCAGGGTCTTGGAGTTGAGGAGGAGATGAGCCGATTTACTAGTGAAATCTCCATTAGGAGTTGTGGAGCCTCTCTTTCTCGGATGGTTCTTCCTGACACTACTACAAAAAGGCATAAAAATTACAGTCTTTTGGTGTGATCTTTCACTTTTTAATCTCGGTCTAAAACCGTGATCTAATCTAGTGTGATTAAAAGTCCCCATCTTTCAATCACAGTTCTAGACCGTGATGAAAACTCATGAAAAACTTGTGGAGAATTTATATCCATCTCAAAACCAATTGGCAATGAGTGGAGAGGTCCCAACATATATTAAATGATCACCAATTCCACTCTTAAGCAATGTGGGACAATTTTCCTTAACATCCCCCCTCACGTGCAGCCGCATTTGTGGTCTGTCACGTGTGGTCACTTTTTGGGTTCTATCATCGTGCAGCCTTTTTGCTGGTCTGTCATCGTGGGTGTGAGATTGGCGAATTTTTTTTTTGAAAATGTGGAGTGAAATAGGCCCCGCTCTGATACCATGTGGAGAATTTATATTCATCTCAAAACCAATTGGCAATGAGTGGAGAGGTCCCAACATATATTAAGTGATCACCTATTCCACTCCTAAGCAATGTGGGACAATTTTCCTTAACAAAACTATGATTAAAACCATAAAAAAAACTGTGATCTTTGACAATATAACATCTCAGTTTTCCCTAAAAACCGTGATTGTTTAAAGAGAAAAGATCTCAGGTTTTAGTAAAACCATGATTAAAAAATGAAAAAAAAAACGGTGATAAAAAATTTGTCTCACTAATATAGGTGTCCAAAAATTATCTTACCTTGCAAACCATACTTTCATCAAGATTTGATGCTTTGACCTCTTATACAAGACAACTAACACCTATCAACCTCACCAATTATAAATTTCATTATGTTGTTGAACTATTTAATATATATAGTAGTTTTTGTAGGCCTTTCACTTGCCCATATTAGTTTCTTGAGCATTCTTGAGCATTGACTATGATTTTCTAGGCTTTATGAACTCTTATAGTTTCCTAGCTTGTTTGAAAATGTTTAATTTTTTGTTCAAAGATATTTTTTTTTGGTTAAACACATATTCTATGTTTATGACAACAATTTTTTATGGTTTAAAATGGATGTCCCATCTTCTAATTCAGCAAAATTTCTTTCCATCAAAACCTCTAAATCCCTCCGCTTTCTCGGTATAATTATGATCCTCCAACTCAATAATTTTCATCAAATTGAAACTTTTCTCCCCTAAAATTTTACTCCCAACCATACTCATATCCATCAAATTCTGAGCTTTCCTTAACAAGACAGAAAAAGTAAGAAAGATCTTAGTTTTTGTAAAAACGTGATAAAAAATTAGGGTTATTTTTTTAGCACGGTTAAGTACATGAACTGAGATGAAATATAATTTTAATCTCGGTCATCTATAAAACGTGATTAAAAATAAAAATGAAATTATCTCATCTTGCTTACAATCACACTTTTTAAATAACTGAGATTAAAACTCATACATACAATCACACCTTTTAAAACACTGAGTAATTTTATTTCCATTTTCAATCACGTTTTATAGATGACCGAGATTAAAACTATCTTTCATCTCGGTTTATGTACTTAACTGTGATAAAAAAAAATCTAACTCTTATTTTTCTATCACGTTTTTACAAAAACTGAGATCTTTTTTATTTTTGAGGCGTGATCTTATCACCTTTTTGTAGTAGTGTGATGATGATCGGTGTTGAAGATGATGCTTTCTCCCATAAGCACTCCTAGGCCAGCACACTCAACGCACCGTTAGCGTCGGACTGGATTGCAGAGTACAGAATAGCTCACGGCCAAGTTAGTAGAGGAAGAAGATGAAGTGTAGATCTAGGGCTTGAGAGGAGAGTTGTGCGTACCTTGATCATCTAATGAAGGTTACCTTTTATAGTCGAGCCTTAGCTTGCTCTCCAAGTACAATCGTGCCCTTCACGTGATTTAACAGCTCGGCTGACGTCACGATGACGAGTCCGAGAGAATATACTACGAGCACATGCTTCCACTAAAATTACGACGCGTGTCTTAACCATTCGAGTGACGTCACTTGTTATAATCACAGTTTTTTACACGCACATTCTGCATTTAAGGCCTTTGCTGACTCAGTATCCGACCTTCCGGCGTATTCCGGACGTTGCCAAGTTGGTTAAGATGACAATCCACTCCTAGACCTTATGCCGAGCTCTTTGATCACAGTCTGCGCGACATTGCTGATAAATCTCGTGGCGAATCCCCGGGACATTGGTCCGAAGCCCCTTGCTGTTCTTATTTCAGTGTTGAAACTCTTATCGTATTATTCATCCAAAAGGTCCCTCTTAGGTGACCTCTTCGGCAATCCCTTCAGAGGTATCCTACTCGTGTGATGTATGAGCTATGCACTATTGCTGGTGCTCGGCATACCGGGTCCCTACAGGAGTATAGTTCCAAATAGTAGGATTAGGTGAAGGATTAAATCATTGAATAGAGGTTTTGTACCGACTCTATTGATTTGTAGTTGTCGTTCATTGTTCTCAGTATCGTATTGTATACATGGGGCTGTTGAACTGGTTCTTCTTTGGATTTCTGGATAAGATCTAGATGAAACTAAATCATCCCAAACATGGATTTGCAAGACCAAGCACCATTAGTACCTAACCGACCATAGACAGCCGGAATGCACTTTGATGCTTAAGTCAGCCTCAAGTAAAGGAGAGAAAAATACAGGGTTCTTTGAGTAGATATGAACGACGTGCCTCTCTAATTTTACAACGTTACTTAATATAGAGTAGGCTCCATGCAAGTAAGCTCATGCTAAGCATGTCTTAACCACTTGGAATGACATCATGCATGACGCACTAAGTGTGATGTAACATTCACATGTTTAGACCCATTGGTTTGTACAATGTGATTTCCAAATTATAACGAAAATCCTTGTCTATGAAATTAGGCCATTTCAGCACAAAATCATGAGTGCCAACCAAAGTTGTTTTGCAGAGTCGACTTTGAGGGGAGGCGAAAGAAGTAACTGCTTCAGGCCCCAATTTTTTGGCCAAATTAGGTGGCCCCATACATTTCAAACTCAATATATATTTTTAAATCCCCCTCTTTCAAGCAAACCAAGTCATTGGTATCAGTGGCACGAGAATCAACCTAACTTGTACAAAGACTAGTATTCGAGTCTTGGAGTGGGGTTTCATTGCCTTTTTATTTTATTTTTTTCCCTTTTTCGTACTAGGACGAGAAAAAGTATATATATACATTCATCACTGTTTCACAAATTTTGGAATATAACATAATCAAAAAATGATCTCTAATTGACCTTTATTGTGGTTGATTTAATTATTTTGTTACAAAGATTAAAAATCAAATAGTCAAGCGAACTATCATAATTCTATAATTTTTTAAAAATGAACTTAAGAAAACGATCTAATTTTTTTTTCTTATAACTTCTTCCAAAGATATGGGTCTTGTGAGCATACTATATTATTGTCATCTTTTTAAGTAAATCTTATCTATTAATCGTTTTTGTTTCGAAAATACTAAGGGCCCAAGTTGGGAGTTCGCTTTCGGCCTCCAAAAGTCTTGAGCTGGCACTGTTGTTTTGTTGCTAGGAGGAGGCCCACTAGAGGTATGAACACAGCATAGGAAAAAGGAAAACAAGTGTGCGTATGATTGTTAAAATAGACCTAGAGAAAGCCTATGATCAAGTCTCTTGGATTTTATCATGCAGTGTGTTTCCAATTTGAAAAATTCTATGTTGTGGAATGGGGAAGCCTTGGAAAGAGCTCTTCCCTAGGAGACGACTTCGATTAGGTGACCCCCTTTCAAATTATAAATTTGTTATGTGCATGGAAAGGTTGTCTGCGATGATTACTTCTTAAAAATGGAAGACTATCAAAGCTTGTAGAAAAGCATTCATCTTGTGAACTGGACTCAAGTTTGCGAGAGCAACGAGACGGGGCCTTGGTTTGAAGAAAGCTAGGGTTCAGAATATTGCCCTGTTGACCAAACTGGGATGGAAACTGGTTACTAATGAGAGCAGCCTATGGGTCACTATTTTGAAAGCCGAGTACCTAAATCAGCACCACTTTGTCCTAATACCAAGCCTGCCTCCCACACTTGGGAAGGCATTGCTAGCACAAGATTGGGCCTTAACAAGGGGGGTTAAATGACCAAATTGGAAAGGAGACTGTCCCACTTGCCATATCTAATCTAGGGCCTCACACTCTCTACAACATGAAAGTGAAAACTCACAATGATGGGGAAGGGTGTTGGGACCCCTGTCCTATTGCTACCATTGTTAACACTCAGGATATTGAGTGAAAACATAAAATCAATCTCCCTACATACTCCAATTTCCCTGTAATTATTCAATGGCTACTGCTTATGATTTAAAAATGATATACGAAAGTACATTTTTTAACGTCCGCAAAAATACACGATTCCAAAGTTAAAAAGGGACGGAGAGAGTATTAAGATCCTATTATTAACCACCCATTGGGCATTCATAAAAAAACACAAAATAACCTTGATTTGACATGGAGTATTAAGATCCAGTACACATTTGCTTTACTTGTGTTTGCTTTAACCTTCTAACGACAAAGACAATCTTATCCCCTTTTTTGTTTTTCGATTGGACTTTATTTTACCTCTTGGCTCTTGGGTATTCATTTCAGGATTTCACAACTAATAGGAGACGCTCAAACTATTTAAAATATGTTTCTAATGGTTCTTGTAAAAAATTAAGATATCGTTAAGGGCTTGATCAAGCCCATAAGCGGCTCTACATTGTTCCATGGGTTTTCACTTGAACACACCCCAAAAAAAAAGTTTAAAATATATGTAGTTTTATTTTTAAGTTTGTCCTTTTTGAACACTCAAGCAAAAAGTATTTGAACACCCTATACTTGAACACTCAAGCAAAAAAAAAAAAAAAAATAGAACTAGCCTTAATAATCAGCCCACATACTAATCCAATGAAAAGAACCCAATTAAAAACCATAAGAGGCTCCATAGCTTCCCATGGATGGTCAATTAAACAATCTAAACTCCTACTTTTTATATTACACATGTAGCAAATTTATCTCGAGTTTGTTTGAGCACTTATAGCTATACTGTGAACATCCATCAATCTAGGAAATTCACAATTGAATACCTAATATTTTAGCTCAAAAAAAAGTACATACTCTTCATGACACAAATTTTAAAAATAGAAAGAAAAAAATATCTATTGGTATTGTTATTGTGCTCTAACTTTTCTTTGAACAAGAATCAACTCTGTATCTCCAAAAAAATAAGAGTAAATGTCAATAGAAAATCTGTGTAAACATATTCGCCAGACAAATTTCAAAAATAAAAACTAATGTATTTATGTGCTCGTTTAATTTTGGTTGGCCTGAAATTCCTCGAGAACAAGCAATTGTGACACATATCTTATGTATTTTTCGTATTATTTGGTCTCATTATTCAAACCAATATGCACAAAAATGTGTAAAAATGGCTAGTTAATAAAGAGTAGAATTAAGGTAATTTTTTTATCACATTGTTCAATATTCCTAGAGCCACCACTGATCAAACCCTTACCGATATCATATTTCTACCTGATCATATATTGATATCCGATTAAGTTCTACGATTGCAGTTAACTCAAAAGGTTGCAGGTGCCAAAGTTATAGCTTCCTAAAACACATCCCCTAACCTAGATGACAAGGAGTGGGAATCCATCAATTTATGCTGCATAGTTATATACTGCACAGGAAAGAAGACAAAAGGGAAACTGTATTTGGCATCCTCCTAGTCGATATATTGTAGAAGAAAAAAGACTTGAACATGCAAGAAAACGGAGAAAAAAAATAAAAAGGAAACTAAATTTGGCATCCTCATACATGAATGAACATAGTGCTGAACACATGGATCAAGCATCCAAACAACAGGGTCTTGGATAGCACAATGACTGCCATCAGACACGGTGCAATAATCTCAGACTCCATGAATCGTGCAATAAAATGACAGGCATTGTACCATAAGAGATTGCCCCTATTTCTTTCCTTATTTACTGCTCATCTAGGGCAATATCAAGAGAGGTTGTTAACCACATGTAATAGTCATCTTCAGAAAAAGACTGAAATTGGAGAAGAATTGAGGATTAATATCTTTCTACATAAACCCATCTCACCCCAAGAATACAAGTTCACTCATTCATCCACAAATGAACTCCCTTATTAGGAGACGGCTTTTGCAGATGCTGGAAAATCAGAGAATTTTGACGAGGACATCAAATTTTGTATAGGTGGTCACGCTCAGAATTTTGACGGTTTTTCTTCAATGTGCTTGTTAATAACAGAGTGACAGTCAAATGTGTCTTTGCAAGTGAATTCCATTATGGATTCAGTTTGTTGTTTCTTGACCCAGCCAAAAAAAAAAGGGTGACAAATTCAGATGTATGTTTAACACCACATTTGGAGGCAAGCAATTCCCATTACGAACTACATTGAAGAAAAACTACGTAAATTACAGAAACAAGAACATAAACATGGTTGTCCACCATCCAAGCAATAGAAATTCAATTATTCCCTCTCCTCCCTGTAATTGCATGACATAAATTCCATTATAAGCCTCGAAAGAAGACCTATTAGGAGCTGAATAGAACCACTAATTTACCTTCTTTGTTCTTTAGCAGTATTGCAAATGACAGTAACCCCGGCCCCTAGACGACTTCACGAGCCCTTTGGGCAGCACAGCTCGAACACTATTTTAGTCACTCGAGGTCACAAAAGGCCATAATGGAATCGTACCTATCGTTCAATGTGCCCATCATACTCATAGTGTCTCGTGACCGAAACCAAGCTCTCTGTGCATAAAAGAACTTCTAACTTTGGTGGAGGAAAATTACCTTGTAGTTGATACTCCTTTCTCTCTCGAGTATTAAGTTTGTATGACATCGTCATACCATGGTTGCTCTCCACAAGAAACTCACCATTTCGCCGAAATCCCAATGCCCGATCGATTCCATCCAAGGGTCCAATAGTGAACTTTTTAGTCCATGACACTTCAACATCATCTTCATTCATTACCCATATGCCAAAGCACCTTTCTGACCACAGATAAATAACCAGGGCAAGGGAATCATTCAAGACGGTAAGTTTCTTACCACTGTGCCGGTCAAACAAGAAAACATCTGGAACTGGCATCTCTTTGAACACCTCATTGGTCATACTAAACGCCATAATCACCGCACCACCACTAAGGTAATGGTTGGCGTACCAGTAAAAATCCCCATTCCATGACGCAAATAAATCAAAACTACATAGGAAACCAGACTTGATGGGGGACTCAGCGGCAACTTCCCTCCAAGAATCAGAGCTCAAATCATATATTTCCACTGTTTCATCGATGCCCTTAATGGTGAAATGTGCAGCACTCATGGCAAATCTAACCACCTTATAATCATTTGTGAAGTGATCAGACCCAAATCCTACACTGCAACACTGGTCATTATTGTAAGAAGGTTGAGGAAGTACCCTAAATTCTTTCATTGAAAGGTTGCATAACACTATGTTGGAGTTAAAAGAGAATTTGGTGAGACAAACGACGCCGTTACAAGAACCCAGGATTTGTAGTGATAAAATATCCAGACCCGTGAAAGATATATCTATATCTTCAACTGGGATTTCGTTGAGTACAAGGGACAAGGCGACGCCGCCCTCGCCGCCATTGGGACATCGCTTAACGAGGAGGCAGTCAGTGTTTTGGGCGGCGGCAATAGAGGCAACGCGGTCACGGTGGAGGTAAATAAAGCTAGGGCTTTGGATGAGAGCATACCAGTTTTTGCAGACCGACTTGAACTGAAGCAGGGTTTTCACAGGAAGCCTCCATAGAATCTCCATAAGCAAATCTTCCGTTAGCTTATCGATCTCCATTTCATTAGATGGTGCTTTCGTCTCTCCTCGGGTTTTGTTTCTTGCCTCAACTGTTGCGAGTCTTGGGACTTCAGTAGAGGGGCTCTGCTGGCTGGCCTGTCGAACATGGTCATTAGTTGAGCCTTCCATCCATGTTATTAACTGTTTAGATTCGCAGTTACTCTTTTACTGGTTGAAGTGTTTTCTTATATGCAAGAAAAAAATCTGTGATTTGAATTGTTTATTGTCCAGATAAATGATCCAGATGAGTTAGCAAATTCGGTCGTCCCTAAGCGACATCATAGTTCATATATCGGAAAATTTTCAAAATATCCCCTGAAATTTCTTTAAAATTAGACGTGGGCACCAAAATTTTCAACAAATTTCACATAAACACCTATACTGTTAAACAACTCATCATCGAGCTTATCATGGTTTTGTGGATGCAAGGGACCGTCTTATTGGGGGTGGAACGACATAGTTTCAAGGGTCAGCAGGGGCTACCAACCCACAGAGATAACAGAGCTCCCGGTTCGAATTAGGTAGGATATTTGCAGGGTTTGAGCAACAATGTCCTGAGTAACCAAGCTCCCTGGCCGGGGCCACTTCCACCTTCCATTAGCTACAATAGAGCTGACTTTGGCTACCAACTATTAGCTACAATGGAGCTGACTTTGGCTACCAAGGATATTCCCAAATTTTGAATTATATTATAGGAGGCCACTTGCATTACTATGAAAAGGTATTAAGGCTGTGTTTCCCAAATACTGAACCCCCTGATCTGGAGAAAATGGATACGAATTAGTTTCTATTGCCAGTTCAGTTTCCAAAAGTGTTAGCAGAAAAAAATTGGGCACCCTATTTTTCTGAGAGGACCAAACTAATGTTATTTTCTTTTTCTCTCTCATCAACTAACCCAGCTAAGGTGTTTATGAATCGAAGGTGTGCCTGGTTAATAACCTGCAAGCAAGAACTAAGGACCTAAGGACGCCAGTGTAGTACCAACCAAGACCCCTCCGGTGCCTAAGTCAATCATTTGGTAAAAAGTAGAAAGAATTCAAGCCAGTAAACGGCCAGAGTTGCATACATGCCCCATGTTATGGGGTGATTTTATAGGCGTTTAGGAGGTTGAATCTCATTAGGATTATGATCATTGAATCTCAGGGTGCAATGGATGACTGCAAACTGAGAGATGAAGTGAGAAAGTTTTAAAATAAAGCTCGAAGTTCCATAACTACAGGGACTTTAAGGTGAGATGGGAATGAGATGGGAAGAAGAAGAAGAAGAAGAGGGGTTTAGAGGTTGGGGAGAGAGAGATTGTTAGTAGTCCCACATCGACCAAACGCTGACATGAGGAGCAAGAGAGGACTACATAATGGTTTGTCCACCACCCATTTTTAATTACGCAGCCGCGCGGTGAGCACAAAGCGAACTATTCTTTCGCCTTTTACTAAAGAACACCGTGTGCTCGCCGCAAATAGCGGCATACGCCATTTTTTGGAGGGTCTACCCTTTGTAGGGGAGCCCCAACCAATTCTTAGTTCAAATTTTGCAGTCTGAACTTTGATTAGTCCTATATTTAAAGGTGTTAATTATGTTTTTGTACCTCAAAGTACTCCAGTTTTCCCTACTTCATCATGGAGTTTTGAAACCAGCCTATTATGTACCTTAACGGAAGCTAACGGTTTAGATAAAGGGGAAACGATTGACGACCATCTTTATTTTTTACTCCATTTTTTAAAGATGGGAACCGAATTTATTTTTTTTGTTGTGTCTCAATTTTTAGAAAAAAACTGTTTATTTTGTTAGTGAAACAACCTGTTAGTTGTCATAGGGGAAAAAAAAGGCTATCACAAAGAAGCAAACTTACAAGAAGAGGTTTAGCGCACCCAGAATCCCATAGAACTTTTTTTATTTATTTATCAGGAGTCACATTCCTTCAGGCTAGGGAATGGTAACCCCTACTAGCTATCGTCGAATGGACGTGCTTAGAATGCGATGTGAAGGTGTTTACACCTTTTCTTAAGCTCCCCAGCAATTGTCATGCATAAAAACGGAAAAGGAAGAAGTGGAAATACACAGGAAATGAAAAAAGAAACTTGTCTCTCAGGATCTGGAAGGGATAAGGGAGCAAGATAAGGTAGAGTGAGTTTAGGTATTTTATTCTTGACCAAATAAAAGTGGGAAATGAGACCCACCACAAATAAATTAATTTATCTCTATTCAATTTTGGGGATGGGTTTGAGATAACGTATAGTGAGTTTAGTGATTTTGAGTTTAGGCACTTAGGGTACGCTTTCCAATTATAGGTTTTAGTGGTTTAGATACTTTTATAGGGTACCCTAGGATTTTAGCCACTTTCATGGGGTACCCTAGGATTTTAGCCACTTTCATAAAGTACCCTAGGGTTTAGGTTTAAGATGCATTTTCCAATTATAGAGTTTTAGTAGTTTAGACACTTTCATAGGGTACCCTAAGATTTTACGCATTTTCATAGGGTGTCTTAGTATTTTAGGCACTTTCGTAAGGTACCCTAGGGTTTAGGTTTAGACACGTTCATAGGTTTAGGAGTTTATGCACTTTCATAGGGTTTGAAGGTTTAGACACCTTCATAGAGTTTGGGGAATTTTGGCACTTTCATGGGTTAATGGGGGCATTTTTAAAATGTACAAGTGATTTGTCCTCTTGACATTAAGAAATTAGTTTGTCCTATTTTCATGATTAACCCCATTGTCATGTCTTTGTCGAAGAAAGACTCTACATAAAGACAGCCGGATTACACCAACCACAGGCTACATGAATCTCATAACGTTAAAAAAAAGAAAAAAAAGAAAAAAAAAAAAGAAAAAGAAAAAAGAAAACCTAGTATTGACCATTATGCATATGTATTAAAGAAAACACAAGCAAACTCAAGAAACAAGATAATAAACATGGCTGTCCATCGTGCAAGTCATGATACTCGAACCTTTCCCTCCTCTGCACCTATGGCCTACTTGAAGAAATCGCCATAGAAGATTGTCAAGGAGACCTCTAAGAAGCTAAACCTTCTTCTGGAACCACTCATTTATCTCCTCCTTCCTTGAACAGTGCAACACAAGACGTACTTCTAACCACTTGAGGTTTACTAAGCCCATAATGGAGTTATTTCTGTGACTCAACGTGTCCATAATGCTCATCTCTTGACTGAAACCAAGCTCTCAGTGTATGGAATAACTTGTAAATTTGATGGGAAAGAATGACCTTGTACTTGGTCATGGACTTGATACTCCTTTCTTTCTCGAGTATAAAGATTGTACGACATCATCTGTCCATGGCCGTTCTCCACAAGGAACTCACCATTTAGCCGAAACCCCAATGCCCAGTCGACCCCCTGTAACGATCTGATAGTGAACTTTTTAGTCCACGACACGTCAACATCCTCATCCTCTTCATTCAGTACCCATATGTCAAAGGACTTCTGAAACGAAAACTCCTCAGGTGCAAACCAAAATGGATTTGAACACCCCTTTCGATAAATAACCATGGCAAGGGAATCGTTCAAAACGAAAAGTTTCTTTTCACCATGCTGGTCTGACGAGCAAACTTCTGGCACGGGAATCTCTTCGAATGCCTCGTTTGACATACTAAATGTGATAATTACTGCACCACGACCATGTTGATCTGCACCACAAACATGTCGGTGGTAGCCTAGAAGGTAGGCATACCAGAAAAAATCCCCATTCCACGATACGTTCGAATCATGAAAACAATGGACGTACTCAACGGGGGATTCCGTGTCAACTACCCTCCAAGAATCTGTACTCAAGTCATACATTTCAACCGCTTCATCAATCTTAATGGGTAAACCTCTACTCATCATGCCAAATCTAACCACTTTATAATCATCTGTGTAGGGATCATACCCAAATCCCCAACTGCTCATATGGTCATTTTTGTAAGAGGGCTGAGGAAGAACCCTAAATTCTTTCATTGAAGGGTTCCATAAAACAATTGAGGAATTAAAACCGGATATTGTGAGACAAACGATCCCGTTACAAGGCCCCAAGATTCGCAGATGTTTCATATCTAGACCAGTGAAAGATATATCCATATCTTCAACTGGGGATTCGTTGGGGACAAAGGACAAGGTGAATCCGCCCTCGTCGCCGCTTATAAATCGCTTAACGAGGAGGCAATCGGTGTTTTCTTCAGCGGCGATAGAGGCGGCGCGATCGTGGTGGCGGTTAATAAAGTAAGGGCTTTGGAGGAGATCATACCAGTATTTGCAGACTGACTTGAGTTGAAGCAAGGATTTCACAGGAAGTCTCCACAGAATCTCTATGAGCAATTCATCGGATAGATTTTCGATCTCCATTTGATTTTTGACGGTGCGAGGTATTGAAGCAGTCGATTGTCTCAGTCTCTCTCCATCTCTCCTCTTGTGAATGAGAGGAACTCTTCCGCAATTACCCCATCCGTTACGCGTTCTACATTTATTTCTTGCTTCTGGATATATGTAGAGTAATTATTCAGTGCTTCCGGAGGTCACATTGCCTACTTGATACTCTCAATCGTCTAGGTAGAGGCAGATAATTCGGTTGAGACAATTAACGTTCACTAAAAATCTATAGCCATGTGTTTTCGCTTTTAAGAGCTACTTAATCTTTTAGCCAATATAAAATGAAGGAGAAAAATGAAGTATCTCTCCTACAAGCCCTATATAGTGCAACTATACTCGTCCAAGTTTCACATGTGTTTCAATTAAGACTCAAACCAAACTAAATTGCACATTGACCCAAACTCCAACACTTAAATCCATTTTCATAAAATTCCCAATTAAATAAAAAAAAATTCTTTTGTGAAATTCCAAGTCTTTACCGTCGTCTTCATCTTCTACGCCTTTCTTCTAGTTCAACTTTTGATTTGTTCTTCTTGTACTTGTTCCCTCCCTCTCTCTCGCTCTCTCTCTCTCTCTCTCAACCTCTTAAGGTTGAAATTGGGTTTGAGGAGGCCAATGTTCAAATTCGATCTAAGTAATGTTGGTCGTCGTGAGTTCATTGTTGAACTTGTGTTCGTCTGAGGAGGTCGTTGTTCTTTTTGTACTTGTGCTCATCATCTCGGCGGCTGAGAGGGGCAGAATGAGCTTTTATTCAAATTTTTGAACAAATTTGAGAGAAAAAAAAATTCAGGGCAGGAGTTGCTCTTATTTGGGGACAGATGGAGCATTACTTATTTCATTCATTTTTAAGTGTTGAATTTTGATCACCCAACAACCCCGTGGCACACACTCCAGAACCATTAGGATGATACAAACTGCTTTTTTTTTTTCTTTGTTAAGTATTTCCTTTGAAAAAGACAAATTCAAGCAATAAATTTATGTGAAATTTAACATCTTTCTTTAGGTTTCTATTTGAGATTTATCATTCATCTTCTTGATGAGAGTAATTGAAATTAGTAATTCATATGAACGAAAAGGAAAAAATTAAAAACAAACAATAAAATAATTAAAACATCTTCTTCTTTTTATAAATCCAATTTTTTAGTGAACTTTTTTTAATCTTTTGATTATAACTTCTTATTTTAGAACAAATCTTGATATTTTTTGCTTTTCAGTAATAATAAGTATTTTAATTTGTAAACAGAACAAAACAATTTTATTAAGTTGATGGCAATAGAACAAAAAAAATTGATTTTACATGGAAGAGTTTTTTTTTTTAATCTGGACCATTGATTACTAAATCGAGCGGTTGTCATTCCTCACTACACCCTGTAGTGACAGGGTCCCCGGTTCCCCAAAAAAAAAAAACAAAAAAGTTTTATTAAGTTGATGGCAATAGAACAAAAAATATGTACTTGAGTTGATTGCAATAGAACAAAAAAAAATTTTGCTTGAGTTGAGTGATGTATAAATGATTTGATTAGCCGTTGAGAAGTGGTCCAACCATTCAAGGGACTTTTCCAGGATCCGAGATCTTGTAGGGTACTTCATGTAATGCACCCCGTAATACACATCTAGACTGACCATTGATGAACCACGAAACTGTTAGGGGGTTCAATAAATTGCATTCTTTTTCTTTTTGTTTGAACAGAAGATAATTTCATTAGAATCATAAATCCAATAACAATAAATGACTCAGCAAAGTTGGGATCAAAGATACCCAATTCTGATGGAGTAAACCAGAAAGGAAAAAAAAAAACCACCCAATGGGCCACGCTATTGACTGACCTAGGTATCCAAGAAACACTTAATTTCAACTCTCTAACTAAAGCTCTGATATCCTGGATGATACACGCACAGCTCCATGGTGGAACTAATTCAGAAACACTGAGGGAAATGAGCTCCTTGTTATCACTTTCGATTTGCACCGCTTGTAACTTCATCGCTTTAGCCATTAAACAAGCTTCTCTTAGCATCATGGCTTCACACACCGGGGCAGAAGAGCCAGCAACCTTAAACTTCTTACCATCAATTAATTAACCTTTATGATCTCTTATAACCACAGCACCAAATCCTTCCTCTAAATCCTTCTTCCATGAGGCATTGCAATTCATCTTCACCTGATCCTTCTCCGGAGGTTTCCATTTTCCATTGAAAGATGCTGGTGAGTTAGAGTTACTAGGAGAACGGGCTTCAGGTTTCTGCAGCTGCCTTAGAAGTTCTTCCCACGCCTGTTCCATATTTAGAGCTATATTTCTGATACAGATGGGGGTTCCTTGAAAAACAAGCTCATTTCTAGCCTTCCATATGCTCCATTCGGTTAATGCTACTCCTTAATGCTTGGCCTATCTTGCCCACTCTCCAGAACCCCAGAAGTCCATTTGACAATGGAGCTCAAGTCCCATCTAGACACCTCAGTAAGATTGCACCATTCCCACACTGGATTAATCTTTTGCACCTGAATAACAAATGGTCAATTGATTCTCAATGTTTGAGACAGAGAGGGCAAATAGGAGACCTAGCACGTTTACTCTTATGGAGATTCTCCCTAGTGGCAAGTATGTTCCTACATGCTCTCCAAAAGAAATGTTTCACTTTAGGAGGAATATTCAAACTCCAAATAAAGTTCCAGAGTGATGAGAAAGGGGGTGGGGGTGAAAAGAGGAGGATGGATTGTGAGTGGTATTACACAGAGCCAAATTCCTAGCCGTGTGGTATCCACTTTTTACAGAATAGACCTCATTCTTGGAATAATGCCATATCATCTTATCATCTTCACCCACCTTTGACAAGGGAATAGAAGTGATAACCTTCACCACCTGGTCATCGACAGCTCCTTTCAACTTTGAAATATCCCACTCTTTGCTCACTGGGTTGATGAAGGAATCCACCACACTCTGATCCTCCACATGATCCCTATTAGATTGGATTTGGAAATCTTTGAGAGATGGGATCCACTTATCATTCCAAAACTTAACTTTGGTTCCTGAATTGACTTGCCATCTAAGACCTTTACCCAACAGAATCCTTCCTTGGCATAGGCTGCTCCATATCCAAGAAGGTCTAGCCCCTCTTGATGCATGTAGAAAATTTGTTCTAGAAAAGTAGATGCCTTTGAGCATCCTAACCCAATATGCATTAGGGTTATGAATGATCCTCCAAGCTTGCTTGGCCAGCAAAGCCATGTTGAAATCGCTTAGATCCCTAAAACCCATACCCCCTTGCCATTTAGGCTTGCATAATTCCTCTCCTCTGATCCAGTGTATCTTAGACTCTATAGGATCTCCAGACCACCAAAATCTTATGATATGAGAATTGACATTGTTGCAAAATTGGATTGGAAGAAGAAAGCATGACATAACATAACTAGGGATGGCTTGAACAACAGGTTTGATCAGAATCTCCCTTCCACCATAAGAGAGTTCCTTAGCTTTCCAACCTTGCATCTTCTTTACAGCTCTATTTTGCATCAGATTTCATTTCCTCCATTTTGAGCATATGCATGATTGATTTCCTTTTATCCAAGGGAGTATTTGCAGAAAACTTTAATGAGGATTTGTCAAAATTAATAAGCTAACCAGATGCAACCTCAAAGGCATTGATGGTATTCATAAGGTTCTGTACCCCAGCAGGTGTAGGATCCACAAACAACAGGGCATCGTCAGCAAAAAATAGGTGGGAGAGAGGACAACTCTTCTTAATATGTATACCAGAAAACTTCTTAGAATCAATATCCTTATAAATGAGTTTGGACAACACATCCATCACCACAAGAAAGTGATATGGGGAGAGAGGATCTCTTAGACAGAGGCCCCTCTGGAGCATGAAATCAAAATGGCTTTCCCCATTAACATTGACAGAATAAGAGACTGTGGTGACAGCTTGCATAATGAGATGAACCCAATCGTGGTGGAAACCCATCTTGAGCATAACCTTTCTCAAAAAGTCCCATTGCACCCTGTTATAAGCTTTTTTGAAATCAAGCTTCATAGCCAAAGCCTGTTTTTTACCTTTAACATGAATTTTCAGAAAGTGGAAAGCTTCATTAGCCACAATAATGTTGTCCTGGATCATCCTGCCTGGAACGAAAGTAGACTGATTTGGAGAGACAATCTTGTCCAGAATCAACTTAAGACGATTCACTAAGACCTTACAAATAATTTTCATGCTAAAGTTGCACAAACTAATCGGTCTGAACTGTGATAAGCTCTCAAGATTTGCCACCTTGGGAATAAGAACTATGTTGGTTTTGTTGAGTTCCTTCAAAATGTAACCTCCTCTAAAGAAACTGGTGACAGCATTACAAGTGTCCTCACCCACCACATGCCAAAAGTTTTGAAAGAACAAACCAGGAAAGCCGTCGGGCCCTGGTGCTTTAAGGGCACCCATTTGAAATGCAGCCCTCTTGATTTCTTCAGGAAGAATAGGACCAAGCAGCTTCCCATTCATATCTGAAGTGACACAGTTGTTAATGGCCCCCAAGACCTGGTCCATCTCCCTATGCCCCTGATCTTGAAACAAATTTGAGAAGTACTCAGCTATACAACCATTTATCTCGTCCTCCGAAGTGCACCAAACTCCGTCTCCCCTTTTTAATCGCAAAATCTGATTGCATTGCCTCCTCTGGACCATGGTGGCATGAAAAAATCTAGTGTTTCTGTCACCATAGTTCAACCAATTCACCCTAGACCTTTGATGGAGGTACATCTCTTCTCTAGAGTGGGCCTCCTCCATTTCCTTAATCACAAACTTCTGCGCCTTCATGTTATCTGGTGAGGGATTCGCCAATTGCAGGTCATAGAATTGGTGTTTGAGTTTGGCCAATCTGATTATGTTATTCCCAAACTCATCATTACTCCACAATTTAAGGGCTTTCCTGCAAAACTTCAACTTCTTGCGCCAGACAAACATATCAGATCTATTAAAATAAGAAGCCCAGCTATTAACAATAACATCTTGACAATTTGGACTCGTAGTCCACATGGATTCAAATCTGAAAACTCTTTTAGCTCTCTTAAGGGGAACACAACAATTCAGAACAAGAGGGGCATGGTCAGACCCGTAAATAGGCTCGTGGAAAACTTGAGCGTAAGGAAACTTTAATCTCCACAAAGTATTAACTAGAGCTTTATCGATCCTCTCTCTAATGTTATCATCCCCATCTCTTTTGTTCGTCCAAGTATAATTAATACCTTTAAAGTTTAAACTCCAAATCGATTAAACCACTATCAGAAACAAAATTATTAAAACGTTCCAGTCGATTGCTATTGACTTCCCTGCCCCCTTCTTTTTCCCAGATGGAGGACACTTCGATGAAGTCCCCAATGCAAAGCCAAGGGCCATTAAAGTTGGACCCTAGATTCTGTAGTTCATCCCACAACACGGTTCTATTACTATAAATAGGATCGGCATAGACACATGTTAAAAGCCAAGAAGAACTAGGAGGAGTAGAAGTAGATAATGTGGCAGCTATCAAATTTTTGGAGCTAGATAAAATAGAGATCGATACCTCAGAGGTCCACCACAAAGCAAGGCCACCAGAGAGACCCTGAGGTTCCAAATACCAGGAGTAACTGAACTGCAATCTTTTCCTAATGCTTTCCAGCTTATTCGTGTTGTTTTTGGTCTCCATGAGGAAGACCACCGCAGGGTGATGGGCTCTACAGAGCCCTTGTAGAACCTGGAAAGTCAGAGGTCGCCCCAACCCCTGAGCATTCCAGGGGAGAATCAGCATCACTCCTGTGGCTGTTGAGGGACCGCCACCACAACCCCTCCTTGTGCAGGAGAAATGAAAACATCATCAGAGTATGTACTTTGGACCTGGCTATCCTGGCTCCAGAAATTTCCAATTGGTTCTTGCTGGGAGATGAGCTGAAAGTCTTGTGGCAAACCCCCCATCGATACAACATGTTTTTATCAGTGTTCATGATAATAGCCTGAGCATCTTTGTCGATTGCTGAATCTCCATTTAAGAAGACCAACATTGCAATCACCAAACTCTCATACGAAAAGGAAACCAATCAACATAATCTATGAACAATAGCTAGGTTCATTTCTGCACCTTCTCAGCAGTTTAATGAATCACAAATATCAATAACTTCAGTTTCTTCTTCATTCTTTGTTTCATATGAAAGGCGAAAAAATGTTACCAGAAGTTCTGCAAATTCTGATTTCATACAACCTTAAAGGAGTTTCAATGGTTAAATCTCTTTCCACTGGCTAAGGTAGCAATCACTGCAGCTTCACCACTCGAAGCTTGATTATCTGCTTGAAGGCGCCGATGAACACATTTGACGGCTTACTGTCATGCCACTAAAACATCAAGCAGATAAATAAATCCACAGATTTGGCATTCCCGTGCCTACAACCACATCCTGACCTAAACTGATCAAAACACTGAAACAGATATCAACTTGGAAAGTTATCAAGAGTAAAAAAAATATATACTAAGAAAATTGAGAAATCATCAAAAAGTGGAAGTGATCAATATGAAAGAAGCAACATGAAATTGGAAATGTATGGACTCACAAAAACAAACCATCAGCTTGAACCTTTTGGGACTATCAATTGTATGCTGCATAATGCATAATGTAGAGGAGAAGAAGACGTACAAGAGAAAAGACAACTGTCTTGGGCTTTCTTGTACATGAATGGACAGGGGAAGTCGAACATATGCATCAAACATAACAAACACGGCTATTATATTACATAAAGACAGCCGGATTACAACAACCACAGGTTACATGAATCCCAAAACATAAAAGAAAAAGAAAACCTAGTATTAACCATTATGTATATGTATTAAAGAAAACACAAGCAAAAAAACGTACTTCTAACCACTTGAGGTTTACAAAGCCCATAATGGAGTTATTTCTGTGACTCAACGTGTCCATCATGCTCATCTCTTGACTGAAACCAAGCTCTCAGTGTATGGAAGAACTTGTAAATTTGGTGGTGGAGGATGACCTCGTACTTGGTCATGGACTTGATACTCCTTTCTTTCTCGAGTATAAAGGTTGTATGACATCATCTGTCCATAGCCGTTCTCCACAAGGAACTCACCGTTTAGCCGAAACCCCAATGCCCAGTCGACTCCCTGTAACGGTCCGATAGTGAACTTTTTAGTCCACAACACCTCAACATCCTCTTCATTCAGTACCCATATGTCAAAGGACTTCTGAAGCGAAAACTCCTCAGGTGCAAACCAAAATGGATTTGACCACCCGTTTGGATAAATAACCATGGCAAGGGAATCGTTCATAACAAAAAGACTGTTTTCACTATGGTGGTCTGACGAGCAAACTTCTGGCACAGGAATCTCTTCGAACACTTCATCTGACATACTAAATGTGATAATTACTGCACCACGATGAACATTTCGGTGGTAGACTTGAGGGTAGGCGTACCAGAAAAAATCCCCATTCCACGATACGTTAGAATCATAAAAACAATGGACGGACTCAACAGGGGATTCCGTTTCAACTACCCTCCAAGAATCTGTACTCAAGTCATACATTTCAACCACTTCGTCAATGCCCTTAATGGGTAAACCTCTACTCATCATGCCAAATCTAACCACTTTATAATCATGTGTGTAGGGATCATACCCAAATCCCCAATTGCTCATATAGTCATTTTTATAAGAGGGTTGAGGAAGTATCCTGAATTCCTTCATTGAAGGATTGCATAGCACAATGGTGGAGTTCAAGAGTCCCGTGAGACAAACGACCCCGTTACAAGGCCCCAAGATTCGCAGATGTTTCATATCTAGACCAGTGAAAGATAAATCTATATCTTCAACTGGGGTTACGTTGGGAACAAAGGACAAGGTGAATCCGACCTCATCGCCGCTGATAAATCGCTTAACGAGGAGGCAGTCGGTGTTTTCTTCAGCGGCGATAGAGGCGGCGCGATTGTGGTGGAGGTCAATAAAGTAAGGGCTTCGGAGGAGATCATACCAGTATTTGCAGACTGACTTGAGTTGAAGCAAGGATTTCACCGGAAGTCTCCACAGAATCTCTATGAGCAATTCATCGGATAGATTTCCGATCTCCATTTGATTTGACGGTGCGAGGGATTGAAGCAATCGATTGTTTTAATGCTTTTCTCCTTCTCTCAGAATCTGCCACCATTGGTGCACCCATGGATCATCCTCATCTATCCCATTGTTAGAACTCCTTTATTGTGGAGACTAGAGAGACCGATAAATCTAAAGGACCAATGCAGGTGTACAGACCATGTACTGACGGCGTCGCCCATACTGGTGTGGATTCCAAACGGCCGATCCGACCCGTGGATCGTTCTCAGAATTAAATTCCGAGTGGACTAGCGAGGAATTGAGGCAATCGGACGGCTGTATGAGCTCGATCCAAAATCACTCCATTTCATTTGAAATTTTTTGAATGAAATGGGCCAGAGAGACTGATTTCTTTCGAAATTTTAGATTTTAGATTTATGGGGGAAAAAATCCTCTATTTTTCCTGCTGAAATTCGACCAAAAAAATACCTCCTTTCTTTGGTTAAATAAATTTAAAAAAAAATTTCTTTATTCTATTTTTTATTATGTTTGTTTGTTTTCTGTCAATTTTTTGGGGGTTTATTAGTTCATTTCAACAAGAGGAATCCAAAATATATAAAATTATGATCAAATTTTTAAAAAAAATCACTGAAGACAAAAATAATCTATTTTTTGTGGTTTATTGGATTATTTTTTATCTTCATTGAGAAAATTTTAAGTTTGCTTAAGAATTTTATATTTTTTAGATTCCTCCTGTGGAGACGAACAAATAAACCACAAGAAATCGACGTCAAACTAACGACGAAAAAAATTTAAATAAGGACAAAAAAAATAAACCACTTGGTTTATTCACCCAAAGCAACATGACCATCGAAACTTATATATTTCAAGCAAGTTCGACAATGAAAACAAACTTGGAAGAACCTTGTAGGCTATACCAATGTTAAATGAAAATTACCTGCAACACACTATAAGTTAGTGGAAATAGCTACAATACACACCCTTTATGTGGGTGTACCATATGCACCTGTTGTATGGTCTAGATTGTATCATCTCATCAGCAATCGTAACATTTTTCAGTTTTTCGTAACATTTCAGCAATATGATCCATAACATTTTCTATAATTCGTGACATTTTGGTGTGTCTTGTAACTTTTATAAAAAAAAATGTGACTTTTACAAAAAAAAAAATCGTAACTTTCAGAGAGGCGTGTATGATACACACTCAAATAAGGGATGTGCATTGTAGTCGTCTCCGTAGTTTACTTAAAACCGACGGAATTTTGCTCAAATTTTTTGTTGTCTCTTTTGGCGTTCAAAACAACATTATTTTGGGCACTCACTAGGATGATTTTTAGGAGGCAATCCCTAGTACCCGGATCCAAATAAGCCTATGTTTCATAAGTAATCAAGTTTGGTCTTAATCATATTCCTTACTTTGTGCAGCTTATGGTGATTAGGGTCTCTCTCTCTCTCTCTCTCTCTCTCTCTCTCTCTCTCTCTCTCTCTCTCTCTCTCTCTCTCTCTCTCTCTCTCTCACACACACACACACACACACTCAAATATACACATTAGCACTGTGTCCGTTTAATGCACGGTACAACAAGTTTACAATAATGTTTTTTTCATTCCCCGACTCAAATGGGGAGGTTTCACATTTTTTACTAAATTTTATCTGATGTTCACTTCTTTTTCTTTTTCAGCTTATTTTGGCTTGAAAAGTTAAGCATGTTTTTTGACTTATTAGGGGTAAAAGGGAAAAAAACTTTTTTGACTTATTTTGGCCTAAGATTGATGTAGGAGATACTTATCAGCGCAAAACAAATGACTTTTTGAAACTCAAAAATGAAAAAAGCATGCTTAACTTTTTTTTTTAATCGGCAACAAAAATTTATTAAAAGGCTCGACAAATGTTACATCAAGCAAGAGAAACAAGATTCAACCAAAGGTTGAAGCACCCAAAGGGCAAAGCCCTAATACCCATGGGCCTTAAAGCCCTGATAAAACATTGAAAATAACACCCGAAAGCCTACAAAGCTCATATATTACATTAAAGCACAAAAAAACCCAGCCCAAAAAAGTGGGCAAAGCCCAACCCCTACAAAACCCTAAACCTAACCCTAAGCCAAGTGCAAAACATCTTCTGCCACCAACACAACCCGTTGGCCACCACCACTTCAGACCCACCACACCACCACTGGAACACCCACGAAATGGCAGAGTCGACGACAACCAGCCCAAACCATCTCAGAAGCTCCACAAGCCGGTAAGCAAAGACCACGAAACCCACTAGCAACCGTAGCAAGAGACCACGACGATTCCACTCCCACCGCACAAATCCTTGTTGTTAAGCGAAACCATAACTCCCAACAGAGAAACGACCGGAGATGCACTTAGAAGGAGGAGATCGAGCAACCATGGTAAAGATGAACTGGAAGACCCACCACAGCCTAAGATCAGGGGGTCCAAAAAATAAAGAGGGAGAAGGAGAAGACAAGAAGATTAGAGAGACCTCACCAGAAACCCACTAAGGACGTCGCCCTCGTCATCGACCGAGAGTCCCCAAGAGAGTCATTCATCAATAGGTAGAGAGACTCAAGAAAACCCGAAAGTGAGAGCCAAGACGCCGATGATGTCCACCACTCCAAAGCCGCTATCGAACGCCGCTTGCTGCCGATCGTTTTTGGATAAAAGAAATGAGAAGATCAAAAAAGGAGAAATGGTGGGATTAAGAATGGAGAGATAGAAGGCTAGAAGAAGGAGGAGAGGAGAGGGAGAGAAAGAGGGTGCCTAGGGGGAGGAGGGAGGAGGGCGGCAGATTTAGTTATGGGAGGGAGAGAGCCGAAAGGTTTTTCTGGAGAGAGAGAAAGAGGTCAAGTGGAGATGCCACTTTGGCAAAATAAGCATGCTTAACTTGTTAGACCAAAATAAGCCCTTTTTTTTTGTTCTGAAGTATTGTCTCTTAAATATAAATAAATAAAAAAAAGCACATTAGTACCAAAGGCTTGTAGAAAATTGGAAAGTAGTCTGGTTTGGTATTCTGCTCGTACTTTATTGAGTCAGAAATTCTAAGGGAACCGGTCAAAATTGTACTGATGGGGTAAAGACGGCCAGCGGGGTTCACTTATTGGTTCTACACAAATAATTTGAACCATTCAAAATTTTAAAATAATTTTTCGAGTTGCCCCACGAGAAATCCCTTAAAAAGATACCTACAACTAGTTGATCCGGTATGCCTATTTCTCATTCAGATTACAAGACTGCAAAAATGATACGAACCTTTCAAAAAATTTAAATACTTTTTGAGTGGCCCGCAAAAAATCAGCTAAAAAGATATCCACAACTAGTTGATCCGATGTGTCCATTTCTCATTCAAATTAGGGACACTTAAATAATCATCCTCCAACTCACCCGGACTCATGTTGACCTTTTTTCAAAGTTATGTTTTCATCCCCAAATTCAAATAAACCCCCATTTTGCCCCTTTATAATATACATATTATGAGATTTGGGACTAAAACGTATTCTATATATAGGTGGAGAAAAATAGGATTGTTTTCAAACTTTTGGGGTTCCATGCTATAATTAAGAGATGCGGTTACAAAACAAAATCCCATGATTTTCCCTTTACTCTTTTCATCCAACGTAGACCCAATCTGTAATGCAAAAACTCGTCGACAGCCATGGACGTCCCAAAATTCTACGCCTTGAGGTCCAAATCGCCAGCCCAAACTACACCCCTTGCAGTTCTATCAAGCGTAACACACTCCTCCATCCCAAATCGTCCACCCAAATCCACATCGACGCTAGAAAATTGGTTATTGGACACACTGGCGAGGTAAAATAGCACGACAACATAAGAGTTTATTCAATACAATATACCATATTTTTTTATTTTTTGAGATTTTTTTGTCGATTCTCTCGTTACTGTATGTGGGTCATAGTTCTCACGTTTTACATGTACAAAATTTACCATATTTTGTGTATTTGGTTACAAATTTTACTATAATCATTGAAATTTGTTGTGAACAAATTTTTTAACATGAATCCATGTAGCAAGTCGTTTGAGTTAACCATGTTACTGATATGAAAACACATTTTACCATATTTTCTATGACATTGGTTAATATTTTTTCCATAATCATTGAAACATGTTTTGAACAAGTTTCTTACCATAATTCAATGTAACAAGTTGTCCGAAATAATCATGTTACTGATCTGGTAAAGCAATTTTACCATATTTTATGTGTTATTGGCTCATATTTTTACCATAATTATTGAAACATGTTGTAAAAAAGTTTTTACCTTGATTTAATGTATCAAGTGGTCTAAAATAACGATATATTTTTGTGTTTAGTTAAAGATTTTACCAGGATTATTGAAATAGGTTGTGAACAAATTTTTTACCATCATTCAATGTAAAAAGTGTATCTTTTTTTTTTTTTGTTCATGAATTACGGAGATGGAACATAGCACTTCATATTGGGTAACAGTCACTCCCAGCACTTTGCACTCCTCCATTCTTAAAAAATGCCCTAAATTTCAGATCTTCTTACACGACTATATTTGGGAATAATAGCATCTTACTCATTTTGTTCCCCCACCATTTCAAAAATTCCTTAATTTAAGGCAATACAATCATCTACCATTTCAAAAATTCATTGATTTTAGGTAATACAATCATGCAAAAATTTTAGACAATCCCTAGAAATAAGTAATTGATCAGTCCCACATTTTTTTGGTTATATGTAAAGGGTAATAGTGGTAAATCACATATAAAGAAGATGAAAACATAATTTCTTAAAGTGGACGTGATGAAAATTTACATGATATCCAAAAAAAATGATGATTATTTAATTACCTTTTCAAATTTCAAGGCCCCATTTCTCATTCAGATTACAGGATTACTAGCCCTGCAATTTGAATGAGAAATGGGTACATCAGATCAACTAGGTGCAGGTATCTTTTTTGGAGTAGTTGATTTCTCGCAAGGCCACTTGAAAAAATATTTTTAATTTTTTGAATGGTTCGGATCATTTGTGTGTCGCACGGGCCGTCTGTACCCCATGAGGACAATATTGATCGGTCCTTATATACTAATTTTGGGTGTTTTCTTGGGAGAGAAATGCCTAGTTTGGCTATTTTTTCAGATAAGATGATGGAACACCTTCAAAGGAGGGGTGTGGGGGTTTAAATAAGACTCTAAAGGTTGGTATCAGTCCCCGAGGGGCCACGTTAGAGGTTCATTTAGGCTAAGACGCTTCTCCCCTAAAGGTAATCTGCAAGATCACATCATAATCATTACACCCAAGATATTCCCGCTCAAATTTTGAAATTCTGGAAAAAAGACTTTCAGGCGCCTAAAGGGAAGGCTTCAGTTGCATGGAGAGGGTTCAGGCACTTAAAGGTGATGCTACAGGTGCATGGGGAAACGGTTCAGGTGCATGAGAAATGTTCAAGCGCCTGAAAGAAAGTTCTTCAGGCACATGCAAATGCGCTTCAGGTGCATGGAATGGGTTCAATGGTTTCTTTTAGTTTTTGGTTTGGAAGTGTTTTGTAGGGTTTTTGATAGATTTCAATCACCCCTTTTAAGTAGGGGTGCTCACGGTCCGGATTGGTCTAGATTGGCATGAATTCAATTCTAATCCGTGAGTCACGTTTTTTTAAAAATAAAATCTGTGTCCAATCCAAAAGTCCTACAATTCGGTTCCAATCCAATCTACAAGTCACAGATCAGTTCTGGATTTGTCTACGGATTTTCAACTTATTCTATAAAAAAAAATCATTAACTCATTCAAAAATCCAAACTCAACATTCACTCTACATGAACTCATCATCCTCAAACCTTTGGGTGCTAGCCGTAGCATTTTGTATCTCTTCAATGCTTGACATCTGTGGTGGGGTTTTCCTTCTACTCTTGCTGATCATGCACCAGAGAACACTGGTTAGTGCCACTTGGGCCTTTTGCCCAAGGACACTCCGACGATCAAGTTAGTATATAGAAGGAGAGAGTACAAAGTGTAATAGATTTGAGATTGTGTGTACCTCTAGGGTTTATCCCTTGGTCTTTATAGATACTTCTGTACTTGTTCTCCAAGTCATGTGACGTCACTCATCACGTCCGCGATCACGTGACACGGCCAATAGTAGGGCTCCACGTGGTCACCTAAAGGCTTCTAGAAGCCCCTTCTAGAGTGCCAACTGTCCCTTGGCACGTGCCTCTAGCAACTGCCTCATTAACCTGATCGGGTAAGCTCATGGGTTGGACTTTAACCACCCACCCGTATACCGCTTGACCCGCTAGGCCCTTCAATTGATCCAGAACCATACAATCATGCCTCACAGCCTCCACGGGCGCATATTACGTTTCGGTAATATGTTACTTCGACCATAACAAAATATAGCTATCCGTGTATTCGCTTCATTCGGCCCATATACTTACGGTATAATACCTTCATATTCGGCCCCCACAACATCTATCCGCAAGTGTATTTAGCAAAGAAAAAAATTCTGGAAGGATTAAAAAAAAGATAGTCCATGAGTCGATGGAGAAGTTGTTTGACATATGGGCTATAGATGAACAGGGTGATGTGGTGTATTGGACAAAAAAGTTTACTATTGGACCTTTTGAGGTTGACGTCCTATTGGGATTTCGGCGAAATGGTAAGTTCCTCTTCGAGAGCAGTGGCGGACAGATAATGTCGTATCACATCGATACACAACAAATGAAGGAGTATCAAGTGTGCGTTCATCGTCCTCAGCGATTTTATCCTGTACGTTTAGAAGTTCTTCTATACACTGAGAGCTTGGTTTCAATCAAGAAGCACAATGAGGGCAACGGACACGATTTTTTTTTGCATATTAAGTCAATTATGGGCTTCCCTATTATCTACAGAGTAACATATGTTTTGTGTTGCACGACGGGCTTTTGAAGTACCCCAAATTCGGGCCTGCAACTTCATGGAGAGGAAGGAAATTTCTGGTTGGATTTCCATGGCTTGGACATGGATATGCGTTTCTGTTGTCAGGTCCGGTCCAAGGTATTTTGATGCCCTAGACCTAATTTAAAAAATGTACCCTAAAAATTTTCGTGTTCCTCAACCGAATTTTCTGCGTTTTTGTTACTACAATCTCCCCGTCCAAAAGGAAATTAATACAAGCTAAATTTAACAATGATTTAGAGCATTTCCAGTCCTGTGCCTTTTTAAAAACAAAATTTGGGTCAAAAGTCCTTTGTTATGCCAATGCTAAACCCTAGTGTTACCCAAATATCTTCTTTCAGTTTCCTCTAAAAAATTTGGGTCAAAATGGCTCATTTACTACTTAAATAAGTAAGAAATTTGATATACTGGAATTAATATTACGACTTTATCTGCTAGAAAATGGTGAGATTTGATCAACAACTTTTTGGTTACTTGGAAAAACTCAATAACTTGTGTCAATTTAGAAATCTCAAATACAAACCTACTCGAAACTCTAACAAGAAGATGAGAAAATTACTACCTAATTACTTTGTCATGTGTTAATCTATTAGTAATATATAATAGATTAATAGATCTTCGTAGTTCTTAGAATCCAGAATCCGAATTTCTAGTTTATTAGTCCTACAACAATTCCTGTGAAAAGACAATATAACATCACTTAGTATTGCCGCTTGTTAGTCCAGGGATTCCCAATTTCTAAAATTGGGTGTATCCACTATTTGGGGTTCTAGTGGGCCTCTAGGAGGTTTCAATCAGGCTTGACTGATTTTTAAAAAAATCCTCTATTGCAGATTGGGGCGAGTTATATGGGCTACACCCAATTTTAGAGGACTTTTTTTAAATGTTGGGTCACAATGGTTGGACTCTTTTATACTCCCTCCGTCCCTTTTTAAGTGCGTATCTTGGGAATACATGCAATTTCAAATCCCTAAAAAACATATTCCCTATATAATTTTAGAGGACTTTTTTTAAATGTTGGGTCACAATGGTTGGACTCTTTTATACTCCCTCCGTCCCTTTTTAAGTGCGTATCTTGGGAATACGTGCAATTTCAAATCCCTAAAAAACATATTCCCTATATAATTTTTTAATTTTCTTTATACCAAATTAAAGTGCTCATTGAATACTTTAATTTGGTGTAAAAAAATTAAAAATATTATACCAAAGTACATTTTTTAATGTCCACAAAAATACACATTTCCCAAATTACTCCCTCCGTCCCTTTCTAAATGTGTTACTTGGGATTCTGTGCCATTTTCAACGGCTTATAACTTTTAATGTGAACCTCAAAACATATGCATTATGGATCTTGTTTGATAGATCTTAATTATTTCTATTATACAAAATTTTCAAAATCATAAAAACTATTATAAATTAAAAGTTATAAGCCGTTAAAAATGGCACAGAATCCCAAGTAACACATTTAAAAATGGACAGAGGGAGTAGTGAATTTTTTCTTTATTTGGCTCCAAAAAGTGTTCTAGTCAAGCCCATTTATACCAAATATTGGAGTGCCCCAAATTTGAGACATTTTTGGTGTGCCCTAGGCCCAGGCCTTGTAGGCCTAGGCCAGCCTTGTTTGTTGTGCGTGTATTTTGCTTGTGTTTTCTTCTATATGTTTCATAATCAAGTTTGTTTTTTATCTCCAACTTTGGTCTTAATCACATTCCTGACTTCGTAACGCTTATGGTGTGTTTGGAACTTGAGAAAATGAAGGAAAGTTACAAAATTTCCCTCCTCTTGTTTGGTTTGGAGAGAAAGGAAAGTGAAAAAAAAATCGCCGTCATTTGAATCCCAAATCCGGCAAGCCTCTCTCGTTGTCGCCATCATTCGTCGAATCCCAGATCGTCGTTGTCGTTCGTCGAATCCTCCACGCCATCGTCGGAGAGAGAGAGAGAGAGAGAGAGAGAGAGATTGGGATGACCGGTGAACAGTGCTTGTGTAGAAGTAGACAAGTACTATTCACATATAGAAGTAGACAAGATTGTTGTATAGCCAAGTTGCTGCAGTTGCTCTTACCCACAATCTTAGCCACCTTTAAAGCATAAAACCCTAAAAAACACATCATCTCCTCTCTCTCTCTCTCTCTCTCTCTCTCTCTCTCTCTCTCTCTCTCTCTCAACAACCCCGGAGGGTCACCAAAATCGATACCAGATCCAAATTTTCAATTCCTAATTTTTATATAAAAAGGAAATTAGATGTTTGGTCAAAAAAATGCAATTAGATAACTAGTCATTTCGTTATGATCGACCAACACCACAGCTGAGCTCACAACCTCCTCAAGGTTGATATGCTAGATATTACCGAGCATCTCTGCCTCTGTTCAACGTTGAAAAACACGACCACCATTGATTGCATACATGTAAAATTCCTGAATATCTGGGTATGCATGAGGGGAAGCTGTGAAACTAATTTGTGAGGAAGTGGGAAACTGCTGGAAAGTAGAAATTCGAATTGTTTGAAAGAAAGCAAGAAAGAGGGATCCGGGATCCGAAAATCGTGCCATACTCAGTATTCGTAAAACTATCAGCCTCCTAAACACTCTATACACGTGACGTGAATGAAAAGGAGTCCAATTAGCACAAAAAGGTCATGCATCGTTCAAGAGAAACTAATGCATCAGTACATATCCAAAAAAAAAAAAAATGACTTGAGCAAAATAACTTCCTCGAAAATACAGATTAAGACACATGCCAAACCAACATGCTCTAACCCAGACAGTTACTGCTTATTCTTCTCCTTTGTCTTAAGTTGATACAACTTAAGAGGAGGATGTTACTTCATTTTTTTTTTCAACTCATACTTACTCTTGATAGCTTCCCAAAAGGCTGGTACCGCGATATTGTCAGGCACTTCCTTGAATGATGGAAGGTAGTTTACATCCACAATGACATGGTCACCAGTGTTCTCCTGAATCTGAGAATCACAAATGTAATGGTTTTAGACAGACAAAAAGGAAAGACAGAACTGACTGAAACAAGGAATTGGTGAAACAGTAAAATAGTCCATTAAATAAATGCTTAGAAGAAGTATCCCAGAGTATACTTTTACAATCATGCAACACATGCTTATATGAGTCCGCGCTTTCGCAATCCACCCGTGGGAAAATATATCAGATCCAATCAAATGCCTCAGGAAATATATACGGATAAAAATGTTCATTATCTATCGCTTTTCATGAGATAAACCTAACAATTAAGTATTTGTTACTTCTCACATTCTGCATGATCATGTGAACATAAGACTGTATTGGTTGAAGAGGCTTCTGTTTCATGGAGGAATACATGTCTTGTGACATAATATGGAAAAGGTTGATTTCCTTTCAGAAGTGAATCATTACATACATGGTTTCAGAAGTTGCGAAGACCGTTGTTTTCCAAGACGGTCGTTGAAAACTTGATTGTTCCTCTTACATGAAAACTTTTGGTCGTTCTCTTGCCTTTTTCTTTTATCATTTCTTTTTTCTCAGACCAAAACTCTCTAAATAAGCAAATAAAATAATAGTTATACTCCCGTATATTTCACCGTCTGGTGATTTTATTTTGCTAAACTGCTAGCTGCTATAAATAGAGTTGTCCGAATAAAAACTGGCTACTCACAACAACATCAAAACCAAAGATGGTAAGGTCAAGCATTCTTCGAAGCCAGCATGCAGCATCAGTCACCAGCTGAATATCAATCTCATGATTGGCATTCTGGCAGTTCCCATCTTCTTGATGCTGGTTTTCTTTAGAAGTTGGTAAAGATTTTAAGCTGCGGAGAAACCACGGGGTTATGGGTACTCCATACACTCCACAATAAAATACACACAGCCAATGAGTAGGTAAGAGAAGCAAGTTACAGGGGAAGTATACAGAACCTGTCAAAGAGTAAAGGCTTGAGTCCATTTTTTCCCTCAGATAATTTTATCAAGCTATCTGCATTAGGCGTAGATTTCTTAACTGCATGGAAAACTTTCTCACCCAAGACATAGAATTTGAAAATAGAAGAAGAGTGATCCACATATTCCTGCATTTCAAGTTAGTTTCATCATTCACTCCACAAAAGAGACCCACGCTATTCAGCTGTACCACTGCCACAAGTTCCTTTATTCAGAGGATAACAGCATATGCAAGTACCTTTCACAACCATGCTAGGGCACAGGCACGTGACTTGGGAAAAATACACCCAATGTCAGTTATAGGCTTATAGCCAAAAAATTGGGACCATGTTTCACAACAAAAAAAGTACAAACCCATTTTACCTATTTGATAAGCCAAAAAGAAAAGGTACTATTAAAGTATCCAACTCAAAAACAATTGGCAATGAGTGGAGAGGCCGCCCAGGTACTAGCTTTGGAGGTTCTAACCAATGTGGGATAATCTCTAACACTCCCCCGCACGTGCGACTCCTGACCCGCACGTAAAGAGAGAAATAACGATTCAACACATATGACAACTATCAACCACCAATGACAAACTAAGGGGAACCAACCATCAACAACATAGAGTTTTGTCCAAAAGCCTCCGAAAGCCTAGCTCTGATACCATGTCAAAGCATCCAACTAAAAACCACTTGGCAATCACTGGAGAGGCCGCCCAAGCTCACATAATAGCTTTGGAAGTTATAATTAACCATTGTGGGACAATCTCTAACAGGTAAGTCTGAGAAGGAAATTTACAGAGGCCAATCTTCAATGAACACAGAATATTTGGAAATAAATGTACGTATATAGGTATATCTACATAACGTCTATGAACAGGAACCAATTCTGTTATTAAAACACACTATCGACCTCGAATTTGTTATCCATTCTTAAGCATATGACACATTAGGCTTTTGAAATCACTAATTCATCGTCTTAAAATGACTGCTCGCCAAACAAATAAAGCCACACTAATTAGGTTAGGCGTCAAAATTGATGGGGTACCTCTTGCTCTCAGGATGCAAGAGATGCTTTTAATGCTTAATAAGGGTGCAGTTATAAAATCGATAAGCATTTTGGACCTTCCCTGCAACTTATAATTGATTGTGTATGAAACAAAAAACAACACCTGCATGTTGTACCCAGACATCTATTCGACACCAATCCATTATTATGACCAAAAGTTGGCTTCCTATGTGTTTGGTGGAAGAACAAGTGAGGTGATCAAATCATACGAGTCAAAAACTATATCGGATCAATTTCAAAGTCATTTAGGAGGAAACAGAAGTTCCTTTGCGGTTAGGAAGAACATCCTAGCAAACTATTGGTGATGGGCCATTTAAAGAGCGACAATCCTTGAACTTTGATTTTGTGGACAGTGATTCACCCACTAGCCGCCAGACCAAAACTGGCCACAATATAATGAACCATCATCATCAAGAGATAAGTTTCTCACTCACCTGCACAACAGCTGGAAGAGGTACACTCAGACCGTTGTAATCTTCATATCTGAAGACAATTGCCTGTTCATTGCATCGACAATTTCATATAAAATGGAGATAGACACAGCTAAAGTATGTTGCATATGTTTAAGCAGGAACAATGAACTGGGACAGAAATTTAGGAATTACATGGTGAATGGAGCTAGACAAGCCCCATTTCCCATGTGATCAACATAGCAGGTAGCTTTGGTGTTTGTTCAGCAAACAGGAGCAATTAGTGACAGTGATGACAAATGATGACAGTGAAGACAGTAAGAAAAAAGAACAATGGACTATTGAAAGATTTTTTAAATTAGTGTAGCACAATTGAAATCAGCCACGGAGCAGAAAGAGAAATTGGAATTTATAAAAAGATTAGACAAGAATTCGTATAAAATAATCCGATGTTGAAGTCAGTGATTTTTATCAGAGACGTTCACTTTTTGCATATCCCAACCGTCACACCTCAACTAAATGTTCTCGCTGCATTTCAGTTCGCCTAATGACCTAATGCCATCCACCTCAAACACGTTTTCCATGGAGAAAATCCATTTATTCAAACATAACAGGAGAACTGCTGTATGGGTGTAACATCCTTACAGATATTATCCCAAGTGTGAGAAACTGGCACTTAATCAGGCAGACCCATGTTTACTGCTTTACCAGAAGTAGCAAACAGTTCTAGTGTTTTTAGATATCTCCTCCTTGCTTCTACTATGGAGATTATCTATCTTATTCGGGCAGAACTCCAATGTGACAAAATATTCCTGCTACATATCTGTCTATTGGGTGATTGTGGAAGGTAAAAACCAAACCTGTCTGACTGGACACCTATGTTGTCTTTTCCTGGGTGTTAGAATGTCGATGTAAGTTTTCCCTCGAGGTCTAAAACTCTTTTTCACTATGGAACACCCTTACATAAATGTTAATCAGAGAGTGAGAGTGAGAGAGAGAGAGACCACATGGGCTGTTCCCCATAACCAATATATGTGAATCTTAGTCAAATGTTAAATTACTCTTATAGGCAAGAAACCCGTGCCAAGTTAGGTGCATTAAAAACTGCCCCTCATTCACCGCTTGGGTGCCTATTCTTCAGATCCTGGAAACAGCCTCAGCATCCAGGTGAGGCTTAGAAACATCCTCACCGGTAGGACAGACCACCAAACCTAAGCCAATATTACGGGGACTTACACATGTATATTTGAAGCTCCTCAAACTTGGAATTAGTTTATCTGCCAAGTCCCAGAGCAATTTTGTTCATCCGAATACAAGATTTCCACCACTCAATATATTAAGGAAAATGTGGTCAAAAGAGGTAAGTACTAAAAAAAAATTGTCACAACAATTCTGTCAGCTCAAACAGATTTTAGATATGAAAGGTTAGAAAGTAATATCACTGCTGAAGGAAAGAAAACAATTGTGCAATTTTAGATACCCCACTATATGAACCAACAATACCACAAAAGCTCATATCTTCTACTACTGGAACTAAGAACTTATTGCAAGTACATAAATGATTACCATTCTGTGGGCATCAGCTATACCACAAGCAATTTGAGGTTTCACGATACTAGGTGGAGTTAGCTTAGCTTCTACTAGCCTCTGTACCAGATTTGCTTCCTCCAAATTGTCAACCTGCACACCCAACTGTCAATTTAAGCAGAATGGTATGAAAGGTACTAGATTTTCTATACCCCCCAATCGAACTATAATGCAGGCTATAATAGAAGAGTAGAGGTTATTGGCAAGGGAACCAAGGACCATCTACACAATAATAAAAAAATCTGAGTCGAAACTAAAGTTAGTCCTCGAGGTTTTATTACTATAGAGTCATCTTCCAAGAATGAACTTGCAACTGAGAGGACAATAGTCAATAAACATAGGTCTACAGGTATGGGCAAAGAAATTTCAAGATAAAAATGACAAAGGAACCTACTTCCAGACATAAAGCAAAAATAAAAACGAAATATCATTTTAGCCTGTAAAAAAATCAGAAATAGCCCGAGATATGAATATCCTGAATTTTCTGAATCACAAGAGTTTGCAACATATATGTGAAACCCAAACCCACTGTAAATATGACCCCATCTACTCAGTGATGCATAGAAAGTAATAACTTGTTTTCTCTTTTCACCTTTTCCCCGGATAAACAAGGTTGGTTGATCCATAACTTTCAAGAAATGACAATATTTGAAACGCCTCACTTTGTTGATACGAACTCAAGTCATATAGGAGTTTTTAGCTCTGTCAAAACCACAAAAACAAACAAGAAAAAGGAAATGAATTTCACTAGCTACCCCTCCTTCACCAAGTCCACATTTGAATCTTCCAGATTATGCAACTCTAAATAAAGTGTTGCATGAAGAGTTGTGGGAGCAACAACCATAAGAAAAGGGTTCTAACACTCTAAATTTCAACTTGACAGCACAGTCCGGAGTCTGAATAAAAGTACCAGCGCAGAGAAAGCTATTGAACTGCTAACAAAAACATTTAACCATAAAAACAAAAAACAACAAAGGTAAATCATCTGGGTTACTTATATCAACTTCTAGTACTACGTATGAGCATAAAATTTAAGCCATCCTGGCGATATAAAACCTTGAGAAAACGGGGGGGCCTGATTTTACAGCGACCTTCAACATTGAGATTTTCCAAACCAAGCAGAATCTGTAGGATTTTTAATCGATCCAATACAGGATAAATGCCATTAAGTGGGTCAACTATGCAGATATCTGGGTGATGTTCGATGTACCTGAACAAGAAGCAAAACATAGTAAAAAAGAATTCGTGAAACAAACGTTAAACTTATTCAATCAATTCTCAAAAGCCTACTTTTTCTGTTCAAATACAATAGCCATTGCTGCATTACGCTCATCTGGTTGGACAGCTATTGGTTAGACAGAAAATTCTAGAAAATATAAAATGCCTGAAATATCCTTGAACGTGACTCAACGATGGTGCTACTATATTGCCATTGACATCCATTCTATAATTCCACAAAAGGAAGATATTCCACTATATGTTGGGTGTAAATAAGCCTGTGATAGCATTGCAAAGAATAAAATGCCGATAATTCTGTTGACTGATAACAATCAAGTAGAATTTCTACTGAGCGTAGTTTAAAATTACCTTTCCAATTCCTGCATACCCTTTGTGTAAGTTATTTGGTCAAAGAATTCTGAAGAAGTGCTCATTCCCACGGAAACAATCTCATCTGTTGCTTTATGAAGAACTACGTCAATTTCTTGTAACTGAGATGCTATGGGAAGCTCAAACGTAATGGGCATAAATATCAACCCATTTGGAGTAGGATAATTGGGGAATGCACCTCTCTGCCACAATTAAAATATAATAAATAAATAAAAACATTTATGTTTTACTACAATAAAAATGTCAAGAACAAGGAATCAAGTATGTTGTAGCTTGTGGCCATGTGAGGCCACGGCACTATGTAGTTTTCCAGAAGCTACATCAACCTATCACATTTATGGTCGAATGAAGTCCAACAACTCAACCGATCAACCACTTTTCTAATGGTAAAAAACAAAAGTATGGCAGTTAAGACCCTATACTGGGTCATGCAGGCTTGTATTTATAACAATAAACCTTTCTCGTTTCTTCATTATTATTATTTTTTTTTTCATTCTACCTTTTTCAGACAACAATGTTTGTCTCCCATCTTACATTGGAGTGCTTACCTTTGCAAAATCTTCTTCACGAGATGGCTTCATAATATAACCAACTCTCACAACATCAAGACCCATTGCCTGCTTGCAGTTTGATAGAGTAGAACAAATGAAAAGTATTAAAAATGCACCAAACTCCCAAATTCAATCATGCAAAAAAATTAAATATTGAAAGTCTAAATAAGTTGAATTTTGCAACAACAACAGAGGTTGCGAACTTGTGATACTAATACAGATGGAGACCCTAAATATTCCTGAAAGTAAACAAGCCCCTTGCATACACTAACCAAAAGTACGAGCACATTTATGATAACATCAATGATCAATTTGTCAGTAAGAATTAGCTGCTGCATTTTGGCCAAATTAACAATAGATAAAACAAGCGGAATGATATCTAAAATGTAGGAAACTGCATATTCAAGATGCTAGGCAAGGTGACCCAATGGAAGACTGATATGCCATGAATTGAATATCTGGGGATCTATGATGCACAGACAAGGAAACGGGAATTCTAAAAAAATGGGGATACGGACACGGCAGGGGACATGCCACGTGTATATTTATTTATATATAATATAATATAATCTATAATTTTTTGAAAAAAATATAAACAAAACAAGAGGAGAAAAACTTATATACATATGACAGAAATTATATGAAGAAATTACACTTTTATACCCCAAGTATTGATTAATTGTAAATTTTCCCCCAAAAAGTTAAAAAAAAATTCAGTTCGACACCTGCCGTGTCCCCAGCCGTGTCCCATCCGTGCCCCCCTCAAAAATTTAAATTAGCCACGTCCCCATCCACGTGGCGTGTCGGGACACATGTCCCACCGTGTCCCCGTGTCAGGACACTGCGATACAGGGACCCCTAGTGGTGTCGGTGCTTCGTAGCTGGGGATATTAAAGAATCAACATTAGGCAGTTAAAGCCTTGATCAATTCTTGATCTTACATCTCACTTTGTCACACTATTGTCAAGAAACAAAACATCAAATTTACTTGGTTGTTCTTCAACATGATGGAATTCCCTTGGCTCCAAAATCGTCTGAGTGACACCTTTGATTTTGTCACTTTGAAGTTAGAAATAGATTGGAGTGGTTTCTCAATGGCAACCAACAAATTTGAACATAAACATCTGAGTGGAATTTGATTTCCTTACCAAGGCTAGTCTTAGTATTTCCTGCTTCTCTAAAAGGCATCTCCCAAGGGTGAGATGGGGCTATGAAGCAAGATATTAATTGAGGAATTGTTGTCCAGTTTTAGTTTTTCTTCTATAGATGTTTATAGCATATGGTTTCTAATACCTTAGTAGCCGCCAAGATATAATCTATTATGATATTGCTCAAGCTGAGCAATAAATAGGAATGAAACAGGGGCAATATCTAGAAACTAGAGCTCATATAGGATTCCAACCATACCATGCTCCCATGTCGTGACAGCAACCTTTAAAAATTTCCAATGCTAGATCCATGAAGTAAAGCTTCATGGTCAATTCTATTATTTTCCTGAACCATAGTAGCCTTTTTAAATTTGGATGCAGCAATTTATATCTTTTTTTTTATCAGTAGCAATTTACATCTGTTCCTTCTAAATCAATTCACTAAAACTAGTAGTATTGTCTTTAACACTGACGTGAAAATTTTTACTTCTCTACATACCAATACTTTTTTTTCTTTCTAAACGGCTACATAACATTACATTGGTTAATGGTTTATTAGATTTGTACTAGGTTTTCTTTCTTTTGTGTTTTGGGATTCATGCAGCTTGCTCTATTCTAAAAATCAGTCCACGGCGACTCTACGCTATTAGGTGGGGGTCTAATGCCCAGATATAGGAATGGAAATGGGGCAGATATACGAAGGGACAACTTTTCTTTTCCTGTTCGGTTATCAGCGTGGATTCGGGTAGGGTAATGGTTTCGGGGTTCGAGTATTCCTCGAAGCAAATGGGTACCCGTAATCTCCCTACTTCATTTCCAGATTGAACCAAATCTCAGATTCAAGCAAAACCCAGATTTACCGCTGCTCCATGAACATGAGACAAGGGAGCTACCAATTGTTAAGGAAAGCCTTGCACTGTCTTCTATAACAGATTTTTAGTACTAAAAACATGCTTTGTGTCGCATTTACACAGGTGAAAGACGCAGGAATGGTCTAATTATCAGCTCGTCAACAGATCTACTACAGAACATACAATCAAGAGAGAGTACCAATAAAACGTTTTTCGAAAAGCACTTCGGGTGAAACGATCGAGAGGAGAGAGAAGTAGATCGGCGGCGAAGTTGATCAGAGAAGAAGGAGACTAACACTGGAGGCGCCGCTCCTCTTGATCGCTTGCCACACAACATAATGCACAACTACGTCCAAACAGGGCTTATGTCCAAACAGGGCCTTTGAATATACTAAAAAAAATGAGCAAAATGACGTAGTTTTGCCACACAACATGACGCACAACACCTACCACACAAAGCCTCCCCGGAGTCCATCCCTAGCCACAAGACCAGACTTTCGGTGATAAACATTTCGACTATTTTAGTTCTAGGGCCATTGAGAAGAGAGAATTGAGAAGAGAGAGGAGTGGCGCCTCCAGTGTTAGTCTCCTTCTTCTCTAATCAACTTCGCCGCCGATCTACTTCTCTCTCCTCTCGATCGTTTCATCCGAAGTGCTCTTTGAAGAACGTTTTACTGGAACTCTCTCTTGATTGTATGTTCTGTAGTATATCTGTTGACGAGCTGATAATTAGACCATTACTGCGTCTTTCACCTGTGTAAATGCGACACAAAGCATGTTTTTAGTACTAAAAATCTGTTATAGAAGACAGTGCAAGGCTTTCCTTAACAATTGGTAGCTCCCTTGTCTCATGTTCATGGAGCAGCGGTAAATCTGGGTTTTGCTTGAATCTGAGATTTGGTTCAATCTGGAAATGAAGTAGGGAGATTACGGGTACCCATTTGCTTCAAGGAATACCCAAACCCCGAAACCATTACCCTACCCGAATCCACGCTGATAACCGAACAGGAAAAGAAAAGTTGTCCCTCCCCATATCTGCCCCATCAGCGCCATTGCCATTCCTATATCTGGGCATTGGACCCCCACCTACTAGTGTAGAGTCACCGTGGACTGATTTTTAGAACAGAGCAAGCTACATGAATCCCAAAACACAAAAGAAAGAAAACCTAGTACAAATCTAATAAACCATTAACCAATGTAATGTTATGTAGCCGTTTAGAAAGAAAAAAAAAAAAGTATTGGTATGTAGAGAAGTCAAAATTTGCATGTCAGTGTTAAAGACAATACTATTAGTTTTAGTGAATTCCAGTGTTTTAAATAGCGATAGGCGCACTGAGGCGCCATGGTCCCCTGGAGCTTTAAGCGCAAGGCGAAGGCGAGGCGCGCGCCTTTTGAACGCGAGTCGCACATTTTTTTAAAACAAGTAAAATTCAAATATAGGTAATACTTTCAACACAATCAAACACTTATAAAACATTAAGATGTCATAAAAGAATAAAACATAACATGTGGAGGTTATGTACTCTTCATAGAAAAAGTAATCTATAATTTCAGTACCAAAATTTTCTCTTTTTTTATCAAAAAAAAAAAAAAACCTGCTTAGAGTCAGACTCTAAAGAAGAAGAAGAAGAAGAAGAAGAAGAAGGAGAAAGAGAAGGAAGAAGAAGAAGGAGGAGAAGTAGTTGTTACCTGGTGAAGAATTTAGATCGATCAGAGTTCAAACTGCTGGAACTTTCACCCCTTCGAACTGTTTCGAATGATTTTAGGGTTTGTCGATCAAAATGCTGGATGTTTTATGTCAACAATATGTGTAGCTTTACCGAAATTTTACCTTGTGCACTTGGCACATGGTGCTTTTTATCAAGATGAAGGGCTAGGATGTAATCTAGGCAAAAAAACACAAAAGCGCGCGCCTCGTGCGCCTTGCGCTTAATGGTTCTGAGCTTAATCGTAACCCTATGAAGCGCTAGAGGTGCGCCTCGCCTCAGGCTTAAACGCGCGCTTAAGCACGCTTTTTAAAACACTGGTGAATTGATTTAGAAGGAACAAATGTGAATTGCTACTGATAATATATATATATATATATGTATATATATGCATGGATTTTCTAGTCCACACCTCCCGTAAATAAGGAAAAAATGATTTTTTTTGTGTTGCAAATTATTTTTAGAAAATCCGAGCCGTCCAATGTGTTCGGAAGGTGTTTTCAAGGGTCCATGTGAGAAATCTTCAAAAAAAATATCGGGAAGGGCTTGATCCAAGCAGTTTTCGCAAAAACGGTATATATATATTTTTTGCGAAAATTGCTTGGATCAAGGCCTTCCCGGTATTTTTTTTTTTTGAAGATTTCTCACGTGGACCCTTGAAAACACCTTTTGAACACATTGGACGGCTCGGATCGTCAAAAAAAAATTTGGATCATGGAGGTCCGGAAGTCCGGAGTCCGGACTAGAAGCTTGCCCTATATATATATATATATATATATATATATATATATATATATATATATATATATATATATATATATATATATATATATATAAATTGGTACACATATTTTTCAAATGATGAGTCATCGACTTTGTACCACTGTTCCTTGAATGACATGCATAAGATACCCCACACCAATTGCAAGCAACCCTAGGTTTTGGATGATCTTTTGGGGTAATAACTTTAAAATCTTTCCAACAACCAACCCTCTTATTACTGACTAGACCATCACCACCTTTTTTAGTCTTATTTTCTGTTTTTCATCCACTTCATCATCATTTTCCATATCAAGATCAATACTTTCAGGTAAATCAAACTCAGCAGCTTCATCCATAACATCATCCATATCAAACTCATTTTCATCATCAATCTAAAAAAAAAAGGAAAGTCAATTCCAAGTTACACACTCAAGTTACACACTGTTTTTACGAATAACATACTGTTAAATGTTAATCTAAAATATTATCATAAAGGAAATAAAATGAATACCTCGAGGTTAGACATTTCTTCTTCGAACTGAAATCAAATTCTTCACTCTTCACCCTTCAATTTACTGTTTGAGGAGTGGGACACAACCATAATTTCAGAATCACATGAGCAAATAACAAAGTGGCTCAAAATATAAGCAGAGATTGAGCAAACATAAGTTCAAAATCACATGAGCAAAAGTTTACTGGTTTATATTAGCAAAAGTTCACACAACAAAGTTCGCATGAAAATAGAGGACAAAGTGGCTCAATATAAGTGGGTCAATATAAACAAAATTTTAGGCAGAACCCTCAAACCAAACTTGACAAATCCGTCTTGCGGTTGTGACCCCGTTAACCAAACTTGTTCAATATAAGCTGATTATATGAGTTCCTTGATTTCAATTTTGGGTCGGGTCCATAAATTTTCAAGTTAATTAGCTAGCAGTAACTCTAGAAAGAACCAAGCCCAAACACATTAAACAAACATTCCTTATATCAATGTGGGGCCTGCAATAGTCAAGTGCGAGTTTGCATTTCAGCTGGAAAATTCTACAATCCCAGAATTTGGACCGAGAAACTCTTTCCGAATTCAAAATGAAATATCATGATTCACTTGAGCTAGTAGGGCCACAGAAGTGAATCATATTCATAACCTTAGACGAGAATCACAGCGGCAGCAGTCAACAACAGCAAACAACAGTAACACAATTTTTTTGTATAGATTGGAAGGGGACATTCAACCGGACCACAAATAACCAAATCAAGGTCTAGAATCAACTAATCAATGTATAAAATAGTGATTCAACAACTAATTTAACAAGGAAATCAAGTAGTAGTATATATCAAGGCAAACATCACGTTGAAATGGCTAGAACATGGGTTTCATCAAAACTAAAAAGATTAGTTCAGAGGAAGGACTATACATACACACCATTCACAAACACTTAGCAAATGTAGAAAATCCCCTACCTCAAATCTAGCAAAACTCTAGCTTTTGATCTCCAACTCCACCGAAATAAGAGCTTCCCGAGCTTGAATACGTGAAGAACACTCTTGAATCATCAAGAATCAAAGGTTTAGAGGTGGATTGAGGTAAGATTTTGAGTACGAGAGTGAGACGGAGAGAAATCGGGAGAGGGAGAGAGAGAAAAGAGGGTTTCGGCTGGTAGGGAAAAAGGGAGAGGAGAAAAATGAAAACAAATCTCTACAACTAGAGTAGATTCGAGTAGAGTAGATGACAACTATGGTGGGAGTAGATCAGAGATTCATGGTGGGAGAGGGCGAAGAGAAGAAAGGGCCTTCGTTTGGTAAACCAATTTTCTCAATTATTATTTCTATTTTTATTTTTTATTTTTATTTTTTTCTCAATTTTTTCAATCATTAATACCTATTTTTTAATTACTATCCCTATTTCTTTCACAGATCAACGAAGAAGGATCTTCATATGATTTTTATAGATAGGCGCGGAGAACATAATAGGTCTTTAGAGGCATTATATGGTGGGTTACGGAGAGGAAGGGGGAGTGACTAAATTTATATTGGCGTGGCGAGGCGTGTATGAAGGTCAAATCCATTTACCATTGGGATTAGATCGTGAGGCGAAAAAGCAGTGAATTTCTATCAGCGATGCCAGGATTACTTGTGGCTGTCGGCCTTGAGCATACCTTTTGGCGTTAGTTATGGATGAATTATTTGGCGTATTCGGGGAGGAGGATATCATGGGGTATGTTGTTTCCAGATGATATTGTCTTTTTATAAGATGAAACCAATAGTAGTGTTAATCTTAAATTATAAATTTGCGGGAAGCATTATTAGAGTCTAAGGCTTTGAATGAAGTAGGAGTAAAAGCGAGTATATGTGCACAAAATTTAGTATCTGAGGAAGTGAGTATGAGGAAAGAGTGATGATAAGATCGGGGGAGATCTGAAAGAAGGGCGAATTTTAGGTATTTGGCTCTATTATTAGCCCGAGATGGAGAGATTGAGGAAATGATGTGGCCGTAAGATCGAAATTAGGGTGACTTAAGTGGAGAAACTGGCATTTATTGGTGTCTTGTGTAACAAAGAATGCAAACAAAATTGAAAGGAAAAATTTTATAGAAGCTGCTTAGCCATAAGGCAACCCAATCTTTTCACGGAATGATGTTGGTCTATTACATTAACAAGTGAATAAGATAAGCGTAGCGGAAATGATAATGTTGAGGTGGATGTGTGTGAGACTAGACGTGATAGGATTAGAAATGAAACAATTCGCAAGATGGCGGTTGTAGCACCTATAGAGGAGAAGTTAAGGGAAAATTGGTTAATGTGGTTTGGACATGTCTATCGTAGGCCAGCGGATGCAATAGTTAAGAGAGTGGATATGATAGTTTTGGGTAGAAAGCGCCTGAGGAGGGCACGAATTAACTTTAGATCTTGAATGCCTTGAATCCCCTAAGTATCTTGGGTTTTAAGCGATGAAGTAGCATTTGGTGAGCTGATGGAGAAAAATGATTAGTATGGCAGAGCCCTTGATTGATTGAGCGTAAAGAGGCTTGGTTTGGTTTGGTTTATTCCTATTTCTTCCTCTAATCATTACAAAAATTAAAACTCAAAACCCAAACCAAACACAACCGAAGAGAGGTCGGCAGGGGACAACTGTACAAGACTGGAAGTAATGGGAGTGAGGGGTGGTTCGATTAAATTGGAAAAACTAGTTTTTTATATTTTTGGTTTTGTCCTTATTTAAATATTTTTTTGTATTCTTTTGGATTATTTTTCGTTTTTATTCACAAAACTTTAAATTTGGCTAATAATTTTATAATTTTTGGATTTCTCTCGTCGAGACAAGTGAAGAAACCACAAAAAATCAATCAAAAACTAACAAATGCAAAAAAAAATTTTGAATAAAGACAAAACCAAAAAATTAGTTTTTTTTAAATTCACCCCAACCAACCCGGTCAGTTCGGTCCACCATTGGTTCGGTCTTTCGGTTCAGTCCCACTTCGGTTTAGTATGGCTGTAATTCCCATAAACCGAGACCGAACTGATAATATATTTCGGTTTTTTCGGGTTTATTTTCAGCAAAGACTGCCTAAAAACCGACCCAAAATTTTGGTTTTCGGTTCGATTCGATTCGGGTCTGCCGGTTTTTTCCACCCCTAATAGTGGGTTTAAGCACTTGGATTTAGGCCATTTGGATTCAAACACTTTATAATGGTTTTTTCTTTCTCCAAACAAGACTCTTGGAAACTTTAGAAGTGTGCACAAAAATCTAGTAAAATGATTTAGTTTTGCCACACAACACGGCGCATAACACCTACCACATAGCACTCACCCCGGATCCATTAGGGATGATAATGGATCGGTTTGGTCTGGATTTTGCGATTACCATACCCAAATCCAAAGCATTTATCTGTACCCAAATCCAAACCGAAATACAGTGGGTATGAATTTTTGTAGACCATAACCAAACCGTATGAATTTGAATTTTATCTAAACCGCATCAAACCCGCATTAATATTTATTCTATTAATGAACATATGAAGGAAAAAGATTACACATTGAAACAAAAAAGTAACATACTATATGATTTTACAATTAAACATCTAAATTTCAACATAATCAAAGGAAATAACTAAATAATAAACTTTTCTTAGGAGATTCCTATAGGGACTCTTGAGATTTTTAAGAGATTTGTGAGGAATAAAGAAGGGGATGAAATGAAGTCACTGAAAGTTATGAATTGAAAAATTAAAATTACATGTATATAAAAATATAATATGTTTATATATATCCTATAAATAATATTATATGGATCGATTTGGGTTTGGGTTCCAAACCTGCTGGGTATCATGTTTTCAAGCCAAACCCACCCCATGGGTAGGAAAAAATATTAAAAACCACTCCGAGAGGTTCGGTTTGGTTTAAGTATCCATTGATTTTTGGTGAAATTGTCATCCCTACCTATTATTTATATCAGACAATTGTCTAAATGGACAAATTTGAAGTTTAAAGGGTTTTTAGTCCAGTTTAATTTATTTTAATGACTCCAATACATTGATAGAAATTTTTTGAGGGCTCCAGGACAACACTAAACAAAAATACCCTTAGGCCTCGATTGGCTGCAGCATAAAAAGGGGTATAAGTTGTACCCTCAAATTTTATCCCAGTCCCACATCTTCATGCATGGTCTGGCAAATTTTTTGGTAGGTGATAAGCTATACCCCTCCTAGATTAATACCCTTCAATACCCCTGGAGGTGTACTAATTGATAACAAGGAGTTGTTATTGTTTAGTACCTCTCAATACTCCCGCAAAATTACCCCACTACCCTCTCTTATACCTTTTGGCCATTACCCCTCCCTCTCATTGACTGTTTTAGCAATGAACCGAATTCCATTTAAAAAATTTAACGAACCCTTGCGATTTTCTTCGGATCAAAAAATGAAGTACTTTTGAGCATAATTTTTTATTTTTTTCACCAAATTAAACTACTAATTGATATCTTTAATTTGATACAAAAAAGTTTTAAAAAATTTATACTTTAAGAATTTGATATTGTTGGCTTGCTTTGCAATATCTTTTGGATAAAAAAAAGTACTTCCACATTAAATTTTTATTTATTTTTTTCCACCAAATTAAACTATTAATTGAGATCTTTAATTCGATAACAAAAAATTTAAAATTTTTATTACTTTAGAATTTGACATTGTTGGGAAATAACATAAAAATTAGTTAGTAGTTATTATAAGTAAAAAACGCATAATTAAGAGAAAAAAAAGAAGCACAAAAGCAAAAAATTAGGTGGTACGAAACATTATTAAAATGAATAATTACAAAAATAATATTTTAATATTTTAATTTTAGATATAATTAATAAAAAGAATTATTATATCATATTTATTGAAAAGTATAATTTAATTAGTCTTGTATTTTTGTATTTATTTATTTATTTTATCATAAAATCTAACATGGCCCAGGCACAAAGGCAAATAAGCCATTTGTCATGTTTTTACAGCATTTACCTAACTTTATCCCCTTTTATCACAAATTCATTCAAACTACGTATTGCATAATTTCCCATCCACAAATGTCACATCAATGTGGGTCCCTACTTACTAAATAACACTCCCTCCATTTCATATTATTTGCCCCCTATAGGAGTGCGTGTATTTTGCACGCAAAAAATAATGTACAAGTATTAATTTTTTTCAACAAACTTTACACTAATTTAAAGATCTCATTGAGAAGAAAAAATTGGTGTAATTCTTTTTCGAAAAAAAATATCATAAACACGTTATTTTTTGTGTGAAAAAGACACGTACTTTCATTGAGGCAAAAAATATGGAACAGAGGGAGTGCCTCTTATTATCTTATCCTCTTACTATTTAATTCCACCAAAACTTATCACACATCCAATTAGGCCCTTAATGAACTCTTTTGGCACCTCCTTTATGCACTGCCCCAAAAAAAAAAGAGGAACCCCAATCGTCACGGCTTGCCCAGTCACCCACCCCAACCCGTTACTTTCAATTCTCTCTCTCTCATTAATTAAATTCAGACATCACTTTCAATCCTCTCTCTCTCTCCTCTCTTTCTTGCATGTATTTGTTGTTGGATGGGACAAATTGATTCCTCTTTCTTCAATTTGGGGCAATTTTAGGGGGTTTACGCTATTTGAGGTAATGTATAGTGGATTTATGCATTTTGAGATTAGGCACTGAGGGTGCACTTTCCCATTATAATTTTAGTAGTTTAGGCACTTTCATAGGGTACCCTAAGATTTTAGACACTTTTATAGGGTACCTTTGGGTTTAGTTTTAGGCACTTTCATAGAGTACCCTATGATATAGGTTTAGGGTGCACTTTCCAATTATAGAATTTTAGTGGTTTAAGTACTTTCATATGGTACCCTATGGTTTAGGTTCTAAATTGAGCTAAGTTTTAGAATGTTGTTCGTTCTTTAAGTTTTTAAGTGAACTCGAGCTAAGCTCAAACTCAATAAAAAATTTAATGAGCCGAGCTCGAGCCAAACTTGTTGGGGCTTGATTTTGAACTCGCACTTGTTCGAGAGTCTTAACGAGTCAAAAATATTAGATATTTATGCTCTCATACAAATCTAGAACTTCAAATAAATTTTTTATTCTCTACACAAAGAAGTCTATACATATATAAAATATAAAACACATTAAATTTAAGTTTATATTTGTTTTATAAGTTTATACATTTACAAGTTATAATTTTTTCAATATGTATATGTGAAAATTTATACATATTCAAGGTTGTAAATTAAATTCTTATCAAATATACACACACACACACATATATATATTTCAAGTTCGTGAGCTTAATCGAGCCGAATATTGCTAAGTTCAGGTTTGACTTGTTTATTAAACAAGCTTAAAATTGAGTTCAGATTCAATTCATTTAGTATTAGAATAGAATTCGAATGAGTCTTCACAGAGTCGAGCCTTGAATAATTCATGACCGGCTCAATTCAATTACGGCCCTCCATGAGGCAAAAATCGGTAACTTGAGATTGGTGCACTATGTCTTTAAGTTTTTAAGTGATTTTGTTGCTTTGGGCCATGAAATTTGGAACCCCAAATAGGTACTCCATCCAGGACCCAAGGGGCGTGCTGTCCCTTAATAGACGACATATATGCAGTCGTCATCCAAACCGTTTGTGCTCAGCGATCAACAACCTAAATCAGTTCGGTAATGAATGGTGTAGTTCTATTTGTATCCAAACAGATCTAGGCCGTTGATCGCCGAGCACAGATGGGGACAACACCATCCCCCAATTCACTCCATTCATCCCTTTTTAAGTGATCCCTATCAGAGTATGTGTAATTTCAAACCCATAAAAAACATATTTCTTTATAATAATTTTTTTACTTTTTTTTATACCAAATTAAAGTGCTCATTGAGTACTTTAATTTGGTGCAAAAAAGAAATTAAAACGTTCTACGGAAGTATATTTTTTAATGTCCACAAAATATACGTTTCCTAAAGGTATCACTTAAAAAGAGACAGAGGGAGTACATCTTCTAGACAGGTGGGGGAAAACGAAGATTTTGGACTTGATCACGTTAATTATCTTGCCAGAGGTGTTATGAGTTTAAAAACAGAGTACATACTAGTTTTTTAGAGATATGTTTAGAATACATTATGTACGTCATTTTTGTTAACTAAAATGAGAAAAGAAAAAAACGAGAAGCAAAAAAGCTCATCTCCCTATATTTTTACATTTTGCTTTCTATCATCTAAATTGAAGAATACATTTTGCGAAAACTCATTATGGGGAGGGAGTTCTCATCCTCTCCATATTCCACCCCTGGAATGGAGGATTTCCATTCCATTCAATATGGTCATGACACCTAGCCTATTTTAGAATCAATGTCCAAGATCATTTTGGCCCTGTTCGTTTTCCAGTTTAGTTTTAGTTTTAGTTTTTATGACATCATCATTTCTCTCATTTCTCTCTCTATTTCTCTCCATTCATTACACCTGAGGACATCATCAAAACTAAATTAAACTATCTAACCAAACACAACCTTTAAATTCTTAAATTAAACAAAACTACAATGCTTTGATCAATTAATTAAATTTATTATTTCCAAAATCGAACAAAACTGTGTCGTCTTTATTAAACTTCCTAAATTAAACCCTTTTGTTGAGAAACCCATGGTCATTTCCTCAAAATTGTGTTTTTTTATTTGTATTTTTAGGTAGAAAAATCACACAATCACAAAATTACTGAAATACAAAGTCTCAGAAATTGTTATCCTACCCAAAAAATTGGAATTTCAAACCATTGTGAAAAGTGGATAACAAAATAGGCAAACTTAAGGCTCTGCCGTCTCCAAGGGAGAAAAACATGTTTGGACAGCCCCAATCAGCTCAATAAGACCTGTTGTCTCTTGTCTCCAAGGAGTGGAGTTTGTTCACACTCCTTAAAAGAGAGTGAACATTACTCTGTCTCCTATTAATTGAAATGGTGTAAACCCCACCACAAAAGTGATATCATGCTTATTCAAAAGTGTATTGATATCACTTTGTATGGGTCACATACCATTTCAACCAATAAAAGAGAAGGTAGTGTTCACCTATTTGAAAGAGAGTGGACAAAATTGCACTCGTCCATCGTGTATATTTTTTATGGACAAGTGTTCATGAGATCATATCTCAGTCCCCAGAACGTGGTTGGCTGTCCCATTGACAAACGAGAGAGAAGAGACGAATTAGAGCAACTCCACCTTAGTCTTTTTTTTACTCAAACTCAAAATTTGAGTAAAGCCCTTAAAACACCTTCACTCCTTACCCATATCTATACCAAATTGAGTTTTTACTCAAACTTAAACCCAAATAGAGGTAGACTCAAATTCTTCCTCAAATTTTGAAGGCATATTTGACACCTTCATATTTACAAGTTTGTCATTAATGAACATTTTACTCAAATTTGCACTTGAATTTGAGATTGTCCATTAGAGTACACAATACCAAAAAAAGCTTTTACTCAAATTTGAGTAAAAGTCTATTGGAGTCCACCTCATATGTGTGTATATGAGAGTTATATGATCGGGTGTATGTGATAGCAGTATTTTTGTGAGTAAAAATATGAGTAAGTGTTGGAGTTGCTCTTAGTGAAAGAGATGATGACAAAGAAATAGAAAGCCCAGATTGAAACCCGTACATCACTATTCAATCGCACCATCTAATCAAAATGGCGATCGATAAGCTATCGGAACATTTGCTCATGGAGATTCTTTGGAGACTTCCTGTGAAAACCCTGCTTCAATTCAAGTCATTCTGCAAAAACTAGTATGCTCTCATCGAAAGCCCTAGCTTCATTTACCTCCACCACAATCGCGCCGCCTCTATCGCCGCCGCCCAAATCACCGATTGTCTCCTTGTTAAGCGATTCCTCAATGGTGGCGACGGTGGCGTTGCCTTGTCCTTTGTCCCCAATGAAACCCCAATTGAAGATATAGATATATCTTTCACTGTTCTTGATATTAACCAACTTGAAATCATGGGTCCTTGTAATGGCGTGGTGTGTCTCACCAAATTCGGTTTTAAATTCCCCTATTGTGCTATGCAACCCTTCAATGAAAGAATTTAGGGTACTTCCTCTGCCCTCTTACAAAAATGACCATATTAGCAATTTGGGATTTGGGTTTGATCCCTTTACAAATGGTTGTAAAGTGGTTAGATTTGCCATGATGAGTACAGATTTACCCGTTAGGGGCATTGATGAAATGGTTGAAATATATGACTCGAGTACAATTATACACACCCCTATAAAAGTTAGGAATTTTTTACGATTTTTTATTATAAAATTTATGAGACACACCAAAATATTACGAATCTTAGAAAATACTATTAATCATATTGTTGAAAAGTGACGAAAAACTAAAAAATGTTACGATTGCCGATAAGGTGACACAATTTGGACCATAAAATAGGTGCATATGGTAAACCCAAATAAGAATGTGTATTGTAGCCATTTCCACACCTTTTAGTATTCACGAACGTTGTATCTCTCACAACCTTTGGATCATCTTCTCAATCGTTACATATGGAGCGAAAATGTTTGCAATCCCTGCACCATAGATGGTGCACGAATAAAGATCGGTCTAATTCTACACTGAAAGTGTGGATTACTAACTGTCGTATTATGCAAAATGATCATAGTCCCAAAAGTTTATCTTCAACTGTCTTGAAAATTTTCTCTTCATCACCCTCCCAAAAGTTTTTATATTAACACATACCTACTTCGTCAAAAGAGAAAAATTAGGAACACGAACAACAACCAAAAAACTTACAAAAATAATAATCAAATGAGTAAGAATTTCCTCTTGTAAAAGTAAAATGATGACTAAACATGGGATAAAGTAATCCACACTTTCACAATGAGTAAGATTGAATGAGTGTTGCTACAATGTGCAACCAAGCTTTTGGCATTTGGTGTGCAACTCATATGAGTAGCCACAAAACCTCATATAACCCCACAAAATCTCATATTCTGTAAAATAAAAACTCATATCACGAGTTACAACAATAAATATTGAAGCATCAAAATGCAATAAACAGAATCACAAAATCTCATATCCATATGAGAAAATTTTTGGAAAAAAATTGGGAACCTGTTGGTCACCGGGCCCACCACTTTGGCAATTTTTTTTTTTGTTTTAAAACCCTCAAAACGTGAGTACCATCTTCTTCTTCTTCTTCCACCGTACATCTTCTTCTTCCACGAAACATAGAAGGGAGAGGGCCGGCAACTATGACAACCACCGGCATCCTCCGTCGTCAGCCAACCCCAGCCCCAGCGTTCCTCCCACCTCCGTCGATCAGCCCAACCAACGAAGCCCACCTCTACGAACCCCAGCTTTTCGACGTCGACGAATCCGTCGATCAGCCCAACCAACGAAGCCCACCTCTACGAACCCCAGCTTTCCGACAACGACGAATCCCACGAAGGTCTCTCTCTCTCTCTCTCTCTCTCTCTCTCTCTCTCTCTCTCTCTCTCTCTCTCCTCGCCTCTGGACTCTCTGGAGAGGTTAGGAAACAAGAACATTGCCCAAACATCAAAAGAAGCGATTGTTAACAAACAACAAAACCCATCAATAGGTTCTTTGTTAATTTCTTGGTGCTTGTGCTTTTTAAGTTATTAATTTTGCTCAATGTGATTTTATTTATTACAATTGGGTGGTCACTAATTCCATTTTACGGTCGAAACATATCCCTTTTTTCTTGTTCGTATGCCAGAAACAAATGGATCGAAACACATAGATTAATTCGGCTTCATTTACCTGATATTAGGTGAATTTTAGGTCGAACCATTTCTCCAGGGATTGAGAAAGTAGAAATATTCTTGTTGTGATTGCTTTGACACATAATCTCAATCTAATATCTTCAAATAAATTCCATACGTGCATTAAGACACCAAGGCTTGTTATTCTATAACAATGAAAGTACTTTTTCTCTCTTGCATCGACAAGGGGTCGGATTTCACTCAGAGTAGAAAATTTCCAATGGGTAACTTGTGGATCTATGAGTCAAAACGGAGTTTGGGTTAATATGTTATCTTGTGCCACGTAGATAAAAATGTTTGCTTAGATTGACACTATGGTTAGCTCCATTTTGTCTCCTTGGATCCAATCCCATAACTAGTTATAGGACTATGGGTTGGGTTTGGAATTTGGAATTGCGGCCCGAAATTTATTGGATTCAACATTACTTATTCAAGAAGAAACAGGCTTCTCTGCAGCGTGATGCTGGACCATAAAGAGGAGTTCGTGTAATCTTGAGCGTCCAAAAGTATTTTAAGTGGTTTAGAAAACAATCTTTCCCAAAAGAATCTTTTAAAAATTTTGTATCATTAAATGCCGAGATGAATTTCTAAGAATTGTAGAGGCCTCTGTGCAATTGAAATGAAGTTGGGTCAATTGAAGCAATGTAAACTTCTATTTAGTTCTGTGTTCTACTCCTAGATAGAAAGATTGGACCTGAGTTATCAAAAAAAGGGGCACGTAAGCTTGCTCGAACTCTTGACTTTTTTGTTAGAAGGAAAAAAGGAAAATGGAAGACTGATTTGACCAAATTCCTTTGATGAATAAGAGTGTAAAATTATGTGACAATTCCATGGGTAAGAAGCATTTAACTTTTGTCTCTAGAGATAGTGAGGATTTATATCCTAATGTTTAGTGGAAACAAGTAAGTTGAAATAAATAGATTTTACCTATGAGTTCAAGTTGTTTGCTGTCATGAATATAATTGATAGAGTATTCATTGATTATATAGCTTTTACGTGTGCTGAATTTGAAGGCTCTTTACTTGTAGGTGTATATCGAACACCAACAATTTTGTTCGACAATGGGATTTTTACGATTTAAGGATAATTTCCACAATATCAGCGATTTGGGCTTCAAAGAACTATTAGATGAGGTAAAACTTGAAGACTTTGAATTGGATGTAAAAGAAGAAGTGTTGGTGGAGGTAGAGGCTGAAGTGAAAGAAGAGGAAGGGTTGGATTCTCCAGTAAAATATAATTTTTATTTAAACACAGAGGATGATGTGTTTCGACAAACATTTGAGTCTGAGGCTGATGCACATGCCTTTTACAATGCGTATGCTAGGGCTACTGGGTTTAGCATAAGGAAAGGTAGAAGTAAAAAGGATGGACATGATGTGCTATTGAGTAGGAAATGGGTATGTTCAAGGGAAGGCCGACGAGATAGTCAATACTTTATGCGCAAAGATCGGAAGAGGCGGCATCGGGCAGAAACAAGGGTGGGGTGTGGAGCTGTTTTCCGGGTAAGGCTAGATAGGGCATTGGGGAAATATGTTGTGACACACTTTGTTAGTGAGCACAACCATGAGCTGGCAGACCCACAATGTGTTACGTTTCTATGGTCTCATAGGGCTTTAAGTAGTGCTGACAAAGCTGCAATAAGTGCTTTGCACAATGTAGGCACGAAGGCAATCAATATCATGGACCTCATGTCCAACCAATCTGGTGGTCTACACAAAGTGGGATTCATTGACAAAGATTTGCATAACTATATTCAATCGCAGCGAAAAGCTAGGCTGAAGGACGGTGATTCAGTGGGTGCTTTAAGATACATGCACTCCAAAGCTGTTGCTGATCCCTTATTTTTTTACAAGTATGGTGTAGATTCAGAGAACCGATTGGACAAGTTATTCTGGGCAGATTCGAGGTCAAGATTGGATTATGCAGCATTCGGGGATGTATTGGCTTTTGACTCTACGTACTGGACAAATGCATACAATAAGCCGTTTGTAATACAGCAAGTTCAAACTTGCCAAGATTAACATGAAAGTCATACTGCATGTACCATTCTTTCTTGTTAAGATGCTGTTGTTTTCCATAAAAGCATGAAACAAAAGAAAAAGAAAAACATAACCAACACATTAGGTGTCAACTTTCCTATTTTCGTGAAACAAAATTACCCATACAAACACAAATCAAACAAGTTATTCAAGACCTTAAGTCACATAATGTGCTTGCTTCACCGGGAGCGCAAGCATACAAGCTTCTTTAAAAAACATTCCAAACTATTAACATTCACGAGAGTGAGGATTGAGAGCAAAAGCGAAAGTTCTGACTGAAGAATTAGATTCAAGAAGGGGTCGCAATCGAAGGAGCAAACCCGGAATGGATTTTTCCGAAAACCATCTGAACAGTCGGGCTTACCCCCCTCCCCCAACGGCAAAAACACAGAAAACAATGTTCACAGACAGCTATCACAAGCTTCGACTGGTACATTACCAGCAAAGCTGCAAAGGGAGAGGAGATGTGTGGAACAATCATGAAATGGTAATGCTGAAATACAACCTACAAACATATAATATAGTGAAATAAGTAGTGTACCTCTAATGAGATTATCCAATTTAGGCAATTGGATCCGTAAATGCCACACTGGTCTCCCTGATAGGACATAACCTTAACGAGTCAGTAGTAATTTGCAACCTTTCCTGGTACTAACCAGAGGAATTTTGAATGACAGTAAAAGTTTTTTAGTGAGTTACTAAAGCAAAAACTTAAGAGGGCAACACAAAAGTGTCAACTAAGTACAAAATTCATTCATCTTTACAAGATCCTTGACTAAACATCAACACATAGAAAATTCCACGAGACAAGATAGCATGGGCAAATAGGAAAATAAGAAAATAAGAATTGAAAACCTATAGATTAGCAACATTTGATGCGATTCTTAGCTGCAATAAGCATAATTCGATAACTAAATGCATTGGACAAATACAATAATCAAAATTCTGGTGCATCAATGCATGTTAATCCAACGAGCATCAAAGCTCACGCTTGAGCACAAAGAATGAAATCATCAGTAGTAAATCTATAAGGAATCAATCAGGGTGCCAAAAGAAACTATGAATTCATGAGAATTAAATGAATTGCGGGAAAACCCGAAACATTAACAAACTGATTGCGCTTCTTTTTTTTTTTTTTTATATAACTCAAAATTTGAGTAAAAATCCTTAAAACTGATTGCACTTCATAATGGAGAAATCAGCAATCAGTGTAAATCATAGGAGCAAGGAAGCACTACATTCTACTTTTATTAACTCGAACGGTACCAAACACTAACCAATTAGCAAGAATAGTCCCTAAACAAATCGAATTTTCTAGGACCCGATATCAAAATAAAAATCCAAATATCCTATTTTTCTTAGATCCTTTTTTTTTCCGGTAGTTCTAATCGGAACAAAAAAAAGAAAGGCATAACTATTATGCAGCCCTAGCACAAATTGGAATCACAATCGACCTTTAACATCAATCTAAGTATGTCAATAAAGTGTAAACCAACCACATAGAATGGCAAGATTACTGACGTCCCTAGACGAGTCCCGTTTCGTCCAATTGAGCAAACCCTAGCCTTTGAACTTGAAATCGAACCAAGCACGAGCTTCCCGGGCTCCTATACGCGAATACCTGGCTTAGATGATGTGGGTACGAATGATTTCAAGTAGATATCAAGTGTGGAGGAGAGATTTTTCGTGTGGCAGGGAGAGAGAGTGTGAGAGCGGAGAGGGAATGTAGAGACTTCTCCTCCTTCTTCTTCGTCTGTTGCTCTCTTCTCTCTCTAATCTTATTCCTCTGATGCTCCCTTCTCTCTCACTTTACTTTTTCTTGCTAGGCGTACGCCAGAAGTTTGCCCAAACTGTGTCCTTTCTTTCTTTTTTTTTTAGTGGGCGCGGGGCCCACATATTCTAGATCGGCGGGAATACACGACACTTAGGCGGGGAATATTAGAAATTTTTGGGGAAATTAAATGTCTACGTTTAATACAATTGTTACGTACAAATTCTAAAATTAATCGGCAAATATATTTTTTGAATGATCGATCTGAACCATTAGAATTCTACATCCTCAAAATTTGTGACGCGGCACAAAAATCAGAGATCATCGGATATTGGCAACTATGTGATCACAAGACATTTGATGCATCAGTTTTAATGCATGCCGATGCTTTGACTTCTTACGGTGTTCCAATTGGGCCCCACCTGAGATATTTCTCACGATCGGGAATTGTCGATATATTATATTAGATGTGTGACATTATTCATACAAAGAATGAAGTAAAGAGAGTATCGCAACACGCCTAATCAGACGTAAAAACTCATTTTCTCATTCAAATCGGGTCCCGATCAATGACATTTCTAAACCCGAACATGCCCAAATTTTAGGATTGTGGATTAAAAAATATGAAAAACATAATAAACGGTCTTGATCAATGAGATTGAGTTGTGGGTCCATGGCTACTTAACATTCAACAATAGCGCAAGACTTAGTTGGCTAACAATTACATTGAACGTATAGATTATAAAGGTCATTACCGAGTCAATTTTCACAATGACCGATCAGAACCGATACGATGAAACGTCTCGCTGATTACGTCCTCGACACCAAAATTGGAGATCATCGGATATCGGCGACCGAGTCATCGGATGGATCCCAAATCATTAAAGACTTATATTGAACAACCCGAGAGCACCACCTGAGTTTTTTTTTAGCGATCGGAACCATCTATCCTTTACATATTGCGGGGAGTATCATTCGTACCTAAAGTATAGTCCATTGCATATAGATAGGCATTTAATCGAACAAAAAATATCATCCAAATAAGGGAGTTTTTCTCTATCGACAGCCTTTCTAACAGTTTCGGCCCTCATACTAGCCCTATTTTGTACGAGTATGATTTAATTAATAACAAGAACAAAATCAACAGCCTCGATTGTTGAAAAAAAATTCTTATTACTTACATCACGTACCTAGTTGCATCGAACAATATTTTTTCGATATTTTAGAATATAATTTTTTTGTATTTAACAAAGATTTTTAATTCTTTAGATTTATATTACATTGTGTGGCTTTGGTTATGAGATTTTCTAGCTCAAACTATGAATTATTGTTCTCAATAATCGATATGAGATTTTGTGGTTTGAGAAATACATCTTTGTGGAAGAATATATGAGTGTTTTGTGACCCACTATAGTCCAAAATATGTAACAACTATTGTGACTTTCAAAATGAGTGTTTGTAAAACAATATATGAGATTTTTGTGGTCCACTACAGTCCAAAAATTGTTAATAAATTTTATGGATTTTGATATGAGAATGTGTGGCTGAGTATATGAGATTTTGTGGACCAATATACGAAATTAGGGAATATGACTAAATATGCGTGCTTATATTTATTTTTGTGGGTAAGTATATGAGATATGTCACTATCAATACACAAACAATATTTTTGGACTGTAGTGATCCACAAAAAACTCATATATTCCTCCACAAGTACTCATTTTCTAAACCAAAAATTCTCATATTTATATGAGTGTTTTTTGAAGCATATATGAGATTTTGTGGTAACATTTTGCAATGACTCAATGTAAGCTAAAATATGTATTTTCGTGGCACTTTATATGAGACATGTCACATCAATATATATACACACAATATGTATCACATTTTCACTACAGTCCAAAACTATCATATGAGATTTTGTGGCAAGTTTTATGAGGTTGACTTTTTTCAATATGACATTTTGTGGCTCTTTTGAATTTTTGTGGTAGTTTTTATGAGCATGCATGACTTCGTATATGAGATTTTTTAAACCCAAAACGTTATATGAGAGATGACCCGAGATTTTATGATTTTTTTTGGCTCTCCATATGATATGAAAGATGACCGGTATAGAGGGTCACCTTTTACATATGTGGCGCAATCTCGGCCGTTGATTTGGTCAAAGTTGCATATGGTGTGCCCTTTCATATTTTCAGCTACAAAATATCATATTTAATCCCACAAAAACTCATATTGTTATCACAAAATCTCATTTTTTGGCCCAAAAGAGGGGTGTACATTGTAGCATTTCTCAGATTGAATAATCCACTCTTGTAAAAGTAAATGAGTAAGAATTTCCTCATGTCCATATGTTGATTATTCGTCTCAACACCATCGTGAATCGCGTAACCTTTATAGATGTAATTGTGAATATATTCAACAAATGTGATCATTCTAGAACAAACTTTCACAATGATATGGCAATTGAATAGTCTTGAAAGGTATGCATTGTACGGTACTACATCTTTGTCATCACCCGGTTGACCCCTCACCGTATACTACATGGAATAAAGTAATAATGGCATTGGAGGGCATATCCCATGCATACAAATTCGATTAAGTTCTCGCACATTGTAAATCACCACAATTATAATTTTTTTCTTGAAGACACTAAACTTTTATAACAAAAAATGAAAAATGAATGAATGAAAATGAGAATCATCAATACATAAATATGGGATAAAGTAATGCGAAAAGCACGGGCAGGTCCAGTTTTTTGGGCCGTGCACGCCAAACTCCATCAGTTTTCGAAAAATGCACCAAAAACTCCACTCATCACTCACTCTCTCTCTCTCTCTCTCTCTCTCTCTTTAATTTTACATTTTAAATTTTGAACCCCCAAATCGTATAAAAGTGCCTAAATTCTAGAGTGCCTATGAAAGTTTCTAAACCTAAATCCTAGGGTAACCTATGAAAATGCCTAAACCACTGAAAACCTGTAATAGGAAAGTGCGCACCCTAAACCTAAACCCTAGAGTATCCTATGAAAATGCCTAAATTCTAGGTTACTATATAAAAGTGCCTAAACCTAAACCCTAAGGTACACTATGAAAGTGCCTAAAATCTTAGGGTACCTTATGAAAGTGTTAAATTCTAAATTTTTAATGTACGGTTTAAATTCTAAAATGTACAATCTAAATTCTAAATGTACGATCTAAATTCTAAATGTACATTGTAAATTTAGGGTACCCTAAACTTTAAAGTACTCTATGAAAGTGTCTAAATCACTAAAATACTATAACAAGAAAGTGCACCCTAAATATAAACTCAAAAAAAGAGTGATTAACCTTAATGGTAATTAAAATGAGTGATTGACCTTCATGGTAATAAATATTTATTTTGTGACCTTAATGGTAATAAACTCTAAAGTAATAGTGGCATTGAAATTGACTAAGTTGCTTTTACAGTTTTCCCCAAGTGACTGTCGACTGCATAAAAATATAAAGAAGTAAATGAAATACATATGAAACAAATAATTAGATAGTGTGGTATTAATGCCAAAACAATTTTTGTTCGTGCCAAAACTATTTTTGTTTGTGCAAAAAATGTAGTGCTTAAAAACCTTGTACCATGTGCAAGGTACAAGTCTTTTGTGTACTATAGTTTTGACACACACAAAAATAATTTTGACATTATTATTTCCCATTAGATAACCTATGGCGAGGGTATATAATTAGGCATATCCATAGTTTGTTAGATTGTTCATGATTAAAAGTCTAAAGAAGTATCTGAGGCCATGTTCCACTAAAAAAAACCTACCCCATTCCACTAAAAAAAATTTCACAAAAAACTAATAAAAAAACCACTTAATTCCACTAACTTAAAAAAAACCAAACCACTTTAATCATGTAAAATTACGAGTCTGCCCCCTTCAAACCCCTTATCCTTTGGGTACAAGGGTAGCTTGGTAATTTGGTAACACAACTCAAAAAACCAAAAAGCTAAAAAACTAGTTAGTGGAACTAGTTGGTTTTTTTGTAAAACTAAAGATCAAAAAAACCAAAATACCAAAAAACAAGTTAGTGAACATGGCCTGAATTTGAACGGATCAACATTTAAAAGTTATCATGGGAAAAACAAAGAAAACACTTGAAACTAAAATCTTAGTGAATGCCAACAAGAATAAAAACAAAAACAAAAACTCCAGTTTATGATAGTCTATTAAAGAAGTGTTTCAATTAATAAAAGGGCCACATCCTACACCGACTTCCAAATTAGAGTTTCATCCTACGCTTTTTTTGGAGTTATGTTCCAATCCCGAAATTCAAATAAACCCACTTGTTCTCTTGATTATATAAACATAAATATATATAATAAAAGATTAATGACTAAAACAAATGTTTTCATCCCAAATTAATTATGTTGTCAAAAGATTTTTTTTATATTTTCATCCAAAATTAATTATGTTTCTATCCAAAAAATCTTTACCCTATTGGAAATGAATTTTTGGATGAAAACATACAAAATTTTGGAATGAAAACACAAATGATTTTTGTTGTACGTAGTTCTATATGTTTTCATTCAAAAATTCTTGATCCATCAATCATGGTTACAATTTTTAAGGGAGCTAAATGCGAAGACCCAATTCATAGAAGGGAAGTGAAATAAAAGTTTTATCATGATCCATGAATATATTCTAGCAATCATAGTTAAAATCGAACCAGTAACCATGTTAATAGTTTTTAACATTTTTTAAACCATGATTCAAGATGTTACGTAATTCAATAATAATTTTTACCATGTTTACAGATCATTAAGTGTTTTTTTACCATAAAACTAGGATTTATTTTGATATTTTTAATCCTTTTTGTAACATGGTTAATTCATAGTAAATATTATAGGATACTATAGCTGTTGTGCGGGCTTATAAAAATAAGGAATACGTACGCTGTCCTTGTACATACCCCCTTATCTATGTAACCCCGCACAACGGCTCTCTTATAGAAGGTAGCAAAATCAGAAAAATAACAAGTTATATCGACACAAGGAAGACTAATATAAATCATGAGAAAAATAAAACACGAGATTTTTATTTTTACCATAATGTTATGGGTATGAGTTTTTACATGATTATTAGAAGGCTATTGCTCCACGATTAGAGTTCTCAAGTCAATAAATATTACCATGTTTATTGTTTTAAGTTCGATTTTTGTACCATAATGACCGAAATACCTTGTGGACATGTTTTTACCATGAGTATTCATGGTTTTACCATGAAAATTGCTATTAACTTATTTTACCCTAATGTGCAAGTGATCAGTCCCACTTATCTTCCCTATCGAAAATTCTGGGACAGTTCACTTTGAATTCCCCCACTTATTTCTCCTAATTTTCTGGTAGAAATCATCTCCAATTAGATAAAATAATCCCACTCAATTTGAATCTCCACCATTTCAAAAATTCCATACTTTTAGGCAACAAAATTAATCATCCACCATTTCAAAAATTCCATTTGAAATAGTCAATCCAATCCCCCTATATTATTACGAAACAACATCTATATAAATCTAATCCAAACCCTCTTAATTAGGAAACTATATTTACATATATTAATATGTATCACTAAAAAGGATAAACAATTTATTTCACAAATAAAAAGGATGAATACATAACCATTCAAACAAACATGGATGAAAACCTATGTGGTGTAAAAAAAAAGATGATTATTCAATTACCACCAATAAGAAACACGAAACACTCAAATGTCTCGCTCTCTTCTTCCTAAAAAAAGAAAAGAAGTAATAGAACATCTCCACTATTAAACAAAATTACTTCCTGGCCGTGTTTTACCGTATCAAAATTAAATTTATAAAAACAAGAAATTAACCCTTAGTCAAAAGAAAAATGGTTAAGTCCGAAGGTCAACAGCAAGGACAGATTGGCTAAATTAAGTTAGTTTCGATTAGCTTTTAATTTAATTTAGGAAAAAATTGGTTTGATTGATTTTTGAGAATTATTAAACTAAAATGAGTAATTAAATGATTTAAACTGATGGAGAAGGAATTTAAGGTTTAGAATCCACTCCAACCTCATAACCATGACTTGCATAGATTAGGTTAATACTCGAATCGCAAGGAATTATCACTAGGGCTTGCAATCCCAACCGATAATCATCAAGAAAATATGTGATTGTTAAAAAGCATAGAATATCTCATAGCACAGACTGTCTCACAGTGCGACACAATCCGTCTTATGAGCATAATCTATCTCAAAACTCCAAACACAACGTTAAAAATAATTATATGAATGGGTATTTGAAAGCCAACACACAAATACGCAATAGGTTGAAAGAATAAAAATATGATTTTCATTGATCTTATGAAACCAAGTTCTGTAGATATAATTCGATTCGATTAAAACCCTAACCTACACAAAAAAGAATGGTTCCTTGGTTCCTTGATTATGTTTTGAAGTTCTATTTATACTATGAGACCTAAAAATTACACAAAATGCGTCTAAAAATGCTGATTTCGGTGACCATTCGTCTTGACAAAGGCATGAGTGGTCTAGACCAGAGAAGCTAGGAGCTGGACAACCCACTGGAATACTTCTTCCAGGCCAAGAATTTCCCCCATTCGGACAAAGGGTGCTGCAAGGTAGGTTTTGCCGTGTTGAGTGCTAGTTCGGTGCAGGAAAGTGTTCGTCTGGACCAGAGATACTGGAACTTGAGTTTCGGCTCCTTTTTTTACCTCTTCTCATCCTCGGCACTTTTAAATCACTCCAAAACACGTTTTCCAAGTTCTTAGGCTTCTAAGGCCTGAAACAGTGAAAAACACCACAAACCGACTAACACTAATCAACTAACTGCGTAACCAAACTAACAAGGCATAAATTGGAAGGCTTGATGGGTGTTTTCTAGCACGTATCGCTACTCATGTGATTATGAAAAGAATTTAAAGAAAATGGTAAAGAGTTTGCAACTCCATATGTAAATTTTACCAAAAGTGGTATTGTTACATATTCCATTTTGTGATGTAGTGAGTTTTCCGAATGATAAAATCTACTAAAATTAACATTTGCTAAAATCATTAGTTAATTTTATCAAATGAGGAAGAATTTTTTGTTAAAATAATTTTTTTTAGAAAGCTCACCCTAAAAAAGACTTAGGAATTACACAAGAAATATAGTTATGTAAGGACATCTACTATTATAATGTGTTTTTAACAGGTATGTTGTTCACCAATAGATTTTATCAAGATTTGAGGAAATTAAGCCCTTAATTTTATTCATTGATGAAAAAATTTGATAAAATCTTAAATTTTTGCAATCCATTGGCGAACCAAGAAAAGAGAATAGTTGGCAAGTTTTCAAATGAATAAGCCAATAAGGGCGAAACTAACAAATTTTGTAATGGTTAGGTAATACTCCGTACTACCAAAATAGAGTCCTAGCAAAACGACAAATTTGCATTAGGTTGAGAATATGAAAGTTTCTCCTTTTGGCCAAGAGATAACATTGTCTTCGGAATCATCGAATATTCAAATGATGTGAGAGGAAAACTATCAAATTTTTGGTGAATCTCATCTATTGGATTAATTCAATCTTTTTTTTTTTTTTTGGTAAAAGGTTAATTCAATCTCAACAACTATACTGAAAATGTGTTTGTGTGGGTTCCACATTGTGAAATGTAATGTTGAATTTTCAATTCACATGGTGTCACGTGATCACTTTCCTTCCAAATTGTGGATGGAATTGCAATAGAAGGGTGTTAAGTGATACCGGAAGATAGACGAAGGGGTCATCTTGACCGGTTTTAAAATAAGTGGTTAAGTGAGAGAGAGCAATATACGAGGGAGTGTTTTTCACATTTATAGCAAATAACGGTCTTGCTAACAAAGCTCGTAAAGCTTCCATTAAGCACAAGAAAAGACAAAAAAAAAAAAAAACACAAAACCTCCAATAAACTTTTTACACCTTGCAATGCACTTTTATATACCTCTCATATATTTAAACATTTATATAAACTTTAAAAAGAACCCCACTAAGATTTTTTAGCATTTTCCTTATCCTTACTATAATGCTAACCTCCATGGCCCTCCACCTATTGTAAAATATGCATCCATATCAGATGAAAGTGTATTAATATCGGTGAAAATATGTACTCTCATCTGTAAATGGGTATTAAAATCTGAACATTTTCTTGTATTTAATAGGAGTATTTATTATCTTCAACTCATAAGACAGAGGTTGGTAAAAGGCAATATTTTACAGAAAACCAGATAAAAATCATTTCGAAACAGTTCATTCGACCAGTACACAGAGGGGTAGGGACGAACAAGTAAAGGAAGATGGGATGGATGCCCTAATTTATTCTCGAGATCTCTACTCGATCGAACCATCAAATCAAAATGGCAATTGAAAATTTCTCCGAAGATTTGCTCATGGAGATTCTGTGTAGGCTTCCTGTCAAATCCCTGCTTCAATTCAAGTCAGTCTGCAAAAACTGGTATGCTCTCATCCAAAACCCCGACTTTATTTACCTCCATCACGACCGCGCCACCTCTATCGCCGCCGCCAAAAACGCTGACTGCCTCCTCGTTAAGCGATTCCTCAACGGCGGCGAGGGCGCCGCGGCCTTGTCCTTTGTTCCCAACCAAACCCCAGTTGAAGATATCGATATATCTTCCACTGGTCTAGATATTGAATATGTAAAAGTCTTGGGCCATTGTAACGGCGTCGTTTGTCTCTCGGGACTCTTAAACTCCACCATTGTGCTATGCAACCCTTCAATGAAGGAATTCAGGATACTTCCTCAACCCTCTTATAAAAATGACTATATGAGCAATTTGGGATTTGGGTTTGATCCCAATACAGATGATTATAAAGTTGTTAGATTTGCCATGATGAGTACGGATGCAAGAATCGGGGGCATTGATAAAAAAGTTCAAATGTACGACTTGAGTACAGATTCTTGGAGGGATGTAGACGCTGAGTCTCCTAACGAGTCCGGTTTCCACTGTAGTTATTATTGTTACACGTCATGGAATGGAGATTGTTTCTGGTATGCCCACCGTTGGGATGGTGGTGATCCGGTGATTATGGCGTTTCGTATGTCGGACGAGGTGTTCAAAGAGATACCCGTGCCAGAAGTTTGCTTGTTAGAGTTCAGTGAAAAGAAGCTTTTCGTTTTGAACGACTCCCTTGCCATGGTTATGTATTCAAAGTGGTGGTCTAATCCATCTTGGTTTTCGCCCGAGGAGTATTTGTTGAAGACGTTTGACATATGGGTAATGAATGAAGAGGATGTTGTTGAGGTGTCATGGGCTAAAAAATTCACTATTGAACCCTTTCAGGGACTCGACTGGGCATTGGGATTCCGTCAAAATGGTGAGTTCCTTTTGCAGAGCAGCTGTGGACAAATGATGTCCTACAACCTTTATAGTCAAGAAAGGAAGGAGTATGAAGTCCATGATCAAGTACGTGGTCGTCCTCGACCGCCACATATACAAGTTCTTCTATATACAGAGAGTTTGGTTTCAGTCAAGAGACGCAATGAACTTGATGGGCACGTTGAGTCGTAGATATATCTCCTCTATGGGCTTTTGTATACGTCGAAGAGTTTGAAAGTATGTTATATGCTGCACATGGGCTTGTGAATCCTTTAGGCGGTTTCTGCCATTTGCGATACTAGTAAAGGTAAATGAGTGGTTCCAATCAGCTTCTAAGAGTCTCCTGGACAGCCTTCTTAGACAATTACTTCTGGTATGTAAACAGGTGCTTAGGGGGGGAAAGGTTTGAGTTTCATGGCTTGGATAATGGACAGCCTTGTTTGTCCTCTTTCAATGTGTTAAACTAGAATTTGCCTTTGATTGGGAAAGGGGAGTTTGTTCCGGCAACAAGTTTTAGTTTAATTTCTGGGAGATTTATTCTTATGCTGTTGTTTGATGGTATTAGTAGCTGTAATTTGTCAAACATTCATGGGAGGATATGAAATGCTGCTACTTCTTTTTCACTTCTGAATTGGAGACTGCAGATTACCCAACCAAGAATGAGACTCTGCGGAAGATCACCATACTCTTTTGTGCTGATACGTGCGCTTATTGTTTTCTGCCTAATCCCGGAGTTCTACTCACTCCACTTGTATGCTGACTTGATCTCCAAGTTGATGGAAATAGGATGACAATCTCACCCAAACTGATCCATATCATTTGAGGCAGTGTTTTACCCAAATCGGCTCGTTTGGTTTTAGTTTTCAATGTATAAACCGGTGGGTTTCGTTTTGGGATTGTTTTTTTCAATGATATCTGCACCGAAACCTGAAAACAAATTAAAGCCGTGGTATATTTACTACTGCGATACCGTCTTTTGATAAAAACGCATGGAAGTCAATTTCCCCGTAATCTCAATCCCTCAACTCCTCAACAGTGACTTGCATATTAAAGGGATAATTTAATTACTCAAACATCGCCCCCAAAAGGCAAAGCAAACCCCATCAGGAGTCCTAGGTTAGGTAAATATATCACACAAACTTTTGGGTGTCCATATAGATCTGAAGAGAATACATTGAGTAAGAACGAATAATACCCATGAGGGGCATGGGAATATCCACACAAGGACCGAAAAAACCTCCAAAAATGGACCTAAAACAGCTGAAAACAACATAGGCAACACTAAAATGGGAAAAAAACAGCAAGACACCCGCCTATGCCAGGCCACCAACAGCCGCAATCTGCAAATCATGCACACACCTCAAAATAAAAGTATATTGCGGAAGAGGCAAAGATTTGTAAATCACTACTCCAGCGAACTGATCACACACCAAACCACCTCCGGAGACCACAACCTCTGTTCTACCAGAAGCCAAGCCATCCCGGATCCTCTCCACAAACAATAAAGCAAACCCTCGTCACCTGAAGGCATCGTCGCCGAGACCACCCGAGAGTTTTGATGCTGAAGTATTTACCTCAATGTGTCTTAAGATAACCACACTTTCCACATCATCTGCACTTTAAGGAGTTCTCTTTGAGAGGTGCATGCTATTGATAGGCTCCTGCAATCAAAACACCCAATTGCATCAGGGAATAAAAATACAAGCATAGCTGCTGTTTCTTGTCAATGGAACCATGATACCGCCATTCTCAAATAGTCATATGCTAAAAAATAACATTCTAATGATACAAATAACGGTCTTGGTCAGAAGCCCAGAGGGGGATATATATTCAACACCTCCTCTATCAAATACATAAATTTTGCCGTTGAACTAATCTGAGATGCACTATCCAGAAAAAATTTGGTGTTTTCGATATGCCTACCGTTACTCTTCATGATTTTCCCATCCAAAAGAGCACAAGCATGCACACATTTTACTCTGCATTTGAATTTGAGAAAATTGAGGTTAAATTTATCACTTCACAGTTGTATCTATACTTAAAAACGTTTTGCATTTATACATACCGCAGAAGACTCTCTATTCGGCTACCAAATGTGTCTACTACAAGAGCTTTGATCTTGCTATATGGTGTAAAACATTCTGTAAATCCTCAATACAAGCAAGCAAAAACTCATGGGATCCTTGCTTGGACAGATCTGTGCCAGCTACGCAGCGAGCAATGTCCACTAGTTCAGTCATCTGCAAAAGGAAACATGAATTGCTAAGTTTTAGCATATACTTGAAATTCTTTTTCCGTTGTAAATGCACATCACTTGTGAGCAAAGCAAAAACATAGGCAAAGACATATCACTGAACTCCTAGTAAACATCATAAGTTATCGTCGAGAGTACATACAGAAGAAAGGGTGTGCCAGAGACTACAAGTGATTCTGTGGATGGGGAAAGGCATCAGCACAGAGACTACAATTGCCATCAGCAGCACAGAAGTGGATCAGGAAGTAAACCTAGGAAAACGTTGTGATTCTGTGCCCAATATCACCAAAGACAGCTATCAGATATCGTAAAGAAATGAAAATTATTTACTCCAGTTCAAAATAAACACAGCTAAGTCAGATACTAGAACTTGTTTGGGTTTTTCAAAACACATTACTGGAGAAATGATTAAGACATTCCAACCACAATCATAAACAGGTCAATAGAAGTTTGCTTCCTAATGCCTAGGAGCCAAAAATGATGTCACTACTAATTGTACACCCAAAAATCTAAAATCCCAAAATTTTTCAGTGACATAGCCACAAATAACATGCTAGAAAAAAGTCAAATACTTAAAAAATGTGGGACAAGGAGATTTAAGTCAAATACTTTTACAGACTGGGTAGGGTCCCATGCATACAATAATCATAGCAAACAGGCAGAAGAGACGTCAGTGCAAAAAAATCAATGAAGAGAATTTCTTTTTTTCTTTTTTTGTCTATTTTCCTTCAGGTGTGTGTTTTTGTAGGCATATGAATCCATTTTCTCTAAAAACAAATTGGAAGTCATTGTAAGACGGTGTGCATATACAATAGTCACAAAAAAAAAAGTCAAGCACAAAATCAAACATATGCAAATCTTAGAAATTGAACACAAAGAATTGTTATACCTAAAATCACACATGAAGATCGGAACAGAAACCCTAGTAACAAGAACCCCCTCTGCGCAGACAATCCAATAGCTACGATACTTTGCATTCAATGAAACTGCCCGAGAGAGAGTGAGGCAAGGAAGAAATTGGAGAGAGAGAGAGAGAGAGAGATCGTGGAACATCGTAGGGCATGGATCCACCGGATTGCCCAAGACAGACGGTAAGAGGAGATGCTGAATCTCCAGTTGGTCTGTGAAGAAGAGTAACGATCTCGTCTGTCTTCGCTTGGTTACAAAAGAAGACAAGTTTGTAAGAGTTCTCATAGCAAAGTAATCAAAGAGAGCATGAGGATATTCAAATCCTGACTTCCACAAGAATTGATTTTATGATTCTGGTGGGCTGACATTAGAATTATCAATTATGGTATAACCATGCAACACAGAAAAAAAAATATAGACAAAACAGACGAAGGAAATTTCTTTTGAGTAGAGTTCGTTGCAGTCCTTGCATTGCCAGAACTCTAAATTCCTGTCAAACAAGCCGTTGGGAATCACTTGGAAACTCTTAGCAGCTTCAACAGCCTCCTCTATTGAGTGGTTTCTGAATAAAGCAAGCATTACATTTGGTGCACCTTGACATGAGGTGTTCCTCACTAATTTTCAATCGGAAAGTCTCAATTACCTGCAATGATTCATCAATTTTAGCATCCAAAACAACTATGTACTGCTTTTTATGACCAGCTTGAAAGTATATTGGGACTTACTGTAGTATTATCTAGAAATAAGTAGGAACGCCAACTTATAACAAAGTCCAACTTAGCATGCGCCACCGACTACATTGAGTATATACCTCAAGCAGCAGTTTGCTTTTCAGAAGACTGTATATGTGGTTTTCTAAGAGATATTTGTGTCTCAAAAGTTTGACATCCCGTGTCAGAAGCATCCCCCTTCTCTTTTAGTGCTTGGTCTATTAAGCCCCTAACGAAAAACAATTGGCAAATAAAGTTATATAAAAAAATCAACCATAAAAAATGCATCGCAACTCTGATATGAGAAAGTATCTCAAGTTCTCAACAATAAAACTAGGACAACTTATTCATAAGAAGAACACCTGCTTCCGGGCTTTTCAGAATATGGAACTGCAGCATCTTTCAACGAACCTGAGATTTTTTGCCAAGCCTTCTACCTGGTTGATTGCTCTATTCAGTAATTGAATAGCAAATATAGTATCCAAATCACATATGATGGGAACCAAGAGGAATGTCAGCTTCAAACAAAGATCACAGCAGGAGAAAAAAAGAATATCAAATCCCAAACCTCGTAATTTCAAAGAAAATTGTACACTTGCAAATAATCTCCAAGCAACAAAAACTTAAATTAAAGCACTACCACTTCCCATCACATCGCACAGAAACTTTGGGCATCAATCAATACCCCCAAAAAAATCCCAAGGTGGCAGGCCTTGTCAATCGCCTTTATTTGCAATATCAACCCTTCAGACAGTTTACATTTCCCATTCTTTTAGGAGTTCTAAGTTTTCTGTCAGATTCCTACAGTCGAATTTCATCATCATGCATTTGAACAATCTGCAATAGCGAATATTCTATGAGAGAATTCAGAATGCATAGTAACTTGGACAATCTCTTAAGCTTCACCGAATTTGGTCTGCAAAATTATACCACAACTGTGAACACCCCGCGGAGCGATGTCCACGAAATCGATTGTGGTTTGGAAAATGATTTTGATTGATTGACAGGAGTGGCCACCCGGATTTGAGGACTATACCCGAGAAACCTTTTGAAAAATGACTCTTTTGCCCTTGGAATAGAAAATATTTCACTGGTCTGCTTTTATTTAGATTTCTCAAGTCCGGGAGCTAGGTTACGAGAGGGGAAGGAATTTAAAGCACCCCTCTTGCCTAGTGAAACCACCGGTCTTTATTAAATGTTTAAGGAATTTTGGAAATGTTGTTTGAATGGACTTTGTACACATATTCATATGAAAGCATGAAGAATGTATCAAAAAGATCAATGAAATGTGGGTGGATGCTTGTGCAAAATATCATGAGTGAATGATTTATATGCATTGAACATTGAAACTTGACCAAATCATGCTCAAATTACTCCAAGATGTCCCAAAAACTGATCACAAACATTAAACATATCACACCTGGATAACAATCTAGGCACCTGGATTAAGCAGATCCAAGCGCTTGGATTGAACACAGGCGCCTGGAATAGGCCAATCTAGGCGCCTGGATGGCCTACCAGACAGCAAACTCATAACCCCATTTTTCTTAATAAACAACAAGTGCAATGCTTACAAGTTACAACTTGTTCTAACACACTTTAAATGATGTTTAATGACTTTGTGGATGAAATGAATCTCAAGATCAATTTCATAGCATGATAAAAATCTTGAAAAGCATGATTTTTGCCTGTGAAACACTCAAATACCCTTTATAATGAAGATTAAAACATGAGATATGATTATTCCAGTATCAATGTATGCAAATGATCTCCCATGAACTGATTGAAATGCAAAAGAAAGCAGAAAATATGACAAGGAGGAAGGAATCCACGCACCTGCATGGGGGGAATCCAGGCGCCTGGGCTCAATGCAGGTGCCTGGATTGAGTACTGATACAAAGAACAGATTCTTTCTTGATGTGATTCAGACCTCTCCTAAGCCCTCCACTGGCATAGAAGACCAGTGAGAACCTGGTTGAGTTCCCTTCAGGGCCTTTTTGAGCAAATTTGGTAGATAACTACCTTGAGAAGCTTGATTAGTGAACTTTGGTGGAGATTTGGATGTTTTTTTGATGATTATGTAAATTGAAAAAGGTCTTTTGGGACAGAGACAAACCGATTGTATTGGTTTTGGTTGAGTTTGATGATGGATGGTTGAAATATGAAGATTTTGATGATCAAAGGGTGGGTTTTTAGGCTTGAAGTTGGGCTTTTAGGCTAGAAATGAGTAGAACAAAGGGGATCAGTTTGGGGACTGATTTTTTGGGTGCATTTCTGCAACATAACAGTAAGGGAGTGAGGGAGGAGCTGGTCCCCCTTGCAAATGAGGAATGAAAGTGTATTTATAGCCCAAAAGAGGTTTAAAAGGTCCACTTGAACCTTTAGGAGGTCATCCAAAGGAGTCCACTAGGATATCCTATCTTCCATCCATTATATTTTAACAGATTTCTGCAGAAATATCCCAGAAAAATCCTCAAGACGCTCATCCCCACTCACTTGACCTTGGACAACAAGTATCTAGAGTGAATCCGGGCGCCTGGAATTGGGGAATCCAGGCGCCTGGATTAGGAGACAGCATAGCATATGAAACTTCGCAGGGCCATTCTGGGTGCTACCGAACTCCGTTTTGTGCATGGTTTGAAGCGTTGGAAAGCTTGAAAAGTCTACTTTCGAAAAGCTTGAAAAGTCTACTTCGAACCCAATTGGTTTGAAACAAAGATGATTTGTACATGAAAATATGTGACCATTTTACCCACAGAAGGTCGGAAAAACAAGCCGTTTTGGTAAAACTTGCACATCTCCCTCATTTCAAAATGGATTAAGACATATAATATATCAAAAAAAGAAGGTGTTGAATGTACTAGAAGGAGGTGTAAGCTTGGGTTTCTTTTAGAGAGGTTTAGGAGGGGTTTCCAAGTTCACAATCAAGCCTCGCGTGCTCTTATCAGGCATTTTCATCATCAGGGATTGCGAAGGATTTTCGTGGGTTCAAATTGGGGTGTCTACAACAACTATTAGGCTTCTCTCAAGAATTTATTTCAACCTGGATCCAGGTGAGAGGAACTAAGTTCAGTGACTTTGTGAAAAGAATCCCCTGTTGTAAAAAATACTCCTAAAAGAAAATTATGGTACTCTGACTGACATAAGTTCGGTGAATTTGTGAAGATTATAATAGGAGTACATAAGTTCGAATTAGAAACCAAACGATTTGTCTCTACATTTCATCCAAAGTACAGCAGGTGTGAGCTATATATCCCCTTTCTTTCACAACCGTAACAATTTGTTGGAATTAGAGGCTTCATGCAGCACAATAGGGCAATTTATGCCAGAGAAAGAGAAGATATTTCTGTTTAAAGCTCCCAAGTAGCAAGAGGGGCAAAGCAGAAAAAATTCCTTTAATCTTCGATCATCAGAAAAAGAAAAATAAACAGATAAACAAATAGGAAAGCTGTTTCTGTTAACTCTTTGATCTCATCCAGTTGTTTTCATCCCAAAAGTGTGAAAGCTGGAACTGCCTTGGGGAAAAAAGATCTCTTTGTAAAACCATGGCTTCCCCTTCCAATTCATACATATTGGCATCACAGCCAAGTCTCTGACGCCAAAATATTATTGTACTTGAAAGAAGTTAAATTATGTTTTAAACTACACATTTTACATAGATGATATGAGCTCTTCTACTTGGTCACCTTCTGTGTCCTCATCCTTGAGCACAAAATCACCATCAGGCACATAACCAGCCCATTTCATCTCAGCTATGAGCAGATCTAGATTCTCATAGATCTGTTCACGACTTGGATGAGCTTTGTCCCCGACAAGAAACATGTGCAAGTCACTCTTTACCTCAATCCAGCTGCAACCTGGCTCCTTCTTCATCCCACTACACCTCATCACCTTCCTCATTTTCGAAACCTCATCCCACATTCCAGCATCAGCGTAGATATTTGACAGAAGAATGAAAGCAGAAGAGTCCAGAGGATCCAATCGCAAAAGAGAATTCGCAGCTTCTTCTGCCACCTCTACATCCCCATGCATCTTGCAAATACTAAGCAAGGTTCTCCAAATAACATCATCGGCCTTAAAGGGCATTTCTTTAATAAACTTCAACGCGTTGCTAACTTGGCCTGACCTCCCTAGTATGTCCACAATGCAAGAGTAATGCTCCAATTGAGGGTCTAATCCAAAATCATTTGACATTGAATGGAAGTAATGCAGCCCTGTTTGAACAAGCCCCATATGTGCACAAGCTCGAAGGACTGAAACAAAAGTTGCATGATTTGGTTTCACACCTTGAAGTTGCATATCTTCAAAAATCTTAAGTGCGTCTTCTCCAAGCCCATGTTGAGCATAACCACATATTAGAGCATTCCACGTTACAAAATCCCTCTTTGGTGATTTCTCAAACATGAGCCTGGAGTCCTGCATGTTTCCACACTTTGAATACATGTCAACAAGAGTGCTGGATACAAAAACATCCGATTGCAGTTCATGCTTGATAATTTGCGCATGGATTTGCTTCCCTAATCCAATAGTTGCCAGATTGGCACAAGTATCAAGAACTGTAGCATATGTGAAGCTATCTGGTTTCACTCCCATTTCTAACATCTGAGAAAAGAATTTCTGAGCTTTCTCGCTTTTTTCATTCGATGAAAACCCAGAGATCATTGTGTTCCAAGAAACCATTGTTTGTTGTTCCTCCATTCTGTCATGGAGCTTCTCCGCCTCTTCCACCTTTGCACACTTGCAATACATATCCACTATAGCACTCCCAACAAACAAATCAAACCCCATCCCAGATTTGATTACTCGGTTATGGACCTCCATTCCGCAGTTCAGAGCCTGCCGACCAGCACAAGCTTTCAAAACACTACCATAAGTGAAGTCATCAGGTTCCACACCCCACCGGAGCATCCAAACAAATAGTGATAGCGTTTCCTCTTCGTTCCCGTTCTGTTCATAAGCTGCTATAATTGCATTCCACGAGATAGCGTCTCTTATTTCCATCTTTTCAAACACAAAATGAGCCTCCATCAAAGCTCGACATTTTCCATACATATCTAAAATGGCATTTTCCACACAAACATTGGACCCAAAAATACTCTTAATTGCTAATCCATGTACTTGAATCCCCACTGAATAGTCTCTCATCATCGCACAAGCACTAAAAGCACCAGATAGGCTTATCTCGTCAAGCCCAAAACCAGACTTCATTAGAAGTTGAAATATTTGGAATGCTTCAAAGCCCCGATAACTTCGAGCATATCCAATAATCATAGCATTGTATGATTGGAGAATATGAATGGGCAATGAGTTAAATAGCTTTCTAGCCTCAAGTAAACAATCACATTTTGCATACATATCCAAAGTAGCAGTCCCTACTATAATATCATATCGAAAATCAGCCTTCAATGCATGAGCATGCAGTTGAGATCCCAACCTTATTGCAGATAAGCCTGCACAGGATCTTAAAACACTTGCATAAGTAGATTGACTCACCCCAACTCCCTCCTTTTGCATCTCCTTGAATAGTTCTAAACCACCCACAAGCTCCTCATTTTGGACACAGCCTGCTATTATAGCACTCCAAGAAACCCAATTTCTTTCAGGCATCTCACGGAAAAACTGTAAAGACTTACCTAACTTCCGACATTTAGCATACATATCTACAATCGCACTTCCACTCACCACATCAAGATCAAAACCCTTACGGACTGCAAGCCCATGAAACTGGATCCCAGCGTCATTGTTTTCTAAAGCCGAACATGCTTTAAAGATCAGCGAAAAGGTCGTTCGGTCTGACTCTATACCTGCTCCCCTCATTTTCAAGAAAACATCAATCGACATTCGATGGTTACCATTCTGCACGTACCCTGAAATTAAGGAATTCCATGTGACTACATCCTTCTCTGGCATAAATTCGAATAAGGATTGTGCTACTGGCATTTTTCCACACCCAGCATAACCAAATATCATCGCATTCCAAGAGACCACGTCCCGTTTAGCCATTTTGTCAAACACGTTATGGGCATCATCTAAATGGGAGCATTTTATATACATTTGAATCAAACAGTTGGTAACAAAGATTGTTGGTTCGAACCCAGATACAATCATGCGAGCATGGGCTTGTTTTCCAGGATCGAGTGCTCTTTGATCGGAGCATTCTTGGAATATGTGGGAAAAGGTTTTTCTCCTGTTTGGTGGCGTTTGCGTTCCTGTAAGTGTGGAAAATGCACAGATGGGTAATGAATCTATTGGTAGCAGAGTCTTGGATGCGGGATATGGTGAGAAAAACAGGAGTCTTGCGCAGCGAAGGTGAGAGAGCAGCTGTGCCATTAACCTCTGAACTCATGCTTTAGCGGGTTTTTTTCACCGTTAACAGCCGTTTTTTTCCCTTCTGAAATTCTCATTCGAGTGGAATTTTTCAATCACCCTTCTACTGCCTCTGAGCGAAGACTTCTTGTCCTCTCATCGCCTATGATGATTCCACGAGTGCGATGAAGAAGAAGAACAGTACTCCATTTGGCCTCAACAGCTCTCTCTGGTCCACCACTCATCCACAACGGCGACGACGTCCACTGCGACGGAAAACAGTGTCGACTTCAGGCCACTCTCTGTGTTGAAGGGAAAATTTATTGGGTGGTCGGTCCCACCATTGTCAAACAACGACGTTCAAAATGCTGTGAACTAGCTGCTGCGTTTCCAACTTTCCGTCTAATATTTGGAGCTTGGGTAGCATATGTGTACCGGTCCAATCCATTTTCAACCCATCTAAACTCATGTAAGGCCTTGTTCTTTAACCCATTTTATGACATAAAATAAGAGATTTTATGACATTGTTTTCTCAATACATGTCATTTTATATGACCATTCCATAAAATGTATTGGGAAAACTACATAAAATGTATTGGGAAAACAATGTCATTTTATGACCATTCCATAAAACCCCAACTAAAATGAGAATTCTCATTTTATGGCATAAAATGTATTGGAGAACAAAGCCTAAATATGAGTTGATTCGCGTTCAATCCATATCAACCCATACTGCAATAATAGCTGGGTTGTGTTGCGTATTAGGGAAAGTATGGGCCAATCCACTCCGGGAAGTACATGCACCGACAGCTTCAAAAAAAGCACCGCCCGAGTATGAAAGTGGATAGCTCCAAATTAAATCGTGTTCAGAAAAAAAGCACCACTCCAAATTAAATCAAGTTGTCCCACTCTCTCTTGAAAGTGTTTAAAACCCTAAAAATTTTATGAAAGAGTGTAAACTTCTAGAACGCTAGGAAATCATAAGATACCATAAGTGCCTAAAACCTAAAATCCTAATGAAAGTACTTAAACCCCCAAAATCCTATGAAAGTACTTAAACTTCTGAAATCCTATTAAACTGTATGATATCTTAAGTGCCTTAATACAAAAAATGAAAGTGTGTAAACTTTCAAAACCTTATGAAAATGCCTAAACTTGATACCTTAACTGCCTAAACCAAAAAAAAAGAGTGACTGACTTTAATGGTAATTAAAAAGAGTAACTGACCTTATTTGTAATAAATATTTATTTTCTTACCTTAATGGTGATTTATCCTTGGGTATAACTGGACAGATACGTGAGGGTTCAAAGATTGGGTTAAAAATTGTCACCTCTACTTATTGCTAATCATTTAAATGATCAGAGTTGCTCATTTTGTAAGAATCAATTTGTTAAGATACCATGTAAAAATTAAGCTCAATTAGATATCGGTGAGTACTTTGATCACACACTTTTTAAACCTAGGATTTTTAGAATTAAGCAGAGTAGAGCTAAACTTTTTGTCTAGCAATTATCTATTTGTAATTTAGCTAAAATCTTTGCATAATTCCTAACAAACCATTTTCTACAATCTGAGGTTTGGACACCAAAATATGTCTAACTAGAGTGGGTGAACAAATTTACACTTGCCATCAAAAAAATTGTTCCCGAGGATGTGAAGAAGTTTAACACCCCTTATTTTTACCGACTTCTCCGTATGAAAATGAAAAATAAGAATAATAAAAACTAACAAGTTTCAAACATGGATTTGGAGTCGGTTAATGTGCGTGAATTTCATGCGTATTGTGTGAAACCCACGTGCATTAAATATTTAAATGGTTGTGAATAAATATCTATGCAATTGCCAGACATTTGTCACTACTCTTCACAATTTTTCCCTCCCGTAAAATTAAATAGTTTTGGGCCTAAAGCCCTAAACCAGAAGATGTGATATTTAAGTATTGTTACTATCTTTTTATTGTGCAAATGTGTCTATGGATTACAAACCCTCAACTTTCGGCTTAAAGTGGGCTGATTTGGTAGTATTCTAAATCCATTTTGCAATGTAATTTGGCTACCATGGATTTGGGTTTTCAATTAGGGACGAGTCTCTATTTTTCCTCTTCACTTTATTTATATGGTAATGCCAAGCAAGAAGATATATAACACCTTGCAAAGGAGACTCATATAAAATACTCCCTCTATTCTGATTTGTTAGTTTATTTTTTATATCTGTATCATTTTTTATTACTTATATCTCTCAATTTATTATGGTTTTCATGATTTTGCGAACTTTGTATTATAAAACTAATTGAAATCTACCAAATAAGATCCATATTGTATATTTTTTGAATTACACATTAAAAGATATGAGCTATAAAAAATGATCATTCATCTTGTAGAGTCCATAAAAAAATAAGAGAGAGAGGAACTTAATTATTCCAAGTCTAATCAGGCCCTAAGTTCCCCACGGACCTTAGGGGGTGCTGTGCATGGGATGCATAGCACTGTGCTATGTAGCCATTGCATGGCTGCACCGGTCTCGTTTCGACGATCGGAGAAGTTCACCGCGTATGGTTCATCAAGTACTACACATGTACCAAAATCAACTCGATCGAATATCTTTAAGTACTTCATCGGAACACAAATAACTTGAAAAGAAATGGAACACAAATGGACACAAACACTGGATCACAAACACTGTTTTCAAGTTATTTGTGTTTCGATGAGGCACTTAAAGATGTTCGATCGAGTTGATTTTTGGCACGCTTGTAGTACTCAACGAGTTCTACGTAGTGAGCATCTCTGATCGTCTAAAAGATGCCGGTGCGGCCTCGCCATAAGGCTGCACATAACGGTGCTGTGCATTGGGGTGCACAACACCCCCAGACTCCATTCCCCCACCTTCCCCTTTTTCTTTTTTGTTTTTTTGTTTTTTTTAAAAAAAAAACTGGGATTAACTCTTGGTTTGGGTGAATTGAAAAAACTAGTTTTTTGGTTTTTTTGGATCTGTCCTTATTCAATTTTTTTTCCGCATTTGTTGGTTTTTGGTCGATTTTTTGTGGTTTTTTGGCTGGTCTCGACGAGAGAAATCTAAAAAGTATAAAATTATTAGCAAAATATAAAGTTTTGTGAATAAAGACAAAAAATAATCCCAAAACTAGTTTAAGTTTGGATTATTTTTGGATTATTTTTCGTCTTTATTCACAAAACTTTAAGTTTGGTTAATAATTTTATACTTTTTAGATTCATCTCGTCGAGATAAGCTAAGAAACCTCAAAAAATCAACTGAAAACTAATGAATACAAAAAAAAAATTTGAATAAGGACAAAACCAAAAAAACCAAAAAACTATTTTTTTTAATTTACCCAAACCACCCCTTAAATCTACATTGGTCCACTCTCATTAATTCAATCTCGATGTCGCGCCTAGGATTGACATCACAAGGGTTTTGCCGTGGCAAAAGGAGAATCAAGGAAAAGGGTCAAGTGATCCAAGTTCATTGAAATGCGTCCTAGTTTAGAAAAAGACGGGTTTTGTAATTGTAATCTGGGATACTCTCTTCGTTTCTATTTATTTGTCTCACACTCTCTCTCTCTTGTCTTTTTTTAAACAAAAAAATTAAGTACTTCTGTGTATCATTTTCACATTTTTTTGCACTGAATTAAAGTACATGATGAATACTTTAATTTGATGTAAAAAAATTAGAAAAACTAGAGACGAAAACATTTTATTTTTTCATTTGAAAAGTGACATGATTTTTCGTAGAGGACAAACAAATAGGAACAGAGAAAATATTTTTTAGAAAATAACTCAAAGTCACCAGCTGGCAAGGAATTTCGGTTAGTCGGGTCACCCTCTGAAATATCTGGAGATAATTCAAATGTTTTGAAAAGCATTCTGCGGGTCCAAAGACCTGATTTTTAAAAGAGTGACTCAATTTTATTGTTTGCAAGATCAGCAAAGAAAAAGTCCAGTAACTCACTCTTTCAAGTAGGGAACGCATTCAGCACAGCACCCGACATCGTCCTTTCGGTACTTGCCCTTTCTTAAAAAGAACCATGAGCAAAGCTTTTCAAATTTGATAAGAAGAAGAAAGATATAATTAGAAGGACTCAAGGGGTGTTCCCCTAAGAATATTTTTAGAATAAATTGATTTTTTTCGATTTTTTACATGATGTATTATGAGAAAATGACCTGTCTTAATTTTTTTTAAAATTATTTTTTGTTAATGGAACACTCCCTTAAACGCTAACGCCTAGAGGTATTGGAGAGAGAGAGAGAGGACATCACCAGCAAAAACATGGAAAATGAAGAACCTAAAGTACAAATTGTCATTTTCACTAATTGGGGGGAAAGGTCTGTGGCTGTCAGTGGCTAGAGAGGCAATCAATGAAAGCACTTATATTTCCTTTAGAAAAAAGTAATTATGGTATTGGCTCATATTACTTGTTCCAAACTTCCAACAATAAACAGGCTCTACCCTTTTGCACAGGATATTTTCTAGGATGTTGTGGGGACCGAAAGATTATTACTTCAATCATTTTGGAGTAGAAAATGAAAGTAGAGGATTATAGTGATGACATATTTCTTTAAAAAAAGTTCAAGGCACAAAAGATTTTGTAAAAATATTATATTCCTTTAGTGACCAATTCCTATTATACCATGATTATCTAGATATACATAAATCTTATATAAAAAAAGGCATACGGAATTTGGAGGGTGTCGTGAGCCCACCGGCCGTAGTTACATTAGTGTGTGAGCGAGAAGAGAGGAAATACATCAAAAAGCATAATAGCACCTATACTTATAATGGATCGTGTAGAGGTGCTAACCAAGAATATGAAGGAATTTCTTTCTAGGTGTAGGAATTTCTTTCTATTCCGACTCAACCGATTAGCCAGGAATATGAAGAAATTTATTTCTATTCTGACCCACCAGTAATTGCCATTTTCACCAAAAATCCATTTTTTTTCAAGGAGTCGGTTAGAGAAAGTACACTCTCTAATGTGCTCAACTTAATTTTTATTTCTAGCAGTACTGCATGCAAGCCAAAATAGTGCAGTGCCATCAACATAACATTTTTATCACTTCTCCAAAAAAGCTAGGGTTTTCCAAAACTAGATGGATATTTTTGCAATTCTTTTTTTCTGGATATGGAAAAAGGCTACTCCAACCACAATACTAGCTATTCCCTCTCATAGGTGGACAAAAATATAATCCCATTCCTTTCCTTAAGATATTGTCATATTTCACAAATCCCAGGTGATTGATTCTCTACTTTATTTTGACATGAAATTTTGGTCCATGAAAACTTGGATTGAGAACAAGTGGATGTTGTGGTTACTGCAAGGCATGGACAAGTGATGATAATATAGAGTGCAGAATAAATGACACTAAAAACAAGAGGAACAAACAAACACAGAATCACCAAAGGATTAACAATGTCTGAAGGAAAGCTTGCCCTATCATGACCTCTACTTTGGAAAGGGAGTGTCTTAGGTTCCATTTGAGTGTGCATCATTTCATTCGGAGAATGATGAGAAATTTCATTACTTGTAGGGAAAATTACAGTACAAAAATTCGGTTATTACTACGTTAACAAGAAGACAAGTATATCATATTTCGTACAAAAAAAAAATGACCGACGAAAAAAATATGATTTGTCGTAAAAATTGAAATTGTCGGCGATGGGAGGATATGTCAATGCACCGGCAAAGGATGGCAAAGGAATGTTGCGATGAAATTTGTATGTAACCCAAAGGTGGTATGCTACATTCGATGGTTCTGCTACCGAAAACATCCCCACAAAAATTCGTACTAGTAATGAACCAAGTGTCGAGCACTAATGCTGCACATGCGGGACAGGTTTGAGCATACGTTGTTTGTATTACCTGAACTTTTCATTTCGCCAAAAATACTCAAAGTTCATGGGATGTCACAAGGATAAGGGTACGTATGAGATTCCAATCCAACATTGATAGTATAATTAGACACTCGGAATCTTCAATTTTTTTATCATGTTCGAGTTAAAAGAAGCTCAAATTTGGTTAGTCATTCGCATTGATGGAAGATATGGAAATCCCTTGTTATCTTAAACTCCATCCAACTTTTGAATTCCATATTCTCGACGCGTGTATATATACACCTACACCCGATACACCTGAGTCTATATCAATCATATGGAAAGATAATTCCATGATACTAGAAAATAAATATAAATCTGTCTCATATGAAAAGTATTGGTAGGACCCCTTATATATGTAGCACATCAAATAAGTAATTTAGAGCAACTTGTTTATAATGTACTGCCCTCTTTTTGTACCCATAAAGAAGATTAGCTAGCTGTTGTTTTAAGGGCAACTAGTTAGTGAGCATTACCCAAACTCTAGCAATTAGAATCACTATCCCTCTTTCATGGCTCTTTTAAGTATCTCCAAGCAATTCAATAAGAAAGGAGTGTAGAAGAAAATCATAAGCTAAATGTAATTTTTTTTCTATATGTGTTTTAAGGTAAAACCATCCATGCTTGAGCTCAGAAATATGTCAAAAAAGATGAGAATAACATTAGCATAATTAAATAAAGTTTGATGGCGAATTCGATATATAAACTATGGGGGTGCGAACGCACCAAACCCTTCCAATCTACATGATAAAACACAACGAAAAATGTCTACACATACAAACGTAATAGCATGATCCACAGCTGTCCAGAGAATATTTTCCTAATCAATTTACCCTTCTTTCTACTTACTCCATGGGCAACATTTCCATCGACGGAGGTAATTGTTGGGGTTTGATGGACTCTCTTCCATCAGATTAGGGTTTTGGACACACACATATAGGTTATTTTAGGGATTTTTGCATTTGATGGACTGTTCAAACTCACATATATGAATCTGATAAACTATGAAGAATTCAGTTTTTTTTCCCTTGCATGGCACAGCATTTTGGAGGAAGCAGTCCATTTAAATTGTGTTCATAGTTGAGGTGTGCCAAACCTACATATATCATATAATTAGATAGTACTATTGTCGAATAAGGTTTGAGTGGTGTTGGTATTACCCACTGAGTTGTGATCGTCTAATAAATATGACCGGATAATTGACAAATCTCTATTAGCACGTATTTGGGTTCTATCACGTGCATTAAGTGATACGAGCTTATTATTAAGTGTAGAGATCATTTAGGGTCCATTAAGGTTCCATCTATTATGATGGGCTATAATAAAACCAAAGCCTATAAATATGTGGTTAAGTTTCCACTCTAAACCCTAATCTCTTTCTCATATCATCCCACCGTGTGTGAGACAAAGGTCATGATCAAAAGTGGGGCTTTGGAGGTGAAAGACGAACAACCATACACACAAGATGTCCATCCTCCATGGTGACAGGTACGCATCCGCTATAATTTTCTTCGAATGGTTTGATATGAGTTCTTGGGTTAGGGTTTCTTATAAAATCCTACAATGCATTCTTAGAGTCTTATCTATCACATAACTAATTCCAAGTTCGGATAAAGGAAGATGATTGACTAAAGTAATAATAACAAGCAAGTAAAAAAAAAAAACCCATTGGAACGGAAAATATAGATTCGTGTAGCTATACAAATTAATAATTAAAACTTAAGTCTAGATAGTTGGGGTAATGGCCCCTAGTATTTTTTATTTTTATTTTTATTGGCCCTATGCTTATCTTAGATCCTTAGAAACTATGATGATATCAACAACATTAAGAGCTCCTGAAACCATGTTCTTAATTAACTATAAACATAATCCATGAAAATTAATCAAGAATCGTTGGAATGACAAAGATGATGTTCTATTCAGCATCAAGTTATTCTCCTCAGTTCAAAACTCGACAACCTCTTGAGACCAGGCCGCAAGTGGTTCTCTTATGAATTTCGTAGTCCCGACACTGATGGCTTACCTTTTTACTAGACCGAAGAGGGGATCTAGTCAAGATGCACGTAAGCTGATACAGACACTTCTAAATGCTAAACCTAAAAAATAAAAAACATTTCCCATAGAAAAGATTGCAATTTGCTTTAAACAAACCAAAACACCTTTTGTTATCAACATTGATAGTGGATCAAAGACCTCATTACAAGTACGTAAGCCCACATTAATTAACAATCGTGCAAAGGCAGTATTATTACTGTAATTTCCACCACCCACAACATAGTTTATAGTATATGCATTGCACCAAAGATTGGCATGATACCATTATAACATACAAAACAAAGACTGAAAAGATGGCACACTGGAGAGAAGTCAGTCTCTCATTAACTAGGGTTTTATTTTAATATGTAATTTTCCAAAAGGTGAAACAAAAGCAAGGTGATGAAAGCAAGTGTAAGATGATCATGAGCTTATCCATAACAGGCCAATCTCTAGATATCTCATGTGACCTAATTAGACTAAACATATATAATACGGTGCAGTACACATCTGTATCGGAACCTCAAAATCCCGAGACGAACCTACTAATATGATGCATATCGGCCGATATTCAAAACTATAAGCTTGTATGTTCGATTCTCATAACCAGCAAGAAATCGCTTACGACTCTCTTGAACTATTCGCCAACCCCTCCGGAGAAAACCATTCAATCTTATGCCAAGGGTATGTATGCGAGTCAAGATACCAAATAATCACAGGCATAGCCCTGATAATTGTCTCAAGAGTGAATGGGTGGACAATCATAATATCTGGACAGCTGAAAAAAACGAGTTGGTTTAAATTAACCAACATAGTTTGACAGGATACAAATATATAGAATCATATAACCTGTAAAGATGTATTCAGGTGTAGGACACAGAGCTAATTGAGCTGAACAAATTTGGGTTGGATAAAAAATTCACTTGCCTTCCCTTCTTATTGGATCTAGCTATCTAAAGAGAAAGCATTGGAGGTTACCTTAGTGGGGTGCACAGATAGTCACCTATGGTAAAGTGAGTGTACCACAACATTTTTCATTAAGAGCCCCATCAAAAGCCTGAGCTAGAAGAGCCCTAGCTCCGTGTGTGTCAGAGTGATAGGCAGTGACGTAGTCAGGAATATGCATCGGTAAATTAAAGCACTATGAAACCAAAAATCCGGTGACAATCAACCTCCGACGATATCCCACCGGCACACGACTTGGTGGTGGTTGATGATTTGATGGTGGCGTGCTTGTAAGTTGTTACATCAAGATAAACGAAATGGAGTTTTCAGGTTTTGGAGTACTACATAAAATTACTGAATGTCCATGCTCGATGAATAAGTGATACTCCCTCCCTGCATTTGTGTGGTTCGTACAAAAAACCCTAGTCTCCCTTGAAGAAGAGAACCAAGAGATAACCGCTAGTCTATTAGCTCTTAGTTTATCCGTCCTCATTAAATAACCACTATATTCATCATCCAGAAACCGGTGGTGTTGTGCATGGTGCCGCGCACCCCTCGGCTGTCCGATCGTGTTTTGGACTGTCCAGATGTTCTTTGATTTTTTACTGGTACAAATAGATCAAAATAAAATCAAAATTGTCGAATGCATTCAGGCCGTCCAAAACACAATTGCATGCTTGAGGACTGCACAGCACCCCAAGGTACTCATCATCCATACCCATTTTGTGTATATTGTACTACTCAATGGGCAAACAATGAAAATGACACATTTATTCATCCACCCATTTTATTATCCACTGATAATAAGGAAGCAAACCAAGAACCTACTAATTAATCTTCCTTCAATATAACACTATACAATTCATCCATCATATACCTTATGTTATATCCCGTAAAACTCATCCCGCTACCAAACAACATTTTTTTACCAGTGGTGGACCGGTCAGGGACGGATCCAAGGGGGGCACGTGCACCTGCTAACCCCTTGTTTTCAATGTCGAAAAAATAAATTTTGGAAAATAAGTTTCGTATATATATAATTTGTGTCCAGATTTGGTAACATCTTCCGCGTGTTGCTTGGTGGAAAGGTGCTCTGTCTTTGTCTTGGATGTCGCGAGTGACTCTTGGTTCTCATTTTTATGCCAAAAATTTTTAAAAGTTGTCAATTAAAAGTGATTGTTGAGGTTTGAACCCAAGACCTCTTCCAAAACCAATACCTTCCCTCTTGCCACCAAACCAACAACATTCACTATACAACAACCTTGTAGTTTTATTATATATATATTTTGAACACATAATGGTTATAATAATTCACCTAGTATTTTCTTATAGCTCAATTTTAATTTTCTCCCTTCTTTTTTAATAAAAAAATAATACATTATAATCCATAATAAATGTCTTAAATTGGCAAAATCGTCGACTAGGAATTTTTTTTTTGCACAATTACAATTAATAAGATTCTCCTACTGAGTTAGGTTTCTAGATCCGTCCCTCGCGGAGCCAATGGAAACCTAGCTACCCGGGACATGGGCCCTCACTGCACTTCTTTATTGCTTTATATGACACTTTAGTTTTACTTGAATCAAACAATTATTGTGTTTTGTATAGCCAGGTTGCACAAATAAGTACATTTCACCAGATAAAAAAGAAAAGAAAAGAAGAAGCACACATCAATGATTTTTTGTCCAATAACTCAAAATGGTGTGAACTTATCTACTTTATGTGGGATCTATACTTGGTCCCTCTTCAATAATCAAAGACAATTTTTAGTGTCTTAAACTTTAATCATATTTGTAAAATAAAAAAAAATCTTAATTAGATATCCGTAAGTGCTTAGTCAAACTTATCAAAATAAAAAAAAATAATTGATGTGTGCTTCTTCTTTTCTTTTCTTTTCTTTTTTATCTGGTGAAATGTGCTTATTTGTGCAACCTAGTTAGCTATACAAAACACAATAATTTGTTTGATTCACGTAAACTAAACTAAAACAAATAAATAACTAAGTGCAGCGAGGGCCCATGTCCCCGGTAGCCTTCCATTGGCTCCGCCAAATATTTTCTCCTCTGGATAGATTCATTTTCATTTTCTATATCATAGTCATCACTCATCAATACCAAATATTTTCTCCTCTGGATAGATTCTGAGGATCGTATATCCTCCGAGGATACTGTGCGGTAGGTGTTGTGCAGCAAAATTACGTCATTTGACTTGATTTTTTGGCATACCTCTGAAGTTTCCAAATGTCTCGTTTGGAGGAAGAAAACCCGACTACAAAGTGCTTAAACCCTAAACCCGAATTGTCTAAACTTACTATACCCTACCCCAAGAGGCTAAATCCCTTAAAATTAAACCCCAAAATTAGCTCTCCAAATAGGATCTTTGGAAGCTTTGAAGGCGTACTGAGAAAATGAACAAAACGACATAGTTTTGCCTCACAACACCTCCCTAGGTTCCCCTCGCAAACGGGACTGAGAAGGTGGTGTATTAGTAGATGAGAAGGTTGGTCGACCATCCTGCCATCTCTCGATATGACGATATCCCTCAAATCTAGTAGTATTTTTTTCGGTTGTAATCTACCTCACGACGATTACCTGAATTGTTCATTTCGTAAGTAGTGAAGATGGAGGCCATTTTTTGTTCTGGAAAATGAAAATAAAATATAATCGTAATTCTAAAGTCGATGGGCGTTTGTTCAGAAAAAAATAAAAATGAAAAAGTCAATCAGTCCATTTCATCAAACAAAATAAATATTTCTCCTGTGCCAATTAAAATCCGATCAAACTGAATTTTTGTGGAAATGTTTATATAAATAGAGTGTACTATAGGAATTTGTACCCATTAGCCCTTTGAAAGAGCACGAAGTGATAGACCCTCTCTTTTTGGGTCTTGGGTGGAGCTAGTCGATCGGCGGTGTTTCTTTGTCCCTTTAATCTGGTTTCATGTCAAACTTTAATAAAGTTTTTGCTTACCAAAAGAAGTCTTGTGTGTGTGAGAAAGATGAACATTTATTCAGCGCTTCGGTGACAATTTCATATGGTTTCCTAATTTTCACCATAACTACACATTCATGTGAAGCTCACAATTAAGTGTATGAATCTCAAATGATTGTGTAATTGGTTAGCGAGTTCAAGTGCCCCACAACCTTACACGTAGTCCTTCGGTAGGCCCCTTTGCTTCTACTCTCAGTCCTCGCTCTCGTGAATTCGTTGTGTTTGGTTCCCATTTTTGGGAAATTTTTCCAAAACAAGTTTTCAATTTTTTTTCTTCTCTCTCCACTCATTACTCTCTCTAATCATAACTCACATTTCTCTTTCTACTCATTACTCTTCTCTCCAATCATTACTCTCATTTCTCTCTTTATCTCTCTTCTCTTACTACTCCTCTCTCTAATTATAACTCTTATTTCTCTCTTCAATTGTGACCCCATTGCCCATTTTCATAAATATCACAAAAAAAATTCTCAAAAACTGCCAACGACAACCTTAGCCACGTAGTACGTCCTTGAGTAGGCCTCTTCGCTTTTACTCTCAGTTTTCACTCATGTGAATTTTAATAATTTTAGGTACTTTTAAAAGACGTTTCACCGTTACGCTCCCGCTCTCGCACCCGACGAATGATTACTCCGAGATTGGGGAGCATTATGTTGGTTGAGTTTGACAAGTAGGGCAATGGGGAAGGAGGGAGGGGGGCTGGTGGTGTGGCGATCCACGCGCGCAGGTTAACCGGGGCCCAGAGGGATGAAATCTATCGTGCGCCGATTGGTCTTTTTATCTCGTCGCTTTTGTTTTTTGTTCGTATTTGGTTATTATTTCAATGGGGAATGTTAAATCGGGTAGCCCTCCGTGCACGACCCAGCCCGCCATTTTAGGGCAGTGTCCCAAAGCTTTTTCCAGATTCCACTCTCGTCCAATTTGTTTTCCCAAATTGCCCATGCCATTCATTTTGGATTAGGGTAAAAGTGGAGTTTGAAAGGACTGGTATGATTGGGAAAAGATTCATGAGATATGAATGCCGGGTTAGGGTATCAGGTGAGGTGAGTGACATCAATTCAAGCAATTGCTTTCACATCAGATGAGAGGGTCATATATACATATACAAATACATATCTACATACTTGTATTATAAAGTACTCCCTCCGTCCCATAAAGTTGTATCACTACGAAATTACGTGTAATTTTTAAACTAAAAAATAATATATTTACCAAAATAATTTTTGAATCGTATAAAAGTTCTCGTTGAGATCTATCAAACAAAATCGATATTGACTAAAAAATTATTTTCGTAAGCACGTTATTTTTTAGCTTGAAAATTGCACGTAGTTTCGTAGTGATACAACTTTATGAGACGGAGAGAGTACTAAATTTTACTTTAGCTAGCCACGAAAAATAACGTCACCCCAACGCTACTAAATTACAAACTTCTTCTCAAAATCCTAGTTCAGTATATCCTTCTCGCTCTTTTCCTATAAAATCTGAGAAGAAAAGTTTGAATAAAACAAACACAAAAATCAAGGTGTTTCTATTGTAGAAAAACCCAATTTCTTGTAACAGAAACGACAAATAGGCAACGATGGGAGGAAAATCAACGACAACAAATCAATTGAAATCACAATTCGTATTTCTCGGAAAATTTTGAAATTTATAATGGGTAACCCTTTGAGTTTCTACTTGAGAGGACAAAGCAACGACGCCGGAGCCAACAATGGTTGAATCAATCCCCACCGGAATCCAACTTACCACAGCCGGCCGGAGCCAACGTTGTGAAGGAGGGATTTTTACTATAGAGCAGTGATTTTAACCGATATGGGAGGGGAGGCTGTTGAGTTGAGCTTTGAGGGGTTTGGATCGGCAATTTGCCGAAAATAGGGAACTGCCGAGGCAGTTTGGAGATGCTCTAAATAAGGAAGCGGAGCCTAGTGAGTCCCATTTCACTGTCCATCTCGACACCAACGGCTTGAATTTAATTTAAACTTCAAATGATCTAAGCCCTTCGTCGTTTGGATTAAAATCAAAGTGTTTATTACCGAGATGGACGGTCGGATAGGCTCACTACATGGACCCGGTACCCCTTAAAGAATGTGATTTTATGGAATTTTAGAAATAAATCTTCTTGGAGATATTAATATGAGAACCGAAACTAGTTCACAAAACCAAAATTTTAAAAAAAGAGAGTAAAATGCTGGTCAGCGACTATTTTGAACAAGTACAAGAAGTCATTTTAAAGTTTGATCAAATAAATGAGAATTCCAAGAACTTAGCATCTGAGCCTAATGATAGGGTCTTAACATAATTCTTCAAAATACCATGCGCTCCGGCTTTCGATCCTTGCTCTCACAGATTGTAATAGATTGAGTTGTGATTCAAAGACACTTTCACATTTACGCAAGCAATCTCGCTCGCGCACGCGAATCATGTAGTTAAACCTAGATCCTTCCCCTAATCTTATTTATTGAAAAAAAAAAGAGATGAGGTTCTAACTTTGGAAAAAAAAATTGAATAACAATAATAATAAATAAATAGTGGGAGGACCAATTTAACATGCCACATTACATGGCATGTCTTTTCTGCTCCTCCAGTATGGTGTTCGGTTAGGTGAAGTCATCCTCCAGTCCTATCAATTTTAGGAAATAGTTAATTTGGCAAAGAATACAGAACAAAGATGCTCAATTCCAAGGCTAATCTCTTGCTCTTTTTTCTTACCCACTGATAAGTGATAAAGACTTGATGTCCAGATACTAGGGTTCATAAAATATACTTCCTCCTTTCCCAAATAAAAGTATTCCATTTTGGGTTATCTCTCAATAAGTGTGCTTTGAAAAGTTAATAGGTAAAAATTTGTAGAATTATTATTTTGCCCTTTTGAAAAGTTATTGGGTAAAGAGCTAATGAGTAAAAGTAAAGGATAATTTTGGAAAATGGAGGTAAAAGTTGATGAGAGAGCACTGAGAGTTGTAATTGGAGGTAAATTTTGGTGTAAGAAGTGTAATAATGATGTTTCTTCTTTAATAAGTTGAATTTACGAAGCAACACATTTAAAAAGAGACGAATGGAGTATATACATATATGTACGGATATACTCATATTGTAACCATGAGTTCTGCAAAAGGAAAGTGCTCAATAGAGATTTATTAGGATGATAGACTAATGAAGAGAATCTGAGCACTGGATTCAGCTGCTTCACTGAATAGATGACAATAAAAAACCATGAAGCCAATTCATTTGTATTCTCCTCAGATTCTGAAAATGGAATAAATTCCATGTAAGGAAGGTTGCAGATTGCAGAGAAAAATAATATAGAAAAATAGTATGAGAATTTTATGTCCCCAGAGACATGGCAAAGAAACTTACTAATCGAACATTGATAAACAAGGAATTTGATATAAAAGGTCAAATGTGGGATTTCTCACTATATCAGGTTTAGGAAAAATTATTGGGTGGTCCTGGGGCACTACTCTACGCCACAAATTTATGTGGCCCTAGGACTAAGTGCGTGGAACCGAAATGAATTTGTGTGGTAGAAAGGTAACACTGTAGAATTACACCGGGCTTAGTGAGTGATACAAAATATCTATACATGTACACTGCAGGCAGGAGCCGCAGGACAAGCAGGTCCATACAGATACATGTATTCAACTACAATGAATCATTAACCACCTTTATACAATCCACCTTCAATGGGGAAAAGACTCAATTGGAAAGCAGAAAAAGGAGAAAGGAAACAATGAGGGCAAAATGAAACAAGGAAAGAACAATTTGAAGACAAGAAATGAAAGAGAGGTCTATATCTGTCTTATTACATTGTTGACCACTTAGTCCACTCAAAACCTCACCCCCCCAAAAAAAAAAAAAAAAAAAAGTAGTAGGGAGGGAGCACTTGCCTCCATAGGATTCTGGTTCTGGATGCATTTTACAAAGCTTCTTTTCATTTAGTGGGAGACTGGATTTCAAACTACATCCATATTTCCACCCTCCCCATTTCCACCACCACAAAACTAGATTTTTTCCCATTTCTCAACACTCACTAGTGAGTTTGTATGGTCAAAACTAAAGCTAATCTCCACTCTAATTCAAGGTTAAAATCACTAGATTTTGACTTATATTTCAGTCAGCATTTGACATGAGTCCACACTCTCCAGGTAAAGATTATGCGCGAGTTTAGAACTTCATCCCATTGGTAGTTTCAGTTTTCCCCATCCTTTTTTACTGATGGCAACTTCACATTTATTTTTTCCTCCAATTGCTCATGATTTGTACTTGTGCAGAGCTTTGTTATCTTTAACCACAAAGTCATCTACAAGCTTAAGCTAGTGTAGGGGAACTTACATTATTTATCTCCTCAATACAACAACTAATTCGGTCAGACAATCCTCCATAATCATAGCCTAACAGGAGCCAGTATTACAATTAGCGGTCAACATAATCATAGCCAAACAGGAGCCAGTATTACAATTAGTGGTTGATCGTGGGATTCAAGACAGGGGTATCGTGATCTAACTTCAGTTGATACTAGGTTAAACGTCATAACACCAACTTGGGATGGATAAATTCATTGATTTTCACTATATGAAATGTATAGACACCCTAATAATGGAAACATTATAAGGTAAAATATCACATCACAGGTTTTGCACTTCCTCCAGATATACCACTTAACAATTACAGTGGAAGGTGATTTTGCCAATCTTGCAATTTTTGTTGTCTAAACATGTATGGACTTCCCTTGCAACAATGACAAATATACCCCTCCCCCCTATTGATGTGGCATACTAATCCGTACATAAATGATCCACAAGAAGGTACTTCTGTTCCTAAAAATCAAAATATAAGAATCAAGGAGATTGTATTTTATCATTTAATGGGTCTCATCTAAGTGGTGGTCGAGTCATCAGTTCCTTATACAATCTTTCCCACTTTCAGAAAGGCATATGCCCTTCCCCAACCTTCTTCCCCCTCATCCCGTACGTCACAAAACGTCCTTGGCTAAGAACATTTTTAATCTCCACATATGATATTCAATTGGCTAGGCTTAACATTAGCACCACTCTCTGAGATTGACTAATGAAACCCCACCAGTCGTCTGCTTTCTTTTAAAACATTCCAACACCTAAATTATTAGAATGCCCACCAAATATTATCCTCTCTGATGTCAGCAATATTTGATCTCAAAATGATTATCCAATATGCAACTCAACATGTCCATACATGTATGCTTCTCAAAGGAAAAAAACATGGCCTTATATTACATGCATGCATTTTGCTGTTGATGAACCATATAGACCATGAACGATAATTTAGACTTGTCTGTTGCATGTTTCATCCGAACATGGATGTGAGGCAACTTAATTATGTATACATGCGTATGCTTCTCCATGAATGATATATGATGTAGTATTTCATGCATGCATGTATGTATGTACCCATTAACTGACAACAAAGGGCATGAGTAACGTACATGGAGGTGAGGATATTTATGTACAAGCACAGCTCCTGCATCATTTTCCACTGGTCTCATCTTTATGAAACTCTAGCTACTTATATTTTGAGAAGTGGGGCCATTTCAACCTTTTTTCTTCCTATAAAACACATCATCTCCTCAAGCTTCCCTCCACCTGAAAATAACCAGCTTGGTTCTTCCTGATCTCCACCATATATCCCAGTCCATACCACAGTTCAAAGCCATGCATCCCAATGATGCTGCTGAACTTCATTTTCTCGTTCCTTCTAATCCAAACCCATATCTACCTAATATTAATATGATGCAAAACAACGCAGCAGCATTTCATTTTAGCAGATCCTCTAATCCTCTATATCATCTCCAGAACACTCCTCACGTCCAGGAATTCAACCCGCAGTCAACGTGTTTCAGCAACAACTCAACTTCAGATGAAGCAGATGAACAAAATCTAAGCGTCATCAATGAGAGGAAGCAGAGAAGGATGATATCCAACAGAGAGTCTGCCCGCAGATCACGTATGCGCAAGCAGAAGCACCTGGATGAGCTCTGGTCTCAGGTCGTTTGGCTACGGAACGAGAATCACCAGCTCATAGAGAAATTAAACCATTTCTCCGAAACCCATGACAAGATTGTCCAAGAGAATGCACAGCTGAAAGAAGAAACCACTGGGCTTCGTCAGGTGATCACTGATATGCAGCTCAACAGTCCCTACCCTAATTTGAGAGACTTGGAGGATATTAACTGCGACATGGCTTACCTTAGAACAGAATCCTCAAACCAGTCGGATACAAGTTCCTCGGGTGGTCTTCTTCGGTGATTGAAGGCCAACGATTTTATTCATCCATTTATATATTTTCTAAGTCCATCATATTTGCCTTGATAATAAGCTCTATGAGATTGAGAGAGAAAAAGAACTGCAATAATATCGTTTTTGACTGTGCTCCTTATTTTATCTTAGATTATCATGTCATATGTAGAAGTAACAGGTCTCTGTATGTTAAAGAATTAGCATTCCATCAACTACATAAGAGAAGAAATCACAAGTAAACAAGAGAAGAAGCCATCAGAACTGACCTGTCTGACCACACTCAACAATTTCCTTTGAAAACTAATTGTATGAAGAAGCCCACCATCTTCCAGAGAGTTCCTACACACAGCATAAATTGAAAACGAATACAAAAAAGGAATGTGAACCGAGCACTATTTTCAAAATGCCTAAGACAAATTCAACCCATTATTTGGAAAGTACTGATTATGTCAGGGGATGATAATGGAGGGAGATATAGTGACATTATTTACGTGGAAAAGGGTAATAGGGGTAGAAGGGTGGTGGGGTGGAGATGTTGATTGAGTGTCGAAAAACAGCTATAAGATTAAAAAAGAAACCGTGTAAAGTGTTCCACTACTACCCCTAGTTACTGCCCCTGTCCTTCAGTTTCGAGGCTTGGAAATTGTATATTTGATTGGTACAGAAAACTCAGTGAGTTAGCAGCTACTCACTATATTGAAACAGGCAGGTGGTGAAGGTGTAACAGAGATCACCAGCCAATTAACAAGAACTTCAAGCCCCTTATTTACAAGACAATGACTACTTTAGGAGCCTCATCCTCATCATCTCCTTCCTTAACTTTACTCTCTGCAAAGATTTTACGTCCAATATTACTTAATTCTGATTGCAGAAATTCCGTGTTTTGGTAATGTGCACTAATACTCTCGCTTTGCAAACATTAACAGAAAAAGGGGTGTCTTTGCTTCTTATGGCAATTCAATACATTTTCGCATGGTTATGTGTTTCTTTTTTCCTCTCTTTTTCAAGTTTATCATGTGGAAGTGGAACAACTAACAAGTACTGACATGTCAGCCCCGCTATCCATGTTGTTTTGTGTAGCTTTCCTGTAGCTTTCTGTATTCTTCTTCTTCTTTCTCTATATTTCATCCTTTTTGGTGAGGTGCAAAAGCACCATCACCCAGGTGGTCTCTTTGTAACCTCACTTTATGATGATTACTGTTCCTGTAAAAAGAGCACATAATATGTTCCACGTTTTCTGAAATACTACAGGACTGGCAAATCTGCACTCTTTCCAAGTACTAGTCTTCACTACCTTCACCACTGCTTACCCATGAGATGCTAATTCACCTTGCCAAAATAAAACTCCTGTCTAAGCAAGGGAGCCAACAATAAAGTAACGTGACGTAACTTCGAGCAATGCTATGTATTGCCAACGATGACAGGACACACTGAATGATTTTATTTAAATGGGACTGGAAATATTACAAGAGTTTTTCCTCAATAGTAAGTACAGAAAAAAATTTCTTGTATCGGGAAGAGACAAATTTTCAGTTGAAAATGGCTTTCCTGATATGATTTCTTGACTTCAGATTCAGTCTTGAAGTAAGCAGTAAACAATACTTCAGAAAATTGGATTGTCTCCAGTTTGTTGTTTCTCATACGGACATTTCTTTCTTAAGCATTTCCTAGTTATGTAGCGGCCATAGTAGACCGCTATGTGGTACTTGGAAAGATTAAGTTCGCTTTTCTAAAATGAATACACAAAGACTTAAACCACAATTATGTTAAGTATAGATTGAATATCATTGGGGCTAGAAACCAAACGCGCACACAATAAAACAAAGCTTAAAGACCAATCAAACAAGAAAAGCATGACACAAGGTTTATGTGGTGGACAATATTGCCTACATCCACGGCTCACACCATATTTCTCTGTTTTATTGAATCATAAAGAAGAGGTACAAAAACCAGGATAGGGTAACCAGCATACAAATGATAGGGTTTTGCACACAACAATCTTCCATAATATAAATAGTAAGCGTGGTCCTTAAGGCCAATACTAATCAGGCTTCACAAACCCAACACATCAAGGGTGACTCAAACTATACTATACTGGGAACATGGTGAAAACTCTCTAGATAAAACAACGGTGCATGAAAGAACATTTCAAGATCTCAAGAAAACACACAAGAATGGAAACAAGAAAAATTAATCAAGATCTCATAAAGTCAAGTAGTAAATTCCTAAACTTCCATTTCTTTCTTTGAAAAACAGCTCCCCGATAAAGTATGGCCATGTGTACCTTACCTGAACATCTTTAAGCTAATTACAGGTTGGGCTTAATGTACACAATCACTTTAATAGAATGTCGTTTCTTCAAATAATGTATGCGGTGTTATTCCAGTACACTAATGTTTCCTGGTTCACTTATTTCTGAAAATGGTGCGAAATTTCATGCTTTGTAGTTTATGGCAATTGTGTATAGCAGAGCAAAGTAGCAAACTAAATGGAACCTAATTCTCAAAGTCAGAAGCAATTCCATATTGCACACACCCAGTATACCAAAAGAACAGCCCTTATTAAGTCATGTTGCGACACATTTTCTGTAGTATTTTTTAGATTTGGAATCATAAGGAAAAGTTGTACTTAAGAAAGTCCATCTGCACTCCACGTAGAAATGACATTTGAGCAAGCAACGAGAAGGCAAGCAAGAATTTTGTTCCAATAAAAAATTAAGAGCCGCCATCCCTTGCATATCTGCCCAAAAAGTACAATGTAACAGATATGTGACACTGCATTGTAGCCTTAATTAACGAGGATAGAAGCTTTTTTAGCCTTGTACGACACGGGTCTCATTAAAGTGCGGATGTCTTATCCAGAATTCAAGTATTGGGTCAGTCAATCGAGTTCACCGTGCTAACGTGATTTGGACAGGAGCACCTTGTATAGAAAAGAAAAATACACTCTAAATGCAGATTGGGCTAAAAAGATTTTCACAATGGATCTTTGGGTTCGCAATCCCCATTAGATTTGTGAGATCATTGGGTGCGCAACCATTAGAGAAGAACTATCATTCTTGAAACACAAGAACATTGATTTTGATAAAAGTGTGAGATACAAATTAGAAGATAAGTTTGGCTGATCTCATCCAAAGTACCAACCACAATAAGAGCCCTCTATTGGTTGAGTACACAACAAGAAGACAAGAGAATATTTAAGTTCAGAAAAGGCAACTCAGTTCAGTTCTATGCATCTGTAAACTGCATGCAAGATGCATACCATTGGTTTGATTGTGCTTAGATTTCCTATAATGATTAATCTTCGCAACTAAGGACAATCAAATAATTGGCTGGAATCCTGCATCCTCATTTCCATTTCTAGTTGTTAATTGGTGCCTTTTTCCTCTCTTTTTTTTTTTTTGACCAATCTTTGATTGATAACTGTAATGTTTTTGTTATTTTAAGGCTTGTATGAAGAAGGGTGAAAAAAAAAAAAACCAAAAAGAACAAGGCTCAAACTCAACGATTTTTGGCTCACCTCAAGCCATCCTTGCAACCCGTGCAGATTGTTGCATGACTAAAACATGCAAGCTGGTTGTGCCTGCACTATGAATTAGAAGCCAAAGACATTTTAAAAAAAACTAACAAATGTAATCCCTCACAAATCAGCACCAAATTTGTGTTTTCCAACAGATATCTAGCTACTAGATGGCAAGGTTGAGTTGGCTTAAGTGCTCCTCCCTCCCATACACGATCCGACAAGGTTCGAGTCCCGCCAATTGTAGGATTAGCATGGAGGGCCCTTTATCCATGTAGTACCTAGGTGGTGCTGTGATGACGGCCTATCCTTCCGGACAATAGCTATGGCTCAGCCAGACATTTCACAACGGGTCAGGAGCCAGTCACGGCCCAGGGGGTTGCTATGCTAGTTTCCCCTCCCGTCTTTTTGCAGTTCAAGGAAAAAGAAAAAGAAAATACAGATATCTAGCTCAAAAATTACCCCCCCAAAAAAAACACAGGTGAGGATATACTTGTAATGCGTGCAAATTGCATTGTGAGTTGTGACCAAAACACGCAATCAAAAAAGCTAACAAATGGAATCCCTCCTAAATCAAAAGCCAAGCCACTGAATCTATTTGATAGAGGTCCAAGAAACAAAATCACAGCATGAAACTATTTGATTATGCACTTCAAGCATGCCTTATCGATTCAGGCCACAAACCACTGAATCTCAGCTAATAATTAAACAAATCCAACATTACGGCATGATTGAAGGCAACAAGAGACGTATCAACTTAAAGTAAACCAAGAAATCCCACAAATGATTGAAGTCAACATGTGATTTCGTGCAAGTATAGTCGTTAGTAACAACAAAAAGAAATAAATAAAAACTTACGCAATTGAGGAAGCCGTTTATTTTCTTTCTTTTAGTTTTCATCGGATTCTCGGCAACCAAGCAGACGTAATCCGTCTGAAAATGTAACATACCTGTGGGAAATTGGAATCCCGGATGAGAAAATTTTCGCGGTTTGCGGCGATTTTGAAGTTTCATTCACAACGATGTTATGCCTACACCCAAACATTTTTTTGGACGTTCCGGATTTTATAATACTGTCTAGTGCTTTTACTTTTTTACAATGAGAAATAATTGTGGGTCAGTGTGCCAAATAGAGTCTTTAAATCTTTTCTCTAATATTAACTTTAAAAAATCAAATCTAATCAGTCGATTGTATTTTAATGATTCAATTTCCTCAATTGAGAGGATTTTTCCTTTAAAATGAAAAAATACAAACTAATATACTAAGGAAATTAAAAAACAACAAACAAACAAGATAACTAAAAAGAACTTATTTCGAAATTGTCTTCAACTTCAAATAAAAGGCAACAATAACTTCGAACACTTGACTGTTATAAGAACAATCAAAATCTACTTCATAATCTACTTCGAACTGAGTCGAAATCCTAATTCTACTTGCCAATAAACAAACCAAGCATCATTTTTTGATAGTTGTTTGTTGAAGATTTGTCTGGGGGCTTTTCATTCTTCAATTTCTTCTATTTAGAGGCACAACTTACAATTTGAACTTCCTGCTCAAAATATTTGAACTTGGTTTGCTTCGAACTCCATCATTGCACTTCAAATGGGCAGTTTCTTCCCTCCAATAACATCTAAACTTGAATTTCCTTGATCTTCCTTCAGAAGTTTTTAATTTGAATTTGCACGGTTACTCGAACAAACCGTATGGTTAGTGTTTAAGGAAATAACTGTCTCACACGACTTCTTCCAAGTGTCTCAGCTGTCAACTACTTCGTTTTATATGTTTACACGTGGAATTCATGCATTTGATATTTAAAAGTATGACTTCGAAGTCAATTTCCTATTTTAGTTTTTGACTTGTAACAGCTAATAACTGTTTTTCAAACTGATAATTAATGCGACATCATATTAATCCATTTGTAATTTATTAATTCAGTGCTTTTCAATTAACATTAAATCGCCAATGTTTGAAATTCTTAATTACGTGTCAATTAACTATTGAATTTTTTAATTTTATATATAAACAAATACACTCTTATCGGTCAAGAGTACGTTACAAATCCAGAACGTTGATTGCTGAGAAGGACGATTAGGATGTGGTGGTGTACATTTGCGGTACACATAGTGTTGTACCCAAATCATATTCGTTTCGCTTTATAAGGTGAATTTTATCACAAAATTACTTCGTGTACGCATGCATGTGTAAGCAATATGCACAAATAGTGCATCTTAACCTTTTGTGCATTTATTCAACATTCCGGATTTTAAATAAACTATTTACGCGGATAGCTAGTCAAGCGAATAGTTTATTTAAAATCTGGACCATTGATTTCTGATATGGATGGTTGAGATGCACTGTGTGTATTTGGCGTTTGTATGTTGTGCGTACTCATGTGTCAATTTTTTTAAAATTATTGGTTTGTCATGACTATAGGAATTTAAAAAGTAAAAAATTATCATAAAAATATTTAAAAAGTTCACCAAAGACAAAAACAATTCAATTTTTTTTTTTGTGAATTATTGGATCATTTTTAACTTTATTCATAAAAAATTTAGTGTAGTTAATAATGTTTTACTCTTTAAATCTCTCGTCGAGATAAACCAATAATTTAAAAAAAAAAATCAATGCAAAATTAACATTTGCAAAAAAGGATACTTTTATCTTACCCGTAAATTTATTGTACTTTATAGAGATTTTGTTTTCGTTTATACTAACACATTTGTATTGTGAATTATTCAAGCGTAATACAATTAATACCACTTTCATTTGAAACTAAAAGGAGAAAAGATATAAATAACAGTCGTATAATACGGAGTATTGTTTAGGTCATGCTGTCGGGTCTAGGTTTATGGATGGATCTAGTTAGTTTGGATAATTTTGTTCTAGGCTACGATTATGCTGACATACTTATTTTTTTGCTTATGAAGGAAATTGAGAAATAAAAATGTGAACATGTTTTTAAAAATAACACATTTTTTTTACAAAATTCAATCAAACTTATTAAGATTATAAAAAGTTATTACACGTAATATCTATAATACTCACAAAATTAGGTATCATTTTCATAAATAGAGTCCTTCTGATGGGCTGGCCGCTGACAATAAGCGGATAAGAGGACAAAAAAAATACTATAAATTTAAGTTCCCTTTCCTTTCCCCCGGCTTGTTATAACCACTGTCAAGTTTTTCAATAAACCTTTTGCTTATAAAATAAAACAAAAAAACAAAAACTTTGGCGTTCATTTTAGCTTTCTTAATATATTTTCACACATTTATACACTTTTTGCAATTTCAATATACAGTAATATTTTTTAAACCTTAACAACAGACCACTTGATTGATTTTAGAAATTTTCATTTTTTAAAATTTAGAGGGGCCCACCTGGTGAGGTAGTTCCACCACTATAATGCTAACTACCGCTTAGAGCATCCACAATGGTCTAACCAAAATTGGATAACCAAAAATTGCCACATAAGCTTTTGGTTATCCATTTAGAGGTTGCTAAAGTTAGCAATGTCAAGTCCCACATTGGTGTTTTTTGTCCATAACCAAAAATAATGGACACCCTCCATCACTTATTCAAATGATAAACAAAACTTGCCACATTACTTTTTCAAACTACAAAAAATAGTTTTGAAATTTTTTTTAAAAAATATTTTGAATTTTCTTTAAGTACAAAACGGTTTTAAAAAAATAGTTTTTAAAAATAAATTTTGAAAAAAAACATTTTTTAAAAATATACTTCTGAAAAAAACAGTTTTTAAAATGAACTTTTGAAAAAAAAAAACAGTTTTTTTTAAAAGAACTTTTGAAAAAAACAGTTTTTAATAGGAATTTTTGAAAAAAAAACAGTTTTTTAAAATGAACTTTTGAAAAAAACAGTTTTTTAAAATAAACTTTTGAAAAAAACCAGTTTTTTAAAATTAAACTTTTGAAAAAGAAAAAAAAATTAAATTAAACTTTTGAAAACATTGTTAAGAGAGGAGAGAGAAGGTTTTTGTCATTTTGTGTAATGGTGGGTGTACTTGATTGGGTAGATGTAGGGTCCATTAAATTTGGTTATTGGCAAAAGGTTGCTAGTTTTGGTTATCCAAGTAACAAAATTTGGTTAGTTGCTAAGAGGTTGCTAAGTTTGGTTATTCCAATGTGAACACTTTTTTAAACAAATATTGCTAACTTTAGCAACTTTTTGGTTTTGGTTATGCCAATGTGGATGCTCTTACTAAAAACTAAAAAGTGATGCATTGTTACGTAACAGTCCGAAATTTTTAAAAAAAATTATTATCAAAATTCCTCTTTATGTAATTCAATATTTTTATTTAAATGACTTCTTTTAAAATTTTGTATGCATAAAATTTAAGTGGGTGTTGTATGGATTATATAGTACGTTTATATTAATGTGAGGGATACTGTTTGGTTCTTTTACGTCTTTGTAATGGAAAATGATTGTGTGCACGCATGTCAGAGAGAGTTTCAATCTCCTCCCTCAGATTAACTTTGGAAAAACCAAATCTAATCAGGCGATTGTGTTTTATTGGTTCAATTACCTCAATTAAGAGGATTTTTCTTAATAAGTGAAGAAATGCAAACCAACAAACTTAGGAAATCAAAGAACAATAAAGAAACAAGATACTTCGATTTATGAATCAAAGATAAACTTACTTCGAAATCGTCTCCAACTTCAAATACAAAGTAACAGAACTTCGAACTGGCGATTGTTACAAGAACAACCGAGATAAAGGTGATTGTTACAAGAACAATCGAGATAAATCCTAACCTACTTCCTAATCTACTTCGAACTGAATTCGAAATCCTAAACTACTTTGCCAATGAACAAACCAAGCATCAATTTTTTGATAGCTGTTTGTTGAAGATTTGTTCGGGGCTTTTTCACTCTTCAATTTCTTCTATTTATAGATGCTGCTTGTAATTTGAACTTTGGCTTACTTCGAACTCTAAATCCCACTCTTCGAGTTGGTAGTTATTCTTCCTCCACGTCTGAATTTGAATTCTTTTTTCCTCCAGAAGCTTTAAATCTGCACGTTTGTTTAAACAAACTCAAATGATAACATGTTAAAGAAATAATTGCCTTCTAGAAGTATTCCACGTGTTCTAACTGCCAATTGCCATGTTTCACAAGTTTACACGTGGAGTTTATGTGTTTAGCAGTTAATATTATGGCTTCGAAGCCAATCTTTATTTTAGCAATGACCTGTAACTGTCTTTCCAATTTGAGAAATAATACGACATCGTATTTACTCAATTTTATCCCTTTAATCCAGTGTATCTTCATTGAGAAGTAATTGTCAACGTTTGGCACTTTTGATTACATATCAATTAATTATTGGATTGGTTAATTTTATATATAAACAGATACACATACTAGATTGTAGTAATTTGCAGTTGACTACCCTACCAGAGTATCTCATGATCTGAATTTCCTGGAGTTGTTCTAAACCCTCTGATTACTCTCAGCCTTTCCTTTTGTTCCCTGTATGGCTATATGTGTACCCCCTCATACCCAAATCCTTTTCCTCTTACTGGTTTATTTTTTTGGGAAAAAAACCCCAACTGGTTTTTTAGTTTTTTCGTTTCGTCTTTATTCAAAAAAAAAATTACATTTTTTAGTTTTGTGTCAATTTTTCGTGGTTTATTGATTTAAGAAATGACACGGATTTTCAAAAATTGTGAAATAAATTGGGACGAGAAGAGTACTTTTAAGGATAAAACTGAAAGTTTGACATATTTTGATTGTTGTTTTTAGAAATAGGACCAACATTTTGGGACATCCCAAAATAGAAAAAAGGACCAGCAATTTGGTATGGAGGGAGTACAATTTTAGGATGAGGTTCTCAGTGATGATATGCATGTATCGTATGGCCATGATCATAATTTGAGGTACCAAAAGTATACAATACAGTCTAAATCTCATCATCCTCATTTGTACTATTTTTATTACTATTGATGGTAGTATTAACTCCAACAATAATGCTATTATATTTGTGAAAGATGGCTTATCATGTTTGTATTGGTAATTATCATGCATCAGATTGGTATATGTGGCAATCCCACCAAGTCCAAATAATGAGAAATATAAGAGGTGATTGATTGTCCTTGAAGGGATTAGAGAATTATTGGTTTACACGGTCTGTAGGCATTTATAGTTTATTTTGACTCTAGTGGTGCTTGGCATGCATGTTACTGAGATGGGCCCAGTACGAGGCTTAAGTTATTTGTTAGGAAAATTGATTCGGTTGAAATTTTGAATATCGTTTATTGCTTTTGTTATGTATTTTATTGTTGCCGTATTGTATACTTTTTGCGTAGTTTATATGGTAGGTTCGGAGTAGATTGGTAGGTTCGGAGTAGATTGGTAGCGACTAGAGTTGGCGTATTTGAAAGACTGGAGAATTACTTTGAGAAATAGTCATTCTGTTATTTTCTTAAGGATTATTTTACACCCAATTTTGTAGCTTGCTAGTTTCTTTGATCTTATTCTCGGTTTCTTTTCTATTTTCTTCCAATCATTCTAGGTCTCCGACTTTAGACCCTCCATTTATAGGCACATAGGATCAAACGTAAAGCAGTGCTTTCTTGGCAGAGTTTTGGGCGGCAAGAGACTGAGGGGCCTAAAGTCGTTATAGAATTTTCGAGTGGTTAAAAATTATGCATAGATAATGTTTTTAATACATATTTCACTGATATTAATATATTTTTTGAATATCAAATACTTTTTTTTGGATATTAATACACTTTTTTTTTGCATATTATCCATCGCCCTAAGGGCTGCATGGTTAGTATTTTTCAAATAATAATATTTAAGAAAAAATTCGTCCCAATCCAACTTACCTCTTTTTTTTACAAAAGCAAATGGAAATTGGTAATGAGATTTTTGGCTTTTGAAGATGAAAGAATAAAATCATCTCCACTAGAGGTGGCAAATACCAAAAAGTAAGAGATTTGAAAGTTCAGTGCTATTTTATAGATTCCAGCAGAGGTAATAAAAGCTAACTCATTTGACAAATTTCTAACCCCAATGTACAAAATTTGTAAATTTGGTAGCAACCTTTAAGTCTTAACAATGCATTTTATATTCTTTTTCATTTTTCATTTAGTGCTTTTTTCATTTTACATGTTATTTAAATAAGATCTATAATTATATTTACAACAACATATATAATATACATGATAATACATTTACTATGGTTATTATTTCGTTTTACATATAATAACATATACTTTGTGTTCTTAGTTCGTATGATTTGGAAAATTCTATTTACGACCTACGAGGCTCATCCGTTAGGTAAGAATTCGTCCGATTATGTTTTGGACGGTCTGGATGTGTTCGGCAATTTTGATTTAGTTTTATCGATAAAAAATCAAAACACATCTGAGCCGTCCAAAACACAATCGTACCCCCCTCCCCCCACATTTTTGTCAAGTAAGAACAAATCGACAATCCAAACCTGAGCATATGGTCGAGCCAGAGAGTGGCCGAACTCGTACATGGTCGAACCAAAACACATGGTCGAACTGGAACATCTATTGGGCCAAATTGAACCAATGGGTCGAGTAGGTGGGTTCGGACCTACTCTTCATGTCATCAAAATTGGAGCAAAGAATACCACTGGAGCCGAACCGGTAGGTTCGGACACTCCTTAAAAAAATAATTTTATAAAAATAATATTCTTCAATAACTAAAAAGGTAAACATAGAAAAGTAAGTTTACAATTTTACATAAATAAAAGCAAAAAAAAAAAAAAAGGAGAACAAAGGCATACCCAAATTGTAAGGTGCTCCCTTATCCTGACAAGATCGGTTCGAGTCTCACAGTAGTCTCATTCTTTACGCTGCCTTTAAGTTAGGCTAGAGTAGATAGGTTTCTTGCATGTCCATATTTATATATATAGATAGATGGATAGATTGTGCAATCATTGCACTATTTTAATCTCTTATTAGAGAAACATCAGTCCTTAATCTTTTTTTTAATGCAAACTCAAAAAATTATATATAAAACTCGCACAATTCACTCCAATCGTTGTCTCCAACTCATACCAAATTCAGTTCTATTTATAATTTTACTCCAATTAAGGAAGCCTAAAAATGGTACTCAATTTTTTAGAAAGTTACATATTTAATTTATGCTTCTCAAATTTATAATTTAAGAGTCGCCAAAGAAAGATTTTATTCAAACTTAAATAAAAACATAAGCAAAGGCTGAATATGAAATCCTAGATTTACTCCTTCCATCAAAAATCATTATTTCAAAGTTCTTGTCGTACACCCTGTTTTTAAAATTCAAGTGTCGAAGTCAGTTTACATGCACCTCTCCTAATGATAGGGCTCAATTCCATCGCCCATTTCCGGTAGCTCAATTAAAACCTGAACAAAATTTCATATGGACTAATTCAAAAAGAGTTGATAGTATTCATTAGAGTTGTCGTAACTGGTAGTTATTTCAATGATTTCACAATCAGGAAATATTTGGTGAGATCTTATTCCTTTGACCTTTGTTTTCAGAGTAATAACCTCAAGATTTTATTCCATCTCATGCTACAAGGGCAAATCATGAAAATCTCCATCCCATATTCCCATTTCTGAATCAAACATTTAAGTCAAATAAAAGTTTAATGATAAAATAGAAAGCACATGTATGACTGGGATTCATTTCTCAATTTGTTTTTTCCTTCACTTGAAAGATAAAGTAATTTAAAGTTTGGAAGCATTTTTTTTCCTTCGACAAATGCAGCCTCATTAAATGGTACGGCATTGCATGTTTTGACTTTGGTCTCAGCATGTGTTTCTAAAACAATAAATTTAATTTGTTGAAAATGGTGGTTTTAGGCTACCATTATTGGAATCAATAATTTGACCAAAGAGTCCAAACTTATTTCATAGTACCAATTTACAACTCGCTTTATACAAAAAATAATGAATTTGGAAAATTCACAAAATATTCTTGTAATTGGTCCAAAATTTTTTTTTTCTCAAATCTTGCTTGAGAAATCTTTTAAGAATAATACACATCAAAATTACATCTCATTCTTATATTTTCTCTCACAAGTAGTTACAGGACCTTCTAAATAGTATCATGGGTCCCATCATCAATTGTAAGATGGATGTAAAAATGAAATGAATGTAAATTTAGATGTGTTTCTAGCATTGCTCATCTTTTAAAAAGATTTATTTTAGAAATTGATCGCTTTCAAATTCAAAATATGTTTATTTAGCTATTTGAATTATGTACATTTAAAAAATATTACACAAAATGTTCAATATGCTTTGAAAAGTACTTCTAAAATAGTGCTTTAAAAAAAGCTATGCTTTGAATGCTTGTGTTGATCCACTTGTTTGTACGTCGGGCACATTTTTTAAAAAGGTCTCGCATGCACATTTAGTACCTTAATTAATATTTTCTTTGTTCCAAATTGCTCATCTCTTATTAAAAGTCATACAATTTTTTGATAAAAAATAAAATGTTCATGTTCATCATTTTTTGAACTCTTTACACCAAATTAAAGTAATTATTGTTGCTTCGAAAACAGTACCAAAAAAATCAAAAAATATGTATAAGTACTTGATTTTTTAAGTTAAAGTTGCATGACTTAGACATGAAGTAAAGGTCAATTACAAGTTGCTCTCCCTTTATTTCATCATAAAATACTGTTTCATATAATTTTACTTAGGGAAATTTATTAAAATGGTCTCTCTAGTTTCACTTGAGTCTCGATTTAGTCCCTCTGTTTTCAATTTCACTCCATTGAACCCTGTAGTTTGAATTTTGTACAATTTGAGTCCAATTGATAACGGAAGTTAACGAACTTGAGGTAAAATCCTAATTTGGGGCATTTTTAGGGACAAACTTGAATTTTTGCCCATCCTCTCTCCCACCCTCTCTAGCCAACCGGAAAATTCTCTTCCACCCTCTCTTGATTGACATATCCTAGGCTTGGGTATTTTTGGTCTTGGCACTCAATTCAGCCAGACACCTGTTCTTCTTCTTTGCCCCAGAGAGATCAATCAACAACCATTACGAACGGAAAATAATGGCAATCGCTGGTACTTCAGGGATTGACCGAGAATCACGAAACGAATTCAGTAGGGGAGTTGCTCATTTTTTGTGAAACAATACGTATTGGTCGTAGGTCCAATATCTACAACTGCAAAAAAGCACAACTCTCTCTCTCTCTCTCTCTCTCTCTCTCTCTCTAAAAAAAAAACCCTAAAAAGGAACTGCAATAATAATGGCTACTAGTAACAAAGCAATACAAATTGACCTCATCAAGAGGTACAGCTGCGTAGGGGTGTGGCAAAACAACTGAGTTGAAATCATCCCGAACGACCAAGCCAATCGAACCACCCCTTCTTATGTCGCCTTCACTGGCACTAAGCACCTAATTGGCGCTGTCTCCAAGAACCAAGTCCCCAGGAACCCATAAAACATCATTTTTTAAGATCAAATGCCTCATTGGCCGTCGATTGTCCGACCCCCCTGTGGTCCTGTCCAATCCGATAATCAAATTTTGGCCCTTCATAGTTATTGTGGGTCCATGTGACAAACCCATGATCGTCATCAATTACAAAGGTGGTGAGAAGCAATTCACAATCCAAGAGATATCGTGGTGTTATTGAAAATGAAGGAAACGATGGAGAAACTACGAATTGGGATGATTGGAGAGTGAGAGGGAGAGAATTTTCCAGTTAGATAGAGCAGGTGAGAGAGAGGATGGGCAATTTTGTCCCTAAAAAAGCCTCAAATTGGTATTTTCTGTCAAGTTCATTAACTTCTGTTATCAATTGGACTCAAATAGTAAAAAATCGAAACTATAGGGTTTGATGGAGTGAAATTGAAAATAGAGGAGTGAAATTTAAAACATTGGGACCAAATCGAGACTCGAGTGAAACTAGAGGGACCATTTCAATATTTTTTTCTTTTTTTTTTACTTATTACTCCTTCCGTCTCTAATTGTTGGTTATATTTGGATTTCAATGCAATTTTTAAACTCTTGATATCTTTCGATCTATAATAATTTTAGGGATTTTAAAAACATTCCATCTATAATAATTGAGATCAATCAAATAAGATTTACAGTAAACATAAAAATTGCTTCAAAATCCTACCAGGACCAACAATTTTGGACAGTGGGATTATGTAAATTACGAAAATCTTTTAAAAATAAAAAAAATCTTACAAAAAATAACAAAAAAAAATGCAAAAAATACTCTTTTGAAAAAGTGACACGGCTAGGACGTAGAGCCGCAGCAATTAAAAATAAAAAAGTAAAAATCAACCGACGCGGGACGGATCACTGATTCACAGTCCAGTGACTCTCTCTCTCTCTCTTCCATTCCATTTCCAGATCCCCTCCAAACACTCTCTCTCATCGGAACGGAAAATCAGCTTGCTTGAACTGAGGAAAAAGTAGGATAGTGTGGAGGGTTATTAGATCTGTGTTTACAACTCTAATGGCGGTTGTAGTCCGTAGTGGCGGCCGTGGATCGGGCGGCGGAGGATCGTCATTCTCCGGCATTGGCCTACGCAGCTTGTTATCGTACCGGATCTTCGTGTCGGCCATGTTTACTCTCCTCTTCCTCGCCACTCTCTCCGTCCTCTTCACCTCCCCCTCGTATCAAGACTCAGTACGTCTCCTTCTCTCTTATTAAGTGGTTATATATGTGTGTGCGCGCGCGTGTGTGTCAGGAGTAGTAATTTGAGGACCAGAGGAAAGGAAAGACGAGAGAATTTAAGTTTTTGAAGTAATTGGAAACGGTTGATCAGCTGATTGCGTTATGTTTGGGGGTTTAATTTGGGAAAAATTGTTACACTTAATTACCAAATGGAATTGTGTTATTGAGAGAATGCAAATTTTTAATTCGTTTTCAGAATTGTGAAATCTGATGTATTAAGAGAAGAATGATTGAAAAGTAAAAATGAGGAAAGACGTTTCTGTGACAAACGTTTATCTGGATAGTTCTACCCCTGGATGATACTACAATTCAAGTCCATAAGAGCATAAATCTAACTTGAAAAAAATGGATTCTGTTAAGTCCATACTAAAATCTCGAACCTTCAAATCCGTATGGGGTTTCATTCATTTGCAATAGTTGACCCTATTCAAAGTAAGAAAGCCTGTCATTTGTGGTTGGAATAGATTCTCCTTGTGCCAGAAATGCTCAATCTCTTGAGCGTCACCATTCATTGATTTTCACCAATTTTCACTCGAGTATCTATGGAATTCACAAATTGCAATGTTTTTGAGGAGGGTGTCTGGCTTACGCGCACCGCGATTATTCTTGAGAGACCAATTCCATCGTCAATCCCACTGTCCACAAATGGAGGTCCCAATTAAAGTGGGGGTAAAGTCCCCCATACGTATTGGCCCCACAAGAGTTGATAAACCTATGAAGTTTCATACCTCAAAACCCAGACCTTGACCACGAGGCAAACTCCTTGGGGTTCACATACATTGCAATATTGCAGGAGCTGTATTGAGATGGCAAATTGTAGAAAAGGTGAAAATACAAAATGCTTAAGGAAATTATTAAGTAGTCCAAATTAATTATTGATCGTTTGTTGTTTGAATAGGTGATACCAACAACAGGAAATGCCTATGTTCAGCGGACCTTTTTAGCTTTGAAGTCAGATCCAATCAAGACTAGAGTAGATTTAATTTATAAGCAGGCGAGAGATCATATTGCACTTGTGAATGCCTATGCAGCTTATGCAAGAAAGCTAAAGCTTGAGAGCTCCAAGCAGCTGCAGATGTTTGATGACTTGGCACAGAATATCTCAGGAATTATGTTGAAGCCTATTTATCAGGAATCATTGCTTGAGTCCGATGGGTCGGTGGATGAGGATGTATTGAAGCAGTTTGAGAAGGAGGTTAAGGAAAAAGTTAAGATCGCCAGATTAATGATTGTGGAAACAAAAGAATCTTATGATAACCAGTTAAAAATTCAGAAATTGAAGGATACGATATTTGCAGTTAATGAGTTGCTCATTAAGGCTAAGAAGAATGGTGCATTTGCTAGCTTAATTGCTGCCAAATCGACTCCGAAGAGTTTGCATTGTCTAGCAATGCGGCTCATGGAGGAGAGAATTGCGCACCCCTATAAGTATAGTGATGAGGAGCCTAAGCCTGAGTTTGAGGATCCGACATTATACCATTATGCTATCTTTTCAGATAATGTGATTGCGGTCTCTGTTGTCGTAAATTCAGCAATTAAGAATGCAGCAGAACCATGGAAACATGTTTTCCATGTTGTTACTGATCGGATGAATCTTGCAGCAATGAAAGTGTGGTTTAGGAGGAGGCCCATAGAAGGGGGCCCAGGTGCTTATGTTGAGGTAAAATCAGTGGAGGATTTCCCATTTTTGAATTCCTCTTATGTGCCGGTGCTTCGACAACTTGAATCTGTGAAAATGCAGAAGTTTTACTTTGAGAACAGGGCAGAGAATGCCACAAAAGATGTAAATAACATGAAATTCAGGAACCCCAAGTACTTGTCTATGTTGAATCACCTCCGATTCTACTTGCCAGAAATGTACCCCAAGCTGCACCGGATACTTTTTCTCGATGATGATGTTGTGGTTCAGAAGGATTTAACGGCCTTGTGGAATATTGATATGGATGGGAAAGTGAATGGAGCTGTTGAGACATGCTTTGGGTCATTCCACCGCTATGGTCAGTATTTGAACTTCTCTCATCCTCTAATCAAGGAGAGGTTCAATCCCAAAGCTTGTGCCTGGGCTTTTGGAATGAATATATTTAACCTTGATGCTTGGAGGCGTGAGAAATGCACTGAGGAATATCATTATTGGCAGAACTTGGTAAGTGTGTATTCTGGCTTTCATTATACTTGTTTTTGTTCCTTTTTAACTTTGATCGTAGGCACAAGGGCGGAGCTATGTACACCAACGTCAATTGACCCCAATGAACTTCCAATTCTTCCATAGCCCCATATAACTTTAGATGAATATGACTATTTACCCCTCTAATAAACAAACATAGCCCCTAACCCAATTGGCTCAGTCTCAAATTCATTACCCTTGGGGCAAAATGACAATTCAAAAATTGCTCCAGTTCCATATGCTTCCAAGTTTTGACTCAACTATCATATAATCTGGCTGCCCCCGGCTGGACACTTATCTATAGTTACTGACTGGGAGAACTTTTGTTTTGTCGATAGTTTGTACTAACTTTTAGGATCTGCTTGATTAAGTTTTCATTAACATACTTTTTGGGATAAATTTTCTCATCAGAATGAAGATCGGACTTTGTGGAAATTGGGTACACTTCCCCCTGGCCTGATTACCTTCTACTCAACGACAAAATCATTGGACAAATCATGGCATGTTCTCGGACTTGGTTACAACCCGAGTGTTAGTATGGATCAGATCAATAACGCTGCTGTCATACATTTCAACGGAAACATGAAACCTTGGCTCGACATTGCTTTGAACCAATTCAAGCATCTCTGGACAAAATATGTCGATTATGAAATGGAATTTGTGCAAGTGTGCAATTTTGGCCTCTAGGTGAGTGTTTTTCTTGCTACTGCTACAACAATGGAGGTAACTTTTCAGGATGCAGTATCCTCAGATATTGGGTTGCTGTTGTTTTTCATTGTGGTCTACACGCATTCAGGTTTCTACATCTCCTCTTTAGGGTACAACTTTCAGAGCAAAGCTCTGGGTTGCTTTCCTCATTCTTTCAGAAATCAATCATTTTTTGTGTTGATTGTTTTATATAAACTTCGAAACGTGACCAACCCACAAGGTCGTGCACACATGAAGATGATTCTTTGTAGAGATACCCTAAAGATGGATTTATTGGTTCAGAAACGGCAATATTCTGTTGTTGATCTGATCCCCCTGATTCCAGTGTTCACTTTCAACATTTTAGCTGTCATTTTCTTTTCTTTTTTTTTTTTTTTGGGCAGCTTTCATTTTCATTCTTTTCTAAATGTACCTCCATTATAGCTTCATTATGTCCTTTTAGGGGACACCATAAACTTCTTGTATTACTGAGATGTGGACAGTAATTGCTTAAATAAGTGGTAGTGGTCTGTAGAGTAATCTTCACTAATCCCAAGGGGTTGGCCAAGTCTTCTGCTTGGGATTTATGGACTTGCTTCCTCCCATGGTATTAGGTTCAATTTTCCTTACCAACAACTCTTGGGGCCACTTTACTCCCACATGTAAGCATGTGAAAAGGCTGTGGGAGGGCGTTGTAGGGATCAGTCCGAGATGCTTGCAAGCTGTCCCAGGACACCACCTATACAGCTGCGTGTTAGTTACTGTATAAAGTAAATGAACAACACTAGCTTGTTGGAGGAAAGCTGGAGAGAGTAGTGGCATGTTTTGGGGAAGGGTGGGGAGGTGGTCCCAGGACATGTGAGGAAGCCTGCAAAATTTATGGGGGCGTGTTTGGAGTTTCAAAACTTGGAAGATATTTGAGATTTGCAATTGGAATTGTTCCAGTAAAATTAACAAACAAGGAGCTCAAATCCTTATGGCCGTTATTATAGTTTTGCCCCTTCAAGTTTTGATAATCACGCGAGGAGCATCGTGTTTTTTTGAACATGTCAATAGCCTGCAATTCTTTTTGCATAAATGAATTAGAGTTAGAACTATTAGTTTCGAAACATACTGTTAGAATATAATTGTAGAAATAATACCATGCTGAGTCTGGACTTTGAATGGAACATTTTTTGAACACGACAATAGCCATACAATCTGGAAATTTTGATTTTGCTCCCTTTTCGATCCAGTTTCGAACGAGTTTTACTCATTCCATTAGATCAAAACGAAAACCGCTTTTAGGGGCTCAATTCCAGTTATAAAGGAAAATGCAAACAAACATGGGCTAGGAATTGATGTATGTGTCCATATTTCAAAGATCTTGCTCCAAGTGGTCTGCTCAAACTACCAGATGGATTCAATCTCTATCAGATGACTGAACTCTTTGAATTCTCTCCAAGATATTTAGGTTGTGTTTTGATCAAGGATTTTTACAGGAATTTGTTAGAGGGTTGAAGGTGTGTGATGTGCACCTATGCACAACACACGTGTTGTGCACCAAATATCAGTAGTTCAAAAGTGTAAAAGGGAAAGAGAAAACTAGATGGCCGGATTGACCAAATCCATATAAGCCACCAATCGCATTGGGTGCACACTGGCCCGCAAGCCTGTCCAACATAGCTCGTTTTTTTTTCCAAGAGTTTGGGAAATGTGTTTAGGCTCATAGGGCTAGGTTGTGTTGAGTTTTTAAGCCTGTTTAATTAATGGGATAGACTGGGATATTTTCCTTAAAATCAACCCCGGCCCAACTCGCATAAATTCTAGTAATAGTGATGTTCATTATATATTCATGCTGCCAAAAAATATAAAGTCTATTAATAAGGAAAAGAAGAAGAAGCTATATATGCACAATATCTTTCTTTTAGAATCATATATATGCATATAACCATAATTTATGGCAGTGAACTCTAATTTGTAATAAGCACCAATGTTCCCATCCACTACTATTACCATCACACCATCCACACTTTCCATTTCCCGATCAAATTTTGATGATCGGGACCGTTTAATGTGTTTAAAACATGTTTTTTAAGAGTTCCCCATTTGAAATCATCAAAAAAAAAATATCAGGAAGGGCATCATCCGGACAGTTTTCCATAAAACTATATTGAATCGAAAAGTGCTCGGATGAAGCCCTTCCCGGTATTTTTTTTATGATTTCCTTGAAGGGACCCTTCAAAACACGTTTTAAACACATTGGACGGATCCAATCATCAAAATTTGATCAGGAAATGCCTCGTCTGGACAATCCCAGACCATAGCTATCCCGGATGAGAACCGGACTCTTGTAATAAGTTACCAAAAAAAACTCTAATTTGTAATAATTACGGATTATTAATATATGTTTGGAGTACCATGCTTGAAAAATAAAAGGCTAGTCGGATGAGCTTGGAAACTGAAAAAATAGTAGGGCTAGACTTGGAATATAAAATAAAGCCTGTTGATTAATTGGATGGGCTTGGGTATGCGCAAGTCTCGTTATTATGTGTCTAAAACTGGCCCGAACTGTCATAACCCCCCATGTATGTGCACACCTACGGCAATCGCCAAAACCATTTAAATGAAGCATGCAGATTCATAAAATTGCTTTAGCGTGTTTAAGTTGTTTCTATCCCATAAGCACAAGCAGAACCAGTATCAAATAAGCTAGCACCCTCAGAAAATAAGAAAGTTTTAGGTGCCGTTCCTCTTTTTGGGCTTTTGGGATTTTGGCCCAAAAAAACCCAAAAGGCTAGAGCTCAAAAACAAAAAAGCTAAGAGAAATGGGACCTAAGTGAAGGACATGGGGACCTGTAGCGCCCTCTTTTCACTGTGTAGCCCTTATCCTAGCCTTTCATTTCCGCAATCGATGGTTTAGATTCGCGAAGTACTCTTACCGGCCAGAGTTAACTCCTACTTGTAAGAGTGTACAAACGTATTTGAACTATTGATTGCCGAGATGGACGGCTGAGGTATGAGTGCTACATCTGTGTAGAAGAGGGTGCTACAGGGACCCGATTTCCTCACTAAGATAGCATAGAGCTAGCAAACCATGATTACATATTTCTTGGTAAAAATCACTACACTCTCCTTTGGTAATGAAACTTCCTCACAAATTACAAATTCAAGAAGATAAAAAGAACTCTCAATATAGTCCATGTCACTTTCAAAATCACATGATCTGTACAGTTAGAAAATGACAGCTTTAGAGCAAAGACGCACTGCTACTATGCAACTTACAATTTCAACAAACATTGGATTTCTGTAGACAAATACAACTATATAAAAGGTTTATCTTTTCCCTCAAAATTTCTAGTTCTAAATGAACTTGTAGAACATAAGCGAATTCACCTCGGTCCAGATAGTTCTATGGCTTGCACAAGTAATGAAGAGTCGTTAGTGAGGTCAGAGTATCGCTCAGACGATGAGAGATCGCATGACTTGTACTTGCTTGATTCAACTCTCTGAGAAGCTTCCCATCTCTCAGCAAGCCCGTCGCCCTCAAGCATTCTAACCACTTCGGACATCTTAGGCCTTAGGCCCGGAAGGTATTGGGTGCACAAGAGAGCTACTTGGACGATTTCTTCAAGCTCAATTCGATCATAGTTGTTCTTTAAGTCCTTGTCGACGAGCGAATCTAGCTTCTTCTCATCTAACTTCTTCTCTTGATGGATTTTCCTCACCTGAACCAAACCAAATACGTTTCTCACCAATCAAAATAGTTCATTTTAATTTTCTAAAACAAATACGTTTTAGCTTAGAAACACCTAGCTAGGAAAACCAATTTTAATTTAGCTTTTTTTGAGCTTCATTGGCTGAAAAGGCAAAAATGAACACCTTATTGAAGCACAGTTATGAAAGTATGTGATGTGATTCATGTGAAATTTGAGCCAAGTAAGAGCATCTCCAACATTTTGGGTCATTTTTTCATTGTTAAAGCCATTTTGTGATGTGCTTCAGTGCCATGGGTCTGTTTGTACCTTCACCTAAAGATGGATCACAGTAAACTTTGACGAGTTTCCAAGAAAATGTTCATGTGACAACAAATGGCAAAGCCATTTTTTGGCTGGTAAACTGGCATGCCATTGGAGTGGATAGTTTGGGAACTCTTGTCCACTTATGGGTTTTGACCAAAAAAAAAAAAAAATCATTTTTGTAAATAAGTGGAAACGAAAAACTATTTTCGGGGACAGATGATTGGTGAGCATCAAGGATGATTATAGAAACTCCACTTACCCAGTCAAGCATTGCTCCTTTCTTGTTAGCCGCCTTGCCGAATTCTAAAGCTCTTTGTCCTGTGATCAATTCAAGGAGGAGAATCCCAAACCCAAACACGTCTGTTTTCTCAGAAGACTGTCCAGTGGAGAGATACTCAGGAGCTATGTGCCCCACAGTGCCCCTAACGGCTGTTGTCACGTGTGAATCCTGGTGATCCAAAAGCTTTGCCAAACCGAAATCACCAACTACTGCCTCACAATACTCATCAAGCAATATATTTGCAGCCTTCACATCCCGGTGTATTATCTTTGGATCACACTGCTCATGGAGGTACAATAAGCCCCTTGCAGCTCCCAAGGCTATTCTCTTCCGAGTACCCCAATCCAATACTGGTTTTGCTGCCAAGATTATAAAACAAATTGTAATAAGATACATGCAGGCAATAATGTAGAACTGCAATTCAAAGTGTTCAATGCACACACTAGGAATGGAAAGGAGAAAAGTGTTGGCCCATAACAAATGAAGGAAAAAATGGGTGACAAATCTCCTCTAGGGAAGCATACCAAAGGAAGGTTGAGGAAAAGATTCAGTCTCAAACTTGTGAAAGGAAAAGCCAACGAGAATCTCTCTGCCATGTCAAAGAAATTATGTGTATCACCTAACAAGCCTTTTGGTGGAAAAAAAGATTGAACAAGGATATTGGTGTGGTGTCTAGTCGTAACTCGTTGTAAACGTGCTTCTATGGTCTAAGTAGTGCTTTGTTTAAGCCTATTGTCACCGGAAGTGTCATTTGTTTATCATATTCTTCTTCTGGCAAAGCCTCTTGTGCTTTGCAAAGGTGTTTAGATTGCTCATCCGTGTGTTGTGCGCCCTTTGGGTTGTGTAGTGAAACTCATTGTGGTAATGAACACTCACTCTCAAAATAAAAAGGATCTCTACCTTTTAGACGAGAAGCGACACTGCCATTGGACATGTAGGGGTAAACCAGAAGCCTTTCTGTGGCAGTCATACAGAACCCATAAAGTCTAAGGAGGTTCCGGTGCACTGCTAAGCTAATCATCTCTACTTCTGTTTGGAATTGTCTATCCCCTGCAACGGCACTACCATCTTTGAGCCTCTTGACAGCCACGGCAGTCCCATCGCGAAGATGACCTTTGTACACATGCCCAAAACCGCCTTTTCCTAGTATGTTCTTGCTGCTGAAATTTTCTGTTGCAAGTTGGAGTTCCCTGAATTGAAACCTCCTCAAGTTTCCAAGTGAAACTTCCTCATGATGCCTATCTGAAATTCAAAACAGACATCGCACGTTAGTAGGAGAAATGCTTTTCCTACCTAGTATCCACCATTTAGATGGATTTACTGCTTTAATTAGCCGGAGTTGCTCAAATTTTACAAACCTGCTTTAACATCGAAAAAGATATTATTGTTTCGTCTTTGCCTCCACTGCAAAAGGAGCCCCAATACAAGGATGAGGAAACAGATTAATCCGAGGGTTAGTCCTAAGGCGAGGGCGACTTTGTGACTTCTTGGTCTTCCCACACGTAAGGCACCTTCACAAAATTTGGAAAATTGGTTCAGAATAGCACAAAAATATGCAGAAATACAAGAGTTTTTATGACTAATGGAAATCATTTGAGCTGAAAATTTTATGAAGACAGACTAATTCCAAGGAAAAAGCCAATGGTAATGCAAAATACCAAAGAGTATGGGATAATTTCAAAATAAAGTAAAGAGGGGAAAAACCAAAAAAACTATAAATAAAAAAAACAAAAAAAAAAAACATAGGGAGTATGCAGGCAGAAAAAGTTTTCAATTCCATACTTTCTGAACCGTTCAATGGCATAGACATCGGCATTAATGTGGTTCCGAAGCAATCTTTCTCAGACCCTGTTGGACAGATTAAAGGGTTTCCAACTATGCTGCAATAACAGAAGAAAAATGAAGGTAGAGAGTTCAGTAAGCCAACTTCATGTTTAGATAGAGAGATGAAAACTATTTAAGAAAGTCCTTACTTGAAGGTCTTAGCAGGAAATCGAGGTACGCTGCCACTCAAATTGTTGAAAGACAAGTCCCTACAATTAACAAATTCAAAGGATATGAAAACCATTTTTCTATGCACCATTTGACAGATAAATGGAAACTTTACATCAATTACTAATGAAGTTGAAGAAGATTACAGAAAGACAAGGTTGGTCATATCTGCCAATGACAATGGAATATCACCATTGAGACTGTTGTTGTTAAGCCTCCTAAATCAAGCAAAAAAAACAAACCCATGTTAATTTCTTTATAAGAAATTAAGGAAGATTGCTTCTGATTTATAATCTTGAATTGTCTCAGCAGTTGGAAAAACACTCAAATGCTTACATGTATTGGAGACTTTTCAAGTGACCTAAAGAAGATGGAATTTTGCTGCTGAAAAAGTTATTGGAAAGATCAAGTGTTTGGAGCTTTGATAGCCTTCCAATCTCTGCTGGAATTGGTCCTGTTATGTCATTGTTCTGTAATAGCCTACAAAAAGCCAGCTCCATTAAAAGATTGACACAAAAAAGAAACGGAAAATAAAAATAAAAAAAAACCCCAAATCTTGGCATTCAAAAATTGGCTATAAATTTGTGTTGCACATATTTCGGAAACTTACACTATCTGGAGATTTGTTAAGTTGCCTATGCTTGGAGAAAGAGTACCAGATATATTCTGGCTTGGAATTCCCCTGCCAAATAAGACTCATGTTAAATAATTTAAAAAAAAAAAAAACAAATTATAAGCATTTTTCTAGGATTTTGAATCTGCTAGTCCTTGTTTGGATGAAAAGAAAGATGGGTTTAATTGGAATTGGAACTTACAGGCCAATGACAAGACCTTCAGAAGAACAAGTGACCATAGTCCAACTACATGGATCAACAGCATTTCCATCCCAGTTATCCATAACACCATGAGGATCCTTTAAAGAAGCTTTTATAGCCATTAATGCTTGCACTGAAAAAAACAAAACCCAGATGAAAAACTCAGATTTTTTCCTTTTCAGAAGGTGGAAAACACAGCCTTGGGGAAGAATAATCAACTTTTACCTTCAAAGTTTACACCTTTAGGAGAAAGCATGCCATTTGCAGAAGCCCACAACCAGAAAAATGCAAGAACCCAGAATCCATCCTCTGCTCTTCTTCCTCTCATTTTTCCACTAACTTAAATTACAGAGAGAAACAGATGAACCCAGATGCTAAAACCTGTTTATTTTGATTGAGGAAGAAAGTTTGAAGAAAAAGGGTCCATAAGGGTTTCTTTTGCTCAATGAAATATCCATATCAAAACCCACCACTACTAGCTTTCCATTCCTCAAGAAATCCATTCTGCAAAGACTGATGTCAGACCCAAGAAAAAGAACAGTCTTTGTGTAGCAAAAGGTGAACTCGCATGCCTGTCACTGGGTCAGGGATCAAAAAAGAAAAGAATATAAAATACTGCCTTCCTGACCAAATTACCAAAGCTTTTTTCTTTTTCTTTTTCTTTTTTTGAAATTCAAAAGTTCAAAGGTTAAAACATATTCAATTGAGAGGAAAAGGATTCACACACTGGACTATATACAAAAAAAGGAGGAGTATTTTTGTTGGAATTTTCCAGGAAAAAAAAATACCACTCTGTTTTATGCAATATTATGCTTGTGTATGCTTAATTAGCAATATAAATAATACGTTTTGCTTGCTTATAATAGAACTAAATCTCTTCACATGATGACCTTGTAGGTGAGCAATGGTAGTCATTCGACAGCAGGGTATCATAAAGTTTTTGATTTCGGGTCTAACACACTCTTTCTATCTCTCATACTATTAATTCTTGTGCATAGCAACAAATTAATTAGAACCGTTCAGGAACGATATAATTGCTACTTTGAATTATAAAAAACTTAAAAGATTTGAGTCTTTAGAATTAACACAATGATTTATGGAAAAGGGGACATGTGACAGAGGGGAATCCAACATTCCCTGAGTAGAGCCATTCATTAAACCCCAAGTTCTTCATATTTAATAAGAAAGAATGTGAGAATATCGAGGGAAAGGACTCCAGTGATTTATGGCCTATGAGGTTCGGTGAGTGAGTGGGGGAGCATCTTTGTTTCGTAGTAGTACACTAGTACTACTAACACTAGTATTCTGCTCGGGATTAGTTTGATTAGTTGGTGAGTTTTTTTTACGAAATTGATCAGGTTTGATTTTTGGAGATAGACCATGAGAAATTAATTTCCTTTGAATATCTTAGTCCCGGTTGAATAATCCATCTTTGACAGACGGGGAGGAGAAAAGTCGAGATACACGTAAGTTAACTCAAACATCTTGACGGTAAAAAAAAAAGATTCTATTTTCTTCATCAGCACATTTGCACTTTTTTTGGGGATGATGAATGAGAGTGGTGGGGGGGATGTTTGCTTTATTGATTCAACAAACACCACTTTCAGCCAAACACACTCACGCTTTTCCCTTCCTTCAGCAGACAGTCATTCCAAAACAAACTTCTAATCCCAAAAGAAAAAGGCAGAAACTACACACACTCCCCCCTTTACTTTAGCAACTTTTAAGTACATTCACTTAAGTATAAAAGTGCACACTCGCGCCCCTTGAACTATCATCAATCATGTAAAGTGAGAATGTTAATATTTCAGTCAAAATAAACGAAAAAGTAAGTTGAACTCCTTTTTTGTAATTTGCCTGCCTAGAACTTATCCTCAGTTCCTACAATATTCTTAAGAGACTGTTAAACTATTAATCTTCGGAAAATAGTTTAGTACTGAATCTCTTTCGGGTTGGACAAACTTATTACATAATGATATAGTTTATGATAACAACAATGTTCAAAGGTTTTGGTTCAATCCCTTCTTTTTCAAAATCTCACTTTGATTACACCCATTGTATAAGTTAACTATATCTATTTACATGTAGTTATATGTATGTTTCATCCATCCTAACTTTGTTAAAAAGTTCAAATGATTCATATCTAATTACCACCTTATCAATTATATCTTCAATTGCAAATCTATTAGTAATGTGCCCAAGTGTCAAATCACATCCCTGCAATGTTAATCTGTTGTCTAAACTTTCAATTCTATTGGAACTAAACTTGACTTCTTGTCCCATTTTGATTCTTGCTCAGAATGATAAGCAGTATTTAAAGAGGAGATAGACTCGTCTCCTTTGACTCTGAATTTCAAAAAAAAAAAATTGTACCGGTAACTTAGAATAGAATATTATGCAAACACTATATAATTAGATCATTAGTTTTTTCAACCTAGAAAAAGGTTAGTATTTAAATAACATTTAGAAGAAAAAAAGTGTTTAAAAGATCCTCCAATGACATAGTAGGCATTTAAAATATGCTTTAATAGATAAAGTTACATCAAAAGAAATCGAATTAGTTCTCCATTAGTCTTGATGACAATACTAATAGATAGTCTCAATGTAGAGAAATTATTCAATGCCCATAGGGCAAAGTTGAGCATGAATCTGGACCATACATATGTGACTCACACATTTGTTTGGTCCAGATTTCGCAACTCACAAGTTTGTGTGGTGCAGATTCATGCTCAACCTCGTCCCAATGACATTTAATAACTCATTCTCGGTATATTGATAGTTAAGGGTTGCAAGTGTATACTTTTGTATCCTAGAGCGTGGCTTCAAAAGTTAAATAAAGTACAAGGGGAAATGACTATAATTTTCCTAAAAGAAAAGAAGAGAGACTTTAAAAAAGCATAACCTGTCACTCCCACAGCTCTCTCTATCCCTCACTCAGCCAATCTTTTAAATTTGTATTTTTCTTTTGATCTTCAAAAAAAGCCCAAGGGCTACAAACACCCAAATTTCAAGACGCTCCGTTAGAAAAGATCCTCATCTTTCAGGATATCCATGTGAAAAGGGTAGGATCTTACTAAATTTGTTCATGACTCCCTTTTTACCACCACCTTCTTCTTCTTTTTTGTCTTTTATATGTTAATTTATAAGACTAGCTTTTCATTTGGATACACTTTCACACTCAAAAGGGTAATATTACAAATTCACATTGTAAGACAACAAGAGGGTGCATTTTTAGAAAAGGGTAATATTATAGTTATATGTATGTTTCATCTACCCTAACTTTGGTAAACAATACAAACAAGTCATATCAAATTGCAACCCTATCAATTATATCTTCAATTGCTAACCTATTAGTAATGTGCCAATGCGTCAAATCACAAACCTGAAATGTTTTCCAACTTTCAATTCCTTTTGAACTAAACTTGACTTCTTGTCCCATTTTGATTTTTGCTCGAACCGATAAGGGGTATAATGAAAGAGAAGATAGACTCATCTCCTTTGACTCTGAATATCAATTTTTTCACCTATAACTTAGAATACAATATTATCTAAAAACTATATAATTATATTATTAGTTTGTTCAACCGAGAAAAGAGTTAGTATCAAAATAACATTACGAAGAAAAAAAAAGTGTTTAAAAGAGCCTCCAATGACATGGTAGGCATCTAAAATATGCTTTAAGAGATTAAATTACATAGAAAGAAATCAAATTAGTTTTCCTGAAGTCTTGATGACAATACTAATAGTCTCGGTGTAGAGAAACTATTCAATGCCCATAGCGCAGGGTTGAGCACGAATCTCGACAACATAAATGTGTGCTTAACCTTGCCCCATTGACATTGAATAACTCATCCTCAGTATATCGGATAGTTAAGGGTTGCAAGTGTATACTTTTATACTCGAGAGATTGGCTTTATAAGTTAAATAAAGTACAAAGGGAAATGAGTCTAATTTTCTAAAAGAAAAAGGGTGACACTTTAAAAAAGCATAAGCTGCCACCTCCCCCCATCTCGCTCTGTCTCTCACTCTCACTCACTCAACCAATCTTTTAAATTTGTTTTTTTCTTTTTCTTTTTCTTTTGATATTCAAAAAAGCCCAGAGGGCTACAAACTTCCAAATTCCAGAGCCCTCCGTCGGGAAAGATCCTTGTCTATCGAGTTATCCATGTGGAAAGGGTAGGATCTCACTAATTCTTTTTTTTGTCCTTTATATGTTATTAATTTACAAGATTGACCTTTCATGTGTATACTCTTTCACACTTAAAAAGCGAATATTATAAATTCACATTGGAAGACAACAAGAGGGGTGCATTTGTAGAAAAAGGGAGTGTGGAAACCAATTGCGAATGTCGATGTATGTGTAATTTTATTCCTACATAAAAGGGAATGGAACAACTTATCCATTATATAGGTGTGATCAATAAAGAAGAAACAAAATGACCCTTAATTGTCCACATAATCCTTTAATATGTGAAGTAATATACTCCATGAGTTTATATTGATTATATTGTCATCTGTAAAGCTTTTATTTGTCTCCATTGTTAGAGTTGTCTTGACATTTCAGGACCTGAAATGAGTCTCAAAGTTGGGACCTTCTAAGTAATTATACATGCAAAATAGTTTACGCTATAGCTATATCAATCGAAAAAGTAAAAAGATTTCTGAAAATAATGATCATTACAAAAATATAAAACTATTACTTAAATATAATTTTCCCTGATTTGATCCCCAAAAAAACAGGCTATATTTTTTGCATGAACTTACCCATGACTCCCTTCGAATTTGAAACTCCTAATCTCAAGTAAATTCCGGAGAATCAAAGCCCACGCCTTGCACATTTGCCTCAGGAGTCGAGCCTGTCTCTTGTATGTGGAGGACATACACAGTTAAAGTATTTTTAGCCGTTACTGCAAAGCAAAGCACATTCTATTTTTATGTGACATGTGTAATCATATTTAAAATAAAAAAAAAAAAAGAAGTGGTGTATGCACTCTCTTTTTTTCGGTCTTGGGTTATCAAGCCAGCTTACGCGAATCTATTCTCAATTAATCTAGTTCTCAATTCAGTCAAAGATAGGTCATTCACGCCGGAGCTAAGAAATTCACAAGATATTATACTTTTCTCGCGGAATCGTGCTAGACACACAACAACTACACAACACACTCGCATAGCATGTGGGTCCCACACTTCACACTCTTGTGAAGTGGGGACCCACATGCTATGCGAAAAGTGTTACAAGTAGCTTGTGTGTGTAGCATTTTTGTTTCTCGTTGCTTGACTCTAAAAATCGAACCATGGTCAATTATAGAGGGAGTAAATCCATCAACCGGACTAACCTTTGAGGCAAAGAGTATTTATACCCCAAATTCTGTATAATTTTGGAGGCTTGTACTTTGTATGCGTTGATTAACTGACCCCCAAAGCCAAGCCACAACAGAAAGGTCTGTAGAATATGCTTTGACCAGTCAAAATTTGTTGGTAACGTATTACTCAAAAGTTAGTTGCCATGGGGGACTGGAAACAAGGCTACCCCAGAACAAGAAAAAACCCTAACAAATGAACTGAGCCAATTCTACCAGGCTAAGCTACACTTGTATCCAAACAGCATCTGGAATCATTGCTTGAGATGGATAGCATATACCCCTTCCATTGTTGGTTCACAAAAATACATTTTTCCGTCCCTTAGAATTTGTCCATGTCAATAAGTATATTGTCTTACTTTAGTCTCTATCTTCAAATATTTAATTAACAAATCAATCATGATTGAAGGATAAAATTGGAAAGACAAGAATTGTACAAAACAATCATGATGTTCCCTAAAAAATGTTAGAAACTCCAAAATAGACCAACAAACACGGATGGTGGGAGTGATAGAACATCAGTCACATAATAAGTTAGCATGAGGGTGAGTGAGAAAGCGTTTTTTAAAAATATTTCAAACTATTTAAATGCGTGAGAGCAAGAATTGAGAACGGAAATATTAATAGAAGTGAACGGTCTTAAGATTAAGAAATATGTTACTTGGAGAAGAACCTAATGAAGCCTGAGGGCCAAATCACGTTGTAAGATTAAGAAAAGAGCACACAGGAAAAGAACAGAGTGCTCTAGTCTATCCTTGGGAAAGTGAAGCGAAAAACATGAAACCATCCATGAAACGGAAAAACATGAAACAATCCATGAAACGAAAAATTGAAGGGTGACGGGTGATCAACGTGATCTCACCCGTCAATTTCCATTTCATGAATGGTTTCATGTTTTTCTTTCATGCTATGTACTAGGAAAAAAATAGGCTTTCCACTTAGTGGTGTTTGGGACCATTTTAAGCTTATACCTAGATAAATTGAACCAATATATGGCTCCAACCCTTAATTTTCCTTCCTTAAAAAAAAGAAAATAATGGTAAATTAAAAGTTAAGAAACATCCAAGAGTAGACTAAGTTATGGAGTTGGCACGATATGGTAAAACTTCAGAGTGCCTGAACACCATACATTACATACTCTGTCTCATTTATCTAGTCTACATAACATTGTGACCCATCCCTAAAACTTTAGGGTACTTTGTTATACTGCCTAGACTAGGTACACAGATATCTTTACATATTACTTAACTAGTGTTTCGTAATGAATAACGAATGTGCAAATAGGTTATTTCCAGCAATGTGGGGTTGGTTTAGTTGTTGAAACTTAGATTCAGTTGGATAATTTCCAGGTTCAAGTTTTTATAGCCCCTTATTGGGGGCTAAACATACACCTAACGCAACCCACGCGTGTTGGTACCATGGCTTAAGTCCGGACATATATAAGTGCAGTGGGATCCCCTACAAATTAGAGGTGTGGTGTGGGGTCGTGTGATGGGCAATTTTCTTTGGCGGAGGTGACGTGCACTTCCATTTTTTTTTCACAAAAAAAGAAAAAAGGTTATATTCCCATGAAGCAATGTTGTCAGCACACACACATTTATAGAGAATCCAGCATATTTACATCGGGATTGAGCTTAGATCTCTATGTGTGCTCAAAGTGTTAAAGAGTAAGTTTAGCCCCTCGGCATAGAAACTTGAAAATATGCATTGAGCAAGGAAATACAAGAAATTGATTAATTTTGGTTTGATATGACCTCAAGAGAATATGATGGACGATATAAGTTCATTTGGGTTTTCACAAATTTATCTATCGCTCTTGGAGTACTTTTGGTTAGTTGTGTATACTTCATATAGTATTTCAATTTGTAGAAATCCTTAACAAGTCATACTAAGCTCAAAAACTTCTCATAATTACATCATGATGATGTGGTTGGTAAAATGTCGTTCTCTATTTTTTTTATCGAATCTGATTCTCGTGTCTTAAACATACACTAAAATACTAGCCAGTCCCACGTCTTTCATCGCATCAAACGTGATACTATCATGAAGTAGACATATAGGTCAAGAAGTTTGTTTGTAGAGCATTGTCCTTTAGTATGATTCCAATTGGACCATGTTTGCACCCAAATGAGTTGAAAATAATCATACTCTTGCACTTATTGATGAAGTTTTGAATGGTTGAAGAGGCAAGGCCACAATTTCTTTCTTCTCCCATTCTTCCAGAATCCAACACATGTAGGCACATCATCACATTATATACTTTGGTTTTCCATTTGCACCCAAGTGGCTAAGATTACGACCTTACATAGCCATAGAAAACAAACTTTAGACAGTTACCTGACGGTTGCCCCCATTGTTTGTCTTCATTTCAAACAAGCAACAATCCAACCTGGAAAAAACCCCTCCCTTCCCCACTCCACACTGTTGATAATCGTAACAAAGTTCGTCCATAGGGATGGCAATTTCCCCATATCCAGTGGATGCCCGCTTTGCCCCATCCATATGGAGGCGGGGGTAATCCAAAATTTTCCTCAATAGTAGCGAGTATGGTAAGATATGAAGAAAATCCGCTCAGGTATAGAGCGAATATAATTTTATAATCCTCACCCCCAAATAACCGTACCCGCCCCATAACCTCCCCATACCCAGTTATACATACTTCATATACTATATTATATATGTATATATAAATAGGAACATACGTATAAATCTTGAGTATAGTAATTGTTACATATGTAAATAATTACCTCTTTAATTAGCAAATCTTATCAATTACCACCTATCCTAGACTACTTAATATTCAAAGAATATCAATTAAGATTATATTTCTAGATATAAATATCAATTCATTTCATTCTTGACTTCTTTATATATATATACGGAAATTTTCTAGTCCATACCCTCCCGAAAATAAGAAAAAGTGATTTTTTGTGTGTTGCAAATTAGTTTTGGAAAATCCAGCCGTCCAATGTGTTTAGAAGGTGTTTTCAAGGGTCCATGAGAGAAATCTTCAAAAAAAAATACCGGGAAGGGTTGATCCAAGCAGTTTTCGCAAAATTGTAAATATAAAATTTTTGCAAAAACTGCTTGGATCAAGCCCTTCCCGGTATTTTTTTTTTATTGAAAATTTCCCGTAGGAACCCTTGAAAACACCTTCTAAACACAATGGACGGCTCGGATCGTCAAAAAAATGCTCGGATCATATATATACATATATTGGATATGGGTATATTCCGGAAAACCACAATCTCCATCGGGAGGTGGGTTTGATTCTTTATCTAATATCCCAAATGGGTACGGTGAAAGATCCTCCAACTGGAGATCGGGTATGGAATAGAGTCCCCCGATCCATACCCTACCCATTGACATCCCATCGAGCTAGTTTATCCATCATTACCACTGCCGAGTGCCGCCGCAGCCGCCGCCGGTACCGTTGCCTTGTTAGACCATGTCTGGTGGCAGGATAAGTTTGGCGCCATTCATCTATTTGAAAGGAATTAGACTGGTTCTGATCCAATTTGAGTATGATTATATCTTTGAACTCTTTTACTTGTCATGGGATAAGGCATGGTACAAAACCCATTTTCGGACATCATTGAACACGTTAATAATTTATAAACTACCGCGTGGGATCAAAGGTTCGTCTAAAATTTCATCCAACGTAAACTTCCGATTGTTCAATTACAGGTTATGATTTTAGGTTTTATATAAAAACATCTTGATGATCTTTGGATAATATTCATAATGGTTGTCTAAATTTTGTGGAGGATGTTTTAGATGCTTTAGCATCATTTCATGATGCTTAAAGCAGAGTGCTTTTGGCCCCTCCTTGGAGCTTTGAATAATTATAATCAGCTCTCTTTACAAAAGCAATATACTAATCATTCTTGCCATTAAAGAAGAGTCATTGCACAATATCAGGCAGGGCCGGCCTTGAGCTAAGCCGTCTAAGGTGGCTAACTTAGGTCCTGGAATTTTGGCCCAAAACTAGGGTCGCAGATAGGTACACTCAGATACAGAATATACATTTAATCTATCACTTATATAATGAATGAGCTAGCTAGCCCAGTGTAAATGCTTATTTTCTTTATCTAATAGGTACATAGTTCAATTCTTGGGCCTCTTTTTCCCTTCTTCATAACAGTATTTTTTCCCCCTCACAAACTCACACTTTCAAAGGGATATTTTTATTATTAGTGCAAAAAATAATATGACCAAAAACTAGTTTTATTCAAAACAACGGAATGGGGGGATTATAGTTACAAGTAACTATCATTTTGAGGTTGGTTTTATTTTTATCTTTTTAAAAAGAAAACATATGGTCTAGATTCACAAGTACGCCTCGAGAATCTCAGGGCCGGCTCTGATATCAGGCACTATATGGGGTCTAACATTTGTTTTTTTTGTTAGATGGTCAGGAGTGTTCGGGCTAGCTTACACGAATCTCGACTATTCCTTTCTCCGATCTGGCCAAAAGCCTTACCGACATTTTCGCTTTTTATAGAACGTTGTTCCAACAATTTGACAGGGTACCAAAACCCAATATACAAAGTGCTTTACTTGACTAGACTGTGACTTCTAAACACAATAATTTCTTCTGTTTTTGAACGTTTGCGGCGGGGTGGAGGAAATCTTGCCTGTGAGAAGAGCGGAACGATCCGTTGCTATCTTTTTTATATTTGCTTGCCTTCTCAATGATTCGAACAATTTATATTGTAGAGATCACCAAGTAATTTGTCCATACAAAAAAATTAAGTTCATCGAAAATTTCTAAGAGCTTGTGAGAACATTTTCTTTTCACAAAAATTGTTAGACGTATATTTTTTCTGAATAAAAGTAGCACACATACAGTCCAGATCTTTGAGGATCGATTTGAGTGTGGACAAATTGCATCCATAGAGAAGCCAAGTCCTATTCTCAAGTTAGAAATCAAGAAAAAATAGGGTGTCCCGAGAGGAAATGAATAGAAATAAGTATTTGAGGCCGAGTTATATATTAAGAATATTATGTGACCCCAGTAAAAGGAATTCTTAGGTCCGCCACTGCCGAAATCCACCCTGGAGTGAGAATAAAGCACATTTGAGATCTGCTTGAACATATTTCTTAAGTTTTGTTAAGTTTTCAAGTCACATAAATGTTGTTAACAGACTATTGTTAGAGAGGTTTATCAGACTCCCTGTAGTAACAACACAGAGAGATAACTTGAATTAGTGATTTGATTCTGTGTGGCTAGGAGATAAAGGCTTAAGATAGGCTGCAAAATGGCCTGTTTTCGTTGGTCCCACTCCTTTTGTGCACATTCAAATTCGACCAACAATTCAATATTCCTGCAGCAAGGCCGGAAGTGGGGATCACGCAATAAACGGCTTAGATTTTATCTCGGCACTTGCACTATCCAAGTCATCCATTGCCAAAATAAAATCCGAGCAAATGATTATCTAAATCAACGGCTCGGGTGCCACACTACATGATTCCCAAATCCAGCAGGGCCACGTGTTGCTCTGAATCACCTAGCACCACAAGTGTATGGACCCCCAAGAGCAAGGTTCTAAAACTCACTAGGGACTCTCAGGGTGGCCGGGCACCTTCTAGCTTCCAGGGCCGAGTACTCGGCGCCTAGTCGGGATAATCAATCTAGTTGGGCTAGTCGGCGAGGGTCCTTCTAGCACCTAGTCGGTGAGTACTCGGCCATCTAAACCTTCTTTTAGAACACTGCCCAAGAGAATGTGTGATGTTAGGGTGTTCCGAAACACCACGTGGCCATGTTCCAAGAGCATTGAATATTTAGAGGGTGCAGAGTAATAGGATACTAATCATCACGAGATGATTGGCATTTTTGTCATATTGGTTGGAGCAGCATTTGCTGTCCTTTTGTTTCTTACCCACATTCGGAACCCCTCTGGAATTCAATATTTCAAAATACAAGGAACCCCCACCAAGATTCTTCACACCAATTCTTTCTTTCAAAAAGACTTGTACAAGTAGAGCTGTGCAGAGAGACAAAAACCTTACTCAGATTGATTTTGTTTTGTCACACTCATCCCGCTTTGCTTCACGATGGGTCTTTTTCAGTACCTCAAGCCAGCTAAAATGGTACCCATGGCAATGCACCCGCATTAAATTTCATATTGTCACCAAAATAGCAGAGACAAACAAGGATCATACCAAAAAACAACGGAAAGATGTTCGTGTAACGTCGTTTTCAATGTAGCTGTTTGTATACATATCTACACACAAGGATGTATATACAACAAATTCATAATCGATACAAGCCAAGGCAATTTACCTAAGGTGTTTGCATAACGCGTGATCTTAGTGAAAAGCCCGACTCTAAATGTAGATGCATGCTTTAATTCTATATAAAGAAAAAAACCGATCATTCTAACCACTCTTGAGGTAGAAAATTGGTGAGATTACCAGAGATTCCTAATATGGTTTTCAAAATAACACTCGGGTTAGACGAAGGAAATATTGGGAACATGAAAATCGGTGGATCTGGGGGCCTGCTGTCCGGGAGGGTGGGCAGGCCCTACCAACCCCCATCCGCGCCATTCGTTTTGCGCATCAACGGCGCAAAAAAAAGTATAAAAAAAAAAAAATCCAAAGCGAACATTTATTCCCTCTTTTTTTTAGCCCTAGGCCCAATACTGATGGACAACAAACAATGGGCCGGCCTCAGTTGACCATACCAGTCCTAAACTGGATAGGACAGGACTTGATTCAGGTCTTTGGTTACCAGTACCAAGAGATTTTATTCAGCCCAGATCATTATTCTCCTTGAAGAATAGCGAAGCACTTCAATGCAGCTTTGGCGTGCGTGAGATGTTGATCTGAGCAATCGACGGCTTGGATTTCATATTGGCAATGGACAGCTCGGATCTGCAAAGTGCCAAGATAAAATAAGACCATTGAAAATAAATCCGACTGCTCAGATGCCGCACACCAGTCCCCGTTTCCATCTTGTACCACTCCTTCTAAATGCCATAGACAAATAAAATATTCAATCTATTTTTCGGCCTCATTATCAAAATCAATTCTCCAAACTTGTCATGCAAACCAAACCCATAGTAAGCCAGCTGGTCACAGAGTTTTATAACCAGGCATCTTCAACCCATCATTTTTCATCCTTTACCTGACAGGTCTCCTCAATCCATAACAGGATAATCTCAATGTAGCTAAGTTCCAGATTTCACAAGGCTTTTATCCTCAATATGACCACTAACTTCTCACAAAGACTTACCTCTTCTCTTACCATCTTACATATCCTAAAGCCAACACTTTGGCCGCCTTGAACACTCAACGTTATCTTAATCACTAACCAACCCTCCTACTACCAAAATCTCCTAAAAAAACAAGAAATCCATGACCTGGGATTGAATATATCCTTTCTGCTCCTCATTCCAATCACATCCGAGACCCTTGAGCAAATAACCATCCAAACACGAAGCAGCAAATCAAATGATTGCGTACTCAATCTCCAACAGGAAAGAACTTGGTCATGGTGAGGAAATAATTAAGGATTTTGCTGAATATGCAAAATATACTCCAAAACAGGAAATAGCTCCACCACTGCTCAAGATGTCTCCACCACCAGTTGGAGAAATTATGTTCATGAAAAGTAAGCTGACTGGTAGGAAGTCCAACTGGAACCAGCAGTTTTACAGTTCACAATCCCTCGAACCACATGCTTCAAAGCCAAACCCAAACCAGTGTTCAAGAAGTCCCTGATAGTGGTATGACAGCCCAAACCAGTGCTTGAGACTTTACAGAAGTTGTTTATTTAGGTTAAAGAAGCATAATCTAGAGTACGATTAAGCTATTCAATAACCCAAATTCATGGTTGCAAAGTAAAGTTGATTTACCTCCAATAAATTAACTAATGTAACAGGAAAAGATAAGAAAATTGATACTAGAATCTTAACACGGCGGCACCACAGCTTCAGACCTCATGGTAAAGAAGAGATCCAAAATATCAACAAGGTTACAAACCTACTGCGGACACGGGCTGCTGCAATATTGTTTCCCCTCTGGATAAAAAAATGCACTATTTCTTTACATAAAATTTGGCATTTCCTTTATCCTGTTTGCACTGGATCATTCGAAACAAACAGATTAAATGAAAATTTACAAAAATTTGTGAGTAAGTATATCAAATGCTTAATTCAATACACAATTAACTATACCAGATAAATTTTCGACAAAAATAAGCATCTTTATTGTATATAGTGCTTTCTATGCAAAAATTGTGTTATACATTTTTTTCATGGCAGACATAAAATCCCACAACCGCCCCTGACCGCAGACACGTAGAAGTTGATTATGTGCTTCGTAATGCCTTCCAGCCTTGAGTTATGCTTCAAAGACGTTAAATAATGCAGCCGTAGATGGAAAGTTCTTAACAGTCAGTTCTTCCAAGAACAAACACAGCTTCATCAGCAGTTCCAGTCTTTGATGAATAATAGGTAATAGATGAATGCATCCAAGAAACGTGGAAAACCCTGATTTTTCACACACCCTAAAAGCTCCAAAAGCTTCTTTCAAACCTCCCTGAACCAACAACTTGTTTGTGAGTAACTTGGACGTAGAATGCAAAGGCTTTAACTGTTTCCCTTTGATCATATCAACCACTAGCTTGCAGGCATCCATTGCCCTGTTCTTAGTACTGCAATTTACATTAATGACGCAGCGGAACTTACGTGGGCTAGATAGCGTTCTAGGAAACTAGATAAAACACTCGAATCCACGGCACACCTTCAAATCCACATAGAAAAGAGAGAGATAGAGATGCTCTAGAATTTTATTGAATGGAAGATTGGATAAGCCCATAGGCTATATCCTTATTTACAGGCAAAACTCTAACCCAATTAGAAAATAATATAATCTCAAGGAGATTAAGACAATTAACTACTAGACACACACCAAAACAAGTGGCACAAAATTAAAGTTACCTTATCCCATTTATTACTACTAAAATAAAGTTTCCATAAATTAAAATGACGGCCATGTCTACAGCCACGAGTAATTAAGGGTTTTGAGAATTTCATCCCAATCCAAATCCATCAACGCATTCCCACCTTCTGGAAAAGCCTTTGATAACTTTAAAATATAAACTCATGTCTACCTCCTTATCGGCATCGGCATTCACCACTAAACTAATCTGCGCAAAAATGGGGCACAATCTCCCTTCAATTGGTGGCTTATTGGGACCGCCCAACGCAAACTCATACTACAAATCAACAGCATCCTGTTATCTTTCCACCGCATAAATAAAATGACAAACAAAACCAGAGTCCCTCCTTCATTTCATCCCACCACGCTCCAAAACGTCTCAGCCTGTCTCCCCAAAACATAAAAAGAAAATTGTTATGGTAGTCCCCCCATCAGGCTCAAACAAATAAAAAAATTCCCTGAATCCACCAAAAGAACATCAAATGTTTTCTTAGGGCTTTTCCACAGATTCTGCACAATATCCGAAAGAAAGCTCACTCGAATACGAAACATTCAATTCACCCAAACGCTTTTCAACCCGATCTCCCCACACTTCTCTCAACTAATAATCACCTCACAAACCTCCAAACACACCTCTGATTCATGTGAAATACAATTTACATCCCTGTTTATCAAATACTATGTCTCATATCTAGATTCAAACTCTACTCCTAATTCCCTCCAAACTTTCCAAATATCTAACAGTGAAACTCCTCATCAATCCCCTCTTCACTTGCTACCCTTTCTTCTCCATAAGTCATAACCTCCTCAACTAAACCCCAAAAGTACCCATATGTACCTAGTATACCCAGCATCCAATTACATGATGTCGAGCTCAACTGCTCGCTTTCTCTCTCCGAAACGTAACCAAAAAACCTCCAAGCCCCATCAGGGTTCTTTTCGAGATGCTGCAAATCCTTGGGTAATAAACGATGTTGGTGGAATCCAATTCCAGCTTGACCTCGTCGCCAGTAGATGATTTGGAGACGATGTCAGCAGTATCAGTGACGTGAATTGAGAGTTTGTGTCTGGGCAATTTTGGTTTGGACAAAGCGCCATGGATGAGTTCTCATGTTTTTAGGGTTTGTATGAAACTTGTGTTGGAAGTCTAACTGGAAACATCAGTTGAACAATTCACAATCGCTCAAACCACATGCTTCAAAGCCAGACCAAAACAGTGCTCAAAAAGTCCCTGATAGTTGCATAACAAGCCAAAAATCCTGGGACCTGACGAACGGTTCAAACTACAGCAGCAGGGAAAAAAATAAGCATGCAATGAAGCAGCATAAACTATGAAATATCAGTAGGGTGCTTGACAAAAAGCATTACCTTGACACCAAAAAAGAGTTTGACCCAATGTTAGAAGTAAATTCATGACTTTACAGGTGGTGTTTAGGTTTAACAATCATAATCCAGAACATGTTTCAGCAATATCGGTCGTATCGGGACTCAGTACCTACCGATTTCAAACCATGCTTTAGCCTATTGAAAATCAAACCTTGCATAGGTGTGACAACATCAAGAACACCCTGCTCATTTCCTTGTATCCTATCACAGGTCTAGCACATGTTTCACGGTTTCACCAACTGCTTGAGATATCACAGACAACAAAGGAGAAAACTGTCAATGGGAAAACCAAGACTTTTCAAATACCCTAAATTTATGGTTGCAAGGTGAAGTTGATTTACCTCCACAAATTGACTAATGTAACAGAAATCAAAGAAAATTAATACTAAAATCTTTGAAGAAATGTTACACTAAACCAACCTCAAAAATTCCAATACAAGGTACAGAGTCTGAATTCTAAGCAGCAAAACATGTGGGAGTAGCCGCAGCTTCAGGCCTCATGGTAAAGAAGAGATCCAAAATATCAGCATGGTTGCGAATGTACTGCGGACATTTAGAAAGGAGATTATGCGCTTCATTATGCCTTCCAGCCTTGAGGTATGCTTCAAAGACGCGAACAAATACAGCCGTAGATGGAACCCTCTGAACAGTCATCCCTTCCAGAAACAACTTAGCTTCATCGGCAGTTCCGGTCTTTGACAGGTAATCGATGAATGGATCCAAGAAAGGCGGAAAACCATCAACTTTCATACAACCTAAAAGCTCCAAAGCTTCTTTCAAACCTCCCTGAACCAAAACCTTGCTTGTGAGTAACTTGTACGTAGAATGCAAAGGTTTCAACTGTTTCTCATTAATCACATCAAACACTAGCTTGCAGGCATCCATTCCCCTGTTCTTATTGCAATATGCCTTAACCAACAATTCCAACGAGTAGCCAGCACAAGCGACACCCTCTTTTTCAACCATCTTCTGAAAGCAATCTGAAGCTTCATCAAGACGCCCCGCAACACAATGCCCTTCAACTAAAGATGCCCATGTTTTGTAATTTGAATTAGACCCAAAGACTTCCATATTATCCATAAACTCACTCGCTTCTTCCTTTTTCCCCTTGCTACTAAGCTCAAAGGCAATTTTACTCCTCAATGTATCAGTAGGGAAGAAACCAACTTCCTCCATTGCTTTCAAGATCTTATTGCATTCCCCAAGTCTACCAATACTAGTCAAGGACTTGAGAACTGCATCCACATTCGAATCCGTCAACACATTCCCACCTTCTGTAAAGGCCTTGATAACTTGAAGAAATAAATTCATGTCTAGCTCCTTACTAACCACCACTTTCCTCAAAAGAAAGGTACAATCTTGAATTGAGGGTTTATTGGCGCCGCCCATCGCAAATTCATACAAATCAACAGCATCCTTTGTCATCTTCCTCTTAACAAACTGCCCCAAAACCTCAATATATGTCTCTTTCGCCATCTCAAAGCCAACACACCTCATTTCATCCACCACCCTCCAAAACTTCTCAATGCAATCCTCTCTTCCCAAAACCCTAACCATAGCATTATAACTCCTCTCGTCATGCTCAAACAAATTGCTTTCCTGAATCCACCGAAAGAATATCAAAGCCTTGTTCGGCTCTGATCTAAGATTTCCCAAAACCATCGAAACCAACTCACTCGAATACAAAACACCCATTTCGTGCAAACGCTTTTCAACCTCATCTCCCCACAGTTCTCCCCTAACCACCTTACAAAGCCGCGAACACACCTTCTCAACTGAATCATTGACCGATCCAGACGCATATATCCCTTTCAAATCCTCCACATCACTACCTAACCCTTCTTTCTCAAATCTTTCCAAAGCCCTCTCACATGCACCCTTCTTCACTCCATACCCTTTCTTCTTCATAACCTCAACCAAATCCCAAAACTCCTTCACATACCCATTTGACCCAAGTATACCCAGCATCCAATTATACGATTTCGAGCTCAACCGCTCGCTCTCCCCCTCTGAAACATACCCGAAAAACCTTCGAGCCGCATCGGGGGCCGAATTCAGACTCTGCAAAACACTAACCACCAAATCGTGGGTGATAACGATGTTGTTGGACTCCAATTCCAGCTTGATCTCGTCGCTAGTTGACGATTTGGAGAAGATATCGGTCAAAACGACGACGTGATCGGACTCTTTGTGTTCGATTGCGAGCTCAGACGAAGAGAAGAGACGAAAGGTAGGGTTTTGGAAGACAGGAGGAGTGGAGAATGGGCGTAGGGGAATGGAAGGGGAGTGAGAGAGGGGGGTGGAGATGTGTAAGTGTTTGGAGCGAGAGTGGAATCGAAGGAGGAGTAGACGCCATGGATGAGTTCTCATGGTTTTTTCAGGGTTTGGAAATGAGTTCGGGAGGAGAGAGAGAGGGGTGGCGAAGATGGGGGAGGAGGTTTTAGGGTTTTGGATGGTAGTTACTCCACCAGCACTGGTTGTCCAACAAGAGCATGGGGTGGATACCAAATGTAGACCGATTATGTGGAATTTATTTTGGTATTTTACATAAATTATCGAAGTCGTTCAACTTATTCAAAATATGTTTAAAAGATCCTTTTAAAAAATGTACTCAGTTGGACGTTGGTAATAGATTGATCGATTCTTTGCTCAATTTCTTATCGAGCAAAAAACTAATAAAGCCTCTACTTATATTTAATCGAGCTAATTTGTTTATAGAGATTCTTAGAAAAATATTTTAAGCAAATTAAGCAGTTTCGATCATTTGTATAAAACCCCGAGATGAATTCCACACAATCCGGTATGCATTGGGTGTACAATGTACATCATACACAATTACACATAGTTTTATTGGTCAAATAGGAGTAAATGTTGTTATTTGTAACAACAATAAGAGTTTTTCTATTGTTAGTTCAATGGGCTGACAATACGTACATATAAAGACAAAAATTACACATATTCTTATACACTTTTCTACACTCTTTCACACATTTCTAAACATTTTTCACACATTTCAATATTTTAAAACATTAATGTCAGGCCAATGTACTGACTTTAGGATTTGCCAACAGTAATGCTACGAGTACACACAAAAATGGCAACAAAATAGTCACAAGTGAAGGGGAAAAAAGTTGTCGCACCCAAAACCAAATTTTCCTGTAAAAATGACAAATCTTTTCTCAAAAATGACAAAATATATGGCAAGATTGCCATTTTCAGAATTTTGAGAGAGAGAGAGAGAGAAATGAAAGCAGCTGCGGAATACTAACAAAACACGAGTGCAGCCCCTCGTCATATTCAAGACTTAAATTAAGTGTAGCTATTCTTTTTAAAATCAACTCAACTGAATATCGATTAGTTCTTCATCCAAGCATTCAACTTCTAGTCTAAAATTCTAGACCCAAAGTCGAAACCTAGGTAATTGTTATCCAATGAAATGATATAGATATGTGATTAAATAGTTTTTGGTAGGATTGGTTAAATAATCAAGCCTGAAAATCAACTGTTTAGATCATTAGAGCGGGCCCGATGCGGATTCCACACTTTTTGTATGAGTGAACGAAATTATTTCTTTCATCAATTGTAGAGATGGTCATTTCAGCCGATCAGCTCTAATCCTACCCATTCCCCAACCTTTTCGGGCAGGGGATTCGGAGATTTGGGTAGGATATGGGAATAATTTTTTAAAATTTGTTGGACGTGTGATTGTAATTGCTAATTAGCTAACAATATTTGATAGTGTTGTCGTTAAAACTTGAAATTATTAAGACTCCATTTTTTATTTTAAGTGTGGTTTCTACTCTCTTCGAACTTTCATCTTACGTTATATCCCCGTGAGATTTTCAAGATGTGTTGACGAAGCCATAAGGTTTGGATCTCCGATTCCCCACAGAGATCCCCGTTTCCTATATAGGAGCAGGGATGGAAGTTAAAATTAAATTCCGAATGGAGACTGGAGAGGTTATGGCCTATGGGCCATGGAGATTGATATGGGTTCGGGGATAGTTGTATCCATCTCTTCCCCTCCCCATTGCCATTGGGTCTAGCTCATTTGACCACCTTTGTACACTCTTAATTGGAAGGTCAAGTGAATACAAGAATCGATAATTTCTTTCTTTCTTTGTTTCGGTATAAGGCTTATTTTTCGCATTTGTTGAGTTGTTAGGCTTAATTATCTCGTAGACTCTACTGTCCCTGAATTTGTACTTTGTAATTTATACATGATGGGGATGATCTCTCCTCCAATCGTTTGAAAAAAACAAACAAAATTATTCCTTTTTTTGACCGGAGAAATAGGAAAGAGAGGGTAGTTAATAATGTCACGATCTCGTGCATAACTCGTACATTCATGGAAATTCATTTCTGAATGATATTTAATTTTGCCCGCAAAAATTTCAATTATAGGTTGGATGAATTCACTTCAAAGTGGGGAAGAATTTCAAGAGAGCTTACATTAAAGTTTCTAATAAGAGAAGAAAATAAGCCCAAATGTTAAAATAAGTTGTTAACTTGTTAATACTTTCATTTTTCCTTTTTGATTATTTAATAACAAGGTAGAGGCGAAATCGTTAATTTTCTGATAAATCCGTAGTTTTCTCTCAATAACCACCTATTTACGTATGCTAAATTGGTCTACTATTGTAACGAAACATTCAATTTTCTCACGGTCAAATCATGTCTCTACGATTCTAAATTAATTTAGACAAATTATAGCTGCAAGAAAAAAAGAAAAGAAAAGAAAAGGAAGAACCAAAAAAAGATCTCAACAAATAGCATCTCATTTCTTTTGTAACAAAAACTTCAATTATGAAGGGAGAACTCAGAAAGAGATCTCTAGTGTTTGTTCAGAAAGACAAACATAATAACCGGCTGCATCTCCATAAGAGGAGCATACCTAATCTGCTCAACTGAAAAACTATAAAAGAATTAAAATCAAATAAAAATTGGGGAAAATAACTAAGAGATTATTGGAGTGATCCATGATCAATGAAGCCTTTCACTTGTTCATGCCGGTTGCATTCTTGACTGCATCAGCAGCACCCTGTGCTTTAGCCATCGCTTGCTGACCAGCCTACACGAGAAATGTCATGATCAGAATCAAGTGTATTGTTTTTAGCATCATTAGCTAAAACAATCATCATGTAAGTCGATAAAGAAACGTTTGGATATAGATTTTGGACCTCCTGCACGTTGTCCTTGCAAGACTGGGCAGTATCGCTGGCCTTGTTCATCATCTGGTTGCCCTTCTCCTGAAATCAAGGCAGCAAAAATCATTGGCTTTGGCAGATTTATGTCAGAACTTCATAAACAGAAACAGGAAGAGAAACAAAAATGAGGCTCCATTACAACTGATCTTGAAAAACACAAGACAGGATCAAACACCAAAAGTCATTGGTACCTCAGAGTCGAGGTACATAATCGAAACAACAATGTTACAAGCACAGAAGAACTACACACAAAAAGAAGCATGCGGCCCAAGTTCATTCACGAAACACCAGATTTGAATCTGAACCATTCACTTCGAGTTTATGGTACTCTTCTCAGTGTCTAACTTTTCTGTAATCACAGAGACATACGAAAAGCGAGCTCACCTGAGTCTGGCCCTTGGCCTGTCCAGCTTGGTAGCTTGCGTTCTGGGAGCTGTCCATGTTCTTCAACTGCTTTGTTTAAGAGAGTGTATCCAAGTATTGTTCAAAGACTGATTTCTGAATATGGAGGTCTCAGAGCTGCTCAGATTTATAGATGTCGAAAGCCATCCAGTGGTCGACACATGTAACAGCAATTTGAAAGGTGTTTTCTCTTGCTGAAATTTTGGGTTTTTCTGTTGGAGAAGGGAGATGGCTATGGAGATCCATTATTTACTGGATCAGTTGTTCGATTCAGAGGTGGTTGAGATTTTAGAGGAGGGTTTGAACAAGTCTGCTTAGTGGAGAGAAGTTCATGTTCTAATATGTTGTGAGAACAAGAAACCGACTTTTGTTGCAGTACAAGCCTACCCTGAAAAAATGGGAACCGCCTTGTTCGGATTGCTTTTACAAAGCTTTTAAAAAATAAGCCCTTTCAAACAAGTTTAAAAAATTAACTTTTCCTCTTGTTTTTTGATCTGACTTGTCCTCCACCTTTCAAAGAAGAAGTGTACTCTATACGTACACTTTTGACTGCAAAACCCAACAAGTGGGCCCCCCCCCACTTTTCCTCGTCGTCGTCCTCCTCCTCCTCCTCCTCTCTCTCTCTCTCTCTCTCTCTGTGCAAAAGTGGGTAGTGGCCCCCAGTCCAAAACCCAATAATGACTTGCTCTCTCTCTCTCTCTCTCTCTCTCTCTCTCTCTCTCTCTCCCTGCAAAATCCAGCCGAAATGGACCCACATGCTACTGCTGTAGTTTGCATCTGATCACAAATGTTCTTTTTGAGAACAAAAAATTATTTTCCAGCTCAAATCTGAACAAAGCCGTTGGGGATACTTTTCGGAAGGACAAAAGGATTGTCAAGTCTCAGGCCAATTCCTATGAGGCTTGCATAGAAAGAAAGCCCCTATTCTGTCTCTAATAAGCATAGCACCGCACGTGCGAGTTCCTCGCATACAGCTCAAGTGGCGAAGGCCCTTTCCATCGCGTTCGGTATCATTGTATTTCCATAACCAAAATTGGAGAGGTGAGAAAAGGGGTGGTTACACTAGATGTTGGGGTTACGGGTATCTAGGATGGACCCGCTCTGATACCATGTTATTTTAGTGTGAATATACTATTCATGGAAATAAATGATCTAGAAGTTTATAATAGATAGATGAAACAATTGATTTTTCAACTTTTCCATTGTGAACTCTGTCATTTTGAAACTAGTGACTGAAAATTGACTTTTTGCAAGCTTCATTGTACCGGCATAACCTTCTTGTACATATTCTGCACTACCTCAAAGAAGTACAAGTTGGACACCTCATGTCCAAAAACAACTTGAATCAACTTCATCAATGTTCACCGGTGCTTGATGGTCGTGTATCTGACATCGATAGAAGTTGTTGGTCAATAGTCCTCCACTCGTACTCCATTTTGTCCCTTTTGACGCTCTCTTTGCAAAAAAACCTCGAGTTTGTTGTTGATTAAGCGCGCTTTGGAGGGTGGTTGCTTTATTTAAGTTTGAAACTGAGTCCTTGATTTTCCTATTTTGATTTCATTTCCCAAACATTTTTCCCTATTCACAAGAAAACACTGGTTTTTACTACATATTTGTGTTGAATGTTGTCACAGGCGCTTCATTTGAATTTGGGGTTGCCGTCCTGAAAAGGCTATCCTAAAAATAAATAAATAAATGGGATTCGGGGGGCCTGTGGTGACCAAAACAACGTAGCTTTGGCCACTTTTCATTCTTAAAAAATTTCCCCACAAAACGACGTCGTTTTGATAATTAAAAAAAAATTCTTTGAAGGGTATTCCAAATTTCCCAAGGAGTTCAAATATTGCGTTTACGGAAATATGGATGAAGAAGAGTAATTAAAATGTTGGGATACTTTGAATTGTGCACGATTTGTGGTTGATTATGTTTTGTCAATTCTTTTGAGTTTGTGAACGATTTAATTTCAGTGGTTTTTACAGTCCAACGATTTAATTTAAAGGGTAGCCTAGTTTGAGAGCACATTTATTTGGATTCGGGGGGCCTGTGGTGACCAAGTCACCACATGCTGTGTAGTGAGCCCAAAAAGGCGTAGTTTTGGCCATTTTTCACTCTTACAATTTTCTCTACAAAACGACATCGTTTTGATATATAAAACTCCTAAAAAACTACGTCGTTTTGCTAAATGAGCTGCATCCTTATTTGCCTATTAAACTAAGTCATTTTGTTATGTCTTCCAAAAAAATACATCAAACACCATTCCATCAACAAATTGCCTCGTGGGGATACCTGGGCATCAAAAAAATATCTTTCTCAATGACTATCACCTGGGCAAACAAAAAACTATCAAAATAAGTTGATCAAAGAAATCAACTATGGAATTTTTTCATTCAAAAGCAGTTCAATGGATTGTTACCACACCACGAAGTCTGGTGCTCATTCTAAAGACTCTGTAACAGAATGAATTGTTATAACAAATCAGAGTTCACAAGTAACACCAACTATAAACAAAGAGGACATGAAAATATGTCATACTCCATTACTCCAGAACCATAAATCAAACATCCCTCACTATCATTCTCGTCCTCATGGGAATCCCAAATCTAAAATTAAACGAACTAAATCCACAATGGTGATGTTCAACAAACACATTCACTATTCTACTTGGACTATAAAAACCACTGAAATTAAATCGTTCACAAACTCAAAAGAATTGGCAAAACATAATCAACCACAAATCGTGCACAATTCAAAGTATCCCAGCATTTTAATAATTCTTCTTCATCCATATTTCCGTAAACGCAATATTTGAACTCCTTGGGAAATTTGGAATACCCTTCAAAGCATTTTTTTTTTTAATTATCAAAACGACGTCTTTTTGTGGGGAAATTTTTTAAGAATGAAAAGTGGCCAAAACTACGTTGTTTTGGTCACCACAGGCCCCCCGAATCCCATTTATTTATTTATTTTTAGGACAGCCTTTTCAGGACGGCAACCCTAAATTCAAGTGAAGCGCCTGTGACAACATTCAACACAAATATGTAGTAAAAACCAGTGTTTTCTTGTGAACAGGGAAAAATGTTTGGGAAATGAAATCAAAACAGGAAAATCAAGGACTCAGTTTCAAACTTAAATATAGTAACCGCCCTCCAAAGCGTGCTTAATCAACAACAAACTCGAGGTTTTTTTGCAAAGAGAGCGTCAAAAGGGACAAAATGGAGAACGAGTGGAGGACTATTGACCAACAACTTCTATCGATGTCAAATACACGACCATCAAGCACCGGTGAACATTGATGAAGTTGATTCAAGTTGTTTTTGGACATGAGGTGTCCAACTTGTACTTCTCTGAGGTACTGCAGAATATGTACAAGAAGGTTATGCCGGTACAATGAAGCTTGCAAAAAGTCAACTTTCAGTCACTGGTTTCAAAATGACAGAGTTCACAATGGAAAAGTTGAAAAATCAACTATTTCATCTATCTATTATAAACTTCTAGATCATTTATTTCCATGAATAGTATATTCACACTAAACCATGAGGTAGATATGCACATTAAGCACCACCAAAATTGATCTCCAAGTCAACGTTGACAATCCTAAAAATAGTACCATAAAAATACATATCAATGTAAACTAATAGATAATGACAATATGTTGTCCCCCTTTGATGGAATAAATGAACCACAAATGGAAGATTCAAATTTGTTGAGGCTTCAACAATGCTCTTTGGCTGAAGTATCTTTTGTGATTTGTGCTAACTTTCTAGATCAAAGCAAACTGGCATAAGGCATCTTAAAGATGTTATCTAATTTTGACCCCAAAAAGAAGACGTATCTAATGTAAGTTGTATCACAACTGCAGAATGTTGAGATAAAATAGCATCATGAGGCAAAACAAAAATGCAAGCCAAAGCAACAATAATAAGCTTGTCCCATTCGCAATTTATTTGGAATTTCAACTTTTTCATTTTTCAAGCACACTCATCATGAACTTCACTTATTTGGTCTCTATGAATGAATTGATGACTGAATGTTGCTCCTACTTTCTCATTTTACATAGCAGTTGCAACAATTGCATTTACTTTTCTATATAAAAGCTTATGGAATCGTTTGTGCAATGCCAATGCTCTAGACGCTGAATGAAAGAAGCATGGTAATGTGCACATAAATCAAAATGATTCTTGAGTCTGCCATCTCTTATGCCTTTTGACTTTGATTTGAGGGCATGATTCTATAGCAAACTCAATGGTATAGGGGGAACACTGTTTCAGTGGTGTTCTGTGAGCAGCCACTTTGTGCATTTATTGCCAAAGGTTAGGTCTGTCTCAAATCCATCAGTTTTCAGTGGTACTCGGGAGTAGCCATTTTGTGCATTTATTGTCAAAGGTTAGGTCTGTCTCATATCCATCCCCCGGCCATACCTCCAATTATTGGGGACTAAATGAGTTATGTTATTATTGTTGTTGTAGTAGAAAAGCTTATGGAATCCATTCTAGCTTTAGCATGTTGAATAGACCTCTTTTTATTGCTCTCAAGTCTACTTTACGGTTTTGAATCATTCCATAGAAGGCTACCAGCTAATTGACTTATCAGCTCTCAAGTCTACTTTACAGTTTTGAATCATTCCATAGAAGGCTACCAGCCAATTGACTTATCATCCCCAAACATCCATCCGAATGCCGCCTTTCCTGGATTGCTTTGGAAGCATCCATCTGTATTCAATTTTGGAAATCATGTCATTGGAGAATTGCATTTCATTAATCTCATATGGCTACAAGTAGAAACCAAATTTAATGCTTCGCTGATTTTATTAGCATATAAATGGACACTCTTAGGAAAATGTGGCTAAAAAACTACAGTCACATGTAAACAAATTGAACCTAACCAGAGAATGAACAGAACGAAAGAAACTAATGTGATCAATATTTGAAAAGTACAATCTATGAATCACAAGAAATGGAACTATTGAAATGAAGTTGAGGAAAAAAGATAACACTGAAACTGATGTTTATAGAGATAAATATCTATTACTGCAAAGACCAACCAGAAAATTGAAATATTTCATGAAAACCTTCTGAAAGCAATATTAGGATCTCACAAATATAGAACTAATACGCAGATGCTAGCTTATGTATTTATGTGGCTGTATTCTTCCCACAAACAACTAAAAGAGGAACAAGAGCTTGAGCTGAGCTATTCTCACAAGTCTCATATTTGAATGCCAAACATGAATGCTCGGGAAAAACTGAGAGATTCATGTCTTTACAACTATATTCAACAAAAATCTAACAAAAAAACAGATGTACGTGAGACAGCACATGCCATACTAACTATTACAACTGATAGTATATGTCTGAGAAATTGATAATAAATGAAAACAAGCATGAAAGATGGACAAATCATGTGTCTGTTCAGTTTTTTGGATCCTGGAATCCAAGTTATGTAGAAAATGGACCCAACCATTCCTGCTATTTTACCTTTTGTAGCTCTAGTTGCACCATTTTGTTCCTCAATTCCATTTATGACAAACTACAACAATACTTATCTGAATTTCCAAACATTGCCTCAACGAAAAAACTGTCATATAGCTAAAGAAAGAGTCCTATACCTCAGTAAAAGAACTCCCATGTTCAGCATCCATTTGACAAGACCTATTGCAGACTCCTGTGAAATTTCATCAGGCTTGTTTTATTCTGGTCAAAATTAAATGGGACAAATTATGTTATAATGGTGCTGCATCAAAACAAGATGAAATAAATAAAAACACTTATCTACTACCTTCTTCAGCATTTTAGCTCGGAGCTCCTTGGATCTATGACATCAACTTCCCATCTAATAGATTCATTGGTCTTCCAATTTTCATATTATTCTCCCCTTTTCTTCGCACAGAGTTTTGGAATCTACACAAATAAGCAACCAGAAATGACATTGAATGGGAGAAGGTACAACCATAATCAGTGAAGGGTAGTAGCTATTGTCTACAACTGAGAGGGAAAGAAAAACATAAAGAAAGTCTTAAGACCAAATTCATGGGTATACTTTTAGCTAGGGTACCAATTGGTCGACCTAGAAACTCAGCATGCAGAGCTGCCAATGTTTGCGGAGGAATTTGACCAGAAGCAGTCAAAGCTTGGATATCAAATCTTCCTAGAGAACCGTGATTTCGGTTTTGTTCAAGAGGGCAAAATAAGAATTGGGAATCCCACCTTGTTGGGCTACTCCACTTAAGCTTTTCAAATATAGTCCGAACTTCTGCGTATCCAAATTACAGTGATTCAGACATGACAAATACATACATTAAGGAGTTAGTACATAAGCATTATATGCAGCAGTAGTTACATATGTTTTTAAGTTGCAGAATTGTAAACCAAATGACACCAATCCCATCTAGGTAAGTATGTGAAAGTGGTAGACGAGGATGACTTCTAGCAGTTGGGAACCCCTTGTTCGGAGTCAATGACACAGAAGGAGATAGACTTTCTCCTAGCTCTCCATTGTTTAATATTGAACGTGCCCTTTGAAACTAACCAGTAATAGAACCGTTCACGTGTATTGTAGGGAAAGGAAAGATGTACGCTACATTTATCTTGCTGAGTCCAACACAGGTATACAACTATGAAATTATTTTAGCATAAACTATCTCATCCCATGTCTCAATATAAGCAGGATGTCTAAACTATTCCTACTAACCCAGCTCCAGAAAAGAGTACTGAATTCTGGATAATAGTCCTTTTTGTGCTTTGGTTAATAGCTTAGAATATGATAATCTGACCCAATGTACTAACAGAAACATGCTTTTGATTTGCTTGTCGCAACTTCTCTAAGTTCTGAAAATCCATTACTTTCTCAGATTCTCTAGTTATTCTCAAGTTCTGAAAATCCATTGTAAATTCAAAATCTAATACACTTACAAGAAACCCTAACTTCTGAACCAAATCAAACCCAGACAACCAACACAAACAACTGCTCTAGCATGCAAAATGAACATTGCGAAGACCTAGCAAAGGCTAACAAAAAGAATGGAAAAAAGACTAACAAAACATTCTAATATCAGGAAGAGGGAGAGAGAGGGGGAGCATCAGACCTGGATTCACTGCAATTCAATTTTTTTTCCTCGATTTATACAGTGCAATCTATTTATACAGTTAGAAATTGACATCAAAGCTAATGAAGTTAAATGTAAAGAGTCAACAAAATAAACCCATGAACAAGTGTCGTCTTTAACTAAAACCTGACAAATGAAAAGTAAACCAACCATAATGTAATTTTTCCTTAAAAATTCAGTACCTCAATCAAATGTCTATGCAAGATGAAGCTCGAAGTTAGAATGACCACAGGTAATTACATTATCATTTGCAAATTCGATTTCTTCTAAGAAAATGATTATGAAGACATAAGAGTGTAGTAAAGATCTGGCATACACTTAGACAATCTCCTAAATTTGATGCTCCTCTATAGTGTAAACGCAAATTAGAGAAAGTGATCTAAGTCCCAATTACATTATCATTATAGAGTATCAGTCATTGGTAGATAGACAAGTAAATAGGCACGAAGAACATTGGAGAACCTAATTGTAGAGTAATCATCCTCTTTTCTCACAAATCTACCAATCTAACCAGAAGGCTTGGATTATGATTGATTTGGTTGCTGATGAGAGCATTGGAAAGTCACCAAAGTTGGAGGAAAAGGTTGGTTGAAACAACCAAAACTCCGATGTCCAAAATTACGAAGGCAACGAACAGGATTTTAGCAAAACAGAAGCAAATTCAGAGCAGACAAATCAATCAGCGTGATACTGCGTAAATTTCTTCTTACTTGGTTCAGCTTAGCCTACTTCCACAAAGACAGCCCGAATGACTACAACTTTCTCACTGATTTTGAGAATGTCTTAACAACAATGGCACCCATACATAAGGTGCGTTTCAATGGACCCCACAATTCTGGAGATTGAATTATATAGGAATATTAGGCTATTTACATCAATGGAAATCACATTAAACTGTCCACGAATTATCCACCATAAATCAATGGGTCAACTTTATTTCAACCATTACACAAGATAACAGGGAATGAGAGAGAGATGAGAAATAATAATTAAAAACAAAAATGGATAGAATGAACAGAGATTCTTTTCGTCTAGGAAAAAAGATAGACAAATTACCTCAAAACTCAAGCAGTACTTATCCCTTAAAGCAGAATATATTGAGCCAACTCTTGAGGTATAAAACCAAGCATTTTGCAGCATCCAGATTCTGCATAACCAACCTAACAAAAAACACCATTCGGTGCTTTTAAGATGAACAACTTTAACTCCTACTTGATCTGACTCGCTTGATTGAATTTCAACTTTTGACTGTGAAGAGAAGTTTAGCTGATGAAGGGTGCGCTGCCTCAGTTTAAGTTTGCTTCCTCTTGCTAGGCATGAATCTGAAACCATGGATTGAAACAGACAACTATGTAAGAAGCAAAATGCAAACTTAAGGTAACCACAAACTTAGGTAGGGAATCAGCAATATAAAACCAGGGGCCTTCTAACCAACCATAAAACTTTCTTCACAACAACCTGACCACTGTAACATAACAGAAGCCAACACTACCTAACTCGTGCAAACCTCATTGTTTCAGCAGAGCATTTTGTCTCCAGACTACACATATAAGCCGACTTCATGATTGTCAAAAGTAAATATCATTCTTTTTTTCTTTCTTTTTTTCCTGTTCAATGCCTTGTTCATAGAACAAAACAATTATCTAGGCTTTCAAGTGGCACAATCATGTGGATTTAGCTCCATGAATCCTTAACTCTTATCACCCCCAAAGCTTGCTTTCCAAAAGCATTTTTATTCTCTTGTTCAGTTGAATCTTTAAAAACACATAAAACAGCATTTGGCTGCAAACTACTACGTGTTCAACAGCTCATTTGTGATTTAGGTAATTGATTCATTTACTCTTAAACGTTTAACTTTCTTCACTGAATAAATTAGCAAAAGTAACTTGACCTTTGGCACTAATATGATCATAAAACCAGCAGTGTGTTGCATAGGAAGACCCAAACATTATTTTCTCAACAACCCAATTTTCAACTCCTATGAGCCATCATTTCACTACACCCAACAAACTAAGCAGGCAACTGAGCTTGTGCACTCCAAAATCATTAGAATCAAGATAAAATATCTCAGACAAGCAATGTCGAAAACCTCAAGCAACACAATTCTAAGGCAAGTAAGAGTTCACTATTACACCCACACAAAAAAAAAAAAAAAGAGAGAACTGCGGACCTTAGTAGCAGGATCCTTCTAAAATGGGTGTGCTCCCTAGACAGGAGCTTGACGGGAGCTCGCTCCCATCTAGACGGGAACGCGCTCCTAAATAGGATGGGAGCTTCCACACTAATCTTAAGGACAAAATTCTCACTTCTCTTTCCAAATATATGCAAGGAAGAAGGAAAAGAAAAAAAGAAGTAAGAAGGATTTAGGACTCTCTTTCTCATCTCATATTCTATTACTTATCTACGTGTTTAATCCATATATTTGGCACAAAAGAATCTATTGGGATGTCATTTCTCACTCATGTTATACATATATAGAATGCTCATGTATGTGCTCCCTTTGCAACTATAAAACTTATCCACAATACATATAAATATATTTAAGTTTATTCATATACATATTTATTTAGTATTAAATATTCCATCGCCGCTCCCAACCTAGGGAGCTTCTACATACCCTCGCTCCCCTGCACCCGCCCCCGTCCCCACTCCCGCTTCGTGCAACTAAGCTGTGGACAAATAAAACAAAGTTATGGTGTTTTTTAACACAAAACCACATACATACTATACTTGTACTCTTCTAATAACTAAGCAAATAAGTAAGCTTAGAATCAAACTAAGATGCATTTTTCTTTGATTCAAATGCAATTAGTAGTCTTCAAGATCAAGACAACACATCTTTAACACCCAGTTTGAAAACTTCAAGCAACACACTTTTAAGAAAACAAACAAAAGAGCTCCATCTAGATTAAACAAAGAACAATAATGTGAAAGAAAATGATACCTTAGAAATGCATAAAACATCATATTAATCAATCGGTTTCTATCCCTATAACTTATCACTTCTTTATGCCCAATAAACTAAGCAAAGGATTTGAGCTTGCCATCTATCTCAAATGTTGTTTTCCATCATTCATATGGAGAAATAAAAATATTAAACCCTATTTCATCTTCTTCCCTAATTATAAACATTGGGCTTTAAAGATTTTGGGAAATTTGACCAAACTGATGCGAGTTTTATTTACCCAAAATCTAACACACTTACACGAAACCCTAACTTCTAAACCAAATCAACCCCAAGCAACGAACACAACGACTACTTTACCATGCGAAATGAAGATTGTAGAAGAAAAATCAAAGGCCAACAAAAAGATTAACAAAACATTCTGGACTTTTAATTTCCGGACCTCGTGATCCAAATATTTTTTTGACGATCCGATCTGTCCAATGTGTTCAGAAGATGTTTTCAAGGGTCCACGCGAGAAATCTTCAAAAAACAAATACCGGGAAGGGCTTGATCCAAGCAGTTTTCACAAAAAATATATATTTACAGTTTTTGCGAAAACTACTTGAATCAAGCCCTTCCCGGTATTTTTTAAAAAAAAATTTCTCGCGTGGACCCTAGAAAACACCTTCTGAACACATTGGACGGATCGGATTTTCCAAAAAAAATTTGCAACACAAAAAAACCCCATTTTTTCCTTAAATCCAGGAGTGTGGATAAGAAGTTTGACCTATATATATATTCAATTTAAACAGCACCAATCTATTTATACAGCACCGCTTCAACAGTGAAACGCCGAATCCATAGTACATCAAGGACACTCCAAGTACAGAACCCCCCTTATTTTCCGCCTTCACTCCAAGTACAGACCCTTTCTTCCACCACGCGTCGTCGGTGTAGTCCTTCGATCAGATACTGTTGCCAGGGCGAATTTATGGCATCACATACGTACTTCCTAGCTGATTCTACTGGACATAACATCGAAGCTCCTTCACAGAGTAAACTCTCTCTTTGGAGGAGGGAAAGTGCTTCCTCCCCCGAAATCAGGAAAAAAGAGTACTTTCGCCGTCTCCACTTAGAGATGCATCCCTTTGTACACGAAGTACCGAAGCCCCCTATTTTCCATTCAGCCACACACCCACACAGGGAGATCCTACGGGTAATCCCCTCACTGCTTGCCGTCAACGAAGATCTAATCAAGGTACAGCAAAACGGTGTACAAACGAAGAAAGGAGGCAAAGGAGCTGCCCGCTGCCCATTCTTGGGTTCAAGAATAGAGATGGCAGACGAAACTGCCCCAAATTCTGCCTGCCCTTCCCTCTTATTATGTATAGGTTAGAAAAGAAGTGAAATATGATCCGAACAAGTAGAATCCCTAGTCCTACGTTCCAACTCTATAAGATAACTTACCTTTGTCACTGGCAAAGTTGTATGCTTAAATGTGTAAGAAAATGTGCTCTGAGATAACTGCATAGATAGAAAATTGTAAAATGTTTGCAGACCAACGTATGACTAATTCCGTTTATCACAAGCTCTAATCTTACTCAAGATAATAGCTAACAATGAAATCCCTCACTCAAAGAGACATCCCAACTGCTGCATGCGAAGGCTTATCCAAATTACGATCGATTATGCCTCCTTAAGAAGGAAAAGACTTGTACATGGGAACAGGCAAAATTACAACACAAAAAAAAAAGAAGCAAAAGTGCTACTATGTTTCACAACCCGTCTAACACTCTAAAATTAAACAAAGGCATGGTTTTTCATTGCTTTCAGTATTGAAGTAATTGGTGATCTCAGATACTATTATCAGGAGTACAAAAGAAAAGATATGCCTACTTTAGTCCCCATTAATGTGGCACTTTATGTAAAAAGTGGTAGCCCTAAGTTTCAAACCCATAACCTCAAGGTTAATAGGCAAGTTTAACAATTTAAAAATAGGATGGAAGCTGAATGCAAATAATCAGTAACTCAGAAATTAGAACAAAAAGACAACTAAACCTTTTTGTTCTGATGAAGAGTAAGGAGCTTTACAGTTGCTCTATCCAAGCCCCTCCTAATTGTTTCCTGGCACAAGACAAACTTGGATGAGCATTGGATTGTTAATTATCTGGTAAGATCCATTAGACAAATTTTCCAATCCATCATGGGAAAATGTAAGTATTTACGTCTACCATAAAATCGTTGTTAAAATGAGTTGCACAATACACAAGTACATATGTATACAAAACAACATCTATATGATAACTCTTGAAGCTCCACAGGATTTTGCATTGTAAAACATGTAATGTAAATTATGAACAGTGCTTACCTGCATTTTCAATGAAGAGATACTTGAATTCCTGGGTTTTGGAACTAAACGAGGAAAATGCCCCCAGACCTGAGGAAAGATGGTTAAATGGTCTATCAAGAAGAGCAATAAGGCCACCAGATGGATCTTAATGTGCAAGTCATTTATCAGTGAGGATGTAATGCAGCCTTCGATTGTGAGATACGTGGACGATGCTAATACATGAAGATGCCTTGAGCCATCCACTATTAGGCTGCCCCCACTCATCTGCGCAAGAGATTCAGGCATGAAACCACAAGCCCATGGGCTGTGATACAACTTCTCGTTTGGTTAACCACTTATTTTGCAAAACCATCCCCTTGTTATTAATGTTCCATCACCACATGTCAAGAAACAATAATACTCGCAAGCTTCAAAATGTTGTAGACTTCCCTAAGAGTGTAATTTCAAATGTTGTAGATATATTTGAATACTTTTTGAAATAAGGCCTCTTTCAACCACACGATCCCAAAAGATATCTAGGATGCTCTTGTCATCAGCATAAGAAGCACTGAAACTTCGATAAAGCTTGAGAGTTATCATTAACCTCCTCCTATACATTTCGTCTAACAGATCTGAAGCAACAGTTACTTCCCCCATTTTCAAATAAGCATATGCCAGACTAGTGTACACTACACTATCTCCTAATATTCCCTTTCCTTGCATAAGCGTGAAAATTCGTTGAGCACAATCAACCTTCTCTCTCTTACATAGCCTTCTTATTAGCGCCCTGTAAATTGAGATGTCAACGCAAAGACCTTTTCTCACAAACTCTTCCAGCAGTCTTACAGTTGCCTCTTCATTGTCTTGATCGCAATATCCATCCACAAGCCAAAAATATATACAATAACTAGGAGAAAATCCAGCATCAAGCATTTCAAATAACAAATCTTTAGCGCTGTCCATCTCCTTTGCCTTGCAAAACCCATGAATCAATGCTTTGTAAGTAAACTTGTCAGGTTTCAATTCAGCCTCCAACATCGTACGTCTTACTCTCAATGCAGACTTCAAATCTCCTATCTTGCAGTAAGCATTAATCAATGTGTTACACGTGATATTATCCGGTTTAATCTTCTTATCATTCATCTCATTCAAGAGTTTATTTGCATCCTTTATCCTACCTTGTTCACACAACTTTCGGAGAACCGAATTATAAGTGACAACACCAGGATGCAATCCTTTAGCCTCCATTTCCAAACGCAATCGTACAGCTTCATCCACGTTATTCACTCTGCAATATCCATCAATTAGAGTGGTGTATGTCACATGATTAGGGACAGCACCTTTAATTTCCTTAAAAAGCCTTAAAGCCTCTCTCATTCTACCTTCTCTACAATACCCATGAATAAGAGAATTGTATGTCACAATGTCAGGACACACTCCCCCTTGTTCCATTCTATCTTGAATAGACAAAGCTTGATAGTGCATACCCTTCTTGCAATACAAAGAGATCAATGTATTGTAAGTGAAAAGATCGGGAAACATACCTGCAAGCTCCATTTCACTCAATAACTGTTCTGCCTTTTCAATATCTCCAGATTTGCAACAAGCATGGATCAACACATTAAAAACGTGCATATTAGCAACAACCCCAATTTTTACCATTTTCTTGTAGATTTTCCTCACCATATCAGTCAACCCATCCTTCACCAAAGAATTCAAAAGCACAGTACAGGCATGCAAATGAGGCTTAAACCCCCTAACTCTCATGTGCTCAAACACTTGAATTGCATCTTGGGTCATCTTTAAGTTGGCATAAAATATCACCAACCAGCTAAAAATTTGAGAATTCGAATCTGTGTCATCCCCATTCCCGGTAAGCGAATTCAAAACCATTGGAGACGACAGAAAATCCCTTAAAGCCATCTTTTCAACCATTTTTTGTGCAGTTTTGTACTGTTTTTGCTTAGTAAGGATGTGAATCATAGTCCAAGAAGACTGTAAAGAGTGCTTGTAATTAGGAATTGACTCAACCCACTTGAAAAATGACCACGAAAGAAAGGACCCATCCAAGGATAGGTACAGAAGTGCTTGGTTAATGACTGTTGAGGTGAGACTAGACCTAATTTTGGGCTTCAAAATATTTTCCCAGTGTCCCTTCACTACAATTGCAGATACAGTTTTGACAAAATGGGTTTCATGGGTTAAAGAAACTAAGCAAGCCATCGAGTATTATGTAAGCGCCAAAATTCACTTACGTGGTTTCGGTATGCTGTTTGTACCAAGAAAGCTTGAGAATTCGAACATGAAGAAGAGTTGCTAAAACCCTAATTCTTGTTATCACCGGAAGTGGAGATTGCTTGCTAATTTGCTGATGGTAAAAGTTCGAACTTTGAAGCCGGGTCAGGTGGTAATGTAAACGGGTACTGCTCCAACCCGAAATTGGGCCCTTCTTTTATTTTAACTGAAATTTTACCCAAAAGCATTAATAAAGAGAAAATTAAATACGCACCAAACCTTATTCGATAACGTACGATATTGGAAGCGGTTCACATAAGGGTTCCCTTACAAAATACTTGCGGGAAAAACGTCTGGACCGTCGGATCGCGTAAGGCCATCAACGGATGAGATTAGAACCTCACTTAAAAACCCACACGCGGGTCAACGAACCAGGTTAAACATGTTCACGGGTCATAATCCGGGTTTAAACACTCCATCCGGATCCCTTCCCCAGTTCCCCTCTACCAAAATTCGTACTATCATGGTGCTTCAGTCGAGAGAGAAGAGAGAGAAAGAGAAACAAGGCGTTTCGATTGAACACGAAGAAGAAATCGCAGTAAAACCTACCAAATCTCTAAAATCGAAGGTCTAATCTCTCTCATTTCTCTTCTCTCTGTCTCTGGTTCGTATTGGTTTGATTTGTACTGAAATCGATTTCTGGGTTTTTAAGGTTTACCACACGAACAAGAGAAAAGAATGAAGCAGGTATCTCTCCGTCTCTTGCTATTCTTTCGATTCTCTTCGTATCTTTAACTCCATGGTATCTTTTTACTTCGTTAATGAACGCGATTTTTGAATTTTTAGGGTTTCCAGACGAACAAAAAATGAAGAACAAGAAGTCGATCGAAGGTATCTCCCTATCTCCCCGTAGTTCGTTTTTAATTTCTTCGATTTCTCTCAGATTTAACAAATCCTATTGTATGTTTCGATTTGGAGTTTTTTTTAAAAAAATTATAATTTTAAAATGTCCTCAGTCCTATTTGGTCCAATCAAACGCACTTCTTACCAATTGAGGTTACCCTTTGGGTAGAAAGACTTTGAGAGAGAAGAAGTGGGCAGAGGAAAATGCTTGCTTGCCTTGTCGTTGCCCGCTCAAGTGTCCTTTCTACGTGGAGTGCAAATGAACTTTCTTAAGTTTAACTTTTCCTTATGATTCCAAATCTCAAAAATACCACAGAAAATGTACCACAGAATGACTTAATAAGGGCTTGTTCTTTTGGTATAAATTTTCCAATACTGGGTGTGTTCATGGTGGAATTGCTTCTGACTTTTAGAATTAGGTTCCATACTTCCATTTAACTGATTTTGTTCGCACCATTTTCAGAAATAATTGGTTTTGGTTTTGTGTACATTAAGCCCAACCTGTAATTAGCTTAAAGATGTTCAGGTAATTGACTTGATTCTAATGTTGTGGTCTGTTGTTGGCATCAGTTTTGAGCAACTCAAGAGCCACAATGATAGTATAAGCTCCATACATGCAAGTACATCCTGTGGATGTCATTAGTTACTAGGTTGCTAATTAACTTTTCTGTCCTTATTTTCAAGAATGCAGTATTTATCATGCAACAAAGAATGCAGTATTTTAGGTTAGCCCATACATGACTAATTCACTCTTTATGCTTGATGTTTTTGCTCATTTTACCATTTGATTTGATTCACCTGGGGTTTACGCTTGACGTGTTACGGTTGAATAATTGTAACTTTGCAAGTGCTGAAATGTTAAAGAGGATGCATTTTTTGTTTCTTTTCTTCAGATTAATATGACCTATTTGTGTTTCAGGATGGGAAGATGGTGACATGTGGAGATAGAGATGAAGAACCTGTTCAATTCATGTTGGCTTTTTCAGTTTGAAGTGAATTCTGGGCAACCGGATGGCTTGAATCTGGAATGTTATTTAGTTTGTCATTTTGAAGTTGGAACCCTTTGAATGTTAATGATTCTGTCAATTTTCTATCAATTTAAAGTTATGTGCATTCAGTTTATATGCAAGTGCCATGTTCTACACGTCGTGTTTGTAAACTTATTGTTGTACATACAGGAAATGGGCAACCACTTCAACTTATCTAGAAGATCTTAAATCATGTCATGAATTGAAAACCAGATATATCAAAATGAGTTCAAATTATCCACATTGGGAATCAAAGAACTTACAATTTCATTCAGAATCAAATACATATGTCAAGAAAACTTGTAAACTTCATTTAGAATCAAATACATATGTCAATTACAAAGAAAGTAGAGTACATGCTAACAAGACATTCACCCACACGGTCAAATTACATGAAAACTTGTAAACTTCAGAATTATAGCCTGACATTATCACACTTCCAAACTTGTAAACTTCAGAATTCCAGTGAGCAGTGAGCAATTCCAGTATGCATATCCACATGTTTCCCAGCTAAACTTCTTCGAGGTGATGATTTTGAGCGTGCATCCTCTTGACTGGATCACACCCCTGACTGGATCTCATACCTGTGAAGCCAACATTAATGCATGAGCACAGGCAACAAATTCAACATGACCAGTTCAGTGTAGCAACTGTATTAGAGGATGTTAACCACCCAAGTGTATCTTATGGTCCCCCACTCTGTTGGGATCCATTCACAATTTCACTTAATGAAACACAAGGCAACACCAGGCGAACATCAGAAAAGAAGTATATGGAAGATTTAGGAACACTTAAACAAGAAAAGTTTCTATGGATAATTTCAGATTTGAAGATTTAGGGTTTAAATTTCAAATTTGAAATCAAAAATTAGGGTTTGAAAATTCAAATTTGAAATAAAAAAATTAGGGTTTCAAAATTAAAATTTCAAAATCACAGAAGATTGAAATCAATACGAGAGGGAGAAGAGAGCGATACCTATGATCGAATCTTGTTCTTCGATTTCTGTTCGTCGGTTCAAATCCTAAAAGCCAACAAACCGATTTCATAAGAAATCAGTTCATACGAAGAAACCCGACTCAGAAAGAGAGAGAGAGAGGATGAGAAGAGCGAGATATTCACCTTCGATTTCGAGATTTGTTGTTGGACTGGTTGGTTGGAGCTCGATCGGTTCTGGTTTTTGAAATCGTTTTCTCTCTCTCTCTTTCTCTCTCTCTGGACGAAATAGCGTGAAATGGGGGGGAGGGATCCGGATGGGGTTTAAACCCGGATTATGACCCGCGAACACGTTTAACCCGGTTCGTTGACCCGCGTGTGGGTTTTTAAGTGAGGTTCTAATCTCATCCGTTGATGGCCTTACGCGATCCGACGGTCCAGACGTTTTTCCCGCAAATATTTTGTAAGGGAACCCTTATGTGAACCGCTTCCTATATGTATATGTATATATATATATATATATATATATATATATATATATATATATATATATATATATATATATATATATAATCCATCATTTAGCAAATGAGCACAAATTCGAAGAATAAACCAATCCTCTAACCGAAAAAGATGAAAGGAGTAGGATTCTCTCCGATCCAATAAATGGAGCTTGAAACCCAAAAGATAGAGATCAAAGAAAATCGTTGATGAAAGATCATTCCTTCTAGGTTATCTGCAGTAGACTCGGGACTCTACCTCGGAACTTGAGAACCCAAAAGATAGAGACCTAGGAAAACTATTGATGGAAGTTGAAAGAACATCGGCCTTGTTCGTTTCATAGTTTTAGTTCTCTTAAGTTAGAAATCTGCACTAGACTCGAGACTACAAATGAACTTGAGAGCAAATCATCTAAAATTTCCAATACAACTCAAATGACTTGGTAACTTGGCAAATTGGGTAAAACTAAAATTGCAACCAAATTTGACACCAAACATCTTTTCCACGTCTATTTCAGAGTGATTGATCGAAGTAACCCCTTTTTCAAAACTATTTAGGGATGTACCACACTTTTCAAACTATTTTGAAAAATAGTCTTTCGCGCATTTTTGATATGCGATATTAACGTTACATGCCATCTCCATTCCACATCAGCGTCCACATCAGCGTATACGGGTGCCGTATATACCATAATAGCGCGTATTCAGAGTGCGCAATAACGTTAAGTATAACGCATATCTGAAATGAAAAATCAAATTTGATCACACACTTTCAGGGTGCGCAATAACTTTAACAATTACGCATATCAGAAATGCAAAATCTAATTGGATTGCACACCCTTTATCCATCTCGGCCAAGTGCATGAAGTTCCTGCACTTGGCCTTGGTTCCAGTATCGTATAACTCACAATAAATGAATCATGATGAAAGCCCCTTAGAGTAGGAGTAGTGAAACTTCCTTTTCCAGAGTAGCTAGCTTTTCTGCCTTCAAAATCAAGCGGAACTCCTGCTCTTTTATATCGAAGTGCTTCTTTTCTTGGTCTTTTGCTACTCTAAACACACCTCATACTTCATACGACCCACACGTTTTTTTAACCATATCAGGTGTTGAGCCATAAACTTTGGATTAATACAAATTTCTTTGGCTTAGTACAAATTTGTGTAGTAGATCATTTTCATTTAAGCACGGTATAACTCATGTCGCAGAACGGAAACAAGTATAATTTGCGTAATAATGATCTCCAAGGAGCAACTAATGACGACGAATGAGTGGAACCTTTGCCATCCAAATCGCCCTCCCAGCATGGCAATTAAGAGGTAGATTCTCTATTATTTCATTGTACGGCCTCCATACCACATGTTTTAATTTATTGAACCATTACAACAAATCCAACAAAAATTGATACTATACATATATAATGCAATATATGATATTCATACCTCATCCGGTCTCTGCAAGTCAAAGAAATGCATATGCGCTCCAAGCACATGCGTTGCCATATCTGGCGTATGAAACGCATCATTCCACCTACAAAATTGACATAAGTTTGAACCAAAATTAATTTTGCAAACATCAATTGTGTATATTTCTATTTGGAAATAACTATTATCTACACATACCGTGCACCAGGGGGAGCATCAAGAGGTCGGACCCGCTTACCAAGACGTCCAGGAGCAAAGTAAGGAAACAGCTCCCAAGCCCAAAGCTGCAAAAGTATAAAACAGCCACCCACGTCGTTGTTGTTTGTCTTTGACCCGTGACAAAGAAAGTGATAAAGCCCAGCTAGACACGCACTACCCGTGAAAAGTCATGTAGCAAGGACAAATAGCAAAGGTGTACAGAACCCCCTGAACCATCTGGAATGAGCATACCACTTATCAACAATAGAATATAACCGCTGCCTCTTTGCCAAACTTGCTCTTAGAATAATACCCGCCTCCAAATGCCCTTTGAAATGGGCTCAGAGCCAAGACAACTTCACCTTGCCCCGGTCCCCCTAAACTTTAGCCTCAGGGATAAGTCCCAATAACTCCTCGCACAACTTATCCCAATCTCGCTCGGTGCTCCCCACAACCGGTAATCCATCAACCGGTATACCAAGTATCACCTCCACATCTTGCAAGGTCACAGTCCACTCGCCTGAACCTAAATGGAAGGAGTGAGTCTCTGGACGCCAACGCTCAAGTAGAGCAGTGATCAAGGCCAAATCTAACGATATGAACGGAATGTCCATAAGGCCCCCAAAACCTGCTTGTTTAACCAACTTCAAAGAATCGGCGGTGCCGGAGGATCCAACATTTTTAAATTTGCTTCATTTCGGCGAACCACAACCGTCTTGCAATCTATTGGAGGTTCCCCCTACAAAAAAAAAAAAAAAAAAAAACGTTGTGGCAATATTTAGCTAAATTTTTGCAACCAAACGACATAATGTATTAAGTACCAAAAATGACAATTAGTAAAAGCTAGTAACTTACATTGTTATTCCATATGGCATGTGACCTATGTTGTTGCTGATACCCCAATAAACTCCTATCAATGGGCCCCTCCTGAATAGCGGCCTCGGGCTTCATAATGTAACCTTTACTGCATACAAATGATATCATTAATATGGATTCAAGATGATCCAATGTCAAATTCAATTATTGGTAACACTAACACTGCTCCGTTGCTTTTATGTTAATTTTTTGCATATAAATTAATTTCTTGCATATATGTTAAGCCAATTAATTTCTTTCTTGCATATATTTGAATATTTAAATCATTCGAAGGCATAACATTTTTCAAAAGGGCATAACATGTAATGACTTGCTTTTTTTGCAATGTCCCCCTTCATAACATAAATCATTAGAATGCGTAACATAAACTGTTGCGATAGGGATACACCACGATGAGATAACATTGTAACATTTTCCCTCTATCTTCCCATAAATCGAATGTGTAAAGATCTGGATACTAGTCTCATTTTTATTATTCAATGTGGGGAAACCTAAGAAGCAACCTCTGTTGGTGCACAAATCAAAATTAAAGTGTGGGTTATAGATTAGTATTAACCCGGTAAACCAAAGTTAATTTTTTGGTTTGTGTAGTGGCTGTGATAAACTGACCAAGAGGCCCACCGCCACTGACCTTCAGCGGAACCCTCGTTGGTCGTTCTGATCCAGTGATGGAAAGGGTCAAAGCATGAACAACTGAGCCATATCCAAACCACCGAGGGTTATGGATTGGCCAACACCTCGCTAAACGTAGATGGCAAGCCCCCAATATTGTGAGCATTGAGAGAGAAAGAGGGAGCTCATACCTGGAGGAGACCGCAATGATCGCGCACAATAGAAGTGAGCTACCAAATCGCGCAGGGGGAGGATGAAAGAAGGGGGAGATGGCCCAGGAGATCGCGCACCAGGTCGGCAGAAAAGGAATGAAGAGGTAGGGTTTATTTTGGTTTTAAAAGAACAAGCATTTCAGATATGCGTTATACTTAATGTTATTGCGCACTCTGAATACGCGCTATTGTGGTATATACGGCACCCGTATACGCTGATGTGGAATGGAGATGGCATGTAACGTTAATATCGCATATCAGAAATGAGAAAAAGACTATTTTTCAAAATAGTTTGAAAAGTGTGGTACATCCCTAAATAGTTTTGAAAAAGGGGTTACTTCGATCAATCACTCTCTATTTCAACTCACTGTTGAACACAACTTTTGTTCAAAAAACCTAATCAAATAATAGCTCAGTCAATATATGAACGGACGGATGAACTTGCCCTAAAAAACTCGCGAGCGTTGAGCTGAACCTACTAGGGCAGAAATCTGCACTAGAGATATCAAACAGTGGTGAAATTCAGCCAGGAAAGAATGCCATTACAGATTGCAACAAAATCTCAAAAGGTTCACAAATAGTCAAATCAGGTCAGGGCTAGAATGCCTGAATCCCATTTAGAACAATTCCAATGGTCGTGCGATTTTGCACGAGCCATTTGCAGGTTCTCTGCAATTGTAGTAGTATATCAATAGCACACAGATTTTACTCCCACAACAAGAAACAACTATTAGTAAAATTAAATTTATTATCATAGCAACCATAAGAAACAGGCTGATTGTTCAAACACCTTGAGCCATCAGAAAACTCAAAATACAGATCCAAGACCAGATTTCCATATCATCGCCGATAGCGCGATTAAAGACGACTAGGGCACCAACGCCCGAGCAAAGAAATAACGGACTGATGGGAGCGACACGAACACCATTTATTTGTGCTCCTGACTCAAAAAAAAACAAAAAGGCAATGAACAAATTTAAGCAAAAAATGGAGAAAGACCAACAATATATCTGGATCAATTTCTATTTCTTCTCAACTTTCTCGTCTTCATCACTCTCACTCCAACAGCTATGCAGAGTAGACCTAGGAGATCCACAGCCGCCGTACTTTGTAAAGCTGTAGTAAACAACAGACCCTCCTTTCCCAAGCTCCTCATAGCTCTTCTCTCCACAGAAATATCCCTTCAAATCCAGGACCACGTCAGAATCAAGTTCTTTGGCAACATCGGAGCTCAGGGCAATAGAGAACTCGTTCGGCTGGAAGCAAGCCAACACCCTCTTGACCAAGTTGCTCAAGTTGACAACCTTCAAGTCGTATCCCACTGCTTCAAAACTAGCGTAACTGAATCCATCTTCCGGGGTGACATGAATAGTAGAGACTGCGCTACCCTCAATAGCATTCATGGAGTAGCCACAAGGATCGAACTCGAAGTCGCAAATATTAGAGCTTGGAAGAATCTTCCTGATCCCGGAGTCATTCGTCATTGAAGCAGCAGAACTTCCGTCAGTCTTGTAAAAGACAGATGCCTTCTCCTTGTCCAAACTGGTCATACACATTTCGAGAGTGTAAATAGGGTCCAAGTCATTGGTGGATTCAGCCGAAGCAGCGTAGACATGCCATTTCTGTGGTTTATCATCACCACCCAACACGTAAGCCTTGCTACCAAACCCAAGCCTTCCAAAATGGCTATCAAGGACTGCTACCTCTTCAGAGAAGTTGCGATGAGGAAAAGGCTGGGCCCCAGGACAGATAAAGCTTCCGCGAGTGTACCTCACGGATTTCACAGAAAGGGAGAGCATGTTGGCAAACTTCAAGATGGATGGGATGGAGAGTAGCAATTTGGTGGTCCCACAAGTTTTGATGATGATTTTGTAAGCATACACGAACAAGCTTGATTCAGAAAGGACATAAGAGTCAACTTCATCGTTGGACAGCGAGCTGACAATGGTGCATTCAGCCAGTGTTAAAAATTCATCCAATTGGGATCTGGATAAAGAGCGGAGGCCCCTGCCTCCAGGGTCGGAAAAGATCCCAGGTTCAACGAATGATATCTCGAGTCTCTTTTCATATCCTTCAAATCCAATAGCAGAAACTGACAAGGCCATCTTGCCTTGCGGGAAAGAGATGCTGTTGTAAAGTGAGACGAGAGGAAGACGAGCAAAGTAGAAAAGCAATAAAAACGGATGTCAGACTATTGAGGTCTTGGCCACTTTTGGCAATTATTTCTTGGCGTGGAGAATCTCAGGAGGGTTTGCGAGCGCACTGCAAAACATTGCAAATGTTCAATTAGGTTTAAGTAGCATTTTGGACTGCAGGAACAAACAAGTATTGTGAATATACTTGGATAAAGCTGTGAAAACACAATTAAAAAATGAGCTTACGTTGGAGTAAGCAGCAGATCTGAACTTCTTGATTCCACCGGCAGGTCGAACGTCTTCAATGCTGTAACCGAGGGGAGCATCATAAAACAAGGATTTACTACTGCTAGACTTCTTTTTCCCACCTTTCGATTCCATTAGATCATTCAATCCTTCTGCACAAGCATACAAACGAAAGTCATTACCAACTGCAAAGAATCTATACAATCAAAACAGTATAATATCAGAATGTCGATATGACAAATAGCAACAAATGAAGAAAGGATCATGTTACTTATTTCACCACGTATGTGCACCAGCACACAGCAGAAAAACATAAAAAAACATCCCTGGACAAAGGACTATGAATCTCACCCGCACAGTATAAAGAACAAGGTATTAAGTCGAAATGATGCTTAAAGAGCATGTTCAAACACATTTTCTAGCGTATTTGATAAACATACAAGTATTCAACATTTGAGGAGAAAAATATTCGCATATCCAAATAGATTGCGAGACCGAAAGAAACTCAATCAGCAAACCAATAGCAGGAAACTCCTCAGGTATGTATACATTCTCATTTAAAACAAGATTTATCTCCATTAAACAAAAAGTTAATAGTAGCAAAAAACTGATAAACAAAAAGTTAATACGCTGAATAGAAATACACAAGCAGCTTCTGCTTCTATTCTTAACCAATCAAAAGCCTTTCACTTTCTACCATAACAAATTAAACAAAAACAACATTTTAATTAACCCATCAGTTTCAAATCAAAGAAAAAAAAATGAATTAACAGGAAAGAAAACATCAAGTACAAAAGTTAAAACGATAATTATTTGCAAAGAAATGTGTTCCCCAACATTAATTCAAGCAGTGTCATAATTTTTCCGGGAAAGGTTCATGAAGAAATACAGATCTAGACAAAAACTATAACCCTTCTTGTAATTACCTCAAAATCAAAAATAACATTGACAGCAATTTATTTATTTATTTTGTAAAGAGATATAAAAGTAAGCCCCATGTCAGAAGTATACATAATACATATATGGGAGATGTATACATATACCTTTAATGGGATATCCAAAATCAACCAAAAAGAAGGTAGAAACGAGCAACAGAAAAGAAAAACAAGACTTACAGATAATAAACTTGTATGAGACAAATCCGATGCAAATTAACCCTCTTCCGACCTTTAATCAATCAACCCTAGAAATCTGAATGAAACATAAAACCATCCATCAGCAATCTACACACATGTGATTCACAGTCTAATCTAAAACAACCTCAACACATACAAAACACGAATCCATATAAAACAACATAAATATTGATGTAGATCTCCAGCTAAAAAGAGCGATTTACATATGCCTAATATCGGAAATTCACATAATCAAACATCTACATACGTGTGTATACCAAACTAACCCACAATCTACACAAAGAAGGTAGAAACGAACATAAGACCACATCCGTGTTCATAACATTTTTCTTCTTAATAACAAAACTTACGATGCAAATCCAATTTACAAACCCTGGAAACGACAAATCTAAATCAATCAATCAAACGCAAAAATCAAATGAGAAACAAGGAGGAAGCGGCCTTACATGTATTGATGATGTATATCTGATTTTATTTTTTTTTGTTGAACTGGTATATATCTGATTCTCGATCTGATAAGTTCGGCTGCGCAAACGAAAACCCTAATTTTTTTTCTCCCTGAAGAATCGCAAAAGAGATTTCGATTGCAGTGATGAACGAGTGGATGAGAGAGTGATGGGTTGGTATATATAGGGGTAGAGAGAGAGAGAGTGCGTAACGGGATTGCCATGAATTTTGGAGATATCCACGGAATTACCACCGTCTCATTAGCTGTATCCCGTACTTTTTCCGAAATTATTGGCCACTCATTCCGTTTATTTTGGGAAAATTCGTGGCTGTGAGGATTTGAGGGCCCACCTCGGAATTATTGGCCGCTCATTCCGTTTCTTTTGGGAAAATTCGTGGCTGTGAGGATTTGAGGGCCCACCGTCGGATTAAAAATTGGTGTTGCCACGTGCCCGCTGCACCTCTATCCAGGTTTTGAAACAACAAAAAATTGTCACGTGGTGCATCTAACTTTCTTCAAGACAAAGAAACGGTAGAAGAGGAGTGTATGGGGAGAAAATTTTGGGTGCAAATAACTACAATATACGTGGTGTTTGAGCGCAAATTTAAGTCGTCTAAAAGTGTTTTGGAAGGTTCGGATTTTTTCATCCCTCTCTCCTCCCTATGTCCTCTTTCTAGCTCTAGATTTGGACAGTCCAAAATATTTTTGAACGGCTGAGATGCTCTCTGGGTACTGTCACGTAGTATATAGCCGGTACCTAAGTTTTTCTTGTGTTTGGGAATTTTTATTTTATTTTTTACATCTTCTACTGTTTAGTATTTAGATTATGGCCAAAATGTATTATGAATCGTGTAAAATGCATTTTTGTGAGCGTCTCCAACCCAACATTTTATTTTGAAGGATCAAAACATCTTTATTTATTTAAAAAGTGAATTTAAAGAATGTTACTGCTCACTTATGCTCCAACCCCATTTTCTATAGCTATTTTCATTTTTCAAAAAACACACTCAAAACTCACTCATCCCTCATTTTTTTTCCTCCAAAATTTGAAATATTAGATTCTCAACATTCACCAAATAAATTAGGATTGGTTTTATTTTAAAGATATTGTTAAGATCTTTGGAATGGTATTAATTAAATGAATATTTGATCACAATTGTAAACATTGTGTATCATTTGTTATGTAAAAATATGTGGAAAACATTCTTCAAATTTTCTAGGAGTCTCTACATATGAAGAATCAAACCTGATTTTTCATTTTCAAGAATGCAAATGAAGCATGGTTGAAATTAGGGGTGTACACCGACCAGGAAATCTGCCCAACTAGCCTATTCCAACCATTTTTTTAGGGTTGGGGATGTATATTTGGGAGAATTCCCAACCGGTACAAAAAAGTCAAGCGATGGACACCCAACTCCTCGAAGGAAAATAACTTGCACGCCTAAGTTGAATTGGTACAAAAAGGCAGTCTGACTGTGTGGCTAACAAAAAACTATTTAAAAGTGCCTAAATCCTAAGATACTTTATGAAAATGCTTAACCCCGAGAAAACCCTATGAAAGTGCCTGAAACCCTAGGGTGCCCTGTGAAAGTATCTTAACCCATTCAAACCCTATAATAGAAAAATGCACCCTAAACCTAAACCTTAGGGTACCCTATTGCCTAAACTTAAACCCTATAGTATCCTATGAAAGTGTATAAACTACTAAAATCCTATACTATGAAAGTACACCATAAATCTAAACCCCTAAAGTGTCTTATCTTAGTGGTAATTAAAAAAAGTAACTTACCATAATGAAAATTAGATGTCTCTTTTCTAGACTTAGAAGTAAAAAATTGTATATATGTTAGCCTATAGAATAGGGTTGAGTTGAGATTTTAAATTCATTTTCTAAATTGACCGAGTTAGGAAAATCTCTCGAGGTATAACCGGACCCGACTAAAATAATATTGAATTTTAATAGGATATATATGTATGTTTGTTGTTATCACTATCGTATCTCACTCTCAACCCTCGACATCCAAGTAACATTGAGAATAAAGTAGGAATAATTAAAGTCCTTTCATTCGCCACCCCATCAATATCCAGGAAACATCATGAAGAGAATAACATATATATCAAATAATTGCGGTTGCTTTTCAAAAAGAAATAATTAACTGAATAAATGCAGTTGTGAAACGAACCTGTTCCTATAATGATAATGCAATTACTAAAGAAAAACTCTTCAATATTACAGAGTAGTACTAATAATCACACGGATAAGGACACCATGGCAAACAAAAAATTTGCTTTAAATCAATCACAGCGGTTCGTATGAGTATGTACTACACAATCACATTGACTACACAATCACACAGACTGTTGTGATTGATTTGGAAGAAATATAGTTGATAAAAATAGGTTTCGTAACTAATACTACATAAGTACGCACGCCAACTTTCACAAAATTACACTTTAAACTCCTAACTTTAACACAACGATCAAGAACAACGTTAAACACAATAAATTCATAGAGAAACTCACATAAACACTTAGTAAAGTATTAAACATGCATGGAATAGTTAAAAACATTAACCACAATGAATCTAAGGTTTACTAAGCATGAAAATCCGGTTTGGTGTAAAAAGGGTCACATCGCGTTTTGGCTAAGATTTCGTGAAGCCCTTGACTTGGGACTTTAACCCATCAACTCTAAATTAATTCTAGACTATTCTAACTCATTCAAAAGCTTGGAATAGGTTGGGTACGAGTTTTTACCTTATTTTGGGAAGATTTGGCAAAAAACGGGTTTTTGCAAAAAATCGGTGGAGGGAGCTCTTTGGCTGGTCTTAGGTGGCTTTGGAGGTGAATGATCTTGAAGTGGAAGATGAGAGGTAAGAGCTTGTGGTGGATGTTGTGAAGCGAAAACCCAAATTTCTTGATTTTTCTCACTCTAAAACTTGAAGGATAGTAATGGGGTTTTGTGTTCTTGGTTTATGAGTTCTTGGGAGAGTTTGGAGGAGGTAGAGAGTGAAGGAGAGGGGTAATAGAGGTTTTGGATGAATTTTGGGGTTTGAGAGAGTATAAAATGAGTTTTGGGTGGAGTTTAGAGTGTACGATTGGTGAAAGAAGTACTATAGTGGGTTAGGAAGTGATGGGGGAGGGTGGTGGAGTGTATGGTAGTCAAGGGGAGGTCATATTGCCTGATTTTGGCTAATGGGAGGAGGTAGAGTGTGGTTTCGGTGATGGTTGGGTAGTGTAGGATGATGTATAACGTATATATATACACATATGTGTGTATGTGTATTAGTATTCTTTGTGTATGTGTATAAAAGTGTATAATTATGTATGAAATAAATTTATTAAAATGTAATGCTCGCGATTAAAAAGTAAACGTGCCTTAGGATCGAATTTGTAGCAATTTGAAAAATTAGGGTATAAACCGTAGTAATTACAAATTAAGGAGCCTAAGTACAATTAGAAATAAAAAAACCAAATTAAAGTAATTAAAAATAAATTAAATAATCCTAAATTTTATTAAAAATTTCGGATTATTACAAAATCCTTAATATTCCATCACTGTGGAACTTACGTGGAATAGTCGAAAAGGGAAACGGAAGTGCTGGCATGCGCTCTCTGATTTGCAGCATCTGAGTCGTCTGATGTCTTTTTAACGGTTCTAATTTTATTTTGATACTTTGCAGATCCGAGTCGTCTGTTACCAAAATAAAATCGGAATTATTTAATTGCCGAGATCAACAATGTGGATACAGTTATCAAGACTGCACACCAGCACCCGAGTCCGTCAAAAAGTCTCCAAATCACAGTAGGGCCTGGCTAGATGAGAAGCAGATCATTTAGGTACAAAATACTAATGAGAAACGAATCTGATTCCTGGCTACACAGTCAGGGAAATCTGGCACCTTCCTAATTTGTCTTTATAATTGATAACTTGTGTGGTCCAAACGATTCCATCTTATCACAAGAGCAGTAAATGCTGGGTTGGTTTGGAATGCTCTGGACCAAGTACTTTATTCAGTAGTCTCGGAATACATTGTGTTTTGGATAATTCTAACATCACACATTTATAAGGAGTTTAAACGCTTAGAGGTGAAATTTGCCAGAATATGTGGTGTTGGCAGGGACAGATCTAAGAATCCAACCCAGTAAGAGCACCTTATTAATCATAATCGTGAATTTTTTTTATTAGTCAACGATATTGCTAAATTATAAGACATTCATTAATTATCATAGTGAAATTTTTTTATATTGCATATTTTTAGATCACAATGAAATAATGAACACACAATTTTAGACTATGGTTCACTTTGACATTCACAAGTCTTTAGGATGATTGAGATGGTTTTGTTGATGACTTATTTTAAAATATTTTTCCATGACAATAAAAAATTAAAAAAATCAAAAGATGGATTATTAAGTAAACAAAAAATTTATTAACCAACGGTCATGAATGAACCAGCTAGCACAAAATTAACTCTACATTTTTATTTTTGATATATGTATAAGTGTGTATGCTAAAGCTATATTTGAATCGTCACATTTGGTTACCCAGTTCAGCACCAAGAACAAAAGCGCCTAGTTCAGGGCTTTTTTTATTTTGAGCAGGGAACGTGCCTCCATGTGCCCCCCTTAAATTTGGATTCAGGGATCTGTAGTGTCCCAAAAAACTACAGCGTTGTAGTTTCTCAATTTTAGTTGTTTATTCAGTAGTTAGCAGTCCAGATTATCTTCACAAGATAAATATTTATATGTAGAATAATCCGGACTATTGATTGCCAAATGAACAATTGCGATCGGAGACCACAACGTTGTAGTGTTTTGGGGCTCTATAGGTCTCCGCTTCCCTTAAATTCCAGTCCGTCTATATATTTTGGATGAAATGGGGTGATTTTTGGATCGGTTTCATAAACCGTCCGATCGCCTTCGATTCCCCGTAAGTTCTTTCGAATTTGATTCGAGAACGATGAACGCCGGACGACCGGATCGGCCGTTTGATCCACACCGGCGCCGCAGCGACGCTGTCGTTACCCTTTGGTCTGTGCACGTATCTTTACCGCTTAAATTCGTCTCTGGGTGTTCCGTGTTCTAGAGCACCGCAGTACTCTCCAAAACAATGACTAATTAGACCTGTGGGGCCTCATATCAGCCTTTTGCTTGCCATTTTCTTTGGGTAGATTGATAGTGTCCCTTGGAAAAGGTTCAGATGGGGAAATTGAAAACTCGTGGAGTATCATCAATCACTTATAAAGTGACAGATATTGTCGCATTAGTTTCCTTCACTGCTCAACCGAAACAAATACGGAGTAGTATTGCTTTAAGATAGCAAGTAATGGCAAAAAAAACCAAAGTTGTGGACTTATGTTAAGTGTGTGGACGACCTGCATGGTCCGGTTTTTGAGGGTAACCTTTGGGGCCAAAATAATTTGTACAGTATCCTAAATGTGGCACGGCGATGATGATTAGCTTCGCCGAACCGGTTTAGGGATAAGGTTGGGTACTATAAGTGCATCTTGTAAAAAAGGGTGGTCGAAGCTAATCACCGATTTAGGGATAAGGTTGGATATGCACTATAGATGTATCTCGTAGAATAGGGTGGTCAAGCTAATCACTGGCATAGGGATAAGGTTGGGTACTATAAGTTCATCTTGTAAAAACAGGTGGTCGAAGCTAATCACCGATTTAGGGATAAGGTTGGATATGCACTATAGGTGTATCTCGTAGAATAGGGTGGTCAAGCTAATCACCGGCTTAGGATAAGGTTGGGTATGTACTATAGGTGCATCTCGTAGAACAGGGTGGTCAAGCTAATCACCGGTTTAGGGATAAGGTTGGATATGTACTATAGGTGCATCTTGTAAAAAAGGGTGTTAACGAAATTCGTGGGGGTTTGTTCAGCCCCCTTGTAATGGTCGCGAATAAATCCAGTTAAGTGGCTAACTTTAGGTGCTTTTATCTTGGCGCTAAAGTTTGGACAAGTACGGGGAAGTTGAATCATGCCACGACCAAAGTCTGGTAGTGAAAGGAGGAAATATTCTCGAGGTCGAGATCCTAGATTTACGCAAAGCTTAATGGCTAAATGGTGCAAGATCACCTGTTATTTGGGCCGTTTGATTGTATGTTTTTATTTCCAAGTGATCCAACGGCTAGAAATCCTTTGGCATAGAGGAAAACCCGGAGCAGAGGAACTCTAGCCAAGGCTAAATATAGAAATGAACAATGTTGTAGTTTTACTCTTATGTTATTAATAGTTTTACAAGAAGGTAGTAATATAGAAATGAACAATGTTGTAGTTTTACTCTTATGTTATTACTAGTTTTATAATGGTGTCACTCCAATGGACTAGCCAAAATTAATTATATGAAACAAAACAATGGATTCTATCCCCAACCTATAATTTACATTCTGGGCATAATAAAAAACAGATCCCAACAGTATTCTGCAATAGAATAAATTTCACTCTGAAAAAAAAAAAAAAAAAACCCTCACCTTGAAGCATTCCAACGGATACAGAAGGAAACAGATTAATTACCATAGATTTTTACCCCAATCCCCAGCGTAATTGTTGCAATAGTAAGATTTATAAAACTTCCGATTTTATCCCACAAAATAAAAGAAAATAGTTTCCACATTGAAAATTGGGCTTACAAAATTAATGAGTTAAAATAAAGTCCTTGGTGGGAGTAGTTGAAAGATTAAATGTAATTGTCCCTGTAGTAGGTTTATGGGGTGAAGTGTCATTGTATGTATTGAATTCAAGGGAGGCGTTATGCGGTAGGTGTTGTGTTGCAAAATTACGTCGTTTTGCTCATTTTCTTAGTATATCCAAATGGCCATATTTGAAGAGTTAAGTCTCAGGTTTAATTTTGAGGTTCAATTTTAGGGGATTTAAGCTCTTTGGGGTAGGGTATAGTGGGTTTAGGCACTTCAAGTTTAGGATTTAGGCACTTTGTAATGGTTTTCTCTTCCTCCAAACAAGGCCCTTGAAAACTTTGAAAGTGTGCACAAAAATCAAGCAAAATGACGTAATTTTACCGCACAACACCTACCGTATAGCTCCCATCCCGGATCCGTATGTATTAGGTGTTGTCCTAGACTTAAAGTCTACTTTTCTTATACTTTAAGTCTACCCCTTCTTATGCCTATAAAAGAAGAGGCCTGGAAACAATAAACATTTCGTGTTTATATCTCCTCTTCTCTTCTCTTTTCTTTTGATCGTTTCAACTTCGTTTTTGTACCTACTTATTGTGCATAAATAGATGGCCATATTTAGGGAAATGATTTTAACATTCCCCTTTTATCCATTTGCATTCCATTTTTTGTTTTTATTCATGTGAAAGTACCAAATTACCCTTCACATGGGAAAATTGACTGAAGAGATAAGGGTAGTTAAGTAATTTCACACGAATAAAGGACAAAAAAAGAAGAAAAAGGAATGCGAATGGATAAAATGGGAGTGCTATAATCATTTCCCCCAAATTTATATAGGGGGAGTTATTGAGTGATAAACTAATGACTCAATTTATCTAGTCACCTAGAGTTAATTATTGCACATCCACTAACTAAAATTTGTGGCATTCACAACATTAAGTGTTTATATGATTCATTGTAGATGCTCGAAGATTTCACGGGAAATTCCAAGCAGGTCTCGTTTTTGGTTTTTTGTCGCATCTAAACACTTTAATAAATTTCACTTCCATAAAACCCCTGCGGGTAGTAGCCTACTTGCACACTTTCGGTGCAACAATGTCTACCCTACTTGCACAATGTCATAATTACCTCTCTCTCTCTCTCTCTCTCTCTCTCTCTCTCTACTTTTCTTTTAAAACTTTAAATGTCCATAATTTTTATTCTACATATCAATTTTTAATAAAATTTATTATTTTACAACCTACTTGACGACATCTACCAAACAAGACCTATATTGAATATGAAATTATGTGTATAAAAAAATATTTTTTTGGGTGTGGACTCCTCTTTTTGGAGGCTGTGACTTTTTTCATTCGGGAATTGAGTTTGTGTAGATAATGTGTGAAATTTGCATTTAAGATGTGTGAATTCTTTTATTTTTGAAGGGTGTGAATTGTGTAAAACAAAAGTTATTTAATTTTGAAATCTAAATAAAATAGGGAGGGAGAGAGAGAGGTTTCGTGCACAATTTTTTTGGCTAATGCAAGACCACAATAAATGCGTTAGGAACAATATTGATAGAGGTTGACACAGGACCACAATAAATGCTTTTAGTGGGTTTCCAGAGGAGAAGGGAGAATAGAAAAAATGGGAAAAAGCGAAAAAGTTATATTGTGCCTCCTCTAACGCGTGTGTGAAAAAGGGGCTAAAGGAAAGAAAATGACGCGGGCCCTAGATGGGAACACCATCCCAAAAGAGGACCGGCCTGGAAGAATCCCAAGATTTCAAGACAAAAAAGTAATAGTATGTAGTAAAGCGAAGCCCAATTGGACCGGGCTATAGCCCAAGATGGAGGATCCATTGTAGTTGCTCTAAGATTTCAAGGCAAGAAAGTAATAGTACGTAGCAAAGCAAAGCCCAATTGGACTGGAGGTACTACAGCCCAAGATGGACGGGTTTTGAGAGGCTCCGACCCGCTCCCATTCCCTTTCATTTTTATTTTTTTTGGTAAATATTCCCTTTCATTTATGGGTCACCTTCCATTGATATTTGGTGATAATTTGAAAGATCTTGAGCAGATAATTATCTAAATTTGGTTTAAAAACCTAGGGGTTGTTCCAATTCATTATTTATAAGTTTTGATTAGTATGTTGTGAGATAATGTTTTTTTAATCTCGTAAACCGCAATAACTTAGTTTTGCAAAACAATCTTTTAACATTCATTTAAATATCTACCAACTTAACTTGTTTATGAGATAGGTTAATATAAGATGAGTTTTAATTGAGCCCAACACGATCAATCTCAAGTAGCTTGATTATTATAACGTGATAAGCCAAACGAGCTGAAAAATAGCTTATTTGAAAATTGGTTTAAAAACTTAACGTGATTTCAAAAAAAAAAAACCCAAATTTTGTTCATATATTTAATTAATTAATCTTGAATGAACTTTTAACAAACAAACACAAGTTTGAACTCGGCTTGATTGGTTTACTGACCCAAAGGCAGAGATCAACTAAATTTTTATGGGATTTTTGGCAAAATCTTTTAGGTTATTATTTCTTAAATTTTTACCAGGTTGGAGTACCATTTGCTAATCGTATTGTCCGGTTCAACATAGAGGAATTAAAAGACTGACTTTTTAGCCATCTTATATAAACAAATTTAAACTTTCATCTATACTTTTTTTTATTCCTTTCATCGATGCAAAATTATTATACTTATCAACAAAAATTTTTTTGGCGAAACTCTTTCCAAGGGCTGGTTTGGACTTAGGATATGGTACTATGAGGGTAGATGAGTTTGGGCTCGGATGACTAATCGACTAATCCTAGGCTCACTCTTGATCCATGGTTTGGAAAAAAGAAAAAAAAATAGGCCGAGATGAGTGAATCCATGGAATAATTAATCTGCCTCAGGCCCTAAAAAATTTGGAAACCTTCGCGGCTGTCCGAAAATAGTCTGGGTAGGTAAGTTACTCCCTTGCCCCTCCAGACCCCATTACCCATTGTCTGTCTCCATTTGTGTTACTATGTAATTTCCTTCAAATAAAAAAATAAAGTATTTTCGTGGTTAAATTTTTTTTTTTTTTTGCAATAAATTAAACAACTAATAGAAATATTTAATTTGATGCAAAAAATTGCAAAATTATATACTTTCATAATTTATCATTTTCTTTTGTCTAAAATGCAACAATTTAAAACGTTCAATTTGGTCATTCTAGTGATGATGTTATCTTGGCTCATTGAGAAAATGAGAGCATGAATTATTTTCTTTTGGTTTCGTATGGATTTCAGATTCAGTGATATTATTGTCTAAAATGCAATAATTAAAACGTTCAATTTGGTCATTTTAGTGATGATGTTATCATGGCACATTGAGAAAATGAGAGCATGAATCATTTTCAGCAAACAACTAATAGATATCTTTAATTCGATAATTTTTTTAAAAAAAATTATATACTCTAATATTTTACATTTTGGCTTATTGAGTTACTTTGTAATATCCTTCAAATTAAAAAATAAAGTACTTCCTCTCATAAAATTTTATTTTATTTTGCACCAAATTAAACTGCTAATAGAGATCTTTAATTTGATGTGAATTTTTTTTGAAAAATTATGGTACAAAAAGTACAGGTTTTTTTAGATCTTCATGTTTTACGGCATTTGTGCTGTAAAGATCTAAAAAAAGAGAGTAAAGATATTTAAAAAATCTAATTAATTAACTAGTGCCAAAAATCTAAAAAAAAAATCTAATTAATTAACTAGTGCTAAAAATCTAAAAAATATAAATTAATAATTTTTTTTAACTATGCTAGATCTAAAAAAATGTTTTAGTATAAAAATTAATTACAATTAGTTACAGTTAATTTTTATAATAAATAAATTAGTTGTTATAATAAATAAATAAATTAGTTGTTATAATAAAAAGTTAATTACAATTCAATCTTATACCTTAATTAATTTTTAGATATACATAACAAATTAATCAATTATTGGATAAATAAATATTTTGACAACTTTTTACATCATCCATTCCACCCAAACTTAATCCCCCCCCTTACAAAATCATAGTACAAACTAAGTATTAATTTATGGAAGCTAATTTTGGAGCTTTCTTTTTTGATGCAGGTACTCCAAAAGTTAATGAAGTTACAAAACTACCCTTTTCAAAATATAAAATTAATGGAGGCACTCAACCCCAAAATTTACTAAGGCACTCCTAACGGAAAAATGAACAAAAACTTCTCTCCATTAACTGCAAACTTCAAACTATCTAAGGATCAACATATTACAAAACAGTCATGAAAAGCTCCAGTTATCTACTCAACTTTTGAGCACCATCTATTCCATCACAGATTTTTCACGTGAACATCCTGAAAAATTTCAACCAACAGCAAAGTAGGAACCTCCATATTCCACCCTCATCAAGAACAATCATGCAAAGGTTTAAATACCAACTTCAAACAAAATAACTAATAATTCCAGCTTCACGCCACTTTGCACCCAAAAAAAAAAAAATTTAATATTGTTAGAATTCTCCAATATAAACAGCACACTAGGAAAAATATTGATTCTTCAAAATCTTCATAACGATTGCGACACAAGATCTGTATACCTTCGTACAAAGATGACCATCAAAAATCAATGAAAAGTACAAATGAGCGAGCAAAAAGAGATGATATGTAAAGAAATTGGTTGGTTTTATGTAAAGCAACAAAGAGATGATTTGTAAAGCACAAGTACAAATGGGTTGGTTATATGTAAAGAAACCCAATTCACTGGCACAAGAGAGATGATTTTCATGCCACACGTAAAGGAAATCACATATTGCAAGGAATGCGTAGTCACACCTCATGCAACAAAGAGATCTAAAATCTATAACCTGATGCAAACGAAAAGCGACGATGGGGAGCAGCTATTGGTAGTGAAAGGTAATGGAAAGCATCATTTGACGGCTAGGGTTTGGGTGGACATCCATTTTTTCTTCTTTTGTTAACGGAGAAGGCAAAGGAGAAGAGTAAAAAAAATTTGGAGCTCCTGAAGTAAAATCTGGAACTTGCGGAAGGGTAGTTTTGAAAAACCACCGTAGCTTGGAGTGTTTGCATCAATTTTTGGAGTGTGATTATCAATTTCCTAATTTATTCACTCTTCATAAACATAACATCATGTCACCCTCCATAACTAATACCCTTACAATTTTATCGGGTACGGGGTCTCTGTAGTGAGAGGCTCATTAGAGAGTTATAGTGAATTTATTAGGCCGTCTATCTCAATAATGAATGCTTAGATTTTAATCTAAACAACATATGACTCAGATCATTTGAAATTTAGATTAAATCCAAGTTATCGGTGCCGAGATGAACGGCCAAACGAGGTTCTTTACAATCCCATTTCATATTTTATGCACCCTCACTTTTTAATCCAATCAAAACTTATCCCGCATCCAAATAGACATTCAAAAGTCATCCCCAAAACAATTGAGCAAATGTGCAACTATTATACGATGTCGTTCCTCCATTACTTTATATGCACCTTGAAAACCTCAGTGGAACCCTAACTATATATAGGCTGAAGCTTCTGAGCGCCGTCCAAGGGGGGAGCCGAATGGTAGAACTACCAGGGAGAAAGAGAGCGTCGGCGAGCGGAGAAACCAGAGGGAAGATTGACGCGGCGGCGGCGGCGGCGGCAACGGCAACGGGGAGTAACGTGTGGAGACGAAAATCGTGATGGGAAAAAGATCACCGTGATGTTATTATTCCCATAAATATATATAGTTTTCAATCTGAATCCTCCTCTCTGTTGCTGCTGCTGCTGTTCTAGGTCTTTCCTGTTTCTCTCTCTAAGCGATTTTGGCCCTAATCCATCTATCTATCTATCTATCTCTCTCTCTCTCTCACACACACACATACAATCGGCTACTGTAGCTCTCTATCTCTCTGTTCAGTTCCGCAATCGCTCCGCCGGACCCAGTGATGTTCATCTCTGAGGGTTCAATCTCTCTCTCTCTCTCTCTCTCTCTCTCTCTCTCTACACACACAGCCACAAACACAGGTTTTTTTTTTTTTGTGTGGTTGCTTTATGTGCAATTTCTCTCTTTTTCTGATTTCTTTTGAACTACTGGGGTGAAATCCTGGGGTTTTGCTTTTGGATTTTGTTTTAATTTTAATTTCTGTGACATTGGACTGTGGCTAAGAGTGTGAACAAGCCGAGCTTTGTTGTGTTTGAGTTCGATTTATTTACTAAACAAAGCCGAAAATTTGAATCGTGTCCTTAACGAGTCGAGAGGGGATAATGTACTTAATGAGCCGAGCCCATATAAACGAGTTGACTTTTTGTTAGTTGTGTTGAGGTCTGTTGCAAGCTCCTTGACGAAACGAAACGAGCTTAGAACTCGAATTCAAACTCACGCAGCTCAATTCGTTTGCAACTCTAACCTGTAGACATTTTTTAAGGCTTACCAAAGTAATGTTTTAGCAATCCTTTTCCCAATTTATGAGAAGAATCTCAAATGGTCCAGTATCAAACTTGTGTTTTCAAATGTAACTTGTGTGGAATTAATCGCACCTGGATTTACATCATCATTAAAAGAAGAGAAGAAGAAGAAGAAATAGTCGCCCTGGCACTTTTTGAAAGTAGTTTCCAAGCAAAGCTTATTTGTGTATTTTCACCAAAGCAAAATGCAAACAACCAGCGCGAACCAAATTCCACATTCCACAAACAATGAAAACCAAGAATTGCGCGTCGCGAAAGGATGATTTCTAACGACAACAACTAACTGCGATTGATTTTCTAATAACGGGTTGTGATTTAAGTCGCAACTAAAAAGGTTGCTTCCACGCCTAACATAAAGGTTGCTTCCATACAACTTCAAAAAACCGCGCATTCCATAGATGTAGACATAGAGTGGCGGTCAAACAGGTGTGGAAGCAACCTTTTTAGTTGCGACTTAAAGCCCTTTTTTAGTTGCGAAAAAAAGAAAAAAAAAACACAAACTCAAAGCCCTTTTTTCCTTTTTTTTTGGGATACCAATTCTGATGTGTGAAGTCTGATTAATTGATTGAAGTTGCCTTTTCTATCAGCCCCACCTCACATTATTGCAGCTTTCAGTCTCCTCATCAACTCCTTCCTGTAACCAGAAGAAATGTAAACGAATGAAAAATCGATTCGCCCCCTGGAAAATTGATGTGTACAGAACTTCAGGCTAGTGATTTTCTCATTCTTTACATAGTTTGCTTAATCTATATCGAAATATACCCTTCTAGGAAGAAGAGAAAGAATACATGCATGGCTCATAACGAATCAAGCTACTTGAGTTTGAGCTCTTGTTTGTATGTCAAAAAGCTGTTCAAGATCGGTTTGTTACATAAACAACCAAATCTTGTAATTCCATTGAAGCTCATCGAGCTTTCAAACCAAGCTTTAATTAGCTACCAGTCGGCTTGTTTGGCTCATGATGTACAAAAAATTCAAGCTACTCAAGATAGGTTCGTGTTCGGCTCGGCTAAAGCTCATTTGAGATCGGATCGTCTCATAAAAAGCTAAGCTTGAACATGTTCGTTAAATATTCAAGCCGAGGTTGAACAACTGACTTCTCGGCTCGTTCACACGAATGGTATAAAAAAGCATTGAAGATCAATATCAACTCTACTATGAAAAATTTCATGTCATACCTCATAAGGTATCTGTCAAAGGTTGATGTAGACAAGAGTCCCCTATTCTCTTCAGCTCTCCTGAGAAGGTAAGGCATAACAAGCCCTACAGGTCCAAAAGCCATGTATTTACTCACTTGAAACCCTGCATTTTTCAGACCAAATGAAAGCCCATCTGCCATTCCATATAGTTGAGCAAATTGGAGCTTCTGGTTTCCTTTTCGGATTCCCAAATCCCGCGCTTTTGCAGCCGCTTTGTTTCCTATCACCCAACATAGCTTATGCATCAAACCAATGCCTCACCAAGCTGTAAGAATGAAGAGTTCAAAATGTATAATGCTGCAGACTCAAAATACTTTCACAAAAAAGTATTCGACGACTGATCTCCATTTAAAACCAACGGTACCAAAATCAATATTAGGTCTGCATTGTTTTCTGTACAAGATTTACAGATGAATCCAGCGGTACTAAACACTATTTTCAAATAAGTTTTACGTTTGCACATGTTTTTCGTTCCAAACAATTCACCTGAATCCATGTTGTGAGTCGCGAGTACCACTGCTCCAGAGCCACAAGCAATCTTCTCGAGCATGAAAGAGGTGCAGTCATTGAAACAAGCATGTGTTTGATCAATGGTATTGTGAATTGGGGATTCAACACCAAGGGAAGAAGCCAGTTGTCTTTCGCTCGACATGTAAGCTCCCCTCACCAACTTGAACCCCATCAGCACTCCCATTTTCTCAGCAGAATTCGCCGATTTGATCAACCTCTCTTTCGCGTCTTTCAAGTAAGTCTGAATCGTCCCGTAAATGATCGGGTTATTACCCACGTTGTACATCAAGGCTGCAGAGTATGTGAAGTAGTCTATCCCAGGTTGAACAGAGGTGTCCTCCGCGTCGATTGTTAGAGGCACATTGGCTTCAATACAGTTTTGGTAGATTTTTAGCAGTCTTTGATGGGCTAAGTGGAGATCGGTCTCTTCTTCTGGGGTTAAAGGGTCTGGTTTTCTTGGTGTGTGGTAGAAAGGGCTCGAATCGGCGAAAATTGGGAGACTGTTGAGCTTCCATGGAAGTTGGAAAGACTCATTCTTGTATTCCCATCTTAATAGATCACTTACTCGCTTGAGTAATCCCAGGGGGCAAATGGCTGTGATCTTCACCACAACAAAGCTTACCTGTTCATAGAAAATTTTCCATTTTTCTTTGAAAACCGAGTATCAATTCAAGAAAATGCTTTGGACACAAATTTTTACGCAAATGTTTTTGGAATCGTCTGAAAAGCGAAAAGTGAGGGATCTATAAGCATCATGTGAGGCACATGATTTCAGACATTTCTGTGTCCTGGCATATGTGTCTGTAGCATTGCTCGTCAATTTAATTTCGCCATCGCAAGTTCACAACAAAATTTAATCATTTCGTTTTTCTTCGCGTTTCAGTGGAGATTAAAAAATCTTTGTTCGAAAATCTTCGAATTTCAGAAAATATGTCGATTTTGTTTTTCAGAAAATCCCACCATTTTTAGGTCAGAAACAACTACATAAGAATTTGAACTCCACGCCTCCCGTGAGTAGTTCGCTACTCACCCTTCAAATTCTTGAGGTCGAGTGCTCGTGAAAAAGGTACTCGGCTCCCGTTGTAACCAATGTCTCTCCAACTCTTACTAACATCCTACCGTGTGACAAAAACAAAATAACCGAGGAGTAAATAAAAATTCTCCAAGTTCTAACTCTAATGTCACCCCTATTCCCTAACCTCACGAAAAACAACTGGATATTTGCACACAACATAAGAAATCAAAAACATCAAACCCTAATGGATAATTACACACATGAGATGTGACTCATGGTCAATCTGGTTCTACCCTTAGGCATCCCATACAAACTCTCTAAATTGGCTCTCTATCTTATTTTACCAATCCAAAAGCCCCCAAAACCCCTCACAGCAACCTCCCTAAACTACATTTATGAATAGTGCCTCATCAAATAAAGCCTCATTTATTAATGCACTATTCACTTCTCACACTTTATTATAATATAGTCTCTCTCAATAAATATTAATATTTTAATAGAAAGTAAATAGCAATGCTACGTCTTGATAAAAAATGCATAAACAAAGTGGACAACACATTTCACGTGGGGTGTGGGCTCTGTACACACTTCACACTCAACCGTGTGTGGAGTCCACACCCCATGTGAGTGTGTTGTCCACTTTATTGTACATTTTTATTGTGTACCTAGCATTTTTGATAAAATAAAGAGTGTTGATAGAAAATATGTTAAATTATAAGTGCACTATTTACGAACGTTTTTGGGGAGTTATTGTTGGAGATGCTCTTAGCTTCTAAGAGGAATGTTTAGAGTTCGAGTTTATAGAAAGACTTTGAACTCCCGTAACCTACTAACTCGCGCTAATGTATATCGTATGGAGAAAGATTACATGCTTAAAAGGCAAAGCACCAAAAAAACGGAGGAGATAAAAAATAAAAAAAATAAAAAAAGAATTGGGGTTGCTGGGCAACGGAAAAGCTTACAGAGGATGTGGGAAGCAACTTTGCCGATTCAACAGTCTGAAGAAACCCCTCCAAATTCCGATCACAAGACTCGTTATCGGAAGCGTATTCCAAAGCATAAGCCAGCATCCCTTTCAACCCAGAATCCCAAATCTTCGCCGCCGTTTGCGCCGCCTCGGCTGGTCCGGACCCAGCACAGAAATGGCCGTAGAACGTATGCTTAATTGTCCCCACCGTCACCTCACGGAGCAACGGTGTGTCCATGAGCTTGGAATTCATGACCCACATCCCCAAATCCACCATCGGCTCAAACGCCGCCGCGTGCAGGTTGATCGCCGACCGGACGAGCTTGGGCGTGGAGACGGAGGAGAAGAGCTCCTTGACGTCATCGAGGTTGAGAATTGCGGACCGAGACGGAGCTAGAATTTTCACACAAAAAAAAACCCGAAACTTAGAATTTGAAATTTCACGTATTCAAATGATTGTTGAATTTTAAATTCAAACATGAAATCCGAGAAATAATATATTATTAAGAAAAATATAATGCTCCCTATTTTTTATTGGAGGATCCGATTGTACTATATCAAAAATGATACAGACACACATACTCGGACACATTCTGCCACACTCCATGTGAGGGGATCCACCTCACATGTGAGAGGGGGTCTGGCAGAGTGTATATATCATTGTTCATAGTACATTATGCATATTTAATGCGTATTTCATAGCACTATATAAACAGAGTGATTCTAGCAAGGTTGGGGTGGCCCCGGCATCCCAATCATAGACTTACCTCCGCCTCGGAGATTTGCAGTGGTTTTGGTGGGAGGAGGAGGGAGGATGTGATCGAGATGGAGAGGAGAGACGGCGGTGATGGAAGAATGAGCGGCGGAGTAGTGTGGTTTGGCAAAAGACCGAAGGCTTCGGATGATTTTTGGACAAGCAACTTTGTGGGCCATGAAACGTGCAAATCTCTCTATAAGTCAAGTTAGAAAAGGGTTGTGATCAGAGGGGCTAATGGCCCTCAATCCCCTTCTCTCTCTTCTCTCTCTCTCTCTCTCTCTCTCCTAACCAAGTCTCAAAAATGTAAACTTGGAATGGAGCTATTTATAGAGGGTGCAGGCTATTTTTGCTGCAGTGCATTAGGAAGATGTTTTCAAATGGAAATAAATCTTCTGTGAAGAGGGACACTGAGGAGTACAGTAGGTCTGTTGATCAACCGAGTTGATGGCGACTCGGCTTGTGTTGTTTTGACATTGGAGTTGTAAATGAACCACGTTACTTGTGAGAAGCTCGTTACTCGGCTTAACTTGTTTAATAATTGAGCTGAGCTTGAGCTCGAATTCTAAGCTTGTTTAGTGAACAAGCTAAATAAAACTCTGCTCGGCTAGCAAAAACTTGGCTCGCTTATATAAACTCGGCTCGTTTAAGAATGTTCGTTAAGTAAATTAACTTGGTTGAGCTCGTCAAGGGCTTGGCTCGTTTATGAATTAGTAAAGCTCAAGCTTTACAAACCTTGGCTCGGCTCGTTTACACCCCTATTTGTAATGGAATCAAGCTTGAGTTTACTTTTTAAACTCCGGTAATAAATGAGCTAAACTCAACACTCTAAAGTCCAATTCGATCCGAAAAACTAGGGTCATTTATACTGGCTCAGCTTAATGTTCAGTAAATGAATCAAGTTTAGCTCGTGTAGGGCTTGACTCATTTACAAATGATCCAAGCTTTAGCTCAAGTTTTAGGTGTGCCAAGTTCGAATTCTACAAAGCTCTGCTCGTTTGCATCCATGGATACCGAAATGGCTAGGTGTCGACTCATGTCATTGAAGTTTTAAAAGTCAACACTTGTAAGGAATCTGATTGGTTATTGCAGTTAGTATATACTCAGTGATCCATAGCACATTATATTTGTATCCATAAAGTTCTCACATGTAAAAAAAAAAATTATGAGTCACGAGACATCCGAGATTAGCATTAATACTAGGATGTGCGTAGTTTTAGATGAATCTTTCAAAAATTTCTTGGAGTGAGAAACAAGTTTGAGATTAGTCTGGTCAAAGATGAAAGGGTAAATGTGACTCACATCTGACATGTGAGAAATAACAATGAATCTCTTGTGGTTTCTATTTGCGTTTTAACTTTCCCAGTCATTGATAATTATTCGTACAAACTCGTGATGGAATGAGCTAATAATGATTTATATTTAAAATTCACCATTTTATACTAGTAATAAGTAATAATTTTTTTTGTCAATTATTACTTATCTTTATTCAAAATTACCCCCCCTCTTTTTTTATATATATATATCTATTCCATGAGCTGTTTTGAGACAATTGTAATAAATGAGCTAACCTCAACATTTTAAAGCTCACTCAACTCAAAAAAACTCGCCTCGTTTGTATTAACTCACCTTAATATTTTTTTTTTTTGATCGGCAACAAAAGTTTATCAAGGAAACTCGACAAAGCTTACATCGAGTGGGGAGAAAATATCCAATCAAAAGTTGAAACACCTAAAGGGCAAAGTCCAAACACTCATGGGCCTAAATTGCCCTGATTAAACATTGAAAATACACCCTAAAGGCCTAAAAAGCCTGAATAAAACAATAAAGCGCAAAGAACTTAGCCCAAACAAATGGGCTAAGCCCACAACTAAGAAAACCCTAAACCAAACCCTACACCAAAGCACAAAACATCCACCAAAGCTACTGCCAAAGCACCGACAGCCAGCACCACCAACGACAGCCACACCCACCACAAAAACCACCAAACCACCACCAGTTAACCCAAGTGGGGCAGAGTCGACAACCATCAAAACACACTATCTTGAAGCTCCCCAAGCCATTAAGCAACAACCATAGCACCCAACAGCAACCGTAGCGGGAGACCACGACGGTAACCACCCCCACCAAAACATCACCACGCCGTTAAGCAAAAGCTAGGGAACCCATCAAAAAACCAGACAGAGATGCTCTTGGAAGAGGAAACCGAGTAACCAAGGTAGGGAGAATGGAAGACCCACTGAGGCGTATGGAAAGGGGGTAAAAAATAAACAGATCTGGAGAAGGAAAGAGCAAGGAAGAAGAACTCACCAAGAGCCGCCCTCGTCGCCGACTGGGAACCCCACGCAGAGTCACTTATCAACCGGTAAAGTGACCCAGAGGACCCCGGATGTCGAGAACGATGACGCCAATAAAGCCACCACTCCGAAGCCGCCGATAAACTCACCTCAATGTTTAGTAAATGAATCGACCCGGCTCGTTGCAGAGCTTGAATCATTAACAAATGAGGTAAGCTTCAGTTCAAGTTTTAGGCTCTTTTAACAAAGAAGCCGAGCTCCAATCGTACAAAGCTCAACTCGTTTGCACCTAGGGGTACCCAAATGGATAGGTGTCTACTGATTATGCTATTGAATTTTTAAAAGGCAACACTCACAAGGGATCTAATTGGTTACTGCACTCATTATATACTTTTTATCCATAGCACATTACAATTGTGTGCATGTTCCACTAAGTTAGTTTTTGACTTTTTTAACTGTTTTAGTTGATATATATGAAAAGAATGACGTGTCTAATCAAACGTGAAAAACCAAAAACAACTTAGACATCCAAGATTAGCATTAATATTAGGATGGGCGTAGTTTTAGGTGAATCTTTTACATTCCCTTTGGACGGGGTGAGATAAGAAATGAGAGACCTTTCTCGCCAAGTCTCAGCATTTTTGTGAGATTTTGGTGTTTTGATAGTTATTTTTAGAAACGAGACAAATATTTTGAGACATTCCAAAATAAATGATAGGGGAGAGGCGGTCAGTGTGAGGGTGGGAAAGGGGAAACCCTTACATCCCAAACTCTCCCTAAAATCTATCTATTTATTCTATCTTATAAAGTGAGGGCAATTTTTGGTGAGGACTCCATTTGATGTTGGCTCACATTTTGCTACCATGCTGCTGTTTGATGTTGGCTCACAACACAGCGCAAAGGTGTGCCGAAACAAGGTATTTGGAAGCTTTGACGTTGACTTCCTTTGATGTTAACTACTTTGTAGTGGCTTTTTCGTCCTTTTAAACAAGGTCTTTGGAAGCTTCAAAGGTGTGCCGAAAACTACGTTGTTTTACTGCACAACACAGCGCACAACACCTACCGCATAACACCCACCGGATTCTTTTTGCTGTCAACGCAATTTACTTTTAGAATACTACTCCACTTTCCTTCTACTACTTTTTTACCTCATCGTTTGTTTCTTTATAGGCATTTTTAGGATAGAATAGATGGAGCATAAATTTAATTCCAGTTTGAAAGCATATTTTTTACTTTCATATGTTTTAATGTGATTTATTAATTTGAAACTTAAATTTCATACCATGGTTAATTTTTTCTTTCATAAATATTGTTAGGTTTGCACATGCATTTTTGTTAAATTATTTATACTATATTAAGATGTGTGATTATTTATTTTCCCTTCCTGTTCTTGGTGATTTGTGCTGGGCTTCTTACTTGCTTTTTCTTTTTTTCCTGAAGATAATATAGAATGCCAATACTTATTTAGTTCAATTAATGTTTTGAGATTCTTTCGTAGACGGATTGATTGATGGTGGAATAACTTTTTTTTTTAATAGCTTATTAGTCTTTTATATTTTACAGAAATTAGAATAAGTATGACAAAAGGAGAGAACCTAATCAAGGTGTATTTTCTATTATTTTTAATTTTTTGCTTTATAAATTTTAACATCGTTTAATTCAATTTTTGCCATTGCACTTGCACATGAATTGCGTCTTTAATTTACTGTTTTTGACGTTGGAGTTGCACATGAAAAAAAAAAAAAAAAACATCAACCCACGGCCAAGATCCATTCGGTGCATTGTGGCATTTTTTTTCCCCTTCCCGTTGACTCTTTCTGATCAATGTTACAGGGAGGACCCACAAATTGCCTAAAAAAAGAGCACCGATTAAAGCAAAACTAAACTGGGAAGCAACTTGACTCTCACTCACTCTCACCTGTAGTGCCGCACGGCCCGCACCACACTATAAGATGCCCTGTTTTCCCTTTTGGTGTATTTATGTGAATTTACTACATTATCTTTTCACGTGTGAAAAAGTGAATTGTTTGAAGGGTATCATGATAAATACAACTGAAGAAAATAAAAAACAAAAAAAACAAAAAAGATTGGAAAGATCAAAAAGAGGAGTGCAAAAAATCAAAATCACTACCCAACTGGAAAACCAGATTGATATCATCTCACCAACAATGCGTTGGTCTTTACTATGCAACTGTTGGAAAGGCACTAATTTATTTCCGGCATCAGACAACTACTCTAGTACGAACAAAGATATCGATGTTCTAAACATTCGAAAAGAGCAACTGGAAGAAACAGTCGACAGGTCTAGACGGACTTTTGTTGGCTGTGTCGTAGTATACCATACGCATCAACGATACCAGGAGGGAACACAGGATCTGTTGCACCCCTTACAGCAACCCTGGCCACAGCATTCACGCTGACCGGAGGTGTTAACAGAGGGCCAACTAGTGGGATTTGGTTGAGAGGCTTGGAATGTTTGAGAACCTGCAGTAACCACATATAATGTAATTCATAAAAAGGTTTACCATCACCCTGAGGGAATGTCACCAAAATTAAAGACCACAGCGGGAAGATGTGTCATTCAGCGTCATGAGTCAATTGGGGTCGGAAGTGAATATGCTAAGCAGCGGTGACATGAACCCCAAGATCAGATAGAAACCTGCGTAACCAAACCAAGTCTTTGGTTGTACTGCTTACAGACACATACCTAGGCAACTTAGGCATAAGTTAGAGCCCACTATGTTGTAAGGGGTTGGCGGAAAAGATTATTTTCATTGGATACCCGACTCAAACTAAGGTGGGTAAGGTTTACTTATGACAAAAACTAGACACACACCATCTGTTAGACGAGATTTATTGGGGAAAATAATCTTAATTAGGAAAGGGCCATTACTTATTATATATTTGGAAAAAGAAGAAGGGATTAACAAATTATGCATGATGAATGGTAAAATGTGATATCCGGTGAGATGCGACCTAACATGCTGACGGCCTATAGCATGCCAGAATAAGGTGACACAAAAAGATGAATGCCTTTTTAGTCTTTGTGCAACTTGTGCCAAGTAATTAGGGAAAAAGGAGTTCTTGGAATGAACTGAGGTGATATTAGTGAGGGACTATTGTATTAATTGGCCAATGAGACCGAATCCAATCGTTTCCGTTATGGTTTTGCTGCTCCAATCAAGAGAGTTAGTGCACCAGTCAAGAGAGTTAGTGCACTTCTGAGTTCTAAGTCTCACTGGCAATCCAAATTCCCTACACGGGAAAGGCAGAAATTATTATGCCTACATATGACATATCCGGTCCGCATCTTCACACGTGCATAAGCCTTTTTCTTTTTGTATGGTCTAAATATTTGTGCACGAGAATCTAAAACTAAATGGTGGGGAAAAACAACTTAACCATGAATTACAAGAAAATTATCATTCAAAATCAATGGCATTGAAACGACTTAAATTCTTACCATCTCCAATGGAGACCCTATGACACCTAAAGGTAGCTTCACGCTTCCAACTTGACGAGTGCCATGTATAAAACCTGGCCTCAGAATCACACCTGAAAAACGAATAATGAGGAAAACAATCCATGATCTCACAACGTGTGCTCTTCCAAATGAACAGACGCATATGCAGTTTGCGCAGGAATGTCTGAGCAATAATGCGGCTTCAGGACATGAGACCAAATCCGAGATTCAGGTCATGAGAAAATGGTGGACTATGAGAAGTCTCAGAACATAACAATCAAACCAAGATGTGAAGTGAGACAACATTCCTAGATTACACACATGCCCACTCACAATATCGTTCAAAAATACTACAGAACTTTGATGTTAATTTTCGATCAAGCAATTATGGTTTGAAGCCTCTATTTCTTGAGGTAGTCAAACAAACGGTAGCATGGTAGCACATAAAACTCCATCTTTAATAAGAAATCATAGCCCAAGAAACTGAGTGAGCAAATTCAGAGACTTTTTTCGTTTAATGGAGTGCATTACCGCTACGGAGCAACATGGAGATGCGAACATCAACAATCTCGGAGAAAGAATTTTACCTCCGTATGGGAATCTAATCATTAGTTCTGTTTCAGCCGCTCTCTGCATCAGTGTATAAAGCCTTAGTCGGACAAAGGATAAGAAATAAACATGCCAATGAGAGAACTTTCTAGGTGCGCAATGTGCTTCATCAACAAGTTAACAATATTGAGACCTATGGTCAAATGGTTAGTCATGAGAGACATAGCAGTTTAAAGCTTACATGACATAAATACAATCTGGATAGTTCTTAACTCTCAGTGCATAGTTTCACCTTTCTGAATTAGTATTAGAACACAAAAGAGCATTAGTTTATGATTCATAGAAGATTCACAGTTACAAGGTATCTGTAATCACTTGAACGAGAAGGTAGAAGCCATTTCCCATTTTCTTATGGTTGTTTCTTTCAATGAATCAGATACCTTGATGCATTTCAATCTAGGCTTCAACAAACATTTTCACTAGGTCATACAAATAAAAAGATATCCAAATCTATTCATCTCGTGTCTATTTTCCCAGTAGCAGACAAAGGAATACAGGGCGAAATAGTACCTTTCCCTCATAATATCCTTGAAGCAGGTAATTTACCAAACCAAAGTCAGCAGCAGAGACGTAAACAAATCGTTTTACACCTGCGAACATTAATACTGTCAGAATGCTTCCTGCATCATTAACTGACAACTCTCAACAGAGCAAATTAAAGTATTTTTCTATTACACAACCAAATAAATACTATGTAAAAGCACTAGCCAATCACAGACACTTCTCCATTAAGTCAGAAGTTATACTGAATAATACTTTCTACTTCCTCCCTGTCTACAGCTAATCAAGCTTTCGTTGCAGGCATGAACTTCCTTACTATATTTTTTTGATCTCTTTCACTTCCCCCCAGTGCATCCACCCCAAGGTCTATCATAAGTCCATTCTTAGATATAAGAAACTTTCTTTCATTTCCTTTTCCTTTTCTTTCTTTCTTTTTTTTTTTTTCCCTATGCTTTATTAAAAAACGTGGAAAAGAACAAAAAGGAGTATGGATTACCTTGTTCAGCTGCTGCTCTAATAGCATTTATGTTTGCAGTTCCATTGATTTTATACATGTGCGAGTTTGAGCCAAAACCTCCGACGCATGAGACCTACAAAATTTAATGGGCCAATGATTTTTTTAAAAACTATATCGAGCAACAGCAAAACACAATAACTGAAGGACTTCAAAAAAAATGCATAGAAATTGATCATAATTTATCTAGCATCCCTCCTCAAGATACAATTTTAATCACTCCGATGAAAGCCATCACAATGTGGTCAAGACGATTCAAACGTAGATTGAATAGATTGATATTCATTGCACCACTAATTGACCATCATGGAGGTGCAAGGCAGGAAATTTAGAGGGTTCCTTGACCGTTAATAGCTTTGCAATCAAATCATGTTCAGAGAATGACAAGGGCCATCCAATCTAGATGAATTTCTTGGATTCAATCTCTCAAGAGAAAGGAAACATACTTCAGTGTGTAACAGCTAGCTAAGTTTAAAAGGACGAAATATGCAAAACTACACTGAAATCTAAGCAGCGGTTGCAGTGATTAACATCTCCATAAAGGTGGTCAGTGACTGTCTCCGGATGCAAGAACCTACATACTTATGAAGTTCTTTAAAATATGAACCAAATCATCTCAAGGGTACGGTTCCTCAAACAATCAGGTCCTTAGATAACCAGGTCAAAATGTAAACTTGTCGCCAATGGAAGCAAATCACAGTAGTCAGTACTTATTGTAATGATGAATGCTTATTTTGGGATAACTCACCCTAATATTTCTGGAAGAACGAACAGAATAAAAGAAGAAGAGAGAGACCATTCTATGCCATTTGCTGGAAACAATTACTTTTTTTTTTGGTATGAACTGGAAACAATTCACTCATCATAAGTTCGATTATGAACAAGCATAAAAGATCTGATCCCTTATCTGCTTCCCCGCATATCACTGCACTAAACTCATTTTCCTAAGGTTACAGAAAATACTGATTAAGAAAACTTATACCACAGAGGTCACTCCATTCAGTGCATCCTTCAATGAATCAGGCAAAAGAAGATCTCCTGTTACGAAAGGAAAAGAGAATTACACTTCATATGTCCACATCTACACAGACAAAATAAACATAAAAGCATTCTTTCAAACCTTGATGCCAAAAGACTTCGTTAACCCAAGCATCATGTACTGATGGCCTACCCGACCTAAAAATAAAGAGAATCAGCAAACATTTTTCTCTGTGATTTCTGTTTCTTTCAAGGATGGAAGAAACAAAATTTGGCAATTTCACATGCACAAGTAAATCTCATGGAAATATCAAAAGATAGGGGAGGACAGCAACCAACTCGAATACCACATACCTCTAGACAGGCATTTATAAATAAAACATCACAGGCTTGGGGGAAAAGGGGTCTTCAAACAGTTGTTTAGCGACCGTGGATATCCCTAGAAGTTCCATGTTTAGATCTAATAAAGCTGTAAGAATAAACTACTACTGCTCCACAAATGAATCGCACATGTAATACCCCATTCCAAATATTGGCAAGGTATTACATAAACTGCAATTTTCTGGCAATGTTGAGCTGCTAAGTCACTTAAGAGTTCACAAATGACTTAGCCAATAACAGTGAGTGGAACATGGATTCAAATATGTCAAGGACCATTAGGATACCATTTGTAACCATGGCACTCCTTATTGATGTCATTTTATTGCTTTTCCCAATAGAACAATTAATGGCACAAGATAACCATCAAGCTGACAATTACACAATTTTGTTTCCAATAATTGGATTATTTTAGAGCCCCAAATTTATGGTAAAAAGTTGGAATATGACAATATCCGAAGTCGAACATATGATGTTATCATAACTCAGACTTGTAATAATCAGATTGGATAGAGATAAAGTATCACTTTAACCATCATCCAATGGAATCAAAACCAAAGCAACCAAATTACAATCCAAAAACTTCGAGTGTACCTGCTAACGCTAGATACAGTTAAACCACGCTTTAGAGCTTCTCTGCATACATGTGAACCCACAAATCCATTTCCACCCAAAACAAGTAACTGAATCAACCAAAAGCCAAAAGGTACAATTTAATAGTCAATCACAGTTTTATTTCTTGCTTACCTAAGTGAAGAGAAAACACACAGAATTGTTTCATCAAAACGGAATACCTTTTCTGTTGGAGGTGGTGGGACTTCTACTGTCTCTGCTTCGTCGACTTTGAAAGGTTCTTCTACCTTTGTAGGACCCGTTGACAGTAATCTTCCATTTTTTGATACAGCCACTGTACTGTCTCAGAGGCGGAAAGGTACTTAAATTAGAAAATATAGGTATACTATTACCATCATCGACAAATTCAGAAAAATTAGAAGATAAAGAGGTAGGCATGGTGAAGCTAAAACTTGAGGTGAATCTAGAGCAGCAGCAGGAAATTTCGAAGAATTCCAACACTTTGTCTTTTAGAAGCTAAGCAAAAGAGCAAAGCAATTACCAGACTGTTAATTTTCAAGTACAAGAGTGTAAAGCAAGCACCAGACTCCTAACTTTCAAAACCAATATAAGTGTTGACGTATGAAAACAATATATAAGGTTGAAGATGTGTTAAAACTTAAAAACCTTGTGATAATCGACCATTACAATCTATTTCCGAGCAACTATTATCACAACATAATTGGTTTTCCAAGTCAAAATAAATAAAGCACAGCAGAAAGGGTCCAAGTAAGTAACATATACCAAGAGTTTTCAATTTTATTCAAGTACACATGTTAAACCCATTTCACCTTTTCAAACTTAAATTTATCTCTCAAACGTCTCAGAAACAAAACGAGCACTCACTTGAGAGTGTGCAAATTTTTGGTTTACATCGATAATATTCAAATCATGGCATCAACCACCCCATAGATTCAGTTTCAACGTCTCTTGTCTGTGCAACTAAAACGCAAGAAGATTCATTTTTACCACACAAGAGAATGCCAAACCATTAACATACTTTAAGTATCAAAATTAAATCTCAACTGTAATTGTCCAGCATTAAAGTAGCCAACAAATTTCATGCCCCTTCAAACCCAAATCATCAAAATCCATTCAACAAAAGAACAGTAGATAACAATAAGTCATGAAATAAGTAAAATAACGAATAGAATATGAACACCAGCACCAAAACATTAGGAATCCATTTGGCTAGCTAACGATTTCAATTGATAAACTATTCGATGAGAATAGCTCAAATTTGGTTTGCAATGCTTTTTTATAACTCTGAATTCAATCCAACGGGGCCCCCTATTTCAGCTGTAAAACTTTATTAGAGCAACCAATTTGTACATATACTGCAAAAATTAGGAAAGACAATTCTTCAATCCTCCCCTATTCACACCCCATCAATTGACGATTATATAGTTACTCTTCTTGTAATTGTTTATTTACGGTATCAATCCTAGGGCCGGCGACCAATAGGCCGAATTCCATCCCATTTTATAGTGGCAAACAGTCAAATTAAAGCCGGGACAAAACTCGTATGGACTGACCCAACCAAAGTCTACATTTTGGATAGTGGCTGTAAAAAGGTTCTTATGAAATACACCTCATCTCCTCCAATCCATTTTACAATTTCTTTCTTTTTTCGACTTAATTTCACATCTAACCCAATGGAGCATATCATTAGACAGAAAAACGAAGCGATGATGAGATCAAGGAACAACAATTGGGTTAAAGAAACGCAGCGTAAAGTGATGAGAAAGTCGTTGAAAATAGCTTACCCGAGTTTAGAGGTCGAGGAATATGAGTGGAGAAAACGTGAAGCGATCGCCCTCATCATTTCTTCGTTATGGGTTTTGGGTGGAATGAGATTTTGGGAAGGTATACGAATGGAATGAGCGAAATTCCCAGGTGGGTTTCCTATCGATTGTGAAATCTCTCTCTCTCTCTCTCTCTCTCTCTCTCTCTCTCTCGCGGGAGCCGCCGAGACTTCAAGGCTTGCCACCGCCTTTATTGGGAGGAGAGGAAGGGGACCGTTTTCTAATAAAACTCGTGGCCAAAATGTGGACAAGCAATTTGCACTGATACGTGGTTGGATTCTGCTACAAGGTTTGTGAACGGGCTTCTACACTTTTGCTTTCTTTTTCTTTTCATTTTTACCAAAAATGATGGGAATTATAAATAATAATCACTCGGACACGAAATCCAATACAATCCTCACATACACGTAAGTTCTGAGCACATTTATCATGTGGTATCTCTGCATGTATGTGAGGGATTGTATATGGTGGACTGCCTTGATGGTTTTATTATAATTTTTTTTTTCAATTTTGATTTATGTTGCCAAAAAAGTATGAGGGGCAATTATGGCAATCCTCATAAGGGGTTATCTTATGTGACAGGAAATATGTTTTTGAACACAATAATTATTCGATGTAATTAAATTATGGTCCTAAAACCCCTTAATATTATTATACATGATATAATCACCTATTATGTTTCTATCCTCTAAATGTTTGATTGACCAATTTTATCCTCATATTTCAATCCAACCGTATTCATACGTTTGACGTTTCATTACCATTCCTGCCGTTCAATAATTGCTTTACCTTTTATATTTGGCCAATATCCTAATCCCAAGTTATTTTGTTTAATTACGAAATTAAATGCTAATGGGATCTTTGATTTTAGATATAATCAAATCATGGTCCTAAAACGCCTTCTACTTACGTTATTATCTATGACATCATCACCCATTATGTTTCGATCCTTCAAATGTTTGATTGGCCAATTTTACCCTCATATATATCCAACCATATTCTTACATTTTCGTAAGCATTCTTGTCGTTGATACTTGCTTGAACCTCCACATTGGACTAACATCTCAATCCCAAGTTATTCTGTCTAATTACAAAATTGAATGCTAATGGGATCTTTGATTAAGAAAAGAAACCCAAAGATTTTATTACAGTGGAATTCAAATCTTTTTGGAGGGATAAATTGATAGCAAGCTGCAAGGTTACAAAAGCAAGGAATTTATAGATTTTGTGTAGCTTCAAGAATTAAGATGTACAATTGCTTTGTTCGTTATTTTTAGATGATATGCTCTTGAGGTTTGCTCGTGATTTTTAAGGTTGCTTCGGAATTTTTATGGTAAATTTATCATATGAGTTATGTTGTGGTAAATTTTTTATTATTGTAAATTTTATGTGATAATTTTCAATTTTTTATTGGATAATAGATATTTGTTATAAATTTCGAGGTTTGTTAAAAAAAATTAAGAGGAATTTCTTGTGATAAATTTCGTGCGTAAAAAATTGGCGTCATAAATTTTGAGGTTTTGTTATATAATCGATAAATTTCGTGTGATGAACTTTGTGGTTTTGTGACTTTTTTGGACAAATTTGTTGTGTCTATGTTGTTTTTTTTTTTTTTTGTGGTAAATTTTTATGTATAAATTGATTGTGAATGTTTGAAACACTATACGAAAAAATATGTTAATAGCTCAATTCAAGAAATTTGACTCTTCACTTTCAATTCAGAAATTTTCGTCATTTTCAAAATTTATCACAAATTCATTAATCATGTGGTTGCAAAATGCCAAAACAATTTGGAACCGGAAATTTCAGATCTTTTGCCAAAAATGCCAAATTCGTTAATCATGTGGTTCCAAATCGTTTGGATTTCTCGCGAAATTTTGATACATTGAAAACAAAAAATTGGAAAGTTGAATTAGGGAATTATAAATGCATGGCAACTGTAAATTTTGGATTCCTAATGTCATAAATGAGGCTTGGCAAGAGTTGATAAATTAGGTATCCAGTAAAAAGGAAAAAAAGTTGGGTTTTAGTAAATAGTAGGGGTGAGCAAAATAACCATGAAACCACGAATCCGGTCCAAACTAATCCAAGCCAATGGATTTGGTTTGGTTTGGTTTTACTGTAATGTAGTTTGGTTCCGGTTTTAAAAAATTAAAAACCGTGATAAATGGTTTGGTTTGTGGATTTATGTTGACGGTTCCGGTTTCAAACTGATCCAATCCATATAATATTTATGTAGATATTTGTTTTATATATTATATGTGGAATTTGTTTAGATACACATAATGAATTTTTTTTCCCCTCGTCAGTTACTATTTCCTAATCTAACGCTTCATTCCACCATCCTATTGATTCACTTCCAAGATAAAACCCCTAAATTTCTTTATATGATAACCTATTCCTATGATTTTAATACACTAAACATGCATGGCTTGGACTTAGTCAATTAATTTCTTAATCTTTTTCCTCTTTATATGGCCCTCTTTCTTCACTAATTACTACTATTCTACACTATTTTGTTGGTTGATGTCGGTGAGTTTTGGTGATTTTAATAGAAATTGTTTTATTACAGTTATTGTAACAACCCGTCTGTTTTAAAACATGCAAAATGAAAAAGAGTATAAAAAGAGGGTTAACATTTAGTGGACCGCTTACTGTTAAAATTTTAGGAAGTATATTTTTTGTAAAATGGAATAGCTTATTTTTGGTATTTCCAAGAACATTCATGGGTGTTATTTCAACCCTGCTAACAACATCGCAAGACAAAAATGTGGCACGAGTTATCACAGGACGACTAGCCTTGGTGCCCAAGCAAAGAGCCTTCCAGAAATAGACGACGTGGCACCCTACTATTGGATTCTTAGGGCCCAAGCAAGGGTTTTCCGGAAAAAGGCAAGGTGGCACCTTATTAGTGGGTGAATCACCATAACAATAATTAGGGGTAGATTTTATTAGATTATATAAGATATAGTTAGATTATGGCATTAATGAAGGATAGTTCTAGACAAGGGATAGTGCTTAGAATGAATAGGGCCTCTCCTGCCATTCATCCCCCATAAACACACACACAACACTCGGCATAGAAGGATTAAAGGGAGGAAAAGAGAAGAAGAAGGAAAAGAAAAGCAAGTGCGAGAACCAATTAAAAGTGAGGTAAGTCTTCCCTCCCTTGCCAAAACACACTTGCACATGTGAAATTCTGATAGAAATCAAAGCAATAAATTAGCAATAAGTTGTATTTCTAGAACTATTTATTATCAAACCGTTAATTGAAAAAAATAAAATCAGTCAAACTAGGGATCGATTCGGATTATACGTTCGCAAAATTCATCACATAATTTACCCCTTAAAGTTGTGGAGTTCAATTTAAGGCTAAAAATGAATCGAGCTTCTCGTGCAATTTGTGACATGATCTGACTCACATTGTAGACAAAGCAATCTTCGAGAAACGTGAATTTAAAAAATAAAATAAAATAAAATAAAGGGCCTCCAAGTGTAAGATGTTTTCTTCACCGAAATAAAAAGAAAAGAAATTCATTTTGCTCGCACCTCATAGATCTTCCTACCAATCATGACCCGAGGAGCACTTAAAAGAGGATTCAATAACTTAAAATTTTCAATAGTAAAATGGATAAGTAACTTAACCAACATTTTAATATTTTTAATTGTTACTGCGTGGTTCTAGGGCCCGATGCATTTCAATAAATTTTTCAGTAGTCGTTGGACGCAAAAAGGTGAGTTATGACTTATCTCTGTTACATGAGTTTTTCGTAAAAATTTATGTTTTCAGCTTACTAAAATATTTATTTTAACATATGAAATTCATTTGTAGCAAATATACCCATGGAGTTATGATATTTTGTAGTTTATAGTATTAACGATACATCCGAACGATGTCCCTGAATCTGTGGGACATTAAAGATATCAATGAGAATGGTGTTATAAGGGCGGAATGGAAAAGGGCACGTCCAGGTGTCCAACTGAATTGATCAATTCACTTTATGCACATTGAGAGTCGCTCCCTCATAGCTGGCACAGAAATCGCTGAATGGTATATCGTGTATGTTTATGGCATGTTATGTTATAGCTTGTTTACGAATTTCGATTACAGTTGAAGTCATGAAAAACTGATCATGCCATGATTTTGGTTATAACTGAAGCCACGGAAAGCTAATTCTATGACTTATGCTTTATTGACGGAAAGTTTTTCTTAAAATTTCATGGTAGATCATGTAACTCTGATAATTCATAATCTCACACAAGAAGTGGCTTCTGTTATTGCAATTTTCCCTTTTCAGGTAATCAGGAATAAAAGGACGGGTCGAGTATCAATATTTAGCTTACAATATGTCGTATAATGAATAAGGAAAATTTTAACCAAGTTGCCGTTAACATAATGAATAAATGACCATAATAATTTATATTTGCTTCCGCGTATATTAAGTTATTTTCTTTTTTAAAAAAAACTGTGATGATAGAGGTCTTTGGTGGGACAGGCTCACTGACAGGTCACAATGTTCAAATATGCTAGATTTGGGTCATGACAATTATAGGTTAATTTATCTAAGTAATTTTTAAGTACTTTAAATTGTTTGTAAAGATGATATCTCAATTTTAAGATAATCTTGGTTCAAAACCGAAACCGAATTATATTTTGATGGTTTGGATTGGATTGGTTCTATGAATTTTGTGGTTTTGGTTTGATTCTCCAATTTCATAATCCATATGTAATGGTTTGGTTCTTGGTTTATTATAAAACCTGACCAATCCGGTCCATGCTCGCCCCTGGTAAATAGGGGTAGTATTGAGTTTATTTGATTGACAAACGTCAAATTAAGTTATCCAAAATCCGAAGGCTATAATAGAGAGGGCTTCTCAATTTAGTGTGTTGGCCAATTTTGTCCGATTTGGACGATTTTACCCCTCGATTGGAAATCTCTGCTGTTGAACTGGCTGTAATTAGGCGTTTTGTACGTGGGCAATTGGGTCATTTGACGTTTGCTAATACCCCTTTTCAACTTTTGCCTTAATGCCCTCTGTGTCCCCTGTCATTTTTTACGCGAGAGACAGAGAGAGAGAAAGAGAAAGAGAGAGAGAAGAAGCAAACGATGGAAACAGTGCTCTCCACCACTGTCCACCGGCGTATGCCACTACCGCAGAGAGAAGGTACACCGCCTATCAATCATCATCCCTCGTCAGCCCATGTAATCAGTCATCTCTATCTCTAACCTTGGAAACCCTAACCATGAACTTCGAAACTTCTGAAACCTCAAATCTGCCCTAAATCTGACACATAAACCCCCAAAACCAAGCGAACTCCAATACGTGTAACCTTCACCGCCTCCACTGGTTTGTCATTGTTCGTTTCCGACCATGTGACCTAGCTTCGGCCATGAAAGCGGAGAGAAAAATCGGAATAAAGTCTGCAGTCATTCGGAAAAATCAAGGTATTACTCTAAGTGTTACATGTAACGAATTTCTTCCCATTTTCCTGCTGCACATCTTCCTATTTTTTCCTAACCTCACCCATTTGATTCTTGAAACCATTATTTGGTGGGGAGGGTGTTTGACTTGCGTTTGTACTTAAAAGCATCATGTGGTAGGCAAGTTGTTTGATTAAATGTCCAAGTGAATATCTATATTCCTTTTGAATCTTTTACCACTTCTATCTGTCTCACACGATTGGGATTAAGGCTCGCCCGTTCGATTTAGTTTTGTTCAGCTATTAATGCAATAACCATCACAAAAAAAAAAAATGCTGAAAATATGTCTTCCACCAAGACCACAACACAGGAAACCGATGCTTCCTAATTTTCCTCTTTTCCATTCGAGTTTGTGTCTCAGTGCATTAACGATGTTCGTGGCGTGTCAGGTTGTTTTGTGCTACCTATGGTTTTCAAATATAAAACTAAAGACTTCTTGCTTGACCTTCCTCTCCATATCTATCTGTTGAGTTCCTTTCTGTTTCTATAACAAGAGAAGGCCAGTGCTTTTCAGATAATTTTTCCCTTCAAATGTTCATTTCCATTGCTCTATCTGCCCTTTCCTGGCACGTTCACAACCTGAACTTATCTAAGATGGCCTTGGGCAAGACCTCATCACTGTTGAGTTCCTTTCTGTTTCTATAAAAAGAGAAGGCCAGTGCTTTTCAGATAATTTTTCCCTTCAAATGTTCATTTCCATTGCTCTATCTGCCCTTTCCTAGCACATTCACAACCTGAACTTATCTAAGATGGCCTTGGGCAAGACCTCATCACTGTGGTCATTCATTAGAATTGATATCTTCATATTGGAATGTCCAATCGATTTCTTCTTGCTGGTGGTATAAACTTTATGACAGGACTTGAGGAATGATGTTTAATATATAATCTCAGTGATGACTATAAATGATTTATCATGTCGGAGTCTTACTGTTTTCAGGAGCTGATTTTCTACAAAAGAATGATTTAGTGAAAAGTTGTTCACACCTGTAAATACAAATTGGTAGTGTTGTTGTAGTGTTTTCATTCAGTTATGTTGCTTGGCATTGATTGCAGGAATGACCTAGGAGAGAGTACACTGAAGCTAATTTCAGGATCATGCTATTTGCCTCATCCAGACAAAGAAGAAACTGGTGGGGAGGATGCTCACTTTATTTGTGAAGATGAACAAGCAATTGGTCTACTGGATGGTGTTGGTGGTTGGGCTGATGTGGGTGTTGATTCAGGGCTTTTTTCTAGGGAACTCATGTTTCATTCAGTTGCTGCAGTTCAAGAGGAGCCGAAAGGGTCTATTGACCCGGCCAGGGTCTTGAAGAAAGCTCATTTGAGCACTAAAGCCAAAGGGTCCTCAACTGCTTGTATTATAGCACTCACGGTCATCGTGTACTTTGCTTTTCGGTTTGGGTAGCTTCCTCTTCTGTAATGCTTTTTCAAATTCATAGTTAATTGTTTGGGTGAACAATCCGGATTCAAGTTCTCGTGACCTTTTTGAAACCCTTCTTAGTAAGCTTTGTATGAATTCTTTGGTGGGAAATAAATGGGGGAAAGGATCCATATGAACCATGTCAAGTTCCTTCTTGCTTTCTAATGAGAAACTATATACAGTCTTGTCTCTTGTAATAATGAACTATGATATGGATATCGGTTCGGACTCGACCTCCATTAATTCATCCTCCTTTTTGAATCAGAGGTTACTCGTCTTTGAATGTTATATTCTCATGCGATAAGATGATATTGCTATCTCTTGTTTGCCTCTACCGCTCCGGAACTTCATATTTGCCACTCTATCACGAGACCTTGAGTTTGCATTGATTATCAAATCTGCATATAATTGATGATAATTCATGCATCTGGAGAATGAAAATGAAAGTTTGCCATACTACACAAGCACACCTGTACATTGCGTTTATGTGTTAAAAGGCTTACTAAACCTTGAGTTTGGATTGAAACTTGGTCAAAGTACAGACTTTGATTTGGTGACCTCATTGTCCTTAATTGAAGGAACTCATATCTGGTTTTAAGGCCAAGTTTAGGCCATGTTATATTGGAATTTTTTTCTTTTGGTTGTCTTATTATAGAGTTCAGGAGGCTTTCTTTGGTACAAAACTGTATCAACCATTTTCTATGTTCTACAGAAATGGGCTTACCATTCTGCTTTTGTTTTCAGGGTCTTCACGCCATTAACTTAGGAGACAGTGGGTTTATAGTGGTTAGAAATGGATCCACCATATTCCGATCCCCCGTAAAGCAACATGATTTCAATTTTCCATGCATGTTTTTTGTAGACAATTATAACTCGTAATGCTATTGACCATCAGCTTGATTGGAAGCGGCAGCTACTTATTTTCCTACTAAAGTTGGTTGTTGGTGGCTATTCCGTTTAACATGGAGAGCATGCTTGTCACATGTGAGCAGCTCCGCTCTATCCTATAGTTTATCCTCTATTTAATCCTACTAATCCCCATATGTCGGTTCTTCAATTCACGTGTTTTAAGTTTCCTAGATTATATGAACAAATGCAATTAGGTTATGGGTGGCATGGAGAGTTTTAGAGCTCATGCTATCTTCGACATCACACCAAATGCAAATTGGTATGATAGATTTCAGACAACCACCAAAGACGGGTATCAAACTCGTGCTGGGCACGAGCACCCGCAACTAGTTTCTTTTAAAAGAATGGATGCATAAATAATAGTAGGGATTAGGACAGTTACTTAACTACCTCTATTTATTATTTTCTGATGTGAAAGGAGTGTCATTAATGATCATTGCATGTAAATTTTTCTCATGATTGATAAAAAAAAAAATCTCGTGAAAAAGATATGACTTATTAACATTTTTGGTCCTCAAAATATTGACCGCGTCTCATGTTAGTCCCCAATATATTTATTGGAGAAATTTAGTCCTCAAAATTTGTATCAATCAAGTCCCCAATAAAAACTCCATGAAAAATTTCCATCAAAACGAGGGGCAATGATGTCATTTCACACAATTTTAAAAACATATTTTTTAAAAAAAAAAACTACTTTTTGGAAAAAAAAATTGAGGAAAACTTTTATTTTATTTTATTTTAAAGAAGTTGAAAAAAATATTTTTTAAACCATTATACAACCAAATAGTACATTTTTGAAACAAGAACAATTAACCAAAATGAACCACAAATCCCCATGGGATCTACCCTAACACCCATGTCTCCTCAATCAATCAAAATAAGATCAACAACAGCAATTTCTTCTCACAAACACCACAACTGAAACCAGAAAACAGAAATTGGAAAGGTGAATTAAGGAATTATAAATGCATGGCAACTGTAAATCTGGGATTCTTGATTCATAAATGAGGCTTGGGAAGAGTTGATAAATTAGGTATCTAGTAAATTGGAAAAAAAAAAAAGTTGTGTTTTATTAAGGCTCCATTCAATTACCAAGGAGTGTATTATTGTAGTAGCATACTGACTAGCACATTAGATAAGCATTTCCATAATTTTTTTTGAAACGTGGTATTTTGATGACAACCCTGCACTTGATGTTAACATGAGGGAGCAGACAAACTATAATTGGCCTTGTTCGGTTAGTATATTTAGTTTAGTTTTGATGATGTAAGCAGGTGTAATTAGTGGAGAGAGAGAGAGAGAGAAATGATGATGTAAGCAAAACTAAAACAGGGCCAAAACCGGAGCAGAACTCCCAAACGAACACAGCCATTGACATTCTGACAAGTTGGTGGTCTTGCAGGGAGAACAAGTTGGGCGAAAGTTACATGGACATTCACCTTAGATAAGTTAGTAGATGAAAATAGAAATGAGAGATGAACTAAAAAATAATTTAACATACATTAATGAGGAGACACATTAGTTGTAGACCACCCAACTGCAGCAGTTCTCTACAGATATCCATGGTAAGAAATCCCATGCTGAAAAACCTCTGTGGAGAGAAACTGGAACAGTGGTAGCATATCACTGTTTGTTTATTTTTTGCTCAAGTCCATAACTTCAGTAGGTTTCCGTTTTTTATGCTTCTCTTGTTTGGAAGCATATCACTGGTAGGAACAAGGAATTTGATCAAGTTCTACAATTACTGAAAACAAAATTGCAAATGATCTAGAGAACAAATTTCAATAAACTAGTGCTAAACATGCCCACCAATTTATAGAAAATTAGTGTCTATGAAGACGAGACAAGGAGTTGGTAAAGGAAATTGTGTCGCTGTCCGAAGATAAGGAGAGATTCTACCGTCTTGCGAAGCATATTGTGGAATGAGTGAATTCAGAGTTATTCTCTAAGATAATTTCAAGTCCATTTTGATGGAGTGATGCCGAAATATATCCACACAAATGCAAATACAGTCTGTTCTACAACCAATGATATCAACATTGATCCAAACATCCAAGATACAAATTTGAATAAACATATAAAGCCGCCTCAGGTGTTGCAGTTGACCCAGGATGAAGATGCAAAGAAAGGCTTCTAGACAACTACTAAGGATCTATGTAGAATCACTAAGGATCTCCTAAGGATCCTACACTCAGAGCCATGTAGAATCACTAACCCAGGATGAAAATGCAAAGAAAGGCTTCTAGACAACAACTACTAAGGAACTGTGTGGTACACTCAGAGCCTTGTAGAATCAATGATGTAATTTGAAAAAGTTAGCTATTCAGGATTCAGATTTGGCAGCTCAAGCTCATAACTGCGAAGATAAGATTAGCATACGAGTATGCATTAAGAAACCACCACGGTGTCAACTCAATATATACAAGCGAAAAAAGAAAAGAAAAAGAACTATAGGAAAATATTATCACACAAATCATTAAGTACTCTAGTAATACTTGAAATCCGCCAACAAAAGCAGAATCAGCATTCCATGGACCGATACCTTATCCATAATGGTACTTAGAAGTCCCACGCCAATGGGCCGCATGTTCTCAAACTGAATTGTGCTTATCTGCAAGTAAGATTTCAAAATATTGTCAGCATCAATAAAAATATCAAGACCTGGAAATAGATACAGAGCATCCAAATACTACAATGATAATTCCTTTAACACATGATAAGCGAGCGATATAAGCTCTTGAACATGTAGGACTAGCCAATCACCCAATGCCTGTCCACTAGCAGATTGTCTTCTTGCCAGGGAGAGGTCAAAATGAGCAGGATCCTTCCCAACAGCTGCAGGTAGATGACTCAAACACCTAAAAGAAGATGCTGTATTAAGATAATATCATAAGTACATAAGTAATATAGGTTATAGGTGGTCCCAGGTGCAAATAAGTGCACACATCCAACACAAGGCAACACTATCAAAATCACAGGAAATGGTTCCCAGAGGATAAGAAAGGCTGCAAATTGAATATGTTGTTTATTTGTCGCTTGCTATGTTGTTCAAATTAATCAATACAGAGATTCACAGCAAAGGCAGGTTCACATACTCGGCAGTAAAAACTCGGGTTCTATATCTGAGATGCTTTTCTCCTTTTGTATTCACACTGGTTGAACCAAATGCATGACTTTGAAACGACAAGGCTTTAGAGCTCGAAACCATGTTCTCGTCATCTTCAGAATTGAATCTTGCATCACCATTAGGATCATTTTCTGATTGGCTATTGGTTGCGGAATCTCTTCCCGTTGATGTAGCAAGAACCTGGGCAAAAATATTTGAGATTTATTTCCATGAGAAATATTGGATTAAACCAAACTACAAGTGTGTTACATCGCCTTTTGCCAGGTGTGCAAACCACATATGGAATAATACCACAAGAATAAAAACACATCTGCCTATCAATACCCTAGAGCAATGTGTTTTGACTACAAAACTCTCCAAAACCCAAATCCTAATTTTCTAAAATAGAGAGAGAGAGAGAGAGAGAGAGAGAGAGAGAGAGAGAGAGAGAGAGAGAGAGAGAGAGAGAGAGAGATACGTGTATTCTGTAGAATGAATGAAAAAAATAACCGCCCATCTCCTTACCCACTACTTCCACTCTTTCTTCTTTAACTGATGAATTCATAGTCTTAATCCTAGATGTGTCTCACAAGCTGAATTTTCTCAATTCTTTTTATTTTTTATCAACTACTCTTAATTTTGTGCTTGCTCGATAAATGAGACCAAAAAAATACCGTTGTGATTATTTCTGTCCTGTGCATCGAATGGGCACAATGCTAGTATAACATTAAGACCAAGTTGATTGCTAACCTCCCTACTGATAGTGCAGCAAAGAAGTGAATTGTTGCTGCTACACTCTGTCATCTTCCTTGGCATAAGAATGCATGGTGTGTCACTCACCCCCCAAGTCTGGTTCTCCAATTTACACAGACTCCTCTAGAACACAAAGGTGTGTGTGCGCGAATTTAATTGGATTGCATGGTCGAATCAGCTTGAATTTCATAGAAATTCGAGAAATTTAGAATGTACAGTTCATCTAAACCACAGTGTTTACAGTAGAAGAGCCAGAGGTAATCCTGTATTTTTTCCCTCTTTCTGTATTGTTATTGAACAACTCAAGTCAAGTATCAAAGCCTTATCCAAAATATTTGGTTCAGCAACATTGTCCAAATTAGCCTTCTCCTCTATCAAAGGCCATAATCAAAGTTAAATGGCATACATTAATTTTTTACGGATAGATCTGCTTTATGGACCAAAGGTCATTGGCCCACTCAACAGGAGTCATGGATTACTAATCGAACCAAGGCAAATCACTAATGTCCTACAATAAATCTTAATGTCTTATATTTCTTAAATTGGGAAAGATCACTGAAACAGGCCCAAAACATGTCAGGTACATAGCACCTACGCTTACATTGGGCTGCGATGATCCAAAGGTCTCATAAGTGGAAAGCCGACATATGAAAGAGGTGCGCCCCTATAGAAGAAAGAGACCTAAGGAGACGATCATTCACTCTTTTAATTGAGCTACTACTCATTCTCTTTTATTCCTTTCATGAACACACAAGGAGGGACAACAGACACTTTAGAACACATATTTCACATTAACTCTGTCTTTTACCATCAATCTCTTTTCGCAGCCCTAGACCATTATTCTTGTTGCATTGGCGACAAAAGAACCATATCACAATCAAGAAGGAAGAACTACCACCTAGCCCAAGGGTGAGAACCTAAAGATTCCATATCCACCCATTTTCACCCGCTACTCTCCATAGCAGAAAGCATACAATCATCGAAACACATTCAGGAACCATTGTGGTTAGAAGAATATGTTGAAGTACATAACATGCATACAAAAATTCATGAAAGTTGGGTAAAATTCAATTTAGCTGCTTGATATACAAGGAAAAAAAATTGTCAGCATGTTGAGAAACTTTAACAGTTGAAAAGAAACTTTAACAGTAGAAGAAAGGCCGAAAATGTAACCCCCACAAGAATTAAAGATGAGGTGGACCTTACTAACAAAAAATATACACTATTTAGAAGGGAAACTGGCACTAATTAATTCAAAAAAATTCGAGATAAGCTTACAAATAACTGGAACAAGTACAATAAGGGAGTCAGTCCATATTTCTTCCATCAACCAACTTATTGCAACTTTATACGCAATTGAAAAAAGAAGCGAAAACAGAGCCAGGAACCTACCATGGTATGACAGATTATCAGCCAATGCGAAGGACACAAAGGACACGGTGCGTAGAGCAAACGCATAAGTGTGGTACGCACCAAATTCCCAATCCTAAATAAAATGAGAAAGATATCAAAGTTAAAGGACTACTATGTAGAACCCAATCCATACCAAAGGTATAACAGCAGCAACTAGACACAAAAATAGGAAACCTTTTGCATTTTACACATGAAGCCTGGAATATGATAGAGACATCAACTCTCATCTATATTGGAATAAAAGACGAAATTTTTTTACCCCTTCATAACAAGAGACCTTGCATGGTAATGTGAAACACCAATGCTCTGGATGCTGAATGAAAGAAGCATGGTAATGTGCACATAAATCAAAATGATTCTTGGGTTTACCCTCTCTGATGCCTTTCAGCTTTGATTTGAAGGCATGATTCCATAGCAAACGTGACGGTATAGGGGGACCACTGTTTTAGTGGTATTCTATGAGCAGCCACTTTGTGCATTTATTGTTAAAGGTTAGGTCTGTCTCCAATCCATCTGTTTCAGTGATACTCTGGGAGCAGCCACTTTGTGCATTTATTGCCAAAGGTTAGGTCTATCTACTATCCATCCCCCGCCCAGACTCCCAATTATTGGGGACTAAATGGGTTATGTTATTTTTATTGTTGTATAACAAGAGACCTTGCAAGCTAAATTTAAGCAACAATTACAAGAGAATGGAATCAAGCAATGGATCAACAGATACAAGAGTAAAAGCAAAGGATGTATGCAAACTGATACAAACCAAAATTGAACATCAAAGTCATCTTAAACTTGACGAGTTAAATTTTTTAACAAAGAAAACCAAAAAGGGAGTGCCTTGTTACACACAATGCAACCAAGGAAAAAAAACCAATCATCCAAACTGAGATCTCCTATGAAGTCAACAAACAAAAGAAGGTTCGCAAGAAATTCCAATGGCAAAAAACGACAAGCGAGCGGTGAAAACAATTTACATCAATGTATTGCCATCTTGACATCATCAAAAGTGCACATTCCCCACTTTCCAATTGCAACAGAACAAGAGCTCAGGGGCCACTCCCAAACATTCATCCTGCTATTTGAACAGCTACTTACTGCTCATCTCATACCGCAAATCATTCTTTCACATATTACACAATAAATGCAAAAATAAACAGAATAAAGTCCAAAACTGCATGATTCCCTCCCAAATATAACAATGAGAAATAAACAAAGGCTCTCTCATCCCCTCTAGACACATGCAGCAATAATGAAAGCATCTCACCCCATTCTCTGAAATACCAATTATTAAGATGAAACCCCAAGCTATTCTGAAAGAAAACAGATAAAAGGAAAAAAACAAGTTCGATGAATCCGAGTCTTTTGAAATGCTTTTTAAGGAAAAGACCTGCTCACTCATCCCACAACGAGCGAATGTAAATACTTAAACCACTAATCACCCACCAGTAGCTTTTCTCAACAATCAATTCAGCTTAATCTGAGCAATCTCAAAGGCCTAAAGGTGCTTAAAAAACTCATCAACTTGTGCCGCACAATAGAAAGGGGATCTTAACTTCTTCTTTTTTTTGCAATTAATAAATTTATTGAAAAGGCATCAAGGGAGATGCCAACCATGTACAAGAGTCTATTAACTATCACAAATCCTTGATCCTCAATTAATCACTTAAACCTGGAATTTTCATCACCAGCAATAGAATTCAAATGCCAAAAAGCATAGACAATAGGATAACCCCAAACAAAAGGCATGCCAGAATTTAATTCTTCAGCCTTCCCTAACACAAACTCACAAGCTTTTGAAAAATTCACATCATCCTTTCCTAACAAACGTAGATTGTATTGCTTTATTGATGAAGTTGACGCCACCCTTGCTTTAGGGGGTACCATTCAAAATAACTGGAGACTAAATGATATTTAAACTGTCTCCAATGCCACCTCAAAAAAAATTAGGTTTACGGTTATCCAACTACAAAAGCAGGGGAAGTCAAAAGAATCATTAAATATGTAGCCAAGTAGAGATACGTCACTTAATGAGTTAGTTAGCCGGCAAAGATATTGATATTTCCAACCCAGATTCTGTTTTTAATCGGTCAACAACAATTTCCAGACCAAGGAAGAGGGGAAGATCCACATAGGCAAAGGAAGAGATCCAATCAAATCCTTAATTTTCACCAAAACCCAGACATCCCGCACTTCCCCAAGCAAAGGTGTCAATTGACCCCATTGGATTTATTATAAAAGGTGGTGTTAGTTCAATAGCTATGTAGTGACTGTCAAATAATCTCTCTCCTAAAGAATAAACACCAAGTGAACAAAAGTCTACTCTCAAATTTTGAGCAGCATACCAAACAAGAAATGTTTACAGAACTTTTGTACCGATAAGGTTGTTGATTGAGGGAAGTCAATTAATATATATACTGACCAAGACGGCCATTACCTTAAGAACATCACCTTCACATACCCTACATCGGATTTCTAAATGATCCTATTTAAGACAAGGATTCTCTAGACACTACTTCAAGATTAAACAATCACCAAAATTCCTCCAGTTCCTTTTTAGCCCCAAATAAATTACAAGTACCACAAGAGAAAGAAGATGGTTATGGACACCAAGTCACCACCCACTCTACCCACATGAAACACACTAGCCTTACCCCAATGTACAACATTAAGATCATTTTACTCAAGGCCTCTTACACAATGGTGGGAAAAAGAGGAAAGAGGTCCATCCGTCTTAAACCATTTAAATAGCAAAGAAAACCATCCCCTAGCATTCCACGACAGATGGTGTTGAAATATTCGATTCAATTGTTATTCTTCTCACTAGGAGGCACAATATATAGACTGTGTACAATACAACTAAGGAAAGAAAATAATAAGGAAATTATGCTACCTACCTAATTAGACTAATTACAATCTTCCTAATTGCCTAATTGATTACAATCACATATATTACAATATTCTTTCCTTTTCAACAGTCAGATATAACAATTTATTACTCACAACAGCGACATCTGCATTTGCCGGAATTTTCATTGGTCAGCAACATGCTGAGGACAAAAAGTCCATCAAAGAGGAGATACAAAAGAAAGACAAATGTCCAATCACGTAACACACAGCACTCTCCAATCTCTAGAAACAGAAGATTACATTAACTTCCATAAAAAGGAGAGGATACCGAAACCCAAAAAGAACACAAATACGGGAAGAAAAAAAAACCCTATTCCATAAAGTCGGAAAATCTCAAAGTTATCTTCAAAAACCTAGCATAGCATCACAAACAAATTCAGTATTTTCTGGAGCCCCACAATTGCCTTACAAGGACCGATATCACACTACAAATCAACTAGCTCAATTTCAGAGCCAACAACGTAGTCATGCAGTTAGAAATGCATCACGCAAGACCAATTTGTCCCAACTGCTTTAATGTCACTGCAATCCCCTTTTTGTAACGCAATGGACGATGGATTCAAACTTCCATCAAAAGATCCAGAACAACAGTAAGGAGCAAGTATTTAGCAAAAATGATGCTGGTGATGGATAAAAAGGAAGATGTCTTGCTAACAAATACCAATTGAAAAGCATAAACAATTTAGCCAAGGGTTTCCGGCAATAAAGAGACACACGGAGCATTTTAATTGGATTAATTCTAGTGACAGCACAAGCGACCATAGGTATTAACACAAAAATCATAATTTCAGTGAGGAAAATGGAAATCAGTAGAGATACTAGACAAAGATCCATTAAGTACATAAAATAGTGTGCGGCCAACATACTCGGTATCGGTTTCTTCGTCAAGCATATGGAACAAGGTATCTTCTATTTGTTCATCAATAACGGAAGCCTGCGAAAGATAAAATCAGGCTGAGGACCCGCTCAATGCTAAATTTTATTCCACCAAAATATAGTCTAAAAAAATGGAAGGCCAAACCAAGCTTCTTATATAGGAATCTTGAGTTATTAGCACATCAGATGGTGCTACTCGGAAGGGTCAAAACAATATTATAGAGGTAAGCAAATATTTTGAAGTTGCAAAGACTAAGGAACTTGTTAGAAAAGAAGCCCGTTGAATTTCTGAAATATAGTGTAAATCGGCATGAGCTGTCTCTTCATTGCTTGGCTTTCCAATTTCAAAATCCTCTTGCTTGCCTTCAACAAAGGCCCTCTCTCTCCCCTCCCCAATTCCTCACCATCCGTTGTTTCCCCATAAAAAATAAAAATAAAAATAAAAAAAAACAGAACAAAAAACCCACCTCCAAAATCCAAAACCAAAAAAATTCAAACTTTTTGCTGCTAGTTAATCAATATCAATGATTTTATAAAATTCATCAAAAAGAGTTTGAAATTTTCTCAATAAAAATGCATTTTTTAATGTTCTTATTTTGCGGACGGGACAATCTTTTTGGACAGAGGGAGAACATAATAAGATAGATCATCCGTAAAAAGACTATAGAAGTCACACAGACATATAGCTTGTGCCTAAATCATTAGAGTGAAGACTTCCTTCAAATTCGAAACAAACTAATTTCTCCATTACAAATAACTAAGGAGAATATAGTAACTTAAAATGAAAGATAACCTTAAAAATAATTTCCAAGTTCAAGTAATATAGTTACCTGCTTCATATGTGTAGGACGACCACTCTCTTGCCTTTCTTTTATTCTCGACTTGTGGAGTAATGGAAGTCCCATTATTGCTTCCCTGTTGGGAGTTCTCCAAAATTTCATTGGACAAACCTAGAAGAAACTGAGATTTTGGTTTAGCACCCAAATCCACATCTTATCTCTGCAGGGCAGGCACCGCGGCCTATAAAATCAATAGATGTAGGAACAATTGCTTCTTCAACCAGAATCGGTTCGTTCAAATCAGCCAAACCAACAGAGTTCCTCAAACAGGAACCAAATCTTGAAGCATCTCCATCATAATCGATCTTCAGAACGCTTACAAAATTCGACTTTACACTGCTCTCAGAAGGAATATTTTGAATTCTAGATAGAGGATTTCTTGATATGTTGGATATGTTAATAATTTGGCGACTGTTTCCCTTCTTCTGTATCAATATACACGTCAGTCGGGAGCTGAAGACCAACCAATTTTTTCCTAACTTTGGAGGGTCTGACCTCCAATATCTCACAATCCTTAGAACTGCACCCATTTTGAAATGGAATTCAACTAGCTAGTTTGCTGTTCCCTTTTGTACAAGTCAGGGGAGAACAATTGTTTTCAGCAACAGAAAAAGATGGTCTAGCTGAACCAGAATTTCCAAAGGGGAAGTTAGGTTTATGCCATTTCCAAGCATCTTCATACAGTATCTCAGACACCAATGGGCTTGAGGATGATGATGTCTCCATCGGAATCCAATGCCTTCGTAGGTCCTTTCTCTTAATTTCGTCCATCATGTCCCTCTGTCTTGTGTAAAGACGGTGGAGTTCAAACACCTGGGTCTGGGTGACAACAAAAATAAAATAATCTAAGGTTTTCTAAAATAATCATACTACTCGGAACCTAAAAAAGGTAACAGAAGACTTCGATTTGTCTGACAGCAAACGAAGGCCCTTCAATTACGAGAAGGAAAATGGAATCTGCGAAGAGGTAAATCTGCTGGCTGAATCAAAATGAGATAGATTTAGAAAACAAACTATAGTTACAGACACTTGAGACTAGAATTACCTGATGCTTGAAAGTGGCTTCATGCTCAAAGCTCAAGCATTGTCTGCTTTAAGGCATCCTTATGCGCCCCTGGATATGCATCAAGCTCCCAGGCATGTAGCTGTTGCAAAATTGCCCATTTGCTCAAGTTTGATCTCCATAAAATTGGGGCCAGTTACTACTAGAATCTTCATTGAGATCCCTCATGGAAAAATAACCAGGCTCACAGCTTTTGCCGTGCACTTTTGTTGCCATTCCTGCCAATAAAAGAAGAAACAAGGTTAGTTCAGCTGTTTAAGACCAATAGTTGGTGGAACTAAGCACTCTAGATCTCAATATCATCAGCAGCCTAGATTCGGAAAAAAACAATTGCAAATGTCTAAATTCCATTGAATGCATCCGTCTAATCAAATACAGATTAAGTGCTAGTAATGTCGTATGTTGATATATAAATACCGCCATTTCAAAGCCCCAATGTGCAACTAATGCATGCTAGTAATAAGGCTCAATTTTCTTTTCTGTTATTGGGCCAACTCTTCTAGTTGCGCCTCTAAGAGTTGTCACAATAGGAAAGATAAATGACAATATCATTTATACACAACATAATGTTCCATTTCACTCTTCTGATTCTATGAATGGGCTTCAGCTCTCATTTCACAATAGCAACAGGCCAAAGGATGTGGATTTGCACCTCAGCTGGTAGTGAAGGGAAATTGTACCATTTCAATAGGATATCCAAACACACCATAACTTGGATACTTATGAAGTTATGATGCATATACAGGTGCATATATTAGAAACATGAAATTGAGCCTGTCAGTGGTCTTTGCCGTCTTGAAAATTGAAAGTACAATCCATGTCTAGTTATATGTCAGCATACAAACATATAAAACTAATTCTTTCTAGTTACACAATGCACTTCATTGCCCATTCATGTTTCCAAACTTTGCTTCTGTCATGAGAGTCATGAATGGTATCCAAAGAAGCCATGTCTCTAAAGAGCAGCTTAAAGTTCAATTCCTACATTACCCTTCTCTCCTAGTCTTATCTACCAAAACCATGTCCACCACTAACAGGCCAGTTCCATGACCGAGAAGGAGTTTGAAAGGCAGCGGTTAATAACTTGCACTATGTACCAGGGATGTCACTTCCATACACCAGAAGTTCATCTGAGCTTTATCATCACTTATTTTTCTTTTGCAATACATCTGACTTTGCCATGTGACGCAGCATAGAAACGGGAACAAGAACAAAATCACTCCACGAACAAAGACAACTCTTCTACAATCTAATAACCCGCAGAATAATGGAATTATAGAAATAGAAGAGATGCTCTTCCTTACGAAAACAGTCAATGTATTAATCAATTGATTTGCCCTAAGGCCCATACCCTTATTTATAATAAAAACAACCTAACCTAGAAATACTAAAAAGGAAAATTAAACAAAGAAACTACTTCTTAACCAAGTAACAATTAAAATAGGAAATACAATAAACTCAATCTGGAAACTAGACAATTCTATGCTAGCTATCCTAATTCATAAGATTTACCTCAAATTAAAAATACTAATAACTATTACCCTAAAATCCCATCTGCATCATTCTCCCGTTTTTGGGAAAACTCGTCCTCGAGTTTCCACTTTAAATAACTTATGAAACCTTTTTTTGGCTGAGTCAACCTTGTACTTTACATTAACTTTCTCAAACCGAAATTTCAAAGAAGAGTCTTCAAATTTGGAAACAACGATATCACCAATCAGAGTCCAATATACTTCAACTGAAGGCAATTTTGATGGATGATCCGCTGGATGAGAACACTGGTCAACTTCAAACAAGTTTATGGCGATGCCTTCACCATTAACTTCAATGGCCATCATCAAATCCTTAGCAGACACAAGCCAAGTAGTTGGTTTTGCTTGTCCACCTGATTTGAACGTGGACGAAATAAATGCTTGCAGCTTGCATAACCCAAGAAAAACCCGACTAATCGAAATCGACTTCTCATCAATGATTGGTTCTTCATCGTAAATTGGAGGTTTGCTCCAATTCACAATTGGATCCGGATTAATTTTTCATGTGAATGGCCACTCAATCATGGCCTCCTCCCCCGTGGTAACTAGTTTTGTTACGACCAAAGGGACTCGATCTTTAAGGGCATCTCCCTTGAACTCCATAGTTTCCTCCACTATCGCAACCCAATCCACAAATTCTTCAGGCAGCACGCAACCGTTGAACTCTGGTATGTCAAGTTTGAATCCAACATCCCATAGCGCAGACTTTGCTCGCACCTCGGGTCCTCCCCTCAGTGGCATATCAGCCGCAAGTAGGTAGTCATTTTCATCCCCAACATAATCATCTCCGTCCTCCCCCACTTGACGTGGATTAGGGGGTTGATGGTGGGGGCACGCAGTTAGCAACTATCATGGCAATTATTTGTTGTCTAAGCGATTTTAACTGCTCATTAAAACCTTATGCTTAATGTGCCATCAGTTGTGCTTCTCGGGTAGCATCATCGACACGTGTTCAAGAGCAACTTATCTACCACCACGATAGTTACTTTACGAGCATTAGCTAAGGTTTATCTCAGGGATGTGATTCACTTGTTGCCTTTTTGCACTATCTAGATTACTAAGAAACCCTTAACATGAAAACTTGTGTATTTACATTTGTAATTTGGATTTTGTCACAAACCTCTGTAACTGATATTTCCTAACTGCAATAAATATTAATGGATAACAGAAAGCTCTCTGCTAGGGCAAAAATTATACATGAGATGATACCCAAAATCTATGCACTTCTTTCACGGATTCGTCATCTCAGTCCACAAAGCATGACTGCTGGAGCACTTTTGCTTTCTATGCTTTCTCCAGCTTTACAATTCACTTCTGCAGTTCTCGTGCTGATACACATCAATGCTTTGTCAAAGTAATAGCTTGAAGATCCATGAGAACTCCAATGCCCATTCAAGTGAAGACATAATGCATAGTCTGCAGTGAAGGACCTCAATATCAACAATTTAACTCCAAAGTTGATGTCCATCAACTTCCATCTTAACTTTGCCATTCACTCCAACATTTTAGTAACTGCCATCCATCACTCACAAGCCATGGTGAGGATAAACTTTCACAACTTGGGTCCCTCCACAATTATAAAGTTAGGTACCTATCATCTTCTGGAATAAATCATATAACTTGTCAACCAAAAGATGCGACTCTTGGAGGAGAAAATTTTTCTTCCATTTCCATATCTACTCGGCTACACCCAGGGGATTTGATCAACCCTCTTTTCTTCATCAACTCCCTTACCTGATTAGCTTGGTGCCACCTTCCACTTGAAGTATACAAGTTGGACATGATCACATAGTAACAAGCTTCATCAGGATGCAACTCTATCATTCTCTTTACGGCCGCCTCCCCAAGATCAAACCTCAAATGGAGATTGCATCCATTGAGGAAAGCTCCAAACAAACTCACATCAGGTTTGAATGGGATATTTGCAATAAAATCCCAAGCTTCATCCAGCCTCCCAGCACGAGCCAATAAATCAACCATACATGCATAATGCTTTCTGGATGGAACAATATTGTACTTCTGGCACATTGAGTTGAAATACACCAACCCTTCTCCAACCCTCCCTGTGTGGCTACAAGCGGATAAAATACTTGTGAAGATCGCGTTATTTGGTTCCAACTTTTCCTTTAACATATCGGTAAAGAGAGCAATAGAACCACCACAATCTCCTTGCATTCCATAACCACCAATCATTGCAGCCCACGTGATTCTGTTCTTCTTTTTCATCCCATCAAAAACTATGCGCGCAGATTCGGCTTCACCACATTTTGCATAAAAGTTGACTAGTGAAGTGCCAATGTAAACACTAGATGACAATAGGCCTCCTTTTATAGAGTAAGCATGAAGAGAGGAACCAACTGGCAGAGCACCAAGGGAAGCACAAGCCGAGAGGACAGTAACCACCGTGATTGCATCCGGCAACAAATGTTCTGATCTCATTTTATGGAATAATTTCAGCGCCTCATAGCTGGAACCATTTTGGGAATACCCAGAGATAATTGAGTTATAAGCAACCAAATTCTTATCAGAAACCATCTCAAATAAAAATTGAGCATCTTCTATCGAATGACACTTAGCATACATATCTACAAGAGCATTTGTTACAATAGGATCTTCTAAACCATGTTTAATCCCGAGGCTGTGAATTGATCTACCCAAATTTAAAAAGCTCAACTGTGCACATGCTGATAGTACACTAGCAGTGGTAACAGCATTGGGCAAAATGGCTTCCCATTTCTCATCTGTAAACAACTCCAATGCCTCATTGGGATGGCCACTCTGAGTGTACCCAACAATCATTGCCGTCCATGAGACAAGATCAATAACATGATGCTCGTCAAATAGAGACCAAGCATCTCCGATGATGCGGCACTTCACATACATATCTACAAGAGAAGCAACCAAGAAAGAATTAAACTCAATACCATTCTTGATCAAACACCCGTGAACCCACTTCCCCTGATGTAGTGCTCCTAATTTTGTGCATGCAGTGACTATACTCCCATATGTATATTGGTTACCTTCAACCAATCCATCTCTCATCTGATTGAACAAAACCAAACCCTCCTCCGCGTAATCATTCTGCACGTACCCAACGATCATCGATGTCCAAGAAACCACATTCCTATCAACAATGTCATCAAACACCTCACGAGAACACTCTACCTCTCCACACTTGGCATACATATCAACAAGACCAGTCATCACAAAACCGTCCGGACTTCCAACCTTAACAATCTCACAATGCACCCTCCTCCCTCCATCAATATCCCCCAACTCACTACACGCTTTCAACACAACCGAAAAAACAACATTATCACATTCTCTGAGGCATTTCCTCAAACCGTTATAAATCCCAATAAGCTCTTCGTACGAGTCATTCAAAAAGTACCATCTGATCATCACTTTATAAGAATAGATATCCGGGTTGGGAATTGTATCAAACACCACGCGGGCAGTTCTGACACGGCCGAATAGACCGTATAAGCTAACCAATTTGGTTTGGAATAGGAGGTTGGAGGTTAAGCCGTGAACGATGAGCAAAGAGTGGATTTTTTGGAGAGAGGAGACGGATTTGCAGAGACCCATGAGGGAAAAAAATGGGTTTGTGGAGATGGAGTGGATTGTAGCTAGGGTTTGGTCGGTTTGGGGAAATTGTTGATGGGTTTGTGTGGAAAATAGGGCTCTTGATTTGAGGGTTCGGATTTGAGAGATGTTTTTTCGAAACAGGGAGAGGGGTTTCATGTTTCATCTGGGTTCGATTTTCGTCTGCTGAATTTGGTGGTGGACGATGTAGAAAACGCGGGTAAAAGGATTGAAGTTGAAAAGGGGCGGGCACGGCTTTTGACCAACTTTTTAGGGCAAATTCAATGGGGATGGATATCCATTTGCATTGCCATTATAGAACCAAAATTTGCAAATCATCAATTCACTGGATAGCTATAATCAATTGCAAAATGTATAAGTTACATAATTGGTTGCAAATATAGAACCAAGGATGGCTACAACTATCTTGCCACATCATCAGGGATAATTGTTATCTTCACAAAACCAACCGGAGTGTACCTTAATATGGCCGGCAAATCATCGGGATCTGCTGATGTCGCCGGAATCTGCTACGGTCATGCCGGAAACTGTTGTTGTCACCATCAGAGGAGCCGAAGGCGACCTCGGTTTGATCATTCAACACCGGAATCTTGCAAGCATGGGCGATCGGACGGAAGGATTTTGGTGAGAAAGATGGGTTTTGATGGACAAAGAGAAAGGTTGGGTTTAGGACTTTTAGCTGATATATACCAAATTTCGAAACAATTCATCAAAATATACTTTTTTTTCAAACTATTTTTAAAAATATGTCATGTCGCATGTGGGAAATGCGGCATTCTACGTGGCACACGAACCCCCTGTCCCTACGTGGCCTGGCCGTCCACCTAAGCAAATGCCGCATGTTGGACATGCGGCATTAGGGTTTTGAATTTTGAATAAAACAGATTTGAGAAGTGTACTGCGTACGTCATTTTCATATTCTTCCCATCATAGCTCTGGGATTTTATGCGATTGGGAGATATCAGGTGATTCCCACCACCGCCATCTACCACCGCTGCCGACCACACTGCAAATCGTGTTCCCATATTTGGAGCGAGAGAGAGAGACATTCGGAGTGGCTCGATTTACCCGTCAAGGTACGGAGTTTTCTCACCAGTCTTCATTATCATCTGTTGTTAGTCTAAGATTGCTTAGTTATTGTTTTAGCACTAGGGTCAGCTAAACCCATTGATCTGCAAAAACGAAAATTTTACAGAGGTTGACTTTTCTCCTTTTGCAAAACCTCTTGTGAGATGACACCACTTAGAAAATCCATTGAACCCAATGAGCACATGGTTAAAGGTAAATTCTATGTTGTCCTTTGTGCAACACGGAAAAACTATACTAGCTAGGAAATGTTTAGAAGCAGACAGTTGCACCCCCCCCCTTCTTCTCTCTACTCTTCTAGCTACTCTATTGTACTCATCAAACCCACATCTAATTTCTTTTTTTTATTACTCCGAAAACCCACATCTAATTTCTTTTTTTTATTACTCCGAAAACCCACATCTAACTTCTTCTTTATCGAAACCCACATCTTTTGTTTTCCCAGAACTGAAGAAAAAAGAAAAAAAAACACACATTTTATTAGCTTATATTTTGTTTTTTGAACTAAAATTGGAACTTTGAAAATTTTTCACTGACCAATCATTTTTAGCAATAGATTGGTCCATGGAATTCATAATAGAAAATAAGTTGAGTTTTCTTGTGAAAAAATATCATGGGAATCAATGTCAATACGGTGGAACTTCATTTTTTTGTGCTTTTTAACACTATTGTAAGTATATTAAGTTACCTTATTATTATGTATGATTCAAGAGTGTAAATTAGTTTCTCAATTTTTAGAGATATGTAAAATAAGTAATGCTACTAATTATGACACCACTCGTTATGATTTCTATAGTCGCCACTAACTATTTATGAAGATGCTTGTCAGAGCTCTATTGTTGTTTGGTTACTGTCTAAGATTGTTTGGTTATTGGTCCTGTTGCCTTTAGATACTTTCACATTTAGATTAAGTATACATGTATGTCTTGTACATGGAATATGGGTTGGACATTTTGTAGTGGTGTTGACATTTTGGTGATGTTTTCATTTGGATTCAGACATGCAACTTTAGGGCTTGTCTGGTTCAGATTGTGTGATTACCATAATCAAACTCGAAATGTTTTCTTGGCCCCAAACCTGAATCATACCGTATGGGGTTCTGTTCTGGTTTTACCATAATCTCTCTCTTTCTCTTTCTAGTAATCAATATGAGTTTTGTTGACTTGGGTTTTTCGTTTTATGGTCATATCATAACAATTGGGATTTTTGACCAATATATACCAAAATATGAAACAATTCACCAAAATATACCATTTCTCAAACTATTTTAAAAATATGTCACGCCGCATGTGGAAAGTGAGGCATCCTACATGGCACGAGAACCCCGTATCCAACGTGGCTGAGCCGTCCACCTAAGCAAATGCCTCAGGTTGGATATGCAACATTAATGGAGATTTTGTTGTTCACATTGAAATTAGAAAACTGACAAGACATGTAACATCACTATATCACATGGACATTTTGGATTACATTTAAGTGGCCCCTATGTAAGTTTGGGGTAACATCCTGAAAATGGGTAAAAGTGGAAAATAAGCCCACTTGCCCTTCATCTTCCATGTGATGTCTTCCCCCATCGAAGGGCAAAGTCACCCAGGATGGCAACGGTTCAATTTGATTCGGGTATTGATGAAGCGTGAACTCAATGTCGGAGCTTATAGTTAAAATCAAAATTGGCGATTTTTTTAGCTTAATACAATAATCAAAATTATCGGTTATCAGTTAATTTTTTTTTAATCAAAATTAGTGGTCAATATTTTTAACTACCCAACCTTAATTAGCTAGACGAATGGGGCAGAAAAAATTAGTGGTCAATATTGTTCATGTTCTTACAAACATTACTGGACTCAAGGACCATCACTTAGGTTGAAAAGACTACTTAGTTGTATCTGTTTGATAGATTTAGCATTAAGTGTTTTCAAGTGTATTCTGTTGGTCTCTGGAAATATTATGCAGAAAGAAGTTCAATGACGGTCTTTTCCAAAAGATAATAATGCAAGGTTATTATCTTGGGATGGATACACAAACATTTGTTGCTTATTTTTACAAGTATGTTAATGCCAAGATCATAGAGCTACCCAAAGGAGTAGGCTAAGTACTCTTAGTAGCAACTGTTGAGACAATTTATTCCCAATTTTACCAGCTTTATAGGTTTTTTTTTTTACAGCATACAGGGGTGTGTTTAGTGGGAAAGCCTAAACCAGTTCTTGTGTTATGGATGCCAATTTTATACCAGTTTAGCTATTTCTAAGAAAGGCTGGCTTCCCCTTCCTAAATGTTGAGGTTTCAGAGGTAATGTAGAACAAAAGTAGCCATTTTTTTGCCTGCATATGAGTTGTTGTATAGCTAGGGAATTTCTGCAATTCAGTTTTTTTTTGCTTAAGACTTCGGCTTGTTTTGTGTTTAATGTACTCTCTGTTTTAGGTTCTTTAAACATTGCAATCTGTCAAGACGCATTGTCGGGACTCTAACCTATTAGGTTCTTTTAGATGAAGACACAATTGTAGTGTGGTTTAAGCCATTGTTGTCGATTGATAGAAGGCAAAATAATATTTATGTTCGAAGTGAATTCTTTTTTGCTTTGAACTATTTTTTGTGGTACATTTTTTATGGAATGATAGGAACGAGTGATTTCATCTTTATAGGGAAAATTGATACATGTGTTCCCAATGAGCAATTTGTTACACTATATGAAAATTCTTTCCTCTTCCATATATGGGGTTGATTTGTTGTTGTTTACTACAGGTTATATATATGATGGAGCTCCAAGATATACGCCAGGGGCACATTGACGACATAGTCCTTGTGCTACAGCAAGGTCATCGCTCCCGTACGGTTTGGCAAGCCAATGTAAGTGCCAATTCTCCTTTGTAGAGTAAATATTGTGTTGCTGTGTACAAGTTTTAATAAGAATTCATAATTTTAGGGGAGGGGTCCACGCGAGTCTGATACGATCACCATTCGGTGTTGCGAACAAGAGTTGCGTTCATTGGATCCTCCCTCGTCGGCTCCTATTGTAGAGTTGGTTACACAGGCAGGATTTGTTGGCATACTCAACATGCAGTATATGCAGTTAGATCTTGCGTTGTTGGCAGCGCTAGTGGAGCGTTGGAGGCCAGAGACTCACACTTTCCATTTCACTTCGAATGAGGCGACGGTGACACTCCAAGATATTGAAATAATAACTGGTCTCCTGGTTGATGGTAGACGGTGACAGGGAGTACGGATTTGGGAGCAAATGGTGCAGGACCTATTGGGTCTCAAGCTTCGACGTGCAATGAGATGAGGGAATAAGGTAACACTGCAATGGTTGTGGGGACACGTTAATGGACAAGTTGAAGAGATAGATACGCAAGTTTAGATTGAGCAGAAGGCACGGGGATACATTATGCAGTTAATAGGGGGTGTGTTAGTGCCCGACGAATCATCATCCCTTGTGCATTTATGCTATTTGGAACTTCTTCGGGACCTTAGAGCTGCATGGCAGTACAGTTGGGGTAGCGCATGGCTAGGTTCTTTGTACAAAGGCTTATGCCATCTTTCCAAGTCAAATAGTAAAGACGCAGGAGGCTTGTTTGTCTTGCTTCAAGTGTGGGCTTGGGAAAGGCTACCATATCTTGCCCCTAGACGTGTTGGGGACCGGCCCCCTTGCTAGGGAGCAGCCTTAATTGGACGGTAAATTTTTTTCATACATTCACATTGTTGCATTTACATGTATATGTCAAGTGAAATATTGAGCTATTGTATTTTCCATTTTAGAAATGGTATCACTTATTTATGTTCGTATGGTTTCATTGCAGGTGGGATGACAAATTGTCACACAAAATAAAAAAAACAAATCCTCTACAATTCATCAGAATAATTAGAAGTTCCGGATCGGTTGCATATTCCTCATCATTCTAAATTGCTTTAACCAACTCCTTCCGATTACAATCATCCCTTTCAACCTCTTTCACAACATCGATAAATGTCTCCTGACGCGTAACCTGCTTTCTCATTGCCTTAATTTCCTCCCGCAACCTTTCACAAACATCATTGTGAAGACATTGCAACCTTCTTCCGTTCATCATTTACATAGAACGCGCCTTAGGCACCTTCTGCATGTACTGCCAACACTTGGCTTCCAACTTGTTACGCTCGACGAATAAGTTTGGCCACTCAAGTAAAGCAATTGCATCTCTTGAATAATGTGTTTGGTTCCAGTCTAACTTAAATACAAAATCTTCGCTCGCATCGTACTGCTCATTCGGAGTCACAAAATGTCGTTGACCACGTCAATCAAAAAAAGAAAGATCATAGTTTAGTTGAGGGTAGTTGCGATGGTCTTCACGCGGATCGACACCCACCGTTGGGCTAGTCTCCGTCTTTTGCATCCTACAAATTCTATTCCCCACCACAGTTCTGCAAAAACCCGTCATTACATGAACATGCAAAATCATCTTCGGATTTGATGCGGTGGCGGGCAAGCCAAGCATCCAAGTGCGAAGGGGATACAAGAGCATTGTTGTCATCACTCGTCTGTCTTTCGGGTCGTACTTTAGTGGGGCGAATATTGTTCGAAGGATGGGGAGGAAGACTCCAATGAACAATCCTACCATTGAATCTGCTGTTCAAACCAACACGCTTTGCCTCTTATTGTAATCTACGTCTACGAAATCAAATTCTTGCATCCGATTCATTTGCATTTTCGTTGACATGAGAACTCTCTCCTTGTTCTAACTTTCTTCCAAATGGAAAGTTAGGATCCATTTGGTATAAAAATCTGTGAAATACGCACACATATATATAGGGTCAACATTGTACGGTGTTCGCGGCAAACTACAGTACAATGCCGCATGTTGGACATGCGACATTGTCTTAATGCCGCATGTCCAACATGTGGCATTTGCTTAGGTGGACGGCTAGGTCACGTGGGATAGGGGGTTTGCGTACCACGTAGAATGCTACATTTCTCACATGCGGCATGACATATTTTTTAAAATAGTTTGAAAAATGGTATATTTTGATGAATTGTTTCGAAATTTGGTATATATCGGCTAAAAATTTGTTGGGTTTAATCGGACTGAGAGAGAGAGAGAGGGAGGGGGTTGAGAGAGTTGCAAAGGAGAGGAGAGGGAGGAGAATCCGTGGGAGATGGAAAGAGAATTGGAGACAAGATGGGAGGCAGGTATTGCAATCGGTCGGAGATGGGCTAATTTTCTTCACTGTCGGTGGGAGAATCGGGATGATAATTCGACAGAGGGGGCGGGGCATATGAGAAAGAGGAAGAGAGAGATTCTCTTGGAATTATCAAGAAAAAGAAAGAGAAGCATCTCTTTGAAAGAAGTTAACAATGTTCAATTTTTTCTCCCAACGGCCTGATTCAAGGCCCAATTTTTCCTAATGGTAATTTTTCCTTTACTCTCGATAAATATGTTTAAAACTCTCACAAATTACTCACCAATTATTTTCTTCTTCCACAATCACTTTCCATTAAAAAATATTTCGGAATGGGAGTTAAAAAATTAGATCACAACGTGGTTGAAAATAACGTACATAGTTGAATTGGGGTTGAAAACATAATTAAAAGCGAGGTGATGGAAAAGTTAGTTAAATTTAGAACTGTTTGGTTCTAAAATAGAACCACGCATTAAAGACTGTGTTGTATTTTAGCACCAAAACCCCCTTTTTTGTGCCAAAATATAGCAATGGCTATAGCCATTTTCCATTTAACATTTGATTTGCTCTTAGAGTTCTTTTGAGTTGTTTCGTAAAATTGTCTCTTTTTTTTTGGATGAGTGCAAATTTGTTTACCCTCTCACGTGAGCAATTGGTGGAAAAAATATGAAATCTACAAAATCACATCACTTTTGGGTAAGTATAGTATCATTTTGTGGTGGAAAATCCCAAGAGTACATAAGTTTGGTGTACATAAAATGTAAAAATGGCTTGTGGGGTCTACTTTGGGCCCCACATAAATAATCCAAACCGTTCCTTAATTTTGAAATAATATTTCAAATGACCCTATAAAAAATAAATCGTTGATCTAAATTTAAAGTTTTCATTCAAAATCCTGCTCTAAATAAAAACTTGAAATTTGGATCAACCAGTTACACATATCCAATTGAGTTGATTTTTTGTAAAGTCATTTGAAATATTATTTTAAAATTAAAGAACAGTTCAGATTTTTTGTGTGGGACCCAAAAATAGGCCCCACAAGCCATTTGTACATTTTATGTACCCAAAATTTCTATACCCGTAGTCAAGTCCTTTGTGGTCGACTCCATCACTTTTTAGTAAGAATGACATTACTTTGTAGTAGACCTAACACCTTTTTCACCAATTAAAGTGAGGGTTTTTTTGCACCCCCATTAGGCGATGGTGAACAAATATGCACTGTTGATGTATTGGAGAGAGAATGACATGTTTAGTAGAACATGAAAAGACAAAACATAAATTGTTGAAAAAGACAATTTTCTAGAACAACCGGGAAGGCGTCGTTTTTAGTTAAAAGAAAAATTCAAATTGGGTCCATTTATTTTATTCTTCTTCAACGATTAATCTCGTTGAGTTGAACAACATTATTTAAATATTTAACCAAAATCATACTCTATAAAATTAATAGAAGAAAAAAAAGGAAAAAAAAAAACTGTGTAAAAAAAAAAAAAACTCCAGCGAGGCAGAGATAAGGGGGCTAATTCACCGATTTTTTTTTAACTTTATTAAATAAAACGCATATTTTCGAACTTTATTCTCATACTACGTGAAAATGTGGTTGCTAATTATGCTTTCAAGAAAACTTGGTTTTGTTTCACGCTTTCACAGTGGATTAAGACAGATTAACCGGAAAGAAAAATTTAAGTTAAGCATGATCCGGTTTGAGAGCGTGTTTGGTAAACATGTCTTTATAAAACGTGCCTCTTAAACACGCTTTCTATTTTTGTGTACAAATGACAAAAAAATAAAATATTGACAACGTCTTTGCAAAATAAACGGCGTGTTTGCAATACACGTTTTCAGGCTGAGATAAGAACTAACTCAGGTGGTGGAGGCGACATTTCCCTGAAGCCCTGTCCCGACGAATCTGTACCGCTCGGACCCTCGGTGCTAAGGTCAGGGTTCTCTCTCTCTCTCTCTCTCTCTCTCTCTCTCTCTCACACACACACTCACACACAGGATCAGGATCTGAAAACGACACAAACACTCTTTGCGATGGTATACACATACGTGTACGTAATTTACGGTAAACTGCAGGTAAATATCATTGGTGTTTAGTCATAAATTTGCACACAGGCGGCCACGAGGATATAGAAAATGAGAAACAAAACTAGAAAGCAAGAATTTGTAAATATTTGCTTGAGATTGAACGCTAGATTTACATAACTTTAGCTGAATGGATGAGAGCATATCCTCTTGTTTCTCCCTGGTTCTCACTCTCTGACCTCTCCACTAAGAGAACAAGTGTCTTCCAATTTTTCGTTGGAAGTGTTTTTTGGCTTTTCACTTTGCTCATGGCATGAAATGTGGCTAGTGTCTTGCGGTACCAGCTCTTGTTCTTGATGCTAACAAACGAGGCCCTTTAAAGCGTAATTCCAATCCGATTTGGGGGCTGAAAAGTTCTCAACAGGTCAGTAGCCAGAGAGCTTGGAAATGAGAGGCCGTTCCCGTGAGGACTGGCGCCCTTATTGAAGTAGTTGTAGATGCGGACGATATATCGTCTTCAAAAGATCGTCTTCTACCTTATATTACCACATATGAGAAAGAGTAGATAGAGTATATAAGAGAGATCTACCTACATATAGGCATTTTGATTTTACCTGCGCTTACTTTCAGCTAAGGGAATTTTGAAATCCGATTAATTATTGTTCGAACTGGATATTGCTAGGCAAAAAACAAGCTCATACTTTATCATTAGTACCTTTTCTTAATCTTCTTGATTGCTCTGTAACTGAGGGGGTGTTCCACTAACAAAAAACTATTTTTTCCAAACACCAAGATAAGTCATTCTCTCACAACACATCACATAAAAAACCGTGAAAAACCATTTTTTTTCAAAAAACTGGGTTAATGGAATACCCCCTGAATCATTTTCTTTATATCTGAGAAGAACTTCCAGATTAAGGTTTTTTTGGTTTTGGATTTTGGAGGTGGGTTTTTTGTTCTGTTTTTTTATGGGGAAACAACTGATGGTGAGGAATTGGGGAGAAGAGAGAGAGGACCTTTGCTGAAGGCAAGCAAGAGGATTTCGAAATTGGGAAGCCGAGCAATGAAGAAACAACTCATGCCGATATACACTAAATTTCAGAAATTGAACAGGCTTCTTTCTAACAAGTTCCTTAGTCTTTGCAACTTCAAAATATTTGCTTACCTCTATAATAATGTTTTGACCCTTCCGAGTAACAACATCTGATATGCTAATAACTCAAGATTCCTATATAAAGAAGCTTGGTTTGGCCTTCCATTTTTTTAGACTAAATTTTGGTGGAATAAAATTTAGCATTGAGCGTGTCCTTAGCTGGATGTGCCATTTGGTTAACTTCTTACTTCCTTTTTTTTGGGTACTTCAGAAATTTCTAATTTCCAATCCGTCATGAAGACTGATCACTGCAGTCTGCAGCAAATTGAACTTATGCTGCAACTGATTGAGATAGTGAAAATCATGTTTCTAAATTTGTTTTAATTTGGAAGCTCTTTGAACGTTTCTCCTTAGTAATTTGTGTACATCTAGTAAATGGCAGCACCTCATTGAACATACACTATCTAGTTTGGCACTGAACTCGTATTTGAGGGTTTTTTCATGGATGAATGTGAGGAGTCTAGGTAGGCCTTGTGAGACTATTTTACTTGTGAATTTGCAGTATAATAGTGATATAATTACTTGTATTACTTGTACATTGATGAAGTTGCTTATCTGCTCATCTGCTCATCTTAGCTATAGTTTGGGTAGATGCTCTGTGTGTGTGTGTGCGTGCGTGCGTGCGTGTGTGACACAGGACAAAGAGACACTTTGGATCAAACGTATAAATACAGGCTCAGAAAATGTGAAACCAGCAGCGGCAGCGCCAATGTATAAATATAGACTTTTCCTTGCTTCTTAGATTGAGAGTTTCCACTAGGATGAATTCCCAAAACTTGTCTTTACTAAGGCATAAGTAGACTCATCTAAGTAATTGGATGTAACAAGAACCATTACCCAATAGAACAATAAAAGTCTTGTAATTTTTAATCATTATCCTCTTTTTGTGGAATTCGATGTGAGGATGAGTGTTGGTTTCTCTAGAAGTCATAAAAAAGAGGATGCAAACGTAATTAGAATCCCTCAATATAACAAATAAAGGTCTCATAGTTTTAGGTTTTAACACTTCGTTCTTCTTCCTCTCATTTAATGGCCACTGGTAATACCCCCGTGTGTACCTTCTGTTTATTCTTTATGTATTCCTCGTGTGGTATAGTTGGTGACATCAAGAATCCTACTATTTAAGTTGTATTTCGGTGACATCGAGAATCCTACTATCTAACTTGCTATCACTTTAGTACCTGCATAATGATGTTTCTATAAATCTTTTATACCACATTATTTGCGTAATGATGTTAGGATGGCAAGAGTAAACAAATGTCAAGTGAGGAAGAACGAAGAGGCTGAGGCATTCGTAGCAGTACAGTTTTTTGTGTTTGTAGTCAGTTGTGCAATTCGGTTTTACCTCAGGACTGTGAATGACTTAAGTGATAGAGTTTGACGCCCCCATGTATTCCTAGGAATCCAATCTTTTAGCAACACCAAATAGACTTTCTTAATAGGCTTGTACAAGAGACTTTCTTAACATTACTTTCCAATCAAACTCCTATTACCTCCCTCGTGAGTAATTTCACTTTAACTTCACTGCAATCGTGGTCCAAAACCATTTGTGAGCCCGATTTCGAAACTAGGGTTTTCAATTTGATTCGCCATCACATATGTAGTTCTCACATGCGATTTTGATGTTTTCAGGTATATAAGGCGATTCGATATGGGGTTCATAATGGAATTCGCTGAGAATTTAATATTGAGGATGATGGAGGATCCGAAGGAAAGAGATCGCAAGTTCAGAGAGCATTTGTACACGTTGAAGGATCGTTGCAACAAGACCAAGGAGATGTGGAACTTACCGCTCCGTCCGTACGGTTTTTGGACATTCGAACGTCACAACGCTCAGCTGTTTTGGGACCCTCAGATTAGCCAGGTCCCTGGTCGTCGTGATCCCTATGATGACCTTCTTCAAGATGATGCCTATGGCACCTCCACTTCCACCTCCACCTCCACCTCCACCTCCAACTCCAAATAATTGTAAGCTTCATATTTTTTTCGTACATTTTTTATTTTCGGAGTTGTTCATTGAGCACATTTTTACTATGTTTTGAATATTTGTAGCTATTTGTTGTTTAGAAGCTTAGATTTTGTTGAACTTTCACGTGGTGGTGTTATACCTTTTGTTAATGAGCTTGTGATTTAGTCTGTGGTCACAATTACAATAGCTTGAGTTATGGTAAATGTGCTATCTATCGAGGTTAATATACAATACCATAGGTGATAACATGGCTTACGAATGATGCAAGAATAGGAATGTAATTTTGCAAGTTGTAGCTTGATAATTTGCAATGTGGAGAAAGGAGGTTGAATATTCTCTGCTGCAACTTTGCAAGTGATTCATAAAGTTCTTGTCCATTTAAGCTGCTGTCCTTGAGGTTTTAAATACCTGCAAATTCTTCCGGGACAAATATGTGAATACTTCCACAGGAGAATAAAATATGGTGCAACATTGACTTTCACTCTTTTGAATACGGGAAAATATATTTTGTTGCCACAAGGATCTCCTACATTTTATTGGAAACACTAATAACCCCATTGTACTATTGTAGTGCGACATAAACATGGATGGTGAACCTTGAATAGAACGTACAACATACTTTCCTTTTCCTCAAACTCACAAGATAATGAGCGTGAATGAGGATACCTAATGTAGCATATGGGCACAACTGATATGGTTCTGTGAATCGTGTTGTTGCCTACGGTCTAATAGCATGGTACCGGATCATGAAACGTGTTGGTGATGACTTGGCATTGATACTGTGAATGTTATTGAGCTATTTGCCTAATGCTCTTTGAGGCCAGCAACATGTCATGTGATGTTAGTCATATCATAATACCATCTAGGGAATAGACTTCTATTGAGTTGTTTAACATTTTTGTATATCGGATATTTTAACTTTTGAAGACCTTGAAAATGACATGCTTTGATAATTTCTTGATTTCCTTGGTTAAGATTGTTACTATTTAAGATTTTAAGTCATGGGATAGAGTGTTGATGTGGGACATAATGAAATAGGGTTAAGGATGATCAAAACACCAAGAGTAGGGGGTGTAAACAGTGTAGGTGAACAGTAGATAGATAAAGAAGTCTAGGCCTTGCACCTAGAGGTATCACACCTAGGGCGTCTTTAGCATTGCACCAAAGAACAAGATTGCATCACACAATCTTGAAAGCTCAACGCTGCTGGACTTCTTGTACTTTTACAATAATGTCATTTTTACCCCAAAAAATATAAAAAATATTACACATCTTTCCCACTCCGTGTCCCCAACTGTGTCCGAGAGGTATCCCCAACGTGTCCCTGAAAAAATCAATTAAATTTTTGGGACACGTCACGTGGCATGTCCCATACATATTTAGGTGTGTCCCCGTGTCCTGACATAGTTACAATAACCTGTTTGGAGTGTTTGTGCTTCATAGATCATACTAATGCAGTCTCTAACGGATCTGTGAGAAGATGGTCTGTTTCCAGGGGATGATATGATATTAATTCCTTGAACCTGTTCATCAGAATGTAGCATGATAACAAACTTCAGTATGGTATCTCTTAAAAATTGAATGTACCAATCATCGGTGATTCGGTTTCCTTTGGAAGAGGAAGAAACTAACTTGTCAGGCAATATGTTTAGCTTCAGGCAATATGTTTAGCGCCAAGATAGATTCCATATTGCTTTCAGTCAGATACGTCTAACCATTACTTAGTTATGAGAATTGAGTGGATTCTTTAGAAAGGTTCTGCCCATTGGGCAAGAGAAATTTGATTTTTGAGAAATTTGTTTCATTATTGCAGGAACCTCTGTAGCCTTTCCTTGTGTGAGCTGCCCATGACGATGAGGATTGCAACAATTAATCACTTAATCTGTTGGTAATGTGATTCAAGTTTGTAATGCTTGAATACTTGAATCTTGTTTTGGGGTTTGAATAAAAGACACTTTGAGCTTTTTGTTTGTTCAAATATTTTTGGTGAACGCTCATTAATGTTGCTTTTCAAATGCTTTTTCTCGTCGACAAGAATGTGTGTAATATGTGCAGTTGATCTGGGTTATTGATGTGGGTTACTTGTGTTTAACGATAAACCTGCTGGAGTGGCAGTTCACACCTATGTATAATGGGAGAAAAACTAGGTTTCAAATAGTGTCTGGCTCAAGTGCTGCCCAAGCGCGCATCTCGACTGTCCAAAAGTGTTTTGGACAGCATAGATTTCTCCCTACTTTTCACCCATCTGTGTGTGTGTGTGTGTGTGTTTAATCTCCGAACAGTCCAAAACACTTTTGTGAAAGACTGAAATGCGGGCTTGGTACCGCCATGTGGTACTCAACCGACGCTCGAGTTTTTCTCAATGTTAGAGCATGTCCAATGGAGATGGATAATGGCTAAAGCTATTTGCCCATTTGTAGCACCCAAAAGTGGTTAAAAAGTGGGTAACCCCTCTCCAATGGTGGGTTGTAAAATAGAACCAAAAGTTTTCAAATGTTAACTAATTTTGCCTCCACTCCATTTTCCCCTATTTTCTCAACCCCAATTCAGCAACTACTTCCGTCCCAGAATGTATTCTCCGTCCGCAGTACAATAACTATAAAAACTTGCACATCCCCGCCCGATTCAGCAACTTTGTAAAATCCGGTCATATTTTGGCAAGGTTTAAGGCAAACTCCGGTCCTAATTCTGGTATATAGCAATTGGGTTTGATGAGGTGTCAAATATGGTTATAGCCATTTAGGGTTCTAAATTTACATACAACTTTGCCATTTTCCATCCCCTTTCCCATCCCTATTGGAGGTTTGAGTTCTATAATGGAGTATGGAAAATGTCTTTACAACCCCATATCCATCCCCATTGGATACACTCTTAAGTCAACACCTGAACAGTCCAATAATATTTCACTTTATATTTATGTTCACATCCGATTTGTTAGAAAATTCTTACTAATAATTTAGACAAAGAGAGTCATGATTTTGTTATTCACTAAAAACTTACACTAGAATATGAATAGAAAATTCCTAATATACTACTAGTATTGATGAAACTCTCAAATGCTAATGAAACTCTCTAGGGACCGGTTCGATGCACAAGTCGGGCATTCACCAAAACAGCTTTTTCTCATTTACAATGGCATATCAAGAAGAGCAAGTCCAGAAACAGTGCGATATCCACAACACCACATCATCATTCACCAGCCAAAGTTTTTGAACACATTCACAATACAATAGAAACCTCTGGCAGCAAACTAGAATCATGCGCATTTCTTCTTCAGCTGCATAAGCTTCAATCTTCTTATACGCCTTGGCTAAACCATCAATGGGAATATATGGAAAGACGCTGAAGAAAGTGTAACCCTTGGAAGAAGGTTAAGTTCGTCTATCTTGTGATCTTTAAATGAGGGTCGTTCAGATATCATATCTATGATCCGAATTACAATTAATTTACAAAATCACTAGTTCCATCAATTTTGTTAAACAATCTAATTTTATTACCAATAAGTACTAAAACAACTTCCCCTAATCAACAAATCATTTTCTTTTCTAGAATTGGGGTGGCATGTGCCAGCTCCCCCTCCCCCAATACTGGTATACAAAATACGGAGGAGAATATAAAAAAAATTCCATGTTCAATAACTCCAATTAATGTTAATGAAAGATACAATTCCTTTCGCCGCCGGCGAAAACTATAGGTTTTTCACCACCATCATATTAGGCCCTACGATGCGTTAATACGTCATCTGAACTGTTCATCTTGTAGAGTCTGCAAAGTAGTATTGTCATTCCAAGCATCAATCAACTCATTAAATAATTGTAGGATTTAAAAAAATTCAAAACCAAATATGGTTCACATGAAATACAAAATCTTGTTTGGTTTGGTTTTTTGGTTTGATTTATGGGTAATGATTGGAGGAATAAATAGGTGTATTAATTAGAAATAGGAGTAATGATTTGAGAGAACTAGAATAAATAAGAATAATAATTAAAAATAAAGATAGTAATTGGAAAGAAAGGCGAGTAATAGTTGTGGAATAATGGAGAAAACCAGTCTTGAAACCTAAATCGAACAAGTTTTGGTACTTGACAATCTACCATCAATAAAAACACTCCTAAAATTTATGAAAATAACCAATAAAGTAACTTAAACATGGAATAGATTAGTTTAAAAACGAGAAAATAAATTAAGAACCATGTCTTACTTGGAAATTAAAATTGAAAATTAGGTATTAGTAGGGTTAAATATTATAGTAATATATATTAAAAACTTCCTAACGAACTGGATTTCTACTCTAAATAGACATAAAAGAATAACTTACTAGAGAAAAAAAATTAAATTACAAAATTAAGATACATAATTATGCGCACACCCACATACAAAACACATATATAAATATTATACGGTCCGGCTCCGTTCTAACAGTGATTCTTATTAAATTGAGAACTATTAACCAAATCATAATTTTGGGTTCATATTTTTTCAGAACGATAACTAGACCAATGAATTACATAACCAAACCAAATAGAATGGTTCGATCCTGATTGGATCGGTTTAACCGTTTCTTATGCACCCCTATGTTTCAAGATAGACCCGAGTTGAGTTTAAATGACCTTGAGTCCTTGACCATAATAAAAGTAGGGACATTTACCATTAGGTCACCCTAGGATCCCATAATTACCATTAGGTCAAGCCCAACTCTGAAAAATTTCCATCAACTCCCCAACCCATATAAAAATGCCTAAATCATAGGGTACCCTATGAAAGTACTTAAAATCTTAGGGTATCATATGAAAGTGCCTAAAATACTAAACCCTATAATAGGAAAAGTGCACCCTAAACATAAATTCTAGGGTACCCTATGACTAGGGTACCCTATGAAAGTGCCTAAAATCCTATAGGGTACCCTATGAAAGTGCCTAAAATCCTATAGGGTACCCTATGAAAGTGCCTAAAATCCTATAGGGTACCCTATGAAAGTGTCTCGTAGGGTACCCTATGAAAGTGTCTAAAATCCTAGGGTATCTTACAACTAGGGTACCCAATAAAAGTGCCTAAATCCTAGGGCACTCTATAAAAGTACCTAAACCACTAAAACTCTATAATAGGAAAGTGCATCCTAAACCAAAACTCTAAAAAAAAGTGACTTACCTTGGTGGTAATTAAAAAAAATGACTTACCTTACTGGTAATTAGACATCTCTTTTCTAGACCTAGAGGTAATAATCCCATAAAGGTACAATCCAAACATTACTTCGAGATAGACTCGAGAAATAGCCTAACCCGAAAGCATTGGCGTGGGATTAATTTTTAACCCATCTTTAACCCATTTTCAAAACTGCAAATGACGAATTGATGTCAAACATATCAAGGGAAGATTTTGTGATTTATCCCCTATTTTATTCAAAAAATTTTTATACTTCTTAGAGGGACTCATTGTCCTTCCTAGAGATTTTGTCAAGAGAGAATTATGGGTCCCTTAAAAAAGTATTTCCTCTGTTCCTAAATAATAATCTACTAAAAAAATCATGTCATTTTTGAAATAAAAAAATGAAGTACTTCCGTGTATTCTTTTTTCGAATTTTTTGCATTGAATTAAAGTACTTGACAATTTAGTGCAAAAAATTGAAAAATGATATATGGAAATACTTAATTTTTTGATTTAAAAAATGGCAAGAGAGAGAAAGTGCGACTATTATTTAGGAACGGAAGAAGTACAAAAAATTGAAGAAAAGAAGGGATAAATTACAAAATTTTCCATCAATATGTCATATCTATTTTCTACAGTACTTTAAAGAATTGCTCAAAAGTCCATTATAACTCTTTGTAACATGTCTAGCCACCTCATATTTTCATAACACATCTAATCCATTTTTTTTTTGCATTTTCTGAAGGTCCACTTCCCATTTTTAATAGGACAAATATACCCTCACATTAAATTTAATACATAATATATTCTCACCAAAAAATTGAACTTTGCCGGAAAGTAGTTGCCGCAGATAACCAGACCTAGAATCACAAGAGGTGGTTATCTGGACTCAGAAGATGTGGTTATCTGCACTATACCTTTAAATTCTAAAACCTACTTAGGATCAGGTGTAATTATCTGGATTATATCTTTTTTTAAAAAGCCTAATTGGTATCATATCCTCATCCACCCACGTGTAAGAGAAAACATAGTATTTGAGGCAAATCCCATTTTCCAGAAAAATTCAAAAATGTTTCACTGTTGAACTCATCCCAATGAGTTTAAAATTACATAAGATAATCCAGATCAACAAATTAGAACTGAAAATAACAAATAAAACTCGATCCCAGAACTTCTAAAATCAAATAATTCCAAAATTTGCTATACAATTTCCATTGGGTTCATAAATTGGCGATGAAATATAACTCATGACAATATATAGGTCCTGAAGATGCTGAGTGGTAAGAGAGATAATTCAGGTGAGAGAAGATGTTGAACTAGTAAGATTGTCGTTTAATGATGGGCCCAACGATTCACAAAATTGGAGGTTATATGGTGGCTTCCGTTGTGTGATTGTGGTCGGCGGCAAGAAGGAATGAGTGTATGTGGCCGGTGTCGGCATGAGGATGGGAGAGAATAAGGCGGTGTTTCACTGCTGTTCCCAATTTGCCCGTGCTTAGCTTGGAAGCTACAGTGGGAATATTATATAAAATAAAAAAAAACTATAGGGGAAATAAATGAAAAAGTAAAGAGAATAAAAGAAAAGAGAAATGAGAAAAGAGAAAATAAATAAAATAGGTGTAAGGGACCCACACGATGATGAAATAGATGCCGCGTCCTCTTTTGGGACGATTTCTTGAATGGTGCTGGATCGTATCATTACTGAAAGAGAAAGTGTGTATTTCAAATGTATGCAAGCGAGGGGTATTGTCATATTTTCGATGTGTGAATGGACTAAATGTGTTAAAAAAATGTTAGGTGAAATGAAATTGTTAAAAACTAGCTAAAGTGAACCCTATAACAACTAGCCCTTTCTATTTTGGAGTTTTGGAAATGGGTAGATCCTCTTGGTCTGATTCATAGGGATATTCTTTAAAAAAAAAAAAATCCTATTATACTACTACGGCTGAGTTTTATGTTTGATTTTTGTCTAAATCAACAATGATTTTAGCACCTTGTAAACTTATTTGCTAAAATTAGGGTTAATTTTAGCAATTGGGTTGCTAAAATCAATTGAAAAACTCAGCCAACTACCTGTGAACCCAACGGGCCCTCGGTAACAAGTCTCGACTCTCGAGGGAGCATGTTGTTAATTTGTTATGCTAAAAAACAAGGGTCTTACTATAATTGTATTGTTTCTAAGGTAGGTTAATGTAATTGTGTCCAACCTTAATTAAGATCCAAGCTTCAATGGAATTAAATCCATAGACCATTTTCTCAACACTTCTGCCACGCTACAATCCCACTGCTGTTCTCTTTCCCAATGGAGCAACAATCAATATAATTACATGTAGTGCTATGGAATCTTTTTTCTTCATTTATAGAATTGATACAAAGCCTGTAGGAGCTTTGAAATATCTCCATCGTCTTCTTCACGCAATATAAAGATTCGCAATTGAAGCAGTTTAAGAGGTAGTATAACTAATTTCATTCTATTGATGGTTTCAATTCCAATTTTATGATTGTTTATAACCATTTATCCATAGGGAAATGTAGTAATGGATATCAGCTTTCTAGATGTTGTGATTTTTTTTTTGCGTGTTTTTTTGTATTATATGTAGTCTTTGTTCTTGTTAGCTCAATTTTTATCCGTGATTTGAGTTGTGTAAATTGATACCCATTTGTGATATTCGTGGTTAATATACCTAATTGGAATATCTTGGAGTTGGGTATAGCTCCATCATCATCTTCATACAATCTAAAGATTCTTCATTGAAGCTTTTTTCAGAGCCAGCATAACTGCATCATACCACTGATGGTTTCATTTTTCAGTTTTTGATTGGTAATAACCCTCTATACATAGATTTTGAAAGGTAATGCAAACTAGTGATAGCATTCTAAATTTCGCGAATTTTGTTAGTTTAGATCAAGTGTAGTGCTACATGATTGTTATTTTCATCCACAATTTGGTTTGCCTAGATTAATTCCCATTTTTCCATTTGGAATATTGATTTGAAATATTTCCATTTGAAACATTACGGGTTGGGTATAGCCCCATGATCATCATCTGCATGTATCTAAAGTTTCGCAATTGAAGTTGTTTGGGAGGTAGTCCAACTGCCATCATATTATTCATGGTTTTGATTTTCCATTTTCGTTTGTTTGGTAATTATATGCCTTTAATGGCAGGGATTGTATTGTTTCTAAGGTAGGTTAATGTAATTGTGTCCAACCTTAATTAAGATCCAAGCTTCAATGGAATCAAATCCATAGACCATTTTTACAACGCTTCTGCCACGCTACAATCCCACTGTTGTTTTCTTTCCCAATGGAGCAACAATCAATTTCATTACCCGTAGCGCTATGAAATCTTTTTCCTTCATTTATAGAATCGATACAAAGCGTGTAAGAGCTTTGAAATATCTCCATCGTATTCTTCACGCAATCTAAGGATTCGCAATTGAAGCAGTTTAAGAGGTAGTATAACTAATTTCATTCTACTGATGGTTTCAATTCCAATTTTATGATTGTTTATAACCTTTTATCCATAGGAAAATGCAGTAATGGATATAAGCTTTCTAGATGTCGTGATTTTTTTTTCTTTTGTGCGTGTTTTTTTGTATTATATGTAGTCTCTGTTCTTGTCAACTCAATTTTTATTCGTGATTTGGGTTATGTAGATTGATGCCTATTTGTGCTATTTGTGGTTAATATACCTAATTGGAATATCTTGGAGTTGGGTATAGCTCCATCATCATCTTCATACAATTTAAAGATTCCCAATTGAAGCTTTTTTCAGAGGCAATATAACTGCATCATACCACTGATGGTTTCATTTTCAGTTTTTTGATTGATAATAACCCTCTATCCATAGCTTTTGCAAGGTAATGCATACCAGTGCTAGCTTTCTAAATTTCGCGGATTTTGTTAGTTTAGATCAAGTGTAGTGCTACATGATTGTTATTTTCATCCACAATTTGGTTTGCCTAGATTAATTCCCATTTTGCCATTAGGAATATTGATTTGAAATATTCCTATTTGTAATATTACGGGTCGGGTATAGCTCCATGATCATCATCTGCATATATCTAAAGTTTCGCATTTTAAGTTGTTTGGGAGGTAGTCCAACTGCCATCACACTATTCATGGTTTTGATTTGCCATTTTTATTTTTTTTGGTAATTACATGTCTTTAACGGTTGGGATTTGGTAACAAGTCTCGACTCTCGAGGGAGCATGTTGTTAATTTGTTATGCTAAAAAACAAGGGTCTTACTGCAATTGTTTTATTTCTAAGGTAGGTTAATGTAATTGTGTCCAACCTTAATTAAGATCAGAGCTTCAATGGAATCAAATCCATAGACCATTTTCCCAACGCTTCTGCCACGCTACAATCCCACTGCTGTTCTCTTTCCCAATGGAGCAACAATCAATATAATTACACCTAGCGCTATGGAATCTTTTTTCTTCATTTATAGAACCGATACAAAGCTTGTAGGAGCTTTGAAATATCTCCGTCGTCTTCTTCACACAATCTAAGGATTCTCAATTGAAGCTTTTTTCAGAGGCAGTATGACAACATCATACCACTGATGGTTTCATTCTCAGTTTTTTGATTGGTAATAACCCTTTATCCATAGATTTTGCAATGTAATGCATACCAATGCTACCTTTCTAAATTTTGCAGATTTTGTTAGTTGAAATCAAGTGTAGTGCTACATGATTGTTATTTTGATCCACAATTTGGTTTGCCTAGATTAATTCCCATTTTGCCATTAGGAATATTGATTTGAAATATTCCCATTTGTAACATTATGGGTCGGTTATAGCTTCATGATCATCATCTGCATATATCTAAAGTTTCGCAATAGAAGTTGTTTGGGAGGTAGTCCAACTGCCATCAAACTATTAATGGTTTTGATTTTCCATTTTTGTTTGTATGGTAATTATATGCCTTTAATGGCAGGGATTCAGAAACAAGTCTCGACTCTCAAGGCAGCATGTTGTTAATTTGTTATGCTAAAAAACAAGGGTCGTTCTGTTATTGTATTGTTTTTAAGGTAGGTTAATGTAATTGTGTCCAACCTTAATTAAGATCCAATCTTCAATGGAATCAAATCCATAGACCATTTTCCCAACACTTCTGCCATGCTACAATCCCACTGCTGTTCTCTTTCCCAATGGAGCAACAATAAATATCATTACACGGACTGCTATGGAATCTTTTTTCTTCATTTATAGAATCAATACAAAGCCTGTAATAGCTTTGAAATATCTCCGTCGTCTTCTTCATGCAATCTAAGGATTCACAATTGAAGCAGTTTAAGAGGTCGTATAGCTAATTTCATTCTACTGATGGTTTCAATTCCAATTTTAAGATTGTTTATATCCTTTTATCCATAAGGAAATGTAGTAATTGATATTAGCTTTCTAGATGTCGTGAAATTTATTTTATTTTATTTTTGCTAGTTTTCTTGTATTATATGTAGTCTCTGTTCTTGTCAGCTCAAATTAATTTACAAAATCACTATTTCCATCAATTTTGTTAAACAATCTAATTTTATTACCAATAAGTACTAAAACAACTTCCCCTAATCAACAAATCATTTTCTTTTCTAGAATTGGGGTGGCATGTGCCAGCTCCCCCTCCCCCAATACTGGTATACAAAATACGGAGGAGAATATAAAAAAAATTCCATGTTCAATAACTCCAATTAATGTTAATGAAAGATACAATTCCTTTCGCCGCCGGCGAAAACTATAGGTTTTTCACCACCATCATATTAGGCCCTACGATGCGTTAATACGTCATCTGAACTGTTCATCTTGTAGATTGATTGAACTGTTTATGTTCAAAAATGTGTAGATTGATACCCATTTTTGATATTTGTGGTTAATATACCCAATTGGAATATCTTTGATTTGGGTATAGCTCCATCATCATCTTCATACAATCTAAAGATTCCTCATTGAAGCTTTTTTCAGAAGCAATATAACTGCATAATACCACTGATGGTTTCATTTTAAGTTTTTTGATTGGTAAGTACCCTCTATCCATAGATTTTGCAAGGTAATGCATACCAGTGCTAGCTTTACAAATTTCACGAATTTTGTTAGTTTAGATCAAGTGTAGTGCTACATGATTGTAATTTTCATTCGCAATTTGGTTTGCCTAGATTAATTCCCATTTTGCCATTAGGATTATTGATTTGAAATATTCCCATTTGTAACATTATGGGTCAGGTATAGCTCCATGATCATCATCTGTATATATCTAAAGTTTCGCAATTGAAGTTGTTTGGGAGGTAGTCCAACTGCCATCACACTATTCATGGTTTTGATTTTTCATTTTTGTTTGTTTGGTAATTATATGCCTTTAACGGCAGGGATTTAGTAACATGTCTCGACTCTCGAGGGAGCATGTTCTTAATTTGTTATGCTAAAAAATCTGGGTCCCAGTTTAATTGTATTCTTTCTAAGGTAGGTCAATGTAATTGTGTTCAACCTTAATTAAGATCCAAGCTTCAATGGAATCAAATCCATAGACCATTTTCCCAATGTTTCTGCCACGCTACAATCCCACTATTGTTCTCTTTCCCAATGGAGCAACAATCAATATCATTACACGTAGCGTTATGGAATCTTTTTTGTTCATTTATTGAACTGATACAAAGCCTGTAGGAGCTTTGAAATATCTCCATCGTCTTCTTCACAGAATCTAAGGATTCGCAATTGAAACAGTTTAAGAGGTAGTATAACTAATTTCATTCTACTGGTGGTTTCAATTCCAATTTTATGATTGTTTATAACCATTTATCCATAGGGAAATGCAGTAATGGATATCTACTTTCTAGATGTCATGAAATTTTTTTTGCGCCCGTTTTTTTGTTTTATATGTAGTCTTTTGTTCTTGTAAGCTCAATTTTTATCCGTGATTTGGGTTGTGTAGATTGATACCCATTTGGGATATTTGTGGTTAATATAACCAATTAAAATATCTTGGAGTTGGGTATAGCTCCATCATCATCTTCATACAATCTAAAGATTCCCAATTGAAGCTTTTTTCAGAGGCAATATAACTGCATCATACCACTGTTGGTTTCATTTTCTGTTTTTTGATTGGTAATAACCCGGTATCCATAGATTTTGCAAGTTAATGCATACCAGTGCTAGCTTTCTAAATTTCGCGGATTTTGTTAGATTAGATCAAGTGTAATGTTACATGATTGTTATTTTCATCCACAATTTGGTTTGCCTAGATTAATTCCCATTTTGCCATTTGGAATATGATTTGAAATATTCCCATTTGTAACATTATGGGTCGGGTATAGCTCCATGATCATCATCGGCAAATATCTAAAGTTTCGTGGTTGAAGTTGTTTGGGAGATAGTCCAACTGCCATCAAACTATTTATGGTTTTGATTTTCTCTTTTTTTTTTTGCTTAGTAATTATATTCATTTAACGGCAGGGATTTTATTGTTTCTAAGGTAGGTTAATGTAATTGTGTCCAACCTTAATTAAGATCCAAGCTTCAATGGAATCAAATCCATAGACCATTTTTACAACGCTTCTGCCACGCTACAATCCCACTGTTGTTCTCTTTCCCAATGGAGCAACAATCAATTTCATTACCCGTAGCGCTATGAAATCTTTTTCCTTCATTTATAGAATCGATACAAACCGTGTAGGAGCTTTGAAATATCTCCATCGTATTCTTCACGCAATCTAAGGATTCGCAATTGAAGCAGTTTAAGAGGTAGTATAACTAATTTCATTCTACTGATGGTTTCAATTCCAATTTTATGATTGTTTATAACCTTTTATCCATAGGGAAATGCAGTAATGGATATCAGCTTTCTAGATGTCGTGAATTTTTTTTTTTTGCGCGTGTTTTTTTGTTTTATATGTTGTGTCTGTTCTTGTAAGCTCAATTTTTATCCGTGATTTGGGTTGTGTAGATTGATACCCATTTGGGATATTCGTGGTTAATATACCCAATTGGAATATCTTGGAGTTGGGTATAGCTCCATCATCATCTTCATACAATCTAAAGATTCCCAATTGAAGCTTTTTTAAGAGGCAGTATAACTGCATCATACCACTGTTGGTTTCATTTTCAGTTTTTTGATTGGTAATAATCCTCTATCCATAGATTTTGCAAGTTAATGCCTACCAATGCTAGCTTTCTAAATTTCGCGGATTTTATTAGTTTAGATCAAGTGTAGTGCTACATGATCGTTATTTTCATCCACAATTTGGTTTGCTTAGATTAATTCCCATTTTGCCATTTGGAATATTGATTTGAAATATTCCCATTTGTAACATTATGGGTCGGGTATAGCTCCATGATCATCATTGGCAAATATCTAAAGTTTCGCAGTTGAAGTTGTTTGGGAGATAATCCAACTACAATCAAACTATTCCTGGTTTTGATTTTTCATTTTTGTTTGTTTGGTAATTATATGCCTTTGACGACAGGGATTTTATTCTTTCTAAGGTAGGTTAATGTAATTGTGTCCAACCTTAATTAAGATCCAAGCTTCAATGGAATCGAATCCATAGACCTTTTTGCCAACGCTTTTGCCACGCTAAAATCCCACTGCTATTCTCTTTCCCAATGGTGCAACAATCTATATCAGTACACGTACCGCTATGAAATCTTTTTTCTTCATTTATAGAACCGATACAAAGCCTGTAGGAGCTTTGATATATCTCCATCGTCTTCTCCACCCAATCTAAGGATTTGCAATTGAAGCAGTTTAAGAGGTAGTATAACTAATTTCATTCTACTGATGGTTTCAATTCCAATTTTATGATTGTTTATAACCTTTTATCCATAGGGAAATGCACTAATGAATATCAGCTTTCTAGATATCATTAATTTTTTTTTTGCATGTTTTTTTGTATTATATGTAGTCTCTGTTCTTGTAAGCTCAATTTTTATCCGTGATTTGGGTTGTGTAGATTGATGCCCATTTTGATATTTGTGGTTAATATACCCAATTGGAATATCTTGGAGTTGGGTATAGCTCCATCATCATCTTCATACAATCTAAAGATTCCCAATTGATGCTTTTTTTCAAAGGCAATATAACTGCATCATACCACTGATGGTTGCATTTTTTTTTTTGATTGCTAATAACCTTCTATCGATAAATTTTGCAAGGTAATGCATACCAGGCTAGCTTTCTAAATTTCGTGGATTTTGTTAGTTTAGATCAAGTGTGCTACATGATTGTTATTTTCATCCACAATTTGGTTTGCCTAGATTAATTTTCATTTTGCCATTTGGAATATTGATTTGAAATATTCTCATTTGAAACATTATGGGTCGGGTATAGCTCCATGATCGTCATTTGCGTACATCTAAAGTTTCACAATATAAGTTGTTTGGGAGGTAGTCCAACTGCCATCACACTATTCATGGTTTTGATTTTCCATTTTTGTTTGTTTGGTAATTATATGCATTTAACGGAAGGGATTCGGTAACAAGTCCCGACTCTCAAGGGAGGATGTTGTTAATTTGTTATGCTAAAAAACAAGGGTTTTTGTCACACCCTTAAAATTTAAAAGGATAATTCATTAAGATAATCCACGTGGACGGTCAACAAGTCCACGTGCCACGTCAAAGTCCGAATAGGATAGTCAAAGTTTACATCAAAATATACAAAGGTCGATGGGTACCCGTAACTCAAAAATGAGAAAAGAAAAATGTAAAGTTATTACAACCTCAAATGTAAAAAAAAAACAAGAAATTTAATTTAAGTGACAAACTCCTCTTAACAAAGTACAAATTCTGAAATGATAATATAACTCCTCCAGTGGCTTTCAAAACAATGCATGCATGCACTCCAAGCACTCCATGTCATGTTCCTTGGTTAGAAATACCTGAAATTTGTTAGGTTGTGCTCACTAGCCCAGAAGAGAAATTTCTAACAATTCTAAATGAAATGAAATATACGTGGGTGATAGACAAGATAGCATAAGTCAAGTAACAAGTGTTTAAAGGGAGTTCGAATAGTCAAAGAAATTGAAAGAAAATAAATAATCAATTAGATTTCATTTACCCCTGTCATTTGTGCCCAACTAGTGCCTAATGCACACACAACACGTCTCATATGTTTCACACAATATCCATATCCATCTCATTCATTTCAAAAAATTAGATCATTTTCCGGGCATGCCATATAGGCCCCGTGCCATTCCGGGCATACCCTCTCGGTCCCCGTGCCATTCATATCACATTCGTACTTCATTTCATGCTCGGTAATATCATTTCAATATCCACATGTCCCATCACCTTAGTTTCAAGTGTTAGTTTCACGCCAACATAGTGTTTTGTATTACCCGAACGTGCCAATAAGGACATTTCAACCCGAGTGTCAAAGGTAGTCTCCATGACCCTTCCGAATAACGTTATATGACCAATAACTTTGAATGAACAAGACTTGATAAGTGAAATAAGGTCCAAACTCTTTTTCATGACTAAAGGGGTCCTATGGATAAGAGGTTAGGTCCTATGGATAGGACTGTGATAAAATTAGCCACCTTTTGAAACAATACAAGCTCCTATGGATAGGAGAAAAGTCCTATGAATAGGGCGTCAGAGGCTCCTATGGATAGGAGAAAAAGTTCTATGGATACGAGGGCCATTAGATTGGCCTAAACGCAAGGAGACACGCTCCTATGGATAGGACGTGGAGTCCTATCCATAGCACAACAGTAGAACCAAAAATTCTCAAGCATTGAAATGATCAATGGGGCTTCTTTTGGGCATTTCCTTGGTTCCAAATAAACATATTAAGAAGATAAGAAGGTTCAAACAACAAATTACCACAACACATCACCCATTTACAAGATTTGTTATTTTTCCCAAATTCAAGAAATTGATAAAAGATGGGTTTCAAGTAATCCATAAACATTACCATGAAATTAAACAACAATGAGATATATTATCACCCAAATAAAGAGAAGGGCAACATAGGAGCTAATGGATGGTGAGTTACAATACCAATTAGACAAGAAGGTGGTTTTCTCTTAAGCAAATCAACAAAATATGGAAAAATATAGCAATCAATTGACTATACACACACATACACATCATTTACCCTTAGGAGAGTAGGAAATTTCCCTACCTCAAGTGAAATAAAGCTTGTGATCCAAATGAGAGCAAAATCCTAGCTCCAAATCTCTAGAAACCACCAAACCAAGCTCTTCCAAGGCCTGGACAAAAGAATCCAAGCTCAAATGATCATAGGTTGAAGGTTTCGTGCAAGAGTTGAGTGGGTTTGAGAGATTTGTGTGAGAATTTGAGGAAGAAGTTGAAGAAAATGGAGGTTAAGAGAGAGAAGGGTGTGGGTCGGCCTAAAGGGGGGAGGAAGAGAAGTGATTTCCTCTCTCCTCACTCACACCACATATACACACTTTAAGAAATTACACCTCCCCGGTCCTCATAATGACTTGTGTATTGTACAAAAGCCCAAACGAATTATTCTAGCCCAATAATCCATCACTTAAACATTTCAACCAATTCCTTCCATTCTGAAAAATAATTAAAAATTACAGGTCCTTACACACAGTGCCAGCAAGGCATGTTCCAGCACAATACTTATTTTCAAAAACCAAACTTAAGTAAAGAATATATTTACTTTTATTTATTTATGAAAACAAGAAAGTATCCCCCGTTTGGAAACAATGATATTTCCAGAATTTTGAAATTCTAATCACATCAAAATCTCATCCTCCCACTTTTAGTACAAAACCGAAAACAACACATTTTTCTCCGAAGAAAATGGGCGAAAGATGACTTCGCCTTACTCAAAAATAACTTTCAGTTATACCATTGTTATTAGAAAAATCCAAGGAACAATTACCGGGACTTTTTATCTGCCAAAACGAAACTTTTTCTAAAAAGTGATTTTTTATACGGGTCCTTACAGTCTTACTGTAATTGTATTGTTTCTAAGGTAGGTTAATGTGATTGTGTCCAACCTTAATTAAGATCAGAGTTTCAATGGAATCAAATCCATAGACCCTTTTTCCAACTCTTCTGCCACGCTACAATCCCACTGCTGTTCTCTTTCCCAATGGCGCAACAATTAATATCATTACACGTAGCGCTATGGAATCTTTTTTCTTTATTTATAGAATTGATACAAAGCCTGTAGGAGCTTTGAAATATCTCCATCGCCTTCTTCACGCAATCTAAGGATCCGCGATTAGAGCAGTTTAAGAGGTAGTATAACTAATTTCATTCTACTGATGGTTTCAATTCCAATTTTATGATCGTTTATAACCTTACATCCATAGGGAAATGCAATAATGGATATCAGCTTTCTAGATGTCGTGGTTTTTTTTTTTGCGTGTTTTTGTATTATGTGTAGTCTCTATTCTTGTCAGCTCAATTTTTATCCGTGATTTG